>JAVANC010000027.1:20492940-21155440 GCA_033319125.1 Parnassius glacialis | reverse complement strand
CTTATTAAATATCAAATTAAAGTCTTCGCGCATACGCGACTACTACTCCCGCGCATGCGCGAAGACATAGAGTAGAACACAATTTTTGATTGGAATGGCTTCTCTAGTACGTAGTACATATAACTCAATATATATGACTGCCTTGTTGGTCTAGTGGTCGTAAGCGCGACTGCTGATCGTGAGTTACCGAGTTCGAATCAGGGGTGGGGCCAAAATCAGTTATTTGGTTTTTCTGTCAAGAAATTCTCAGTAGCAACTCGGAGTCAGGAATTGGACGGCGGTGTTTCACCCCCATGCTGCAAAAAGCACATAACGTCGTTGGTCCTGCGCCTAATCTCCATTCGGTCGTGTCGGATTTCCATCCCATCAGACTAAGAGAGAGGTAAAAGCGAGTGCACCTGTATTTGAGCGCACATTTGTGCAATATAATCCTGTTCTGCGCAGATGACTAGTCTTTTTTTTATAAAATAAGGTTGGCAAACGGCCACACAGTCCACCTGATGGTAAGTGGATGCTGTGGACCAAAGACATCTACATTCATCCTCGATTAAGAATCAAAATGCAGATGTGTTGACACCCCTGAGTTTTGAACCTGAGAGATGTCACTGAGATGGAATGCCTAGTTTCCAGAAAAAGGGTCTCCAGATCTCTATACACACCATACGAAACATTTGCATTAAGCTGCTATTTTACACTGGTAATCTGTAAAAACGTGTTCTTTCCCCGTTCGAGCCGATCCATTCCTGCTATAACCATAATGTAGCTGCAGCACGGCTTTCCCGCGTAATAGTCACCATTGAAATTGACCAAAGTGACCTAAATTAGCCTTCAGGACATTATAATGCTTTAAAGAGAATTCTGATAAAAGTGGTTCGATTTTGTGATATATGTTTGCACATGTCAACAATAATTAATGCAAACGCCGTAACAAGTGTTTCGATGGTGTTTTATATTTCAGGTTTTTTTTAATCCATAATTGTGGGTTCAAATTACTTCCACACTTATTCGCCTGATTTGGCACCATTTAACTTCCTCCTCTTCCCCGATCTAAAAAAACATTTAGGAGGACAGAAATTTTCATCAAACGAAGAGATTGAAGCTGCCGTTAATGCCTATTTGGGGGGCCAAGATCAGTGGCGTAGCTACACAGGGGCTAGGCGGGGCAGTGCCCCGGGGCCCCAAGCTAAAGGGGCCCCTTGGGCTCCAAGAACAAAATTAGAAAAATTATGTACTATCCTAGTTGTATAAAGAATTTTCGAGTTTCAGAACTCCACTTCCAGAACATAAATAGAACATTGTTAAAGATAATTCTCTGTTTTGTCTTATTGTCTTTTTTATATAAAAGAGAGGGACAAACGAGCACGCGGCTCACCTGATGGCAAGTGTCGACCACCGCCTATTAACAAATACAACACCAGGGGAATTGCTGGCTTTTTAAAAAGGAGTAAGCTCGTTTCTTGAAGCTCCTTAAGTCGTATTGGTCCGATAGTAGTGGACCGCCAAACATCCTGATGATGTGGATGCGTTGATGTAATTTTGTGGTTGGAATTAATCTGAAAAATGAATTAATTAATCTATAAAAATTACCGTGGTATCAGCTTGCTTAGCATTGTGCGTAAACTGTATGCTAAGGTGTTAATTGAAAGAGTTATGGAAGAAACTGATGGAAGAATTTGGGATGTGCAAGCTGGATTTAGAAAGGAGATGGGGTGTACGGATCAAGTCTTTTCCATGCGCATGATTGCGGAGAAGTTTTTGGCCAAAAACTAGAAAGTTTTTTGTGCGTTCATGGACTTGGAAAAGGCTTATCACAGAGTGAACAGGAATGTGTTATGGCAAACACTGAACTCATTTGTGTTGAGCGCTGACTTGATACAGGCATTAAGATCTGTTTATAGGGACTCTAGTGCTTTTGTCAGGATCAACGGGGCCTACTCGGACTGGTTTGGCATTCATAAAGGTCTCAGACAGGGATATGTGGCTTCCCCGTGGCTGTTTAACCTATTTATGGACAGTTGTTTGCAAACTTTCAAAATTGAAGAATGTGGGTTGAGAATGGGTGAGTTAACCGTCAAATGCCTTTTGTACGCCGATGATCAAGTCATATTTACGTCGTCGGCGGCCGAGTTGCAAATGATGGTTACTTTATTGAACTGGTCATTGAAAGAAAGGGGTATGAAAGTGAACGTAAGTTAGACGAAAGTGATGGTTTTTGAAAGAGAAGAAAGTAAAACGTTATGTGAAATAAGAATAGAAGGGGAGTTGATTGAGCAAGTGGATGAGTTTGTATATTTGGGACGATTATTTAGCAGGGATGGTAGATATGATAAGGATATAGAACGACGAGTGAACGCAGGAAATAGAGTGAATGGGGCTTTACACACTATTATGAGGAGTCAGAATGTGTCAAATAAGGCACGTATGGCAATTCATAATGCTGTGTTAGTCCCTACTTTAATGTATGGTAGTGAAAGTTGGATCTGGCAGAAGAAGCATGAGAGTAGAATAAATGCTGTTGAAATGCGGAAGGTGAAAAAGAGTATGTTAGGGCTGAATCTGAATGACAGGGTGAGAAATAGTGTGACAAGAGAAAAGTGTGGTTTGCAAGATGACGTTGTGACAAGGATTAAGAAAGGAATGCTTCGGTGGTTTGGTCATGTAGAAAGAATGCACGAGGAAAGAGTGACAAAGCAAATTTATGTTGCAGAAGTGAACGGCAGGGTCGGGAAGGGACGCCCTAGACGAAGTTTTATCGACCAAATCGGCGATACATTAAAAATGGGTCATATTAGGAGTACCCTTAACCGACGAGCGTGTATGCGTAGATATATGGATGTAAAGGAGGCGAGAGAGGTGTGGCAGGATTGCGCCAAATGGAAGTCCGTAGTCTCTGCCTACCCCTCTGGGTGACAGGCGTGAGTGTTTGTGTGTGTGTGTGTGTGTGTGTGTGTGTGTGTAATTCCTCTGAACACTCTTCGTGGTAAATGCGATAGAAAATGCAAAGGAATGCAACATCTCTTCGTCTCGTCTTTCGTCTTCGTCGGTCGTCAACAATTCGAGCCGCTCTGCGCTGGATGCGGTCAAGTGGAGTGAGCTGGAACTAGGAAGCCCCAGCCCAGGTTGCAAGCAATGTGCCAGCATAAAATACTGTCTCGCTCTGCTGAGCACACCAAACTTTTTAGAGGCCAATTCAACCTTCTCTTTCAAGTGACCACGAAACTGCACGTTATTCGACATGTCAACGCCAAAAATTCCGATTCTGGCTGAGGTAACAAGGGGAGTGCTCTGAAATTGAGGAGTTACGACAAAGGGGTTATTTTCAGTGGTAAGCGCGCAAACTTGTGTCTTCTAGGCATTGCACTTAATTAGATTTATTCGCCTCAATCCGAGCATCTCGATGAGCATCCATCCGGCAAAGACTCGACTTCATACAAAAGTTTGTTCCGGTACCCTACCGAGTGTGGTTATATTTCTTGGGAAAACGTGGTGACGTTTTCCCAAGAAATATAGGCACAGCCAGTGTATAAAGCATCACCAGTGCACGTTACTGGTTTGCAACATATTATTGATAAGGAGAAGAAACAGTGTAGGTGATAGCACGTAGCCTTGTGAAACACCAGCATAAATAGGCTTGTAAATGGCGCATGCACCTTCTAATACGACTTTGTTGCTCCAATATGCAAGAATACTGCTGATCCAGTTGCACAAATTCTCGGGAAGTTTATAGGAAAGAAGCTTCGAGGGAAGCGCTTTGTTCCAAACCCGATTGAAGGCCTTCGCTATGTCCATACTAATAGCGAGGGTCTCCCTCTCTGCCTCTATCGATTTATGAGTCAGGTAACCCAGAAGATCACCAGCTGAGCAACCCCGACGGAAATTGTACTGGCGATCACTTTTCAGTTGGTGATCCTCATCCTCATGAGCTGGCAGTTCGCAATTGTTACTAGTATAGTAACTACGGCAACAAAATGCTATCTCGCTTTGTCGCGCCGGTACTTCTACTTCTTCGATTTGAGCGGGCTGCCGCGTTGTGCCGTGCGACGCGTAGGCACAGTGAGACTAGTGGATCAAGTATTTTAAAAGCTGGAACAGGTGCAACCTAGTCTCGTTTAATACCTAGTGCCTAGATCTGTTCTAGTATTTACCACTCCGCTAGGAGTAATAGTGTTCTGTGGTATATACGCTTATCTATTTTATATATTAATTAATTAATAATTATTAAATTTGTAAACAAAATTATTGTAAAGTAAATATTAATAACTTATAAAAAAATAGTTCGCAAATTCGCTTCACCGACGTCACTCCAACTACGTACGTATACGTCACAAGAGACGCTTGCCTTGATTCATAGGCGGAAGCGTTTTAAAGAAAAGAAAAATGCCGCTAAAGAGAACACCACCGTCTACTCCGAAACAGGAAGCATCCCTGCTGCAGGTCCTTGAATCTGATGCAAATCAAAGCTCTGCTTCACCTACTGATACAGATAATGAAAGCTCCAATGTGAACAATCGGAATAGAAATCGACCCCGTAAACGTCAGTATGATGACGAACTAGCTTCTTTCATGGTGGAAATGAGGAAATCCATTGGAATTTTAACTAAGCAGCAAGATACAATACAGGAAAGCATTAAAGATATTAAGAAGCAAAACACCGACATCAAAGAATCCATGGACTTCATATCAAAGCAATATGAAGATATGAAAAACAAATTGGCCAAAATGGAATTAGATAGAAAATCCCATTTAGCTCATATTCAGTGTCTAGAACAAAAGGTAGAAAATTTGGAGAGGTCGCAAAGGCAAGCCAGTATTGAAATAAGAAACATTCCTATACATAAAAAAGAATCAAAGCAAGATCTGGTGCAACTAGTTAAAAAAGTTGGACAATCTGTCAATGTCTGTGTGGAAGAATTACAGATCCGCGACGTCTTTCGCCTTAAAACCAAAAAAGAAAATAATCAGCCAATTATTGTGGACCTCACAACAGTTACGCTAAAAGAAAATATATTAACTTCAGTTAAGGCCTACAACAAGTCAAAGAAGGACAATAAACTAAATACCGGCGACCTTAAAATAGATGGCGAACCCAAACCAGTTTTTATATCAGAGAGTCTCACCCAGTCGGCTAGGAAACTTTACTTCATGGCACGAGAATTTAGTAAAAACCACAACTATGCTTACTGCTGGACTGCACATGGGAAGGTGTTCCTACGTAAGAAGGAGGGTGCTCCATGCCGTCGCATTGACACGGAGACTGATTTACAGAAACTGCTCCAAACTCAAGACAAATGACTACCTGCCTACCGAAATTTATTGCTCCAGTTTTTCTTTGGTAATTCTTTATCATATTTGAAAATACTTTTTTACCTTATTTTAAATTTTTTGTATATTTACTTAGTTTTTTACACAATTTTATTTTTTTATGGTATGTACAATTATTATTCGTTACCACAATTTGTATCGTTCTTTGTGAACAAGGTTACCACATACACCTTATACAAATTAGATACGATATTCTTACAATCTTTAGTTGTCGCAGAAACATTCATTCTTAAATGGGGGAACTATTACGCATCCGGTTCTACACAACTGATTGCTAGTATTTTTAAAAGGAGATCCAATAACGGATATCTCTGATGACATTGATTTTCTTGAAATATCTCAATTTATGGTGTGTAGTCCCGAATCTCTTATTAATTACATAGATTTATTGCAAGGATCTATTTCAGTTATGCACATGAATATACGGAGTCTATCATGTAACTTTGACGCATTTAATGTTTTATTACAGAGAATCTCTTTCTAACGCGATGTCCTCGTTTTAACTGAATGCTGGTTGAGTAAACTGTTAAACGTTCCAGAAATACCTGGATATATATCATATGCTTCAGGCGACCGCAATCAGAACGATGGAGTTGTAATTTTTGTCAAGTCCGAAATTAAGCATAGTACTTCATTAGAGACTGAATTAAAGGACTGTAATAGTCTTATTTTAAAAATTGGGAATGAAATTGCGATTATAGCTGTGTACAGATCACCATCATACAACAATATTGATAACTTTTGCAATAGTCTTGAAAATTGTTTGACTTCATTGGCGTCTGTTAAATCAGTTATCTTAATTGGAGATATTAATATAAATATAGCTTCCGATAGCTCTGATTCAAATTGTAATAACTATATTGACCTAATGACATCTCATGGTCTGTTTCCAACACATGTTACTCCAACGCGTATAAGCAGCTGTCTTGATCACGTTATGCTAAGATCAAATCGATGCTCTAAAACGTTTATTCTCGATTCGCTCATAACTGATCATGCGCCAATTATATTTGTGTTAGAGGCAAAAATCAAAAGAAACCTAGCTAAAGCTACCATAAGGAAAATTGATTATCCAAATTTAGTCCAAGAATTATCTGTAACAGACTTTAACCCTGTATATAACGCTGCAAATGCAAATTTAGCAGCAAACTCTTTGATTGATATAATATATAAAGCAATTTCTTGCCACTCCACATTAATCTACGTCCCGCATCGTAAACGAGCTATTAAGCCCTGGATAACACCTGGTCTTGTACGATGCATTAGGAATCGTGACAAGTTACACAAAAAGGCTAAACTGGATCCTAACAATGCCATATTACAACTAACCTACTCTAGGTACCGTAATTTTTGCAATAATCTTTTAAAAAAACTTAAAACCGAATTTGAACAAACCGAGTTCAAAAAGAATAAAGATAATCCCAACGAAATGTGGAATACTATTAATAAAGTCGCTAGTCTAAAAAAAACATCTCCGTCCCCCACTGAATTGTTAAACCTCGCCAAAGACCCCATGAATCAGTAAACCTAATAAATGAATTCTTTGCAAGTATAGGTAAGTCCCTTGCTAATGATATACAAATTAGAAGAAGTACTTGTTTGACTGGTTCCGTAAACATCACTCATATTGAGTCACAGAGAGATTCGATGGCTTTACTTGATGTGGATTATAATGAAGTCGAGAACACTATTATGAACCTCAAAGATAATTGCGCTACAGGCGTTGACAGCATTCCTACTCAAGTTTTTAAGAACGCAAGAACTAGTCTTATTCCACCTTTGACCCACGTGATCAATCAATGTTTCGCTTCAGGAGTTTTTCCTAACATCCTCAAGAGAGCTCTTGTACATCCTATTTATAAAAACGGCAATAGAGATATGATAGGGAACTACAGACCTATCTCGGTGCTGACAATAGTATCTAAAGTTTTGGAAAAGCTTTTAAATTCTAGACTTATTACATTTTTAGAAAAGACAAATGCAATTGCACAAAATCAGTATGGATTTTTAAAAGGCAAATCTACTGATGATGCGACTTTGTATCTTACTGAGACTATTGTCACGCACCTTGATATGGGTCACAAAGTTGTTGGAGTTTTCCTCGATTTGTCGAAGGCATTCGACGCTGTATCAATACCATTACTATTGAAAAAGCTGGAATTAATAGGTGTACGCGGAGTCGTCTTGGATATATTTTGTGACTATCTGTCAAATCGCTCACAGTGTGTCAAATTAGGTAACCACCAAATTCTGGATGTCAGTCTCTCTTACGGAGTACCACAGGGCAGTGTATTGGGTCCAACCCTCTTCCTAGTGTACATCAACAACTTGTGTAAACTTTCGTTACCGAACTGCAAAATTATCACTTATGCAGATGATACAGCGTTGATTGTGCATGATGAGGATTGGGCTCGGGCTCAACAATACACTGAAAAAGCCCTCACTGAGGTAATGAGATGTTTGGACGACAATTTGCTTACGTTAAACTTAAAAAAGACCAAGTACATAACTTTCACCCCACGGGCCAATACTCAACCATCCATTGACTTTTGTATAAGGGCACACACTTGTGATAGAATAAATAGTTGCTGCGGCTGTTCTCAGTTATCACCAACACATAGCTTAAAATATCTCGGTCTGATTCTAGATAATCATCTTAATTGGTCATTACACGTTAAATCATTAACAGCCCGAATTAGAAAATTAATTCCTATCTTTACCTACTTAGAAAATCTGCTGATCGCGACACGCTAATGTGTGTTTACTATGCGCTTGTCCAATCTTTGCTCAAATACTGCATTGTCTCATGGGGTGGAACTAGCATTAGTACACTGCTTCCCCTGGAGCGTGCTCAGCGTGCAATCTTAAAAGTAATTTATAAAAGACCGCGTAGGTATAGCACGTCACTACTCTACCGTGAATGCTCAGTTCTTACGGTAAGAAAACTCTTTATTTTCCACACTATACTTCATCTAGGACAGCATCTAGGACTGCCATACGTTCCAACTCAAAAACGTAATAAGAGCAAGGTTTGCACAACACCTCCACACAGAAGCACTATTGCAAAACGGCATTATTTTGTTATAAGTTCCCATCTCTATAACATCGCAAATAAAGCTTTAAATATTTACCCTTTAACCCTTCATCAATGTAAATTTGCCACACGGGATTGGTTACTGAATTTAGATTTTGACGAGATAGAAAATATTATTCGGATCAAAACCCTTCTATAAAACACCTTAATACACTCTTTCTCTCTCTCCCTCTCTCTCTCACACACACACACACGCACGCACACACACACATACACACACACACACAAACAAACACACACACACACACACACACACACACACACACACACACACACAAAACCCACTCTACAAATCGTACAAACATAATATTCCCCCATGCATTCACGTTCCGCGTTTATAATTATACCATACATCAAACACACCAAGTGGTAATCTTGCTTAAATTCTATTTTCTGCCGACTTCCAAAAAGGAGACGGTACTCAATTCGGGTGTATGTTTTTTTTTTTATGTGTGTTACCTCATAACTTTGTACTGGGCGAACCGATTTCGATGATTCTTTTTTTATATGAAAGCTGATAGTTCTCGTGTGGTCCCATATGAATTTGATCAAGGTCAGACCATTGGTTATTGAGTTATTCTTAAATAACCTATATTGAAGTCGCTTATATTGAAGTCGGCTGTACATTTTAAATTATGTATCTACCTACATGTTATAATTTTTATTTTAGCTTAAAAAGATTGTAAATATTATTTGTTGAGAAATGTTGTAAAAGATCTTACCTATTAGGTTATTATTTGATTCCCAGAGTGGAAGGCGCAGGCAGCCGTGGCACAGTTTATACTAGTACGGCTGCCGACGTTAACCTCTCAATGTAATTGATGGTATTTTTATTTAAATAGTGTAAGTCACGATGTAAAATTTGTGGAGTGAATAAATATTATTTATTATTTATATTAATTAATTAATAATTATTAAATTTGTAAACAAAATTATTGTAAAGTAAATATTAATAACTTATAAAAAAAATAGTTAATTTCAACATTGTTTCATTTGTATTTACTTCGTTTTATTTTCAATATAATAAAATTAATTTGTCAAGTGGCTATTATTTGGGTTGACCTTTGCCTGGTATAGCTGCTTCAAATTAAAAAAAAAGACAGAAATGTCATATATCATTTTGCTACAACCAATCAGGACGCAGAAGCTAAGTCGAGTAGGTAAGTTAGACTTTAGTTCGTGAGATGTCCGTCTGATTCGGTTAGACTCCACTAGTTAGTCTGTGAGTAGAATCTACTAAACGCACTGACTTAGAAGTATATGGACTGGGCATACCTACAGAATTAGCGTGACTACCTAAACAACTCTGGCGCATAAAATGGTCGCCTTTTATAGGGTTGTAACCATGATGCTAATACAAAGGGGAGACGGCATAATCAACTGTGCACTGTAATTCTAAGTAGGTCCTGACGTCATCATAGTGGGCGTGGCTTTAGTTAGTACACTGTCAGCATTCGTCCTGTGCGCTTATGTGTTGTAAAAATCGCATATCGGTGTATTTTCGTAATATTAATAAGAAAAGGATGAAGTGTTGTGTTTTATTGTGTAAAAACTACTCAGATAGACGCTCTGATGTTATGGATGGCATCACATTTCATTTGTAAATAATTTTACACCTGATTCATTAAAATAGTTCTAGAAAAATCTCTTTGCGTCGGCTTTCAAATAAAATTAAATATATTCGACACTAGATGGCGACACTTTGTGTCATGTGAACTAAAAATATAAAGGTCCGTAGAGCTCAGTGTTGGTAAAATAATCATACGAAGGTGCTGAAATTCGTTTTGCATTCAGACATAAAGAAATTTTAATCGCAAAATTTTATTTTTTTAGTTTATAATCATTTTGAGAACAGGCCGTATTCTCGTCAAGTAAACCTCATAAAATAACAAAAAGACAGGGCCCTAATTAGAATTCAATTATTTTTCCCAGTAATCCACAACTTTTAATATTAAAATGCAGGAAATTGTACTTAGGCTGATTTTTATGAAATGTTTAAGTTATATTTAAGTGACATTCTATATACAAAGAATCACTTAAATACAATTTAATGTTCTTAGATTGGCATTCAAAAAGTGCATTCGGATGCCTAATTTGGAATAAAATATTTATATTTTTATTGATTTGTTAATAAAATTATATTAATTATAATAATTTGTCTATTATTTGTTCTCCCTCAGAGCCCACACATAAATAATAGTCCAGCCGTTACTGTGTGAAAAAAATTACACATACACAGTACATACTTAGTGTGGAATAAGCTCAAGGAGACAGAAAGAACACACAAAATGTCGCCTTTATAAAATTAGTGAGATAAGTAGGATTTACCCAAATTAAATATCCTACTTAATATTGAACATAGAATATTTAGTTTCAAAGAGACTATTTTATGGATAAAATAAATATTTCTTGAAGGTTGACTTTCACGAAATGATAAACATATTTAAATTGTATTTAAGTGATTCTTTGCATATAGAATATCACTTAAATATAACTTAAACATTTCGTAAAAATCATCCAAGTACAATTTCCTTCATTTTAATATTGAATGCTGGGTTACTGGGTAAAATAATTGAATTCTAATTGCGGCCCTGTCTTTTTGTTATTTTTTATGAGGTTTACTTGACGATAGATGGCGGCTTGTTCCCAAAATTATTATGAAAACTATAAAAAAATTACTTTGGCGATTAAAATTTCTTTGTCTGAATGTATTTGCTTCATGAGATAGACGCTCCGATGCTATGGATGGCATCACATTTCATTTGTAAGTAATTTTACACCTAATTTATTAAAATAGTTCTAGAAAAATCTCTTTGCGTCGGCTTTCAAATATAATTAAATATATTTCACACTAGATGGCGACACTTTGTGTCCTGTGAACTAAAAATATATAGGTACGTAGAGCTCAGTAATGATAAAAGAATCATACGAAGGTGCTGAAATTTGTTTTGCATTCAGACATAAACAAATATTAATCGCCAAAATATCATTTTTATACTTTATAACATTTTGTGGACATGCCGCCATCTACCGTCAAGGTAGCTAAGCTACATTGCAACATCGATATGGAAAGATCCGAGTAGTTTTACTATTTATCGGTAGATGTAGATAATGTAAAGTGGGCGGGGCTTTGCATCCCCTCACCCCGCAAATTGTCACGCGTTGTTACATCATCATCATCATCATTACAGCCCTTCACAAGTCCACTGCTGAACATAGGCCTCCCCCAAAGAATGCCACAAAGCACGGTCCTGAGCCACCTGCATCCATCGACTTCCTGCATGTCTTACCAGGTCGTCACTCCATCTCGTGGGGGGACGCCCTACACTTCGCCTACCGGTACGAGGCTGCCACTCGAGAACCTTTCTTCCCCATCGGTTGTCGGTTCTTCGAGCTATATGGCCGGCCCACTGCCACTTCAGCTTACTAATCCGTTGGGCTATGTCGGTTACTCTGGTTCTACTGCGGATAACCTCATTCCTAAGTTTATCACGCAGAGAAACTCCGAGCATAGCCCTCTCCATAGCTCGCTGAGCGACCTTGAGCTTCCTCATACGGCCAGCAGTGAAGGACCACGTCTCAGTTCCGTAAGTCATCACTGGCAACACGCACTGGTTGTACAATTTCGTTTTAAGGTTTTGAGGTATGTCTGACGAGAAGATGTGTCGTAGCTTCCCGAACGCTGCCCAGCCGAGTTGAATCCGTCGATTGACCTCTCGGTCGAAGTTGGACTTACCTAGTCGGACTATTTGTCCCAGGTAAACATACTCGTCAACAACTTCGAGCTTAGTGCTCCCAACAACTACCGGCATAGGTGTGACATGGACATTAAACATAATCTTTGTTTTGTCCATGTTCATCTTAAGACCTATCCGTTGGGAGACACTATTGAGGTCATTGAGCATAGTGCTTAGGTCCTCCAGCGATTCTGCCATAAGGACTATATCGTCGGCAAATCGAAGGTGAGTGATGTACTCGCCATTGATGTTAATTCCGTATCCTTTCCAGTCCAGAAGCTTGAAAACGTCTTCCAATGCAGCGGTGAAGAGTTTCGGGGATATAACATCACCCTGTCTTACACCTCTCTGCAATTGGATAGGTTTCGTACTCTGGTTCTGTACTCGGATAGCCATCGTAGCTCTACTGTACAAACACTTCAGCACTTCGATATACCGACAGTCAACTTGGCACCGCTGAAGGGACTGCAGCACCGCCCAAATTTCGACGGAATCAAAGGCTTTCTCATAGTCCACATACGCCAGACATAGTGGCAAATTGTACTCTTCGGACTTCTGTACAATTTGCCGTAGGGTATGTATGTGGTCTATGGTGCTAAAGCCCTTTCGGAAACCGGCTTGTTCGGGAGGCTGGAAGTCGTCAAGTCTGCGCGCGAGACGATTCGTAATGACTCTCGAAAACAGCACGTAGACGCGGCTCAGAAGGGAAATCGGTCTGTAGTTCTTCAAGAGAGCGTTGTCACCTTTCTTGAAGAACAAGACCACCGCACTTCCGCTCCACGCCTCCGGTGTAATGCCACCATGGAGGACGGAATTAAAAAGCTTCTGAAGGACTTCAAGTACCGGTCTTCCACCCGCTTTCAGAAGCTCCGCTGTTATTCCATCCTCACCTGGGGCCTTGCCGTTTTTAAGGTGTTGGAGAGCCATTCTAATCTCGCTCAGACTGACGTCCGGGATATCTTCGGAATAGTGTCGGATAAGACTCGCTCTTGGATCGTTACTCACACTTGCGTGTGGCTCCAACGATGACGTGTACAGCTGCCCATAGAACCTCTCAATCTCACTCAAAATCTCAGGTGCCCCGGAAACGATGCTGCCACATTCGGTCTTCAGCTTTGACAGTTGGCTCTTTCTGGCAGACAGATCTCTGGCAAAGACTTTGGAGCCTTGGTTCCGCTCGATCGCTTCTTCAATACGAGCTGTATTGAAGTTGCGCAAGTCCCGCCGCATGCATTTAGAGATCTGTCTGTTCAGTTGCCTGTATGCTGTCAAATCTGTTGAAGAATGTAGCCTCATCTCCCGTCTAACAGCCATGAGATTAAGAGTGTGATCGGAGAGTTTTTGTGTTCTTCTGCGGCGGGTCTTGCAGAACTTAGCTCCGACCGCATGGACAGTTTCCACGAGCTTGTCATTCATATCGTCCACTTCATTGCAGTCTTCTAGGCACTGAAAACGGTTTTGTAACTCGAGCTGAAAGGTTTCGGGACTTTGGATTAGAGCACGAGGGGGACGGAGCGTTGACTTCATCAGACGAGACCTCTCCAACTTAACATTTAGGTTCAGTGTGCCTCTAACCATTCGGTGATCGCTGCCGGTTTTCACCCTCGCGATCACTGAGACATCACTGAACAGTTGTCGTCTGGTCGTCATAATGAAGTCAATCTCATTTTTTGTCGAACCGTCGGGGCTTGACCAGGTCCACTTCCTGTGGGGCCGCTTCTGGAAGAAAGAGTTCATCATAAAGAGTCCCTCTTTCTCCATGAAGTCGGCCAGCTGTTGGCCCCTTGGGTTCCGTTGCCCTATTCCAAATTTCCCTACTTTCAGCTCACCGTTCTCTCTTGTGCCTAGTTTTGCATTGAAGTCTCCCATTAACACCGTATATTGGGTTTTGGAGGAATGCATGGCTCTAGAGATATCCTCATACATTTCCTCCACCTCCTCATCGGGGTGTGCCGAGGTTGGTGCGTAAACCTGTATGACCTTCAGCGAATACCGTTTGGTGATTCTGAGTATAAGGTACGCAACCCTCGTCGACACACTCCCGATCTTTACAACGTTGTTAACGAGAGACTTGTGGACGATAAATCCGACACCTCCTTGGGACAGATGGTCGCCCTCCCGGTGATAGAGCAAGTTGCCGGATTCGAGGATTACCGTGTCCTCCCCCTCTCTTCGGACTTCGGATAATCCTATAATATGCCAGCGTAACTTGTCTATCTCTTCTTCCAGCTCCACAATCTTCTCGTCAGTCCTCAGGGTGCGTGCGTTGTACGTTGCCAGGTCGAGTCGTCGTAGGTGGCAACCGAACCTCCACCGGAGATTCTTAGCACCCCCTGCCCCGCCGTTACCATGGTCGCCACCGTAGCCAGGAATAGCGGGGCCGCCGGGGACTGGGGGCCGTCTCTTTGTTACATTCATAGAGGGGTATTTGCCATAGTTGCCACGCTTGGCGAGCGGGTTGGCAACCGCAGTTTTTTTATTGTAATTTCGGCTATTATCAGGGAGATGCTGCTGCCCATCTCCCGCCTGTTTCCCATTGTCGCCTTTTACGACACCCACGGGAGGATATGGGGTAGTGGATATTCTTGACCGCCACTACACGGCAACGGGTTGTTACATAGTGAAATTTAATTACAACGTCTCCTCTTTGTATTTGCTTCATGGTTGTAACTCAGCAATATGGGCAGCTGATAACGATATTTTTACTAATATGAGTTTGTTCTTATTTCATATAATTATAGAAATTAAATCCATAGCCTAATTACGCAACATACCTAAAATGGCAAATCATATCAATTTGATAGTTTAACAACGTCCATTGCGTGGTTTTTGTTGTCGAGCAAACGAATTCTTTAATCACATGAAGCAATGGATATTGTTGGGTTGTTAAATTAGTTTTGGATTGCTATCCCTTAAATTTCGCTTGAGCTGCTTCACGAGGCTTCACCGCAAATGTACACTTACGCAATGCACACTGCTAAAGATTTTTTGTGTTAGGTATGTTGTTTGCAGTCAAACAATGAGTTATGTATGCAGGCAGCTAACTTGCAACTTATTTTAAACAATGTTCTGAGTGTGCTAAGTGCTTACTCAAGTTTTAAAGTTATACTTCTTTTGGCGCGTTTGAAAAAAATGTTGAATGAATTTTTTACAACTTCAATTGGTAATTGTCTGTCATTTGTTAACTTTTCGTGAGAACTGATAACTATATTCGAGGTAGTCATTCAAATATATATGAATGTAATGTAAAGAAGTATAACTTCTTACGTGCGTACATAAGTACACACAAACGTTTTGTTTTATATCAATGTGAACACAGTTAAAATGTTATAACGCACACAATAAAAATATTTGTATTTGTATTATAAAAATAATTGTTTCAAAATTTCCATAGTGACCAAGATAAGGCACGCCTTCTAGCTGTTTCGACTAAGGAATCTAGTCACTGGTTACACGCTTTACCATCAAGTAATCTCGGCACATTACTTGATGCGGATAGCTTACGCATTGCCGTAGGAATCCGACTAGGAGCGGCGATTTGTCAACCCCATCAGTGTCCCTGTGGTAGCAGCGTCGACAAGTTTGGGCTCCACGGACTTTCATGTAAGAAAAGCGCTGGTAGATTTTCACGACACAGTTGTTTGAACGATGCCATCCGAAGGGCTCTTGTCTCTATAAATGTTCCCTCGGTTTTAGAGCCTTGTGGAATATTTAGAGACGATGGCAAGAGACCCGACGGTATGACATTGGTCCCTTGGGAGAGAGGTAAAGCCCTAGTGTGGGATGCTACTTGCGTAGACACTCTGGCGGTCTCTCATCTCAGGGGTACCTCGTTTAGAGCCGGGGCAGCATCAGAGGCAGCTGAGCTGAGTAAGTGGCGCAAATATGAGTCTCTGAGAGATGTCTACATATTTGTGCCATTTGCTGTAGAGACTATCGGTCCGTGGGGTCCACGTGCGGTGAAGTTCCTAAAAGAACTCCATCCGCGGCTGGTCGTTGCTGCTGGTGATAAGAGGGCTGGTTCTTTCCTCGCTCAAAGGCTAAGTATAGCCATTCAGCGGGGAAACGCAGCCAGCGTTCTTAGCACGATACCGCGGGGAGTAGGACTATATGATATTTAAGTTTCTAGCTTTAGTTTTTTTTTAATTGTTATTATAGTTTTTAGTATTGTAGATATAAAAATGAATATTGACAGAGTGGTGGGAAAATTAATATTTTTGCTTGTATACCAAATACCTTTGTTTACAGTACAATAATATTGTACAGTAAACAAATGTATGGAGAAGGGATGGAGATCCTTGATTCCATATTGTAATCCCATATTATAGTACTTTTAATATAAAATAATAAAGATAGGTTGAGGAAAAGATTAGTGATTAGTGAAAAATTATATAAACTGTTTTTAAAATCAATACTTATTTATTATTAATTGGTATATAGGAACGTTCTGCACATAATTTATCACAAATGGTAAGTTATATAAGCATGTTCGATCGATGAAAAATATTATTATTTTCGCAGGTACATTAATTTTGCTCATTTAAAATTCGAAAATCTGGCATGATCATGAAACGGTGGATAAAATATGATATCCAGGATTTATAAACTATTATTATTTTTATAAGGGATCGAAGTGGACTGTATTTATTTACTGGAGCTAGTGGACTGTATTGATTGATTACTGAACTGATATTACGCTAGGGGACTGCTTAAAGAAAAGATGGTACTGTAGACTATACTGTATTAAACTATTTACAATGCGGCTTTCACTAATTAACTATATACACAAAGGGAGTCTTCAATGGAGTATAGATTCTTCTCTCTTGATGGTTTTCTTGCCACACGTTTCTTGGCATGTTGCTATCTGCAACCACGACGAGGTCCTCTTCTTGGATTTGGCACTGCTGAACATCTCGGGAGACCCCGCGCGCAACCAGTCTCGGCAGGTACTCTTTAACCCAGCGCCTCCAGTATTCATCGGCGAGTCCTTGCGCCGCTCTCCACGCCTGACGATCAATAGGCGTGCACGGCGCGGTGACTGGTAGGCTCGATGGTCCCAACAGCAGGAAGTGGTTGGGTGTCAGCGCCTCTTCGTCGTTGATATCGACCGGTACGTGCGTCAACGGCCGAGAGTTTACCGTGTTTTCGGCTTCTGTCAGGAGCGTCGCTAACGTCTCCTCCCGTGGGCTCTTCTGATGCAGAGTGGCATCGAGTGCGGTCTTCCCTGAGCGCAGGAGATGCTCCCAAGCGCCTCCCTGGTTCGACGCGCCCGGTGCGATGAATTTGCAATCTGTCCGCCGAGTCAGCACGTAGTCCTTCAGCTGCGATGTCCACTCTTCCATCGCCCGTTGCAGTTCGGTATTTGCCCCATGAAAATTTGTCCCATTGTCAGAGTATATGACCCGTGGCCACCCACGCCCAGCCACCATGCGCCGCAATGCCGATATCGCCGAGTCCGTCGTAAGGGAGTATACTAATTCTAAATGCACCGCGCGCGTCGTTAAACAGGTGAATAACGCTACCCACCGTTTTTCATGCCGACGTCCTATCGTAACTGTTATAGGCCCGAAATAATCGATTCCGGTGTAGGTGAATGTTCGCGCGAATGCCCGTAATCGTTCAGGTGGTAGGTCTCCTATAACCACTGGCCGTGGTGTCGCCTTGCGTACCTTAAATCGCAGACATCTCCGCTCCACTTCTCGTACTGTTGGTCGTAATCGGAGGATATGATATCTGGTGCGTAGGTCGTTGACCACCCTCTCCCTGTTGGCGTGGCTTGCTTCGTGATGCGCCTTTTCCACAAGCAGCTTCACGAAATGGTGGACTCCGTTTAATATGACGGGCCTCTTCATCTGGCTGTCCACGTCGGCTGCGTCGATTCTTCCTCTGGCTCGTAGTACGCCATCTTCCAATATGAGGTCGAGCTTCCTTAGCGCGCTGCCGGTTGCCAGGTTCTTCCCCCGCTGAAGTCGACTGATGTCTTCAGCGAACCTTTCATGTTGGCTGTGTTCTATCCACATCCGCTCTGCTCTCTGGATGTGCTGCAATGTCAGTCCGTGCGCCCTTCCTCGTATGGCATCGACGAACTGTAGTACTCGTGCAGTGGTCCTGATCAATCTCTCGTAGCAAGAGAATCTTTCTATGTATTGCAGTTGTGGAGCGTCCTTGGTGTCGCTCTGGTGCGCCACGATTTCCTCCAATTCTTCATCATTCCCTGGCTTCTCTTCCTGACGGCGAGGCCATCTGTCTTCGTCTTCGTAAAGGAATGGTGGTCCTGTAAACCATCTGTTACTTTCTTCCTTGCTTACGTAGTTCACGCGCGTCGCCTGGTCTGCGATGTTTTCTGCAGTCGGTATCCACATCCATTGCTCGGGTAACGTTTTTTCCGCTATCTCCCCTAACCTATGAGCCACGTATGGGGTGTAACGCGCCATATCATTTTGTATCCAGTGGAGCGCCGTAATGGAGTCTGTCCAATACACTACCTTATCGGCTACCACTCTGTGCTCTCCTTGCACGAATTCCGCGAGTGGCGCGCCTATTAAATTCGCCTGCAACTCTAATCGCGGTATGCTTTGCGCCTTAATCGGGGCGACTTTCGCCTTGGCCGTTATGAACGTAGGCCTGTCCCTACCGTCGCGATACGTATATGCCTTATCGTCACGCGGATGGTTCCCTATTACTCCCCCCGTGGGAGCGTAGCGTCTCGGCAGTCGTGAGATCTTCCTATCCGGACTGGCCAGCGCCTGGATGTCCTCATCCGACCGTCCGCTAGTGCTTACGACGTGTAATACGGTCTCGCCGTCTTTCCTACACGTTAGCCGCGGCACGTTTCCCTGTATTACCCACTCTAGTAACGTACGTGCAGCTATAGGCTGCCTTCGACGTCCTATTCTCAAATTACGGGTAATTACTAAATGCTAGTTGTCGGCGCCTAACAATAATCTCGGCTTCGCGTCTTCGTAACAAACCGAACTCGGTAGGTCGCGTAAGTGCTTTAACCGTAAGCACGCCCTACTCACAGACTGCGAACCTATCTTTAAAAGGGAATGCCCACCGTTCATAGACACTTCGGCCATGGGTGCCCACATATAAAAGCATTTGGAAATGATAATATGTGATTAAAAGAATGAAATGGTTAAGGAATTGGTTTAAAAAAAGTCCGGATTTTTAAAATATAAAGGTTTTTTTATTTTCACAAGAACAGTTTTGTAACATCAAATAACTTCGTATTTTCGTGACATTTAAACCACAATTGACACACCGTAAATGTCCTCTTGAATGAGTTGGTCGTGCTTTAGTTTACGGTCGCACGCGGAGGGGGGTGGGAGGTGGTTGGGGGGGTGGGGGGGGTGGTAGTGGTGAACCCCTCCTAAAAGGGGGGGATGCGGAAACGTATAGTTTCTGAAATATATTAAAAAATCTATCCTAACCTATAAAATATTGATATTAATTAATTTAATATGGTATTTGTTTAAATCAAGTGGGGAGGAAACAGAAACAGAAACAGAAACAGAAACTTTTTTATTCAATATAGATTATAAATAATACTTATTGAAAGTCACTCTTTTGTATAATTACCACTGGTTCGAAAAAAACCTCTGTCCTGGGAAGAACCAGCAAGAAACCCAGCGGGACTTTTTTTTTTAAATAACAGCTTACAATCATGTATGTTACACAAATTAACAACACAACAAATTAGAAATAGCTTGGGAGCGATCACCTCACTTCCAGGGGTTATTATCATCTATAAATTCTTTAATATTATAATAACCCTTTTTATACAAACTTAGTTTAATAAAGTTTTTGAACTTTGAGCAGGTCAAATTTTGTATATTTTCTGGAATTTTGTTGTAAAAGCGTATACATCGCCCCAAGAATGAATTACTGACTCGATGGAGTCGAGTAACTGGTACTATTAGCTTGTGTCTGTTCCTAGTATTTAGAGAATGAATATTACTTATTTTTGTAAAACTACTTTTATTTTTGTGTACGTACATTACATTTTCATAAATGTATTGAGAGGCCAAAGTTAATATATTAATTTCCTTAAATTTTTGTCGCAGCGACTCTTTAGGCTTTAAATCATAAATTGCTCTTATGGCCCTCTTCTGCAAAACAAATATAATTTCAGTGTCAGCTGCGTGTCCCCATAGCAAAATACCATACGACATTATGCTATGGAAATAGCTAAAGTAAACTAGTCTAGCTGTTTCAACACTACTTAGACTTCTAATCTTTTTTACAGCATATGCTGCAGAACTAAGTCTGCTTGCTAGCTTTGATATATGGGGGCTCCATTGAAGCTTCGCGTCTAGTGTGATTCCAAGAAAAATGGTGGTATCTACAAGGCTCAGTTTCTCCCCATTTAAAATTACATTAGTATTTAATTGTTTGACATTTGGAGTCATAAATTTCATACATTTTGTTTTAGTGCCATTTAAATGCAAATTATTGACATTGAACCAATTCACTAATTTAGATATAGCATTATTTACTTCGTCATATTTTAGCAAATGTCGACTTAATTTGAAAATTAAAGAAGTGTCATCTGCAAATAATACTATATCATGGTTATCTCCTACTATGTAAGGTAAGTCATTAATATATACAAGAAACAGAAAGGGGCCGAGAATTGAGCCTTGAGGCACGCCCATCTGTACCATCGACCCGGAAGAACTCGTACTGTTGATGACAACTTTTTGCGTTCTCTTACTTAAATATGAAATAATTAATTTTAGAGCATCACTTCTTACACCGTAGTGTTGAAGTTTCCTGATGAATGTTTCATGGTGAACACAATCGAAGGCTTTGGATAGGTCACAAAATATACCCAAAGCATCCTGTGAATTCTCCCATGCATTAAATATATATTTAATCAGCTCAACACCGGCATCAGTTGTCGAGCGACCCCTTGTAAAACCAAATTGATTTTTATGAAGTAAATTATTTATATTAAAGAAATTTAACATTTGATCAAGAATAATTTTTTCAAAAATCTTACTAAGTGTTGGTATAGTATGTGCCATATCGATTGAGAAAAACGGACAATGACCTCGGATATGAGCCGAGTGTCAAAAGGCGTAACTTACAAAATCTCAATTTAGATGTGATAACAATATTTAAATATTGATATTATTCCCACTTCTAGGTCAGCACATATGTTTTGTTTTTTTGTTTCTTAAATAATATTGTCTGTGGTTCCTATAAACATAGTAAAATCTTACGGTACATCGCGAAAAATGTGTTATATTTTATATTTCAATTTATGGTAAGTAACGCAGCAATTCATTTAATAACAGTTTCATATTAAAAAAATATTTGAAGCAATATAATCACCATATTGAGCTTTTGCAAATTCATCCCTTTAAAATAAACAAAACGCGCGTTACGTCAGTTCGTTCTAAAACTGCTACGTTTATTATGGGTCGCCGACCCATAATAAACGTAGCAGGTACGTACAAATAGGTACAAATGCGACGACGTAGCCTTTCTATTTCTTAAAGCGCTCTTTTTATGTGACCATGTGGTATTTATTTTGATTGATGTGATTGGGTATTTGAATCATCATCTACTGGTGACTACCATGAGAGTATGGACGCTCTCCATTTCGAGGACTGGTTTAGAAAAGTAATAGAAAAACTGCAAAGCGGCGATGTCATAGTTATGGATAACGCTAGTTACCACTCCAGACGTTTAGAAAAAACCCCAACAATGTCTTGGCGGAAACAAAATATGCAGGAATGGCTAGAATCTAAACAGATCGCATACGTGCCCTCGGACACAAAGACCCACTTAATGGAAAAAATAAAGGCAGTTAAAGATAACTATCGAAGTTACGTCACCGACGAGATGGCAAAAGAAAAAAGCATCACAGTGGTAAGGTTACCTCCTTATCACTGTGAGCTTAACCCCATTGAACTTGTGTGGGCAGATGTGAAAGGGTACGTTGCACGAAAAAATACAACTTTCAAGTTAAAAGATGTTAAAAATTTACTTAAAGATGGTTTAACTCAAATCACGCCAGATAAATGGAAAAACTGTGTTCAGCATGTCCTTAAGGTTGAACAAAAAATGCGTGGCATGGATGATAGAATTGACCAAACTGCAGATCGCTTTATAATTAATGTTACAGATAGTTCATCAAGTGAAGATACGAGTGATGATTGCACCGAATAAAAATAAAGTTCTTATATAATATTAAAAATAAAGTTTTATCTTTTGCATAAGTACGTACTTATTCGGTGTCGTTATCACTCGAATCTTTATATGTGTTATAAATTAATGTTTTTTGTTGTTAAATGAATAAAGTACTTTATAACAATAGATGATTTTTCTTCTACAGCGATCTTTCACATAACTTTTTAATAATAGTTAATAAATATATATTATATCAATCATTATAAAAAAATCATTATAAATAAAGAAAGTACTACATATAAAATGTGCCTATATATTGAAGGTTTGTAACCCCTGGTTAAACGACCGAAAGGTCATTGTCCGTTTTTCTCAATCGATTTGGCACATACTATAGTACAGAAATAGGTCTAAAATTGGCGGGGTCTAATGTACTACCAGATTTAAATAAAGGTATTACTTTACTATACTTCATTAAATCAGGAAACACACCAGATTCGATACTAGTATTAAAAATAACAGCTAAATGAGGCGCGATTGTATCTATTATAGACGCAATAACTTCAACAGAAATCCCCCACAGATCCGCAGTTTTCTTAACATCAATAGTTTTAAAATATTTTACAATATCTTTTGATGATACTTTATGAAATGTAAAATTCTTTGTACACGCATTTACATTTTGTTTAAGTAATGATTCGGCGACCGCAGGAGAAGAATTCAGTGACTTAGTGGTTAATATCGGAATATCAGTAAAATATTTATTTAATAGGAGGCTCTATTGTTTACCTACCAAGCTAAGTCAATTGAGTCCTGCTATGTAGGGCCAGTATTTCTGGGTGGTTATAAAAAATTAACCACGAAGGCTAAGGCGGGAGCAAAGCTCCCGCCTTAGCCTTTTAACCTAATCTGTCCGAGTCGGATTGCTCTGAATCGGGCTGTCAAACATGATATCAAAAAACTTAACCAACTTAAAAGACCATTAAAAAATATAAATACCTTTTGTTATAGTTTATCTTTGTTTTTTTTTAAAGCAAAGATTTACCATATACAGCCAAAAAAAATTTTAGGTCTGAAATAACACGCGGTAAAAGGAGATGCAACCATTATGTTGTCTCTTTCTAATGCTTTAGAATGTCATTATGTAAATGTCAAAGGCCGAAAGCCAAAACAATACTGTTCTATACGATTTCTAGTAGTTAACCTATAAAACTTAAAAAATTAATTTCTCGAAAACTATAAGTTTCCGCAGAAAATCCTTCTAGCATTTACTTCAATGACCTGTTACCTACCTATTAAAATTAAAATTATCACGAAAATCGTGCGACCGTAAACTAAAGCACAGCCCTAATGAGTTAGTGACAGCTGGGAAAGCTGGAGTCATCGTTAACAGTGGATATCGAGTCCAAGTTCGTGCAGAGGTTATCGTAAGAAGTAGGAGTGGGATCCATTTTCAGGTCGACGTCAATAGGGTGAGAAGATTATCGGAGTCCATTTAGAAAGCTTATTCGTTGCTTAGATAACAAATCCGCGAGAAAACTAACAAAGTAACACAAATACAAGGAATTCGATTTTTGACTATTTAGTTTTGATAACTATGACAGACCTGGGCCTAGCTGTCAGATTCGATGTTGCCAATTACCAGACATAAAATCGATAAATAGATAGCGATTTTTTATTCGATTTATAATTTCATAAAAAGAATATTCTTTGATTCGCTTTAAGTTCTGCACGCTTTTTAAAATATAATTTGTTTTATTTATTTAAATTTTATTTTAAATGTATTTTTAAGAACAGATAAGAATAACAGTTAAATTGTGCTGTAGTGTTTTGTTATGGTCTAAAGAGTTCATGGTAAATCAACTAGCAATTCGCTTGTTTTATTATCATAATAATTATCGAAATATAATATTACCATTATAATAATGACACCATAAAAAATCGATTGAAAAAACAGAATCGACATTCTTAACGAGATTTGTGATTGGCAACACATTATTTTATCCACAAACTAATGACTTCCGGATTTACCTCATTTCATTTTTATATTTTCGGTACTTTTTTTTGTAAAAAAAATTGCAATCTTTTTTGGATACATAAATACCACGATTAATTACCATAAAAAAAGATGTACTTTTTTAACAAATGCAAATTGTTGGGCGTTTCATGGCCAGAATTGGGCATTCCCCTCACTGCGCGTCTTGCCACGTATGCCTATGCTAACTAATCTACTATCGGCCTCGCGTTGACTGTTATTTCACGCCTCGAATTTTAAGCGGCTTCGTCGGTCCTTCCGCACCTAACTCGCGAGCTAAGTCGTCGTCGATTAACGAAATAGTAGAGCCTTCGTCAAGTAGCGCATACGTATCTACTTCCTTACCACGCGGTCCGCGTACGGTAATGGGGCACACTTTCAATAAAACGGACGCACTACTATTAACATTTGACGCGACGAGCACGGTCTCATCCGGTTTTGCCGATGTTTCAGGTGCGCGGGCCTTGCGGGCGTGAAGGAGGGCATGGCAGGGGGCGTTGCAGCCGTCGACGCCGCATTTCCTAGCTTTACATCTAAAGCGTCGGTGTTTGCTGTTTAAACACCTAAAACACACCCCATCTTCCTTAACCCACTTTTACCGGTCGTCCAAACCCATTTGCGCTAGCTTTCTACATTTGGCGATTGATTGTTCACACCCGCAACACATACAAGAGGCACTACCGGTGTCCTCCTGGGCGGTGAACGTCTTTACGTCGCGGGCCCTATCCTCTACGCGGCGTGTCAATATATCTCTTTTCGACGGCGGCGCGTCTCGTCTTACGGGCGATTCCTTAGTCGGCGCTACGGACGTATAGGCATGGCTTAACGCACGGTCAGCCTCTCTCATCATGAACCGGGATAGCGTGACGATGTCCGGTTCGTCGGCACTTCCGTAGTGCTCCGCATAATCGCACCAACGCGACCGTAAGTGAGGGCTAAGTTTGCTAGTGACCTCCCTAGTTAGCATCGGATTTTGTAAATATCCTTTGCCGTCGACGTTGTGTATTATACACATTATATTCTGTAACTTAATAGCGAACGAATTTAATTCCTGAGCGGTTTGACCCGGGCGCAGAAGGCGTTTTAATTCCTCTAACGCACGAGCTATAATTACTTCCGGGCGGCCGAAACTCTGCTCCAGTGTTCGCATAATATCTATTTAAAAAAAAATAATTTATTAAAATAATTTCTATCGACACCATAGATAAGAGTGTACGGCACTATTTCACTGCTTTTTTGACAGCTTGACAGCAGATCTACCTCAAAACTTGGCACTTAACATGGCGGCGCAGTCACGCACTAGAGATAATATCTATATTATCTCTATGGTCACGCATGGATGAGCTAATGACGTCACACGAAAGTATTACCAAAATAAGCACTTTACAAACTGTAGATATCTCTCTTTTCTTTTGCAGCTACTGCTTTGTTAAAAAGAGACAATACTGTTTTTGACAAGTGTGTGTCGATATTATAGATATTTGTATAACTATTATTTCTATAGTGGAATATGCCCTATCCATAACCCACCCTACCCCAGCC
This sequence comes from Parnassius glacialis, assembly GCA_033319125.1. Taxonomy (NCBI): domain Eukaryota; kingdom Metazoa; phylum Arthropoda; class Insecta; order Lepidoptera; family Papilionidae; genus Parnassius; species Parnassius glacialis. The sequence goes on along the minus strand of JAVANC010000027.1, from coordinate 21,129,573 downwards.
TACAAAAATGGGGTAAATAAAATAAAAAAAATACCAACAGACGTATTTTAAATAGCACTTTCCAAAATTATTTATTATTGTAATAGCACCCCCGTAGATTGTGAATAAAAAATAGGTAAAGATCGCGCATCTTATAACGTCGATACCACTTGAAATTTATATATACACATTTTTGTAGGCTGGGGTAGGGTGGGTCTATCACCCACCCTACCCCAGCCTACAAAAATGGGGTAAATAAGAAAAAAAACTACCAACAGACGTATTTTAAATAGCACTTTCCAAAATTGTTTATTATTGTAATAGCACCCCCGTAGATTGTGAATAAAAAATAGGTACAGATCGCGCATCTTATGACGTCGATACCACTTGAAATAATTAAAATTTTGTAGGTTTTGCAACTTAAAAAAACTTCACCCTTCGTGAATTAAACTTCACCGCCATCGAAAATCCATAAAATGCAATATTAAGTGCAATTATTTAATAAAACCTATTTTGTCAATTGCCGAATGCACATGGAGTGTTGGCGCATGCGCGGCACATATAATCTAGGGGTTTTTCTTCGGAGGATCTTTCGCGGCAAGTTCACGCCTATCTCTATTTTCTCTATTTGAATAGTAAATTGCGTGTAAGAGGTTAACTCATACATTTCTATCTTAATCTTAATTAATAAATTAAGTTGAAGAAAAAAATTACAAATCTAGATTGAGCGCATTTCAAGATGACTTAAAACACTAGCTTAAAGATGGTATTTCATTTACTACACTTATTTATAATGTTAAGAGCGTTTTCGAAAATATGACTTTATTTTTGTTTTGTATCCATACAGAAAAAGTCGTTCAACCTTCGACTTTTCATAAAATTTTATCACATTGGGTCGAAGAAGGATCATGGATGGCAGATTTAAGTATTTCCAGACCAGCAAATAGATCTCCTTAGGGTATACCTACACCATGTGATCCAAAGCAAACGATATATGTATGGCTTGATACTTTAGTAAATTATTTAACAGCCTTAGGCTATCCCGATGAGAAATTCACAGAGTTTTGGCCACCAACTTATTTTTCTTATTTTTATTTATTATGAAATAAGCACGCGTTATGTGCACTTTTTTAAAAGCAGCTGTAAAGCCATGGTGTTTTATGCACTTGGCATGTATATTTATGAATCAACATCAGGTTTTCTTAATTTAATTTCAAAAGTTCATTATCATCCCATTATTTTTCATGACAATCAATGTTAATTATATGAAAAAACGTATTAACCATCTACACTAGAATTTACATAATTTTTGCTTAATAGAACATTTTTACTTTTAATTTCGGAAACAATTTTGGAAAGTGCTATTTAAAATACGTCTGTTGGTATTTTTTTTATTTTATTTACCCCATTTTTGTAGGCTGGGGTAAGGTGGGTTTATCCATAGGTATATTATCTCTATGACTAAACGTAGTGATTATATTCTCTTTGGAATCTACTAGTTAGTCTGTGCTCGTACCATAAAATTAAAAAGAATCAGAAACACAGAGTACTTTGAATAAATCAGAAAGTTTTGGCGGAAACTTGATCGGCGGCGGTTTGCTGCTCCTGTTTTAAAGTTTAAATAACAGTTTGAAGTGGATTTTGATATGTAAAAGTGGTGCGATTTTATGTATTAACTGTCTGCGCGTGTGAACTATTAGTGGAAACGGTGAAACAAGTGCTCTGATGGTGATGGATTCTCAAGGTAAGCTGTTTGCATAGTCGCCTTTGGATACCATCACCAACTGTCAGGTGTCTGCTGGCTCAAGTTGCCGTCAAAATCACCCAAGGGCTGCACAATGTGACGCATCAAGATATTGTGAAGTAGTGAACTATGAAGGATAATTATACATTTGGAGAAATTATAATAAACCGAATAAAAATACTCAAGACTTGGCCTAAAGGTCTAGATACCAGACCATAAACTCCAGAAAAAAAATCAGAAGAATCAATTTATTATACCTTTTGGGGTTTTTGGCGGGAACTCGACCGGCGGCGGCTTGCTGCTCCTGTATTATTGTTTAAATAATGGTTTGAAGTGGACTTTGATATGTAAAAGTAGTGCGATTTTGTGTATTAAGTGTCCGCGCATGTGAACTATTAATGGAAACTGTGAAACAAGTGCTCTGATGGTGATGGAATCTCAAGATAAGCTGTTTGTTTGCATAGGCGCCTTTAGATTCCATCGCCAACTGTCAGCTGGCTCAAGTTGCCGTCAAAATCTCCCAAGGCTGCACAATGTGACGCATCAACATATTGTGAAGCAGTGAAATATGAAGGAAAATTATACATGAAGACAAGGCTGTATGGCATAGTTCCTTTGCCTGCTCTCTCGAGCGAATAATAAAAACAACAATATTATACCTTTTTTTTAAATTAGGCCTGGGTCGTATCGCGTTTTCTGAGAATCGTATCTAAATCAGATTTCGAGTTTCAATATCTGATATCAAAACTATATATTTCAATATCTATATATTCTGCGTACACTTGTTTATATTTTCTACTCCGACACGCTGTTGAAATCTGATCTATTCGATGCGAAACAGTATTGTAGATATATTATTATAGTAAAAATTTATATTATGATATCTTCTTGGAGCTAATGCAGATATAGTTGTAGTTTTAACTTTGTTATTTTAAAGTTTTGAACTAGTTATTTATTTACAACACTAGATACTCAATTAAAATAGTTCAATAAAATATATAATATAAAATAGTAGGTATTTACAGTGTCTTTATTATTTATTTACATCACAAATTGCATTTAAAAGGATAAAAATTGCAACTTTCTCCTTCCACTACATTTATTCTGGCAGATCTGTTGAACTAAAAATAAATTGAAAATTATATATAAAATAATGTTATAAAATGCACTCGATTTTAGACTTTAAAAAACAATCAGATTTGAAATTTATCATTATTAGGCAACATAAGTAAAACTTTAAATTCTTACATCTATGATTAAAGTTAATGAAATAACTTTGTAACGTAACGATCTCATAAAAATAGTTCGTAAAGTTATGTAGATTAGGTTCTAAATCATATACTATTGGGTTACGCGACTGGGAAGAAATTGCCGTACCGCTCCTGTATTTGTCTCGGCTGGAAGTATTTAAATAAAGATGGTTAATATATCTTTTAACTGTTAAAATAAACAGTTAAAAAAATTGCAAATTTATTAAATAAATAAAATAAATGATAATGAATAAAATTATCATATTCCAGTCCATTCAAAATCATTCACGATCGATTTCTTACCAAGCCGTATTTATGCCATCTAGCGTCTTCTTTACGTTACACCTTGAGAGTCAATCAATTTTCGTTCGATAAAATGACTTTACCCATAGAATGGAGTAGATGGCGGTTTACAAAGCAATTTTATGATTTATTTATTACATTAACATTCACATGTTTAAAAATAAGGGTTGTAACAATTATTTGCTAAATATATATACTTAAAGTCAAACTTATATCCAATATTTTATGCTGAACTTGTTTATGACAATTATCATATTAAATATCGTTTGCGGTTAAATCTTTTGAAGTGTTGTTTTTATTAAAACGTACGAAATGATATTTTTAACACATAGATGTAACGCCATTGACTGAATTCATTAGTGGTTGATGTTAATTTTATGTACTTTGTTGTTACGATATTGGCTCAAATATTGGTTGATAGGTAGTAATTTAAACAAAAGGGCGTCATTTTAATATTATTTTGTTTAGTTTACATTTTCATCAAAATATTACAAGGGATTTATATAAAAACTTGAAAAAATAATTACTAGGGAAGTTAATTAAGATTTAGTGAAATTGTTTTTTTTTATTATTTAGTGTACTCTACACTCCATAGTACAAATATAAGATTTTAGTAAGACTTTAATTTTCCGCCATGTCTAATCTAATACCCATATCGCTCGCACTCTGTCGCACACGGCGAATCTAGCCACCGACCGAAGGGAAACGATTTAGGCTTCGCGGCGGTACGCAAATATCAGATTTTGTAATATATAGTTTTGAAACGTACCAGTAAGCGGTTTTTAGATATTGTACCAATATATAGATTTCGTATCAGTATACGGTTTGCATCGCCCACCTCTATTTTAGATAGTAAATATTTATTTACATAGTAAATATTCTACCTATATTTACTATGTAAACAAATTGTTTTACTGATCACTTAAAGAGTAATTGTGTTCTGTGCTGATCACTTCTATATAGTTTGTGGCTGATCACTGATCTGTGATTTTAGTATTTAATAATTAAATTTTTTATATTATTTTTGGGTCTTTTGATGAGAACTCATCCATAAAATTTGAAAAATAAACGAAACTTACATCTTGATCAATTGTAGATTTTGTAAAGTTGAGCCTGCAGCTGGAGCTGTACTAAAAATTTCAGAATGGCAGATGATGAACAGGATCCAAAAGAGTACAGATGGGAGACAGGTTATGAGAAGACATGGTATGTATAATTTGTGGTAAACAAGAACCCAATTTTTATTCCCATAAAAATTGTTTCCTGTACATTAATTTTATTAAGGCGTTCTGACTTAAAAAATAGCTAAGACTTACACAATTATAACCAATATTGTTTGTATATGAAGGGAGGCCATTAAGGAAGATGAAGATGGACTGGTGGAGGGTCTGGTGGCAGAGTTCGCTCAAAAAGCTGCACGAAAGAGTGTGGCGCCACGAAAAGGCCCCGTGCGGTTGGGCATGATGAGACATTTACTTGTGGCAATTGATTGCTCAGAGGCTATGAATAGTCCAGATCTCAAACCAATTCGTTTCTTATGTACATTAAAGGTAAAAAGTTTTTTTGTTAACTCCGTATACATTTAGTATGAGTGCTAAGTTTAGGAATCAAAAGGGAGACACATCTGTAGCATGTACGTTTACATAAACCGTATTGAGCCACTCAAACCTTTCATGACTCAAAAACGATTAGCCACTTGTAATTTTGCACACCTTAAAAGAAACTCTGGTTCACTAGAATCTTAAATTTCACAATAAAACCTATTATAATTCTTGAGTTATTAAGGTCTGAAATTTTATACCACTTGACAGTGTGAGTGGACATACTAATTCATTAGTATTGCCTCACTCATCAAAGATCTAAGATACTTTTAGGACACTTAAAATTTTGCATCTAGGTAGATCATTAATCATAATTATACAAATGCAAAAAATAAAAAAAAAAACAAATTATCAATATTCAGTGTTAATCTATACAAATAAATAAAATTGAAGTGTTTGTTTGTAATGTCAAAATAACAGCTTTTTCCTAAATGTATATGAAAAAACAATTTTTGAAATTTTTGCCTGACCCATTAAAACACATGAAATCCAATCGTAATGAATTGGATGAAATCACATGGAACAGCTAATAGTTATATAAATAATTTGGGAACAGAGATAATAATATTATTATAATAAAATTTAAAACAATGTAGCAAATTATAATAAACTAGCTGCTCCGCGACTTGGCCCGTGTGTAATTTAGGGTTTTAATTATGTTGCACGGAACCCTAATTCTTTTTCTAAAATATAAGTAGCCTAAGTTACTCCTTATAACATCAGCTATCTGCCAGTGAACGTCTCGTCAAAATCCGTCCAGCCGTTTCGGAGATTAGCCGGAACAAACAGACAGACAGACAAAAATTTTAAAAATTGTGTTTTTGTTATAAGTAACGTATATACTTTCATATGCATTTAGTAAAAAGCTGGTATTTTGACATTACAAACAGACACTTCAATTTTATTTATTTGTATAGATAACCCAACCCCACTTTTGTCTGCAACTGCTATACAAATATATCTACTATGAGGTTAATTGTGCCATTGTTTATTTGTAATTAATATAAATTTAATACAATCGAGTGTAACACAAGATATTATATAATAAACATTATTTGTTTAGCTTTTAGAAAAATTTGTTGAAGAATTCTTTGATCAAAATCCATTAAGCCAACTTGGAATAATTGCTATGAAGAATAAAAGAGCTGAGAAGGTTACAGAGTTGTCTGGAAATGTCAGGAAGCATATAAAGGCTGTGCAGAGGTAAGATAATCATGAGCAATAAAAGTAAGTAAATAAAAACAATTGTATCAAATATATTGTATTACAATATAACATTAATTTTTTTCCAGTCTATCTAATTTGGCTCTAACAGGGGAGCCATCCTTACAAAACACTCTTGAGTTGGCTGGTCGAATACTCAGACCTCTTCCTGGCCATGCATCTCGTGAACTTCTAGTCCTGTTTGCATCTCTCACTACTTGTGATCCTGGAGATATCATTCCCACTATCCAGGTATTGCTTTAGGTCAATATAATATTGAAAAAAACTAGTTCATACAGGCACATGCACCATAATCATATATAAGGCAAAAATACAGTAATTATTAAGAACATTTTTATGATTGTTTCTTCTCTTTATGATGTAAATGAATTTTTAATCTTTGTCCATGTAAATAAAGTTATCTGTTTAATTGCATTTGAAAATTACTAATCTTTTTATGCAACAATATTAATTAACTAAATTGAGTGTTACACAATAGTACTTTTTATGCTATGTCTAGAAATTAAATGAATTGAGAACTTTATTTATCGACATAAGAAATTTGAATTTCATTTATGAACATTTTTGTGCAGAGAAAAAACAGCTAATGGAACTCCACGGGTATCCTGTTTTTGATATTTATTAAAGACCTATTATGATACAATATTTCTAATCAAAAATGGAAGGGAGCCCATAGGTATTTAAGGGATGTAATAACATTACAACTCGAAAAAGATTAAAGCTAATAAATGCGTTACTGTCTGACTGATCAGTCAAGCAGTACCTGTTCGCAAGTATGATGTGTGTGGCAGCCGTTGCCCTGCTCAACCATTCTAAAGGAAAGGATTTATATGAGGTAGAGCCACACTGTGGCTATATTTGTTGTAGCATGAATGAGTCGGCTCGACTGGGGTAGGCCCATACTCTCACAGAATACCAGCGTAAAATAGCAGTTTAAAGCTGTGTTTCATATGGTGAGTGTAGAGTTAGTCCTTAATCGTCAGGGTGACAATGCATCTGCATTTTGATTCTTAATCGAGGATAAATGTCTATTGGGCCACGGTATCCACTTATCATCAGGTGGACTGTGTGCTCGTTCGTCACCCTTGTTCTATTAAAAAGTGGATTAATTATATTTCAAATAAATTTACAATATAGTACATTACTGATTAATATGACTTATATGTATATGTGCCTTGGTATGGTCTGGTGCCTCTACAGGCTGTATTCTAATGTGGGCAAACCAGGTCACCAAAATATATCAACATCAGTACTGAAAATTCCAAGAATTTGATTGTAATTTTCAGTGCTGATTTACCTTCATACTGGAGGAGAGCTTGGTGGATGAGTTGCTTTATAACTTCCTCGGTGAGTAGAAGGCATATGGGCTGTAATTTTACATTTTAAGCCAGTTTAAAAAAAATTAAACAGTATGCTCTTTTTTGTGCATTATATGTATAACAAAATTCCTGACCAGGTTAAAGCCTCTCGAAAACAAAATTTAATAATGATATAAAAAATGTTTGTACTCCAAGGTCTACTTTACTCTGAATGATTATTTTGATGACAAGGAAAGGAGGTTTGGAATAATATTTGTCCTCTTCCCTTGGAAATGTCAAGTAGCTAAATGTGATTTAAAGAACTTGTATAGTAAAGTTACATGTTTTGGTTAATAGAATTGCCGGTGCTACATTTATAATCGATTACTCCACTTTAATTTAAATCTTTGCATTATTTTTCAAGTAAATTGCTATATATCCTATAGTATCAGCAGAGCTGAACCGTGGCGGGAGAAATGGCAGATGTCAACCCCAAATTTTGAGAATTAGTCACAACTCTTTTTAGTTGTCACTCTGCTCTGCTCTTAACATTATGGTATAAGAGTTATATAATAAATATCTATTTAATTAAATATATAATATTTTGATATCCAGACTCTCAAAACTGATGGCATCAGGTGTTCAGTAATAGGATTAGCGGCAGAAGTGCGAATTTGCAAGAAGTTATGTCAGGACACTGGTGGAGAATATGGAGTAGTACTAGATGATGTGCATTACCGTTCACTGCTTCTCGAGCATACATCGCCGCCACCAAGAGCGCGCGCTTTGGATGCTGGGCTCGTCAAGATGGGCTTTCCACACACAGCACCGCCTAGTACACAATCAGATCCTGGTGGAAATGCTGATCCTCTAATAACAGTGTGCATGTGGTATGTATATAAAATTGACCTCATATTAATGTGATAAGGCCCTCTCCACTGATTTCAATTATGATGATAACTTAGAGTTATTAACAACAACTGCACAGACCATATAATAGTACCTTCTTCTTATCCCTCACCATATATTTTAAAATGCTTATGAGTGTAACTTGGACTTTCATCATCTTCCCGAACAAGATATTTCTGTCTTGATAGTATATTTTTATATTATTGGAGTGACAAACGAGCTAACAGTCTATCTAATGGTACTGATTGGTGATGGCTATAGACACCAGCAAGTAATTTACAATCGTCTCGGAATGATTCGATAACTTCTTGCAAGGAAATCAATAAACGCTATTCGGCTTTCTGATAAATTTGACATTCGTTTTCGAGAAATTGTGACAGTACGCGTCGCAAACTTTACGAGAGCCCTGAGGCTGCCGAAAACTTGAAAAGTGATAATTAAAAGAGATAAATAAGCTTTTTTAAGTATAAAGTAGGTAACACAAATCAATTGCAATTATCTAAAGGAGCCGTGATAGCTCAGATAGTTAGCGCTCGCTGTAAGCTTCACAGTACGCGAGCAACCCGGGTTCGAACCCCGCCGGCACCAGTGAAATTGTTAATTGCAATTTTAAGTGCTGGTATTTACAACGTGCTCGGCGGTGAAGGAAAACATCGTGAGGAAACCTATATGTCTGAGAAATAAGAAAAAAATATTTCAAAGACATGTGAAGTTCGCCAACACGCACTGGGGCAGTGCGGCGGACATTTCCTTGCCTTAAAACCCTCTCAGAAATGAGAGGAGGCCTGTGCCCAGCAGTGCAACGTAAATAGGCTGCAACTTTACTTTTTTACTTTTATATATAGGACGTATTTCCATATAAATACTTCAATATTTTGCACTTAATCTGTGTCGTTAAATGTTTTGTGAATATTTGGAAGACTGATACTGACATTCGAAAAACTGTCCGTTTCGAATCCTAAAGTAGAGGAGATGTGAATACTAAAGTCTGTGACATTCGGATCGAATACTTGATGAACGAAACCTTCCTGCTTCTGAGAGAAATCTTTCCGAGGCATTGTGAATAGCCTGGCTGCTAACAAATTCAAACAAATAGGACACACAAAGATGTATTGTCGTAATACACGTAATATAGCAGCTACTTGGCGGTAGAAATAAGTAAAAAGGTGCTAGCAGACATACTAGTTCGTTGGTGAAGGAATATGTCGCTAGGAAGCCGGAATGATTAAAAAATAAAAAAATATTTCGAAGACGGACCGCACGCATTGAGGCACTTCCGCGCCTTGTAACCATCTCAATAATAATAATAATAATAATAATAATAATAGCCTTTTATTCCTAAACATAGGGTTACAAGAGGTCCCTAAGTTCGGTGTGCCTTTTGGCATAGGCCTCCTCCAATTCCTTCCAATGGTTCCTGTCCCTTGCTACTCTCAACCAGAATGGTCCCGCTGTCTGTTTCAAGTCGTCTTCCCATCTCCTGACTTGACGACCCCTGCCTCTTTTGCCGTCTCTTGGTTGCCAGAGAGTGACTTGCTTGCTCCATTTGTTAATGGGGTGGCGTAGCAAATGTCCAGCCCATCTCCATTTTTGGACGTCTATCCGGGTAAGAATGTCTGTGAGTTTTGTTCTTGTTCTAATGTCTACGTTCCTGACTCTGTCTTTGATTTTTAACCCTAGCATGCTTCTTTCCATGGCACGTTGGCATTTTGTTAGCCTTTCCCTATGGTGAAGTGTTGTTGACCAAGTTTCACAGCCATAAGTAAGAACTGGTAGAATACAGGTCTCGAATGCTTTCTTTTTTATGTGATTGCCTAGATCCTTACTTTTCATTATTTCTTTCAGTGACCAATATTTTCTCCATCCTTGGGCTATTCGCCTGTTTATTTCCTTTGTCATTTCATCTGAAGGGGATATTATCTGTCCTAAGTAAATATATTCTTTGACATATTCGATCTTGTTGCCATCTACCATAACGTCTATTTCCCTTGAGTTTGACATTAATTTTGTTTTTCTGGCATTGATTTCCAGACCAACTTCTCTACTTATATTTGCTAGGCTCTGCATCATTTGTTCTATTGCTGCTGGATTCTCTTCAAGAAGCACCAGATCATCGGCAAATCTTAGATGGTTTAGGCGAGCTCCATTAATGTTCAGACCTAAGTGGTCCCAGTTTAGCTGTCTAAAGATGTGCTCGAGTACGGCGTTAAATAGTGCAGGGGAGAGAGGATCGCCTTGGCGTACGCCCTTTTTGATAGGAAATGGTTCTCCTGTTGATTCTAGTTTAATACTGGCCTTGCTAGATTTGTATATACTCTTAAGTATTTCTATATAGTTGCTCTGGACCCCTTGTTGTTCAAGGCTCCGCCATATGTATTGGTGCCTGAGGCTGTCGAATGCCTTTGAGTAATCTATAAACGCCAAGTAGATTTGTTTATTGTATTCATTATACTTCTGTATCAACTGTTTTATTGTGTGAATGTGATCTATTGTGCTGAAGTCTTTTCTGAATCCTGCCTGCTCTACGGGTTGGCTTTCGTTGAGTGTTAATGATATTCTTTCTAGGATCACTTTAGCAAATACTTTATATATATTTGATATAAGAGAAATCGGCCTATAGTTCCCAATCTCTTCTCTATGGCCTTTTTTATGTAGTAGAACTATGTGACACTCGGTCCATTCTTCTGGAATTTGCCTTGTTTGTAAGATTTCATTGAAAAGTTTTGCCAGCACGGGACTGTATTCCTCTAAGGATCCCTTGAGTATTTCATTAGGTATCTTGTCCGGCCCTGGGGCTTTCTCGAGTTTTTGAGATTTTATTGCCTTGATTACCTCTGATGTAAGGATTTCTGGCACTTCATCTACTTTGTTTTCTTTTACTTCGTTTACTTCCGGAATTGTGGCCATCCCTGAATCGAATTTATCAGAGTACAATAGGCGGTAATAGTCCGTAGCTAGTTTCTGTATTGAGAGTCGATTAGTTGAATAAGATTCGCGTTGCTTTAGTTTCGCTATCCATTCTTTCCCATGTTCGCTTAGTTGTTTCATAGCCTTTTTTGTTCCTCCTGTTCTTTTTATATTTTCTTCCAAAACTCTATTTCTTTTCTCTTTACGGTCTTTCCTCATATTCTCCTTAATTTCCTTGCTAAGGGTTGCAATTTTTTGCCGTCTTTCTTTGTCTTCTTTATTTGATATTAGTGTTCTTCTTTCATCTAATAGTTCTAGTGTCTTTTTACTTAAATAGCTTTCTTTGCTTCTGGGTTTGCTGACTAGCATCTCTTTCAATTTGTTTTGTAATCTCCTGTATTTAATCCCAGTTTCTGCGTCGGAGGTAATAATTTCATTGAGTGATTCTGTTGTGCGGGAATTTGTGGAATGATTGCATTCTGATATTTGATACAGCTTATTATTGTTTACTAGGTTTTTCCTGAATATTTTGGGTTGGTTTAGGTTTAGGCAGCTTCTTACCATACGGTGGTCAGTGTTAAAGTTGAGGTTTTTAACTATGTTGGTATCTGTGAACGCTTTTGCTTTGTTAGTTATAATAAAGTCAATTTCAGTTTTGAATTTTGCACCTGGGGAGGACCACGTCCATTTGCTTTTAGTTTTTTTGTTAAAACATGAGTTCATTAAAATAAGGTTATTTTCCATCATGAATTCTACTAATTTCTGTCCATTTTGGCTTCTTTTGCCATGCCCAAACTTCCCAATTGAGGATTCTTCTCCAGTTTGCCTTTCTCCAACCTGTGCGTTAAAGTCGCCCATGATTATTATGTTGTTGTTGTAATGCGGTTTTATTGCTTCTGAGATACTCTCATAGAAATATTCTATTTCTGATTTCCCCGCTTGTTCTGTTGGGGCGTATATTTGAAAGATGGCCCAGTTTTTCTTGTACCCCGGAAATTTTAAATGAACTACAGCAATTCTGTCAGAAACTCCTTCAAATCCCATAATGTTCTTCTTCAGTTTAGACTTGATGAGGAAACCTACTCCTTTTTGTCCGGTGTGTTCTCCTTTGTGAAACATGATATAGTCGTTCCTCTCTTCTATCCCTTCTCCTGGCCTTCTCATCTCGCTGATGCCAATTATGTCCCATTTTATGTTAGATATGGCTATTTCTAGTTCTTTTAGGCTCTCTTCTGTTCTTAGTGTCCGAGTATTCAGTGTGCAGACATTTATATGTTCAGTGATCTTTTTACCTTGTTCTATCTGTATTGTTTTCTTATTAAATATGTTTGCTTTAGGGTGTTTCGAAATATAATGTTTTGATTTAGATGGAGGGTGTTTGTCTTCTTCCCCCACGGTGACAAGCCGGCTTGGGGTGCAATTTATGAATGTTGTATTTGGTAATGTGGTTGTTAGGGTTGTTTGGATCCGGGTGTCGCTTATTAGTTTTTTGAGAGATTTGATAATGAAGCTGATCTCCCACGCTCTACATAGTTCAGTATATTTGGTCTGATAATATCCTTCGTCGCAGTTTTAGAGGGGGCGTTGTTCAAGGTGGTCAATGTACTTTCGGTACTACCTGCATTGACTTTCTTTTGTGATGGTATTTTCGGTGATCTTGAAGTCTCTCTTTTCCTTTTTTCTCTGTTGCTTTCGTGTGTTTTCCTTATTATCAGTTTGTCGTATTTTATGAAGGCTATATTCCCTTTTTTCTTTTCCTCTTCAACTTGCAGCTGCAGTTGTTTACGTTTTTCTATTATTTCTTTAGGGTAATCCTCTTTGATATTTACACCTTTTTGCAGGTTAGATCTGTTTCGCAGAATCATATGTTTTTTCCATGTAGTTGTGAGTGAGACTACAACAGGGCGATTTTTATCTAGCTCTTTTTTACCGATTCTGTAAACATTATTAATTTCGAAGACTTCAAAATGTACTCCCATTTCTATTATAATGTCTTTTATGTAGTCTACTAGCTCTGGTTCTGTTCTTGCTTTTCCTTCCTCGATGCCAAAAAAGACAAGGTTATTTTTGCGCTTATCCTTATCAACGAATTTAAGTTTTAACTCTAGCTCGTTTATTTTATTTTTGAGTTGGGCGTTTTCTTCGGTGACCACTTTAAGCTTTTCGTCTAGTGCTGCCATGACATTTTGTGTTACTGAAGTTGTTATAAGTTTAGTTTGTTGGTCTAACTTTTCGTCTAATTTTGCCAATAGGATTTCCATACTTTTTTCCATCTTTGGTATTTTTTATATTGTTATGGCAACACTTGTTTCTTTATGGCAACACTTGTTTTGCTGTGGCAACACTTGTTTTGCTATGGCAACACTTGTTTTGCTGTTTGTTATGTTGGTACTGTAGTTTCCACTCTATAGTCTATGTACAATTTGCATCAGCTGACACTTGACGGTATTTTTGTAGGTTAGAATGATTACAATTACGGTTGATTAATACTCGCAATTTAACACTTTTTCTGTAATTTTTTCACTGATCACGTATTTTGTACTTTGTTGTAGTCAATAGTTCGTATGAAACACTTTGTTGGCACTTTTTTACACTGTTTATTTTTTATTTTTCGCGGAGCTCTGTGACGTGCGTATTGACTGATCGACGATCGGAACCGGAACTCCATCTCAATAATTAAAAAATTAAAAATGTTGTACATTCGACTTCAATTGAAACAAATTAAGAATAACTCAAAAACTATTGGTCAAACCTTGGTCTTTAACATGACAAGCACCAGCTTTCAAATAAAAAAAGAATCATCAAAATCGGTTCACCCAGAACATATTATGAGGTAACACACATAAAAAAAGAACATACAGTCGAATTGAGTGCTGTCTCCTTTTTGAAGTCGGTAGAAAATGAGAGAAGGCCTGTCCCAAAGAGTGAGACATATGAACGCAGTAACTTTACCTTTTTAACATATTGAAACTACGCTTTAGATGAACGACAAACGAACACACAGCTCACCTGATTGTAAGTTGATGATGTGGCCCAGCCATGGACACATCTACATCTATCCTCAATTACAAATCAAAATATAGTTTTATGCCTCATAACCACTAAAAAGGGTCTCCTTTTCTCTACACTCACTATACGAAACACATCATTTAGCTGCTATTTTACGCTGGTATTCTGTGAGATCGTAGTCCTTCCCCATTCAACCCGACTTACTCTCTTGTTGCAACCGTAATACAATCGCAGCATAGATTTTTCCCATTATATAATCAAATTGCCGGGATGAAATTGAGAGGGTTTAACTGTTGTTATTTATTCTACATAAACACGAAAATGTTTTTTTATAGCCACTTAGAAGAGGGTGAGGGTATAGGCGGCGAAGGACACCTGTGTCCCCAGTGCCGCAGTAAGTACTGCTCGCTGCCAGCGCAGTGTCGGACTTGCGGCCTCACTTTAGCTTCTGCTCCTCATTTAGCAAGGTAACAATTTATGTTACACACATTTACACCTGTTATTTTACTATTTTACGTAGTACTGGCTTACTTTCTTAAATTAAGTGTCTTCTTTATCATGTCTTATCGAGTATCAAGCTAGTGGTGAAACAAACATAATCGAAAATTGCATGTACTCAACGTCAGTGACACAAAACCTTTCTGATGGCGCGTTATTACTATTATATTATTTTTATACTGTATTTATTTACTGCCTTTTGGCTATATCTGCTGTTGTATTGGTTGATGGAGCATATGTGTCGACCCCATGGACCTCAGGGAGAATCTGAGGAGGCTCTCAAGGCTGCGGCCGAAAGCCGCGCGACGTGGGACCCCATGCCAAGACAATCAAATATTTTTATTTTTCTTAATAACGTTTTGAACTGTAAGAATTATATATAGTTCATTAGAATTTATTTGAAATATTATGAAATTGACAAATTAATCTCTCGTCCAGTGTAGGAAAATTTGACGAGTGCCTTTAAAGTTACTAAAAACTAAAAATAGAGCTGAAAGATGTCTGGCTCAAAGGACCAATATTTTATGATAGCTGTATAATAATTTAATAATATCTAAAAATCAATATTTTTTATATTAAATTGTAATAAAGTAATTTAATAGTGTAGGCGACTGCAGTGGATTGTATTTAATTTACTAACTAACTGTGTGTGACGACTGATTCTATGTAGGGTAAACTATACTAGGGACGGTTGAAGAAAAGATGGTACTGTAGACGATTATATATTGCACTATTTACAAGCGGCGTTAATTAACTAATTATGTACAGGGAGTCTTCAATGGAGTATTTTTCTCTCTTGAGGTCTTCTTTCTTGATGTAGTATCTCGTAGTGCCGCTTCCGAAATGAACAGCTCACAGCCCAAAACGCCCTTATATTTCCAAAAAGAGTGTCTCGGCACGTGAATGGTATTATAAGATGAGCTCCGCGCTGATTGGTCGACGGCATCACGTGATATTCAGGCGGTGTGCGGGGTGCGCGGGGCGCAACGGGTATGAAGGGGCGACGGGGCGGCGGCTTCTCTCGCCGTCTGTAACAAATAGACTTTTTTTCTTTTCATTACTTTATATTTTGTTGCCATCAGATCATATCATCACTTGTTTCCTGTGGATCCATATGAAGAATTAAATAATGAAGGCCAAGCACAATACTGTTTTGCCTGTATAAGAAGTTTCACAGATCTCGACAAACAGGTTAGTACTTTTTTTAAATATAGTTTTAGTCTGTCACCTCACATGCGTGTAACTATTGAAACATGTTATGAAAACTAAGAAATTGAGATTCCCTAAATGCTTACTGCGCGAGTCTGGATGCATGATCACAATTCATTAGTGCAGCTTGTAATAAATGGCGAAGTCACACGGATTATTTGCGATAGCAAGATACCTTTCAACCTTAAAATTAAAGTGCACGAGAGCATCATTTCGTCCATCTCCTTATATGGTAGGGAGACCTGGCTGACCTTGACTCAGATCTCTGTAAATGTTGCAAATTATTCAATATGAGACGTTGCATATGTAACACGTTTACCCGAGGAGAGGAAGAATGGACAGTCATATTTTACGCTAGCCAGTAAGGAGTATGTCGGAGAGAAATGCTTTGAGTTGTAACAGGAGCGAGGACATGCGCCAGAGTAAAAAAAACTCGAGCAAAATGGCTGGGATGACGTCATATAACAATAATTACAGGGCCAAGTTGGCTTTAATGTCAACTTGACCATGTTATATTTGTTCAACTCATAATTATTTGTTAATTTATTTCATATGTATATTTTTATTAGGTGGTTACATATTACTTTTCTGACTGGGACTTTCGCTAAATAGGTACTCTTACCTATTTCTGCCGCCATATAGCAGTGTTTGCACTGCAGTGTACCAATCTGAAGTGTATAGAGAGACAGTACAATAACAGGCTGTGAGGTCTTCCGTGTTAGTGCTCAGCGGCGACAAGTGATAACGTACCTGTTGCTTCCTTTGTTTGTAGTTGACAGCAATTCAAAAATATTCCATACAAGTTTATTTATTTATCAAGTGCTGTTGTCATTACTATTGGGAAGAACCATAGATATAGTATTCATTAGATTGGCGATGGCGTGATTAGGGTGGGACCAAAAACGAAATGTAGCCGTGTGAGTGAAATGTGCATGTGTGCGACAACAGTAGTGCTGCGCCATGTATCAACTTTAATTATCGATACAGAACGCTGTGTCTATGTCATAAAATGAATATTATTATGTTTGAGGGCATAAAAATAAAACTACAAACAAAAAGTTTGTGATTTTTATTTTCCACCAAAAATAACTAATTTATTGTAAAAATGTCGTAAGCTCTCCTTAGAGGCATTTTGCAATTTTGCTTCATACTTTAATCTGATAACCAAATAAGTTTCAATTATTGATTTAATAATTAAGTGTTCCATCATCATCATCATTACAGCCCTTCACAAGTCCACTGCTGAACATAGGCCTCCCCCAAAGAATGCCACAAAGCACGGTCCTGAGCCACCTGCATCCATCGACTTCCTGCATATCTTACCAGGTCGTCACTCCATCTAGTGGGGGGACGCCCTACACTTCGCCTGCCGGTACGAGGCTGCCACTCGAGAACCTTTCTTCCCCATCGGTTGTCGGTTCTTCGAGCTATATGGCCGGCCCATTGCCACTTCAGCTTACTAATCCGTTGGGCTATGTCGGTCACTCTGGTGTGTTAAGTGTATAGTTATTAAGTGTTTATGGCTTGATAATGCTAGCGAATCATACATATGTATGTCAAGTGTGTTAAAAAAATGTTTGCAGGACACAAGGCATTCGTTTACTAATTTTTTAAATATATTTTCGTTTACAATTTTTCCTTTCACGTGTTTTCGGAAAACTCGTTCAGAAAAGACACCTATCTCATAAACGTCTTGAGAGGGATACACGAGGCCACCTACGTCTTTCATGTTTATTAGTGAACCTTCCTTAACTTCACCGTAAAGTACATTTACACAGGATTCGCATTTAATTTTATTTGCGATTTTTTTTTACCACGTAACCACATATGTACTGAACAATGGACTTAACTACAGATTCCATGCCTTCAGGTATCCATGGCATAGATGACACGAAATCAGAATTTTCATTATCTATTTGGCCTGGGCCAATAGCCGCATCGTCGTTTGGCATCGTCATAGCACTAAGGCCAGTTGTAGTATTTATTATATCTATAGTACACGATCTTTGTATGTTGAGCATACTAATATTCTCCAAAGGCAAACAATTGGCTTTATCGCTGATTTGGACTTCCACGTGGCAGATTAATCGTTTGTATGCTGCTGTGAATTGTCTGGCTGTAGGATTGTTGTTAAATCCTCCTCTAGAACGTACTGCACTAAAAAAAGTTTCTATATGATCTTGAGAGAGTTTATAGGTCGGAAGAAACTTTAATTTTCCTGACTCTATGAAATCGACATATAGCCACTTCAAAGCTATCGTATTCGCCAAAAAACCGATAAAACCAAGTTTTCTTCGACTCTCTATCAAAGCTTGGTTGTTGTATTTTAAATTTTTAATAAATTTACACACTTTGTCACATTCAGCTACAACATTTTCAACATTATTTGCATTTAAGGCCTTCTTAAATCCGTAGCTGAGTAAATTTCTGGAGTTGAAAATGTCAAATATGCTGTTTATATGTTTTATAAAACCTGCTGTCGCTTGGCAATTTTCAAACATAGGTAATTTTAATACTTCTTCGCAAAACTCTAAGCTGGTTGCAACAGAATTACTCAACAGTTGCGCCGCTAATCGTACATTCATTTTGTGATTTACAAAATTAACATGTTTTTTAGTTACCTTATTTGCCAAATGCAAACCGACATCATGTTGAAGCTGACAGAGATTTTCAACAAATTCATATTTAATAATATCATTATGATGATAAAAAATTTTGTATTCTGCAAAAGTATTTCTTATCAACTTTAATAAATGACACGCATCTAATATTACGTAATATTTTTGCCCTCTTTAGTAAAAGTATGGTCTAAATGGAGCGGTGCTCAAATTAGCTCCTAGTATTTGTGCCATATTTATATTAGATGCTATGCCATCAAAAGTAATAGAAGCAACTTTTACAAAATCTGACAGTGAAGCAATACACTGCTTTAGAAGTGTTGCTTTCTGTAAAGCAGTAAATCCTCTTCCAAAAAAATAAGCAATTGGAATTTTCCAAAAAGAATTAATTGCCACTGCCATGATTACCAATACCTCTTTAGCCTTGTCTACTTGATCTCCATGAATACCATTACCCACATCTACATAGCCATGATGATTACGACCGTCAAATTCAATGTGTTCATGGATAGACATTTCGTCGAACGTAAGGGCGATGACCAAATCTTTGTTTTCTTTACTTACAGCCTTTATGGTTTCTATGGCTTCCTTAGTGATGCCTGGCTTACAACCTACATTTTGGTACCAGCCTCGTAGTGTTCGAGGATGTGGTAGGCACAGGTCAAATTTAGTTCTCATGTAATTGTAAGCCCGAGGACTATAAAAGTGTAAAGTTAGGGCAAATGTCTTTAGTTGTGTATCATACTCTTGTTTAATATTTTTATTTTGTTTTTTCTTAATCACCCTTCCGATGAGATGCTGCAACAAATCATTTGGACCAGATGCCATTACAGCACTAATGTTATTTTGAAGTGAGGGAAGCCTTTCTAAGTTTTTTTATCACTTGACACAACTTTCCCACTTTTTCATCAGCCCGTTTTTTTGTGCTCTTACATTTTTCAGTTTTTTTTTGTTTTATATGTAATCTTCTCCGAAGAATATCAATAGTCATTTTCATTTTTTTCTTTCTTGGGGAATTCTCTATAGCAGAAATCTTTGCAGTTGAGCTACTGGGTACTGGTAATATATCTCTGTAGACATATGAGGATGCTGTGCGTATCGGCTTCAATACAACCTACAAACAAACAAATAAAATTAGTGCATACATTATGTACTTATCTATGATTAAAATTAATAAAATAAAGTACCACCCTTTTACCTATTTCTGTCGCTAAACAGCAGAGCTTATACTACCGTTAAACAGCAATGCTTACACTGCTGCGTTTCGGCCTGTTCAGTATAGAGAGCCTGTATCATTATAGGCTGTAAGACATTTTATCTTAGTGCTCAGGGGTAAAAACACATTTGTAGCTTTCTTTATTTGAAGATGACTGTAGGTGTCCATGTACTGCAGTAGCCGTTTACCATCAAGTGATAATGTAAGTTTCTTTATTACTTTCGTTTTATAAAAAAATATACATAACGAGAATGACAACAACAAGTTGTACACATTTAAACATGCGCAAACGAAATTAAGATATGTACAGTAAAATATATAACTAATTAAATGCACGGGCATAAATAATGTGGGTATTGATCCAGAACGCAGCTTTACTCTTTGTGCACTTCTATGAGAAAAACATTTTTGTTCAAAGTGCTTGCTACATATAGTTGAATTTTTTTTGGGAACCCATCCTTCTCTATTTATCATTTTTAACCATTTTTGTTTAACCTCATTATTTTTTGGAAATCTGAAACAATATAAGAGTTTAAATCATCTCATTAAAGTATTACTATAATGTGTAAATATTTACTTTTACGAAAAACTAAAAATTAAAAAAAAATACGAAGTCACAAGAGGCTGTATCCAAGGATATGCCTTTGCCTGTTATAAACATATTATCGATAAGATCATATTGATAGTGTCAATCCCTACAAAAATTTGATCAGAAATAGCGGGAATTCACGTATTTGTTATTATTTTTAATATAGTTCTCACGCATTTAGATTATTATCGTAATAAAATGCGATATTTTCCCCCGTCCATTTGTGTATAAAACATTTGTACTAGTTGTGAAATAGTGAAGTTAGAGTGCTAAACATTTTAATTGTACTTACATGTGAAATGTATAATTTTGTGGATTTTCTTTTCTAGATGAACTGCATTCAGGTACGGCACACGTCACCATATTTATTCACACCTTTTAAATACTTATTAATACTTTAAAATCAAAAATATCGCGAAAATAAGCGGGATTTGTTTCGTTCACCACTGACGTCAGGCTGATACAGGCTGATAGCGTGTACGTGTATGGTCTAGCCATTCTATCTCGTTCTAACGTAAGCATATGCTATGCCCTTTCTCTTTTACATTGCCAATCTAAGTATATACTAAATCTATGGGAAGAACATAATATATTATGTACATGCACTTATTTCATGAATGTTTAATATTATTTTTAATCTCATCTGTATTTCTTATTTCAGCGGACTTAATCTATGTGTTGTGTATGGAAGTTTAGATTTTTTTTCATTATCTGTAATGATAAGTAGATCTAACAGGAATTTGGTTAAATGATATAGAAACAGTAAAATGTTCTCAGTGAGTGAGTGTGCAGTTGTTTCTCAGATATATCGTTGCACGAGGTGCCAGGAGCACTACTGCTGGGAGTGCGAGGGCGTGGTGTCGTGCACGCTGCACGTGTGCCCCGGCTGCGCGGCGCGCCCGCACTTGTACCAACGGCTCCCCGACGCGCGCTGACCCGCCAATCTTCCTAGTGCTTGAGTTTTTTATAATAAATTATGTTAAATATTTGTGTTTTTTTACATTTCTCAGAATTCTTTTAAACATTAAAGGAGAAGCAGACATTTTCATACATTCATGGGCCCAGGTGTTAACAAGATAAAAGTTATATTTAGTATATAAAGTTAATAAAGTATGTTGTAATTACTAATACTGGGTGTCTCAAAAGAAAGTTCACATTTGCTTATCTTATTACGCGAAAGCAACTATTCTGAGGGGCGCGGGGGGTATGTCAGTCGGTAGTCTGACTATGTGCATTACTGCACATGTGTACTGTGAAGAACTGAACACAATGATGGAGAAGCTCGCACGTCTCTAACCAGCTTTGGTCAATCGCTCGTCCCCGCTGCTCCTGCACGACAACGCACGACCTCACACCGCACAACAGATGTATGACAGTGGTAGAGCCAGGCGGCAGCTTTTGCTGTCGCATGGATGGGCCGGCTCGAACCGGGGTGGTACCACCACCTCACAGAATACCAGCGTGAAGTAGAGGTTTACCTCTGCGTTTCGCTCGGTGAGTGCAGGTGGCCGGAGGCCCTTTTTACTGGAAATGAGGCATTCCATCCTAGTCCTCACGGATGAAAACGCATCTGCATTTTGATCTGTAACAGTGGATAGATGTAGATGTCTATGGGCCGCAGCAACCACTTACCATCAGGTGGACTGTGTGCTCGTTTTTCACCCTTATCCTATAAAAAAAAAAATGCCGATCGTGCTCCAGTTTTTCAAAAATGGTATCGACTTTATCCGTATGAAGACGACCAGAGCGAGCTACATATAAACGCTTGAACCAACTTTGTGCTACTCTTACTGACACTGCATTAGGTCCACAAACATTATTTCGTGGCTTGAGTCGCATTTTCCCTTTTTTGTAATAAAACTTTAGAATGTATCGAATTTCTTCGTTAAATTTACTCATTTTTCAATTGAAAAATGGCGGGAGAGTGCTTTTTACTTTTTATTTTTCTTTTTATTAATGTCCTATATGTATTGATATTAAAACCAGCCAGATACAAACAGTACAACCAAAGAGGTTTTTCTTCAATTTTATACAAACAAAATACGTAGAAACTTTTCCCCGACCTATTGTTTATATAGATAAAAATAAAAATATTCATAGGTACATTACAGTAGTGTTTTATTTATATCACAATTTAAAACATCAATGTGCGCCTACAAAAATAGCTGCTTAGACGCAGTACACATTTGGAGAAGCACTTACATTGACAATTCTTTGTTAACAATATGGTTAATGTAAAAATCACAGATAAAAATCTCATACTGCAATCATTGCAATAAGATCTGCATAAAATTGTAAAAACTTTAACAATATATACTTGTTATAATATGTAAAGGTTCTATCAGACTGGAAGCGGTCACGCGTTCAAGCGTTCCGCGTTCGAGCGTTGTTGCTCACGAATCCCGCTGTTGGACGGTCTACGCGGTACCACTACAGTCACCATGTTTTTTGACTATAGTTCTTCATCGAAAGAAGAATTATTGATATTGTGGACATTAGCAGCATCAAAACGGAAAAGGAAATATTAGGTGCGCACAGTAAATAAGAATAGACTACAAGATGGAGAATTTCATAGACTGTTTTGTAAATGACTTACTGATGAAGAAATTTTTTATAATTCAATTTCGGTCTCTATTTCTCTGGCAATTTCTAACCATGCTTCTGCTACTTTTCCTCGGTTTTTATAATCATCATTCTTCACATCATATAAAAACATTATTCTCGTACTAACATAATCAACTTCTCGGAGACCGAGAAGTTGATTTCCTGATAATCTTCCTTCCGATGTGGACACCGAAACAGCAGTGAACACGCCAATGCGTGCGTTCTGGTTGACCGACGCGGTCAGAACCCCTGCTGTCTGGGTATGTCTACAACAAACGCATATCGCAAACGCGGAGCGCTTGAACGCGTGAACGCCTTCTGTCTGATAGATCCTGATGAGATAATTTAGATGACAATACACGACAAAAGAACACGACCGTTATGTGTCACAAAAATATTGTGGTTTTTATTTATAATATATTTTATACATTGTCGATTTTACAATTACAATCAAGTCAATACCTGGAAATTTAATTATTCGACAATTGGGTAGTTGACACCACTATAAATAAATTATTAGGTACTTATATAATTATAATTTTCTACTTTTACTACCATGTCTTAAAACTTGGTGAATTTTCCATTTTTTGTTAAATTAGAGAAATTTCGTTTTAAAAATATGTAGATAATAAGATGATTATTTGACTATAAAAAGTATGATGTCGAACCCATACAACTTCCATAGGAATGTGTGTTCTGAGAACACATAAAAAGTATTTTAATTGTGATTTTTGAAACACAGTACCACAAAACCTTGCACAGAACACTATTACTCTCTAGCTCTCTACCGAGCGGGTCTGGTGTCAAATACCCAGTTATACATTTCACACGCCTTATGTACCTAAATAATGTCATACAATTCAATCTAAAACATTTAACTAATGGGCGTACATTTTTCAATACTTATAAAATAAAGTGGTCCTGCATACACATCACAGTTCTTTTACTGAAGACAAAATCCATTCATTAGATGTCACGTTACATATTATGGCTATAAAACGTTATGAAAGTATATAATTATATACTCATTTTATATAAAAAATAGCCTATATTGAGACTATATAGAGAAGCGAAAATTTTTATCCAATAATTAATTTAAAGTACATATTTATCAACATTTAATAACACAGTTTGTAACTGTTAAGAAAAAACAGTGTAGTTTGCAAAATGAACTCTTAGCTTTGTCATTGCTTTTCTACCTGCATAATTTATTTGTTCTTTATTGTAATCAATTTGGGCGTAATCAACTTACATGGGGCGGACTGAATGCCTCGTGGCATTCTCTGCCGGTCAACCCAGGGAGAATAATAAAATTGTTAATATTAGATAATTAAGTAATAACTTAATACTTCTCATTAATTTTATACTTGCTGTCCATCAGCAGTCTTCTTGCGCGTCACCCACAAAATATTGGGCTTCTGGTAATACTGTTCTATTTGTAGTAACGATTTTCCCTTAGTTTCTGGCAACAGGAGAAATAAAACTACAGTGGCAAGGGAAGCGGCAGATCCGAATAAACAGAACACGCCCGACATGCCTATGGAGTTCTTCATGACTGGATACAGCTTAGTAAAGCCGAATAGAACTGCATTGAAAACGCAGAATATGTAGCCCCCACAGAGACCTCTGACTTTCGTTGGTAGAAGTTCACCGATCATTAAGCCTGGAAGTAAGAAGAATGCCAGAGTATTGAATGCGACGTATCCTAGTATGAGAATTGGTGTGATGAGGCCGGAACCAGCGTCTTGGTAAAGCACTAAGGAAAGGGCGAGGGTACAAATAGCCGAACCCATGCCGGATATCATTACAAGGGAACGCCGCGTTAACTTTAGTAGAAGGATGCAAGCGAGCATTGTCACCCCGAGTCTAGTGCAGGCACTTGCGTTTGCAACAATCTGTAACAAAGATAATATATTAATTTAGAATGGTGTCTCGGTGTAAAATATAATACGTTTACCATGTTGTGATAGCGTAAGAGATTTCAGCCTGCGAAAAGATTATACCATATCGCAGACGAAGAGATAATAGAATAACCATCAGAGATACCAGAGAACAGTTTACAATGTCCAAGGGATCTAATAATTCGACTACCAAATCGTGAAGCAAAGGCATTCAACTGTCAGGGGAGGATAATTAGATACGTCTTTAGTAGGTCCAGAGTACGGAATGTGTGGTGATAAGGTCCTTTTACGTTTGCTGTTTGATACTAAAATAATTACGTTTGCTGTAATTATTGGTAAACTAACTATTTTAGGGTAGGTTTTGATTCTAGTAATAATTATTAATATTAAGTGATAAGTGCTCCCTTCAAATTTTGTATATGCGACCAACCCGAGTTCAAACCTGCTAGTAATAATAATGTGTACTACAAGCTTGGCAAAGGAAAACATCGTCAGGTAACATACATGTCTAAGCATTAAAAAAAAATTTGCAAAATGTGAAATTCGCCAATACACATTTGGGCATCACGACCGATTCTTCCCCTCTCCAAAACTTTCTCAGAAAGGAGGAGTCATCTGCCAGCAGTGGGAGGCATAGTGGAACGCAATGAGACGTATAGTAGTTTCCGCTTTGTTTAATTCTAGATGGGGGAGGGGCTCAGGGAGGAGCGAACAAAGTTATGACGATAATGATTAACTTACATGAGGACTGAGCGATCCACCGGATTCTTTAACGATGTCAACGGCGTAAAATATAACAATGTAGCTGCCAGAAAGGATTTGGAGCATGTTGAAAGCGTTGATCAGTAACAAGGGTTTCAGAACGGGCGCCCTCGACACTGTTGCAAAGAAGCGTATGGTTTCCTCCCCTCGTGCCTTCTCTTTTTCCCGCGCTGATATAAGTTCATGGAGTTCCCTTTGTGCCTGAGAAAAGAGATTAAAACTTCACAGTGGATTGTTTATAATGTATAAAATATCTTCTGGCCGTTTCCGGTCACGGCAATAAATGGGTATAATAAGAGGGAGTTAAGGAAATAATAAAAGTATGTCCTCCAGATCCAATTTGTATCATGGCGGCTGGTCTCAACGAGAGAGACAGCAACAGTATGAGCGTGTGCGCAAGTACACGTGACTCTCTAATCTGTCACTCACGTAGTTCGATGGGTTCAATCTGATTTTTGGCCCGAACCGGCATTGGATTCCGGAACCACATGATCCACTAGATCAACTAGACAAAGGTGCTAAACGTTTCATGTTTACGAGGACCTGGCTGTGACAGTACCTATAATGTAAAACGTGTAAGTCTATTATCTCGTCTTCTCTTCTAACTATTGTAAGCCAGTGCTTGAGTCGACTTACACCATTATTACACGGAAAGATGGAAAGATAGATGCTGGCAAATTATTCCACTACTTTTCTGTACGCATTATAAGACGAAGCAAACCGTTAGTTCGAATGCGTTGTATGTCGGAATGCATCGAAGGGGCGGATCATGGAATTGAGAGGAAGGAATTAAGTCATGCCATTCCTGCGCACACTACGAAATGTATCCTGTAAAACACCGAAAGGCTAGGTACTTTTTGCCTCTTCTCGTGACTGGTAATATTGGTACTGGTACACCCACACTGGTGTCACCGAGAAGCCCCTTAGCACGCGTTTTAATTATTTCCAAAGCTGTTATGTGGCATTTTGGTGTAGCACCAGCTTAATGGCAGCAATTCTCTATACATGACCAGACTTGCGCTTTATTAAGTGTAACTGTCCTGACGAGAAGTATCGCCACCTTTACAAATAAACCTGACTTCATTGCAACTGCTTTGGCCTTGAACTTAATGAACTCAAGTTCACGTTGAGAAAACGTCAATACCAAGCAATTGAAGGCGTTTCAATTGCTTGGTATTGACTCAAATTATACATTTCGGAAAGAAGGAGACAAGGTGAGCTAGCTCCTTTTTGCGGTGAAAAAACATGCTTGTGTTTTGGAGACATTGCATCTTACAAGATTGGCATCGCCCTATTCGGAGACTGCTTACAGTGAGAGATTTATACGCTCAACCATGGCTTCTCTTTGAAACTGGGTTTGATCCCGACTGGCCCATTTATATATATCTCCACAACCGTGGTGTCATCTGCGTACCCATTGAGACCGAGCATAAGCAGGTCGATGATAATAATAATAATAACAATAATAATAATCTTTATTTGCAAGAATATGGTTGCACAATGGTGTTTGAGTATAATTCGTTCTACATATTCCACCTTAGTGGTATGCAAATATTAACCAATAAGTTCAAATAACATATACAATTTAACAACATATAAATTATTTAAAATTATTCGCTTGATTTGATAATTAATTAATTATGTAATAGTGTCAGAAAAATGCCTATAAGATATATAAGTAAGTATTATTGGCTCAAGTAAAACGTCTTATACACGATCCATCTTGACGTAGGTCCCGCCAAGGTCATGCATGATGCACGATGCAAAACGAAAATGAGAAGGCTTGACATACAGCAATGACGTACGTCAAGTGACTAACGTCACTATTATAAGTCAAATATTAATATTCTTATGTCAATAATTATATACATAATGTCATAACGACGGCTCCGTGGCGCAGTGGCTTAGCAATGAGTTACTGCGCTGGGGGCCGCGGGTTCGAATCCCGCACAGAACAAGTATTTGTATGGCCTACAAATAATTGTTCCGGGTCTGGATGTTTGTCCGTGTGCAATTTGTGTTTGTAAACTGCCTCTGCGATACAGGAGAAAATCCTAGTGTAGGAGTAACGTTTTTTTTAAAAAAAATGTTAGTTATCAAACTGTCATAATTTATTCCTATATTACAAATTAAATAAGTAAAATTTTATATAAAAAAATATAAATAACATTATTTCTTTAAAAATTAGATTGTAACGGGTAATTAATTATATTCTAAAAATATCACTCATTATTAGTCGTATGTAGGTTATTATCGTTTAAGAACAGTTCTACACAAAGACATTTAAGAATATATTTAAATCTCTTTGCTTCTACAGAATAATAACATTTAGTGAGTAACAGTGCCAAAACAGATTTCTTAAATGGCTATCAGGTAATTTATTATAAATTTTTATTGACATTGCAGAAGTATTTTTTTTTGTTACTTTCAGACGATTTGCTGGTGCATATAACCTATTTTTATATCTACCCTTACTTTCACTTACTTCACAATTACATTGAAATAAATGTGGATGCTTATGAACAAACATGCACATTTCAAATATGTATAATGAAGGCAAAGGCAGGATCTTTTTAGTTTTGAACAAAGGTTTGCAACTCTCTAAAGGACCAACACCACAAAGAGCTCTTAAGCAGCGTTTTTGTGCTTTAAATGCTTTATCCGAGTTCACCAAATACCCCAGATTATAACATCATATCGTAGTATGAATGAGATGTATCCGTGATATGTCATCAGCGCAGCTTTTTCTGATACAATATCTCTCAGTCTATGCAATGCAAAAACGAAACTATTTGAGGCTTCCAACTACAAAATTTATCAAATATTATTCCTAGAAAGGTTGTGAAAGCAACTTCTTCAATTATCGAGTTGTTATAATTGAGTTTAATATTATTTGAAATGTTTTTGAGGGTTTTATATTCAATAAATTTAGTCTAACATATATTTATATCTAAATTATTTATATTCATCCACCATTAGCTGCAATTTCAAGTGCAGATCTGTTATTACCTTTAATTATAAGAGTAGAGTCATCAGCGAATAAAATACATTCGCTTGTAGTAAAGTCAGGAAGATCGTTGATGTATATTAAGAATAACAAAGGTCCCAGTACACTGCTTTGTGGAACGCGAAAACTGTTTGTAAGATATTGGGAGCGTTTTGATATCTTTGTGTTCTTTATAACTTTTGTAATTTCAACACACTGCTTACGATTTTTAAGATAACTTTTAATCCAGTTTTGGACAGTTCCTCTTATTCCATACTTGTCTAATTTATAGAAGAATGTGTGACACGAAGTCAAAAGCTTTGTTCATATCAAGAAATACAGTTAAAAGTGGAGTTCGTGAATTTAAGCTTTCAGCTATAGTTTAATCAGTTCATAACATGCTAATGTTGTTGAACACTTTCTTTCGAAATCCCAATTGTTCTGGTTTTAGAATGTTAAAGGCGTTAAAAATACAATGTAGTTTTTCATACATTATTTTTTGAAAACCTTTGAGGGCACTGGAATAAGAGTTATTGGTCGGTAGTTTCGAACGTTTTGCCTATCTCCCTTTTTATTCATAGGTTTAATAATGGAGAATTTCATACGCATTGGAAATAAACCCTGTTTTAGAGATAGATTTATAATATAACATAGTGATTCTGAAGTGTACTCAGCGCAATGTTTTCAAACTTTTATATTTAATTCATTATAACCTGTTGAATTTATATTATTTAAAGATTTAAGTGTTTTATAGATATCCCTAGGATAAGTTGGCGTGAGATACATACTACTGTTATTAAACGAAATATTTTTATAGGTAAATATTTATTGGTATTATGTCTATTTCTAAGGTTAATAAAGTATTTATTGAATATTTCAGCAATTTCATCTGGTTTCATTAGCATGTTGTTATTATCTTTAATTCTTTCAATATGACCAACATCTGTCTTGTTAGTGGCTTTGCTATTAATCAAATCCCAAGTTGCCTTCATCTGTTTTATGACCGATAAATATATTTAGTGTTAAAATTTTCTTGCGCTTCCGAGATACATAATTTTAGTATTTTACTATATTGTATGTATTGACCTTTTATATTTTTCTTGTTGTGAGTAGATAGTCTATATTTAAGATAGAAACATCTTTTTAAAATGCAGCATCTTTTGAGACCTTTAGTTATCCACTTATTTTTTGTTACCTTGATATGCAGAGAATATGAAGAGAATTGTTGTCATAGACTTGGAAGAGCAGCCTTCGACAAAGAATCGGATAGACCGAGTTAAACCAAGTTTAACACTTGTTCATTTTTTCCCTTTAATCAGTTTTAAACAGACTATTGTTAGGTAGAGGATTTACATGAAACCATAACAATTAATACATATCCGACTATGTGTTGCAGTGTAGAGGTTATGCCGCAACCCATATCTTTAGGTTATAACGCTACTTAATGTGTTTTACCATCTTGAGCCTTATTACACACTTAACTCTGGGTAGAATATTGATCTGGTTGACTTACTTACAACAACTAAAAAAGTATTAATTTTATATGTCTCTTGACTGTCTATTTTATCACACGAACTGTTTATTTTATTACTATTCTCTATACCCGAAATTAATTGATGCAACGACTAGCTCGCTTACTGGAACATCGCCAAAAAAAGCGGCCTTCGCAAAATAGGTAGGTACCTACCTAAGTAAAAAACGATTCGACGTCGTAATATAAAATATTTGACGACGATACTTATAGTTTTTGCTATTTTATGCCGAATTAATTAATATAAGTACTGTGTGATGTGATGATGAGTAACCGACGCATGTACCTAACCAAATGAGGGCATCCACGACTTTTTCTGCCACCAGGGCGGCGCCACTTTCGAGTGAGGTAAAATATTTGACAGATTTCATAGCGGGGACGATAATTTCTTAGGAAAATGTAATCTTTAAGGTTTCTTTCTGTATTATTAGTTATATTTTATATTAATTACATTAGAAATGAATAAACCAAACTATAAATATAACTAAAAGACGACTTTAAAAAAAAAGAGTTATAATGTGCAAAAAATTAAAAATCAAACCACTGACGCATTGTGTTATATATTAATATAATACTCTAGACAATGATAAACTATAATTTAAAACTAATTTCTCAATTAAATGACACTGTGTAACAAAAAACTTTACCTCAGTCGCTAGTAGCGACATCTGGTGAGTGGAAGATTATTAGCCCTCATTAGACATCTGACAAGATTTGTGTAATTATCAACTTTAGAATCTTTAGGATTATCACCATGGAAAAATACTGAGAAAAATACAGGAAATATTTGACGTTAGTACATATAAATTTCGTCAACATACATTGAGGCGATTCCAAGTACGTTTTCTTGTTCCAAAAATGATTTTTAAAAATAGAGGAGGCCTGTGTCCAAAAGTACTGTGAACTTTGTAGAGTGATATTAATTTGATATTCGTATGACGGGGAAAGAGAACAATATGCTGATAACATGATGTTCGTCAAGCTGCAATGGTGAAGCACGGACTTAAACGAAACGTCCTGGTCTTTTTCTTTTCTTTTTTTTTCAGCCCGTGTGGACAGTTAAATGTGTCAAGAGACATCTTCTCAGAATTTTTTTTCGCATTTTTTTTATTGAATGATGGTCACAAACGAGCACACGTAGTAAGTAGTAGTAGTAAGTGGATGCTGTGGCCCATAGACATCTACATTTATCCTCAATAAAGAATCAAAATACAGATGCGTTGTCACCCTTGGTGACTAAGATGGAATGCCTCGTTTCTAGCGAAAAGGGTCTCCGGTTCTCTACACTCACTATACGAAACACAGCAGCTGGTATTTTACGCTGGAATTGAAATGAGTGATGTCCTATATTCAGAAGCAGTGGCGTAGCAAGGGCCAGAGCGGCAGATAAAAAGGGGGCGGCATTTTGGAAAAGGAAAGTCAGCACCATATATTAACGTTTTAATTTTAGCATTGTAAATTAATCATTGAAATTTTTGAAAATATAAATAATGTACATGCATTTATTCCTACCCTTGGCAATTGCCATAGGTAAACACATTTATTAAATACATTATATTGTATTCAAATAATGTAAATAAATGGAAAGACTAAATAAATTAGCGAAAATGAGTTAATATTTTCTGCTTTAGCAGCCTCGCTTGAGCGGCTGGCAACCATGTTGCGATGCCATTCCTAAATCAGAAGGGTTCCGGTTTAGATAAGAAGATTGGTTTCTGCGAGTCTCTTTGTTCAACCCAAAATAATTTAATGCCTATTAAATTTTGTAAAAAATAACAGATATACAATGATGGGTCATTTGTAATAATAATTCTAAGATGCCGTGGTAGCTTAGAGGCGCTAAGCACTCGCTGTAAAATTTATTTTATTTTATCATACCATCTCAAATAATTTTGAGTTTTCATTAAATAGCTTTAAATTTGCTAGGCGAAAATGTGACCTATAGCATGTAAAATAGATGATGTAAAATAATAAAATTGCATCCATAATAAATGATCATTGATCACTGCGCGTGCAGGCTCGAGAATCTTCACGTGAACTGTCAACTGCTCGCTTATTGAGCTCGTTAAAGAAATTGGCGGAATCAACGCGTATCAATAGAAATGATCACGCTCTGTAAACAAAGGTAGGCGAGCGGCAGGCCGCCATTATATATTACGATGTTTAATTAGATCATCTTCTCGAAATTACTTTGTTTACGCTTTGAAAATAAAACCATAATGACTTTAATAGACGTGCTTACATGCTTCTTTTTCTTCTTTAGCCTGCAATTGATGATATTAAAGAGGCAAGGGAGCATCTGGTATTAGGATCTTGGAATTTCAATTTGGTGGGTAGAGAAAATTTGAGTTACTTACAATTTCAGGATTTCCGCGCAGTCTTGCCATGGCAGCCATGGCTTCGTGGAAGCGTCCTCTCCTGGCCAGCCAAGTGGGACTCTCGGGAGACAAACAGAGCACGGCGAATGCCAGTGACGGCAGGACAATGCACAGGAACGATACCGAGCGCCAGGGAAGTGCGCCTCCCAGAGCATACACATAGAGCACCCCTAGGGAATAGGCTGCGAATGGCGTTCCTATTAAAAGACCTCTTAGGCGTGGTTCTGAAATCTCTCCTAAGTAAACCTGCAGTTAGAAGAGAAGCTATGTACATTTTTCACGACCAATTATTAGATTTTTGATTGCCTTCGCAGTGCGTTTGTGTAACTCTGATACAGAAACAGAAACAGAAACTTTTTTATTCAATATAGATTATAAATAATACTTATTGAAAGTCACTCTTTTGTATAATTACCACTGGTTCGAAACAAACCTCTGTCCTGGGAAGAACCAGCAAGAAACCCAGCGGGACTTTTTTTTAAATAACAACTTACAATCATGTATGTTACACAAATTAACAACACAACAAATTAGAAATAGCTTGGGAGTGATCACCTCACTTCCAGGGGTTATTATCATCTATAAATTCTTTATAATATTATAATAACCCTTTTTATACAAACTTAGTTTCATAAAGTTTTTGAACTTTGAGCAGGTCAAATTTTGTATATTTTCTGGAATTTTGTTGTAAAAGCGTATACATCGCCCCAAGAATGAATTACTGACTCGATGGAGTCGAGTAACTGGTACGTACTGGTACTGGTACGTAGATGGCAATCATTTACCCGTGGGAATCACCTGCCGCAATCAACCTGCCTGTGTTATATCTTTTTCATTATGGTACTATTTTGTATCGTAATACGAAATCTCTATATACAACGTGTCCCAAAATTCAACGATAAGCCCACACCGGAGGATAGACCTACCCCGGACTAATCGGGGAAAAAAAGAAAAAAAAATATATCCCAATTATATTTTAAGTTATATAAAAAAAATTAAATTCTTCAGAAATTGAGACCGTTTATGATATTTTTCACTACCATGACCACAATTTTTTAAATATTTTTTTCTTTTTTTTTTATAGGCCACCTGAATAGTACTGCTATCTACCACAATTCTTAAAAACTCCAGAATAACTCTTGTTTTATCACGAAAATTAATGAAACTTATTTTATTCCCTAAATTTTTTGAAGACTTTTACTTTTAACCAAATTTAACTTATCGTGGTGTAAAAAAAAGTATGAACACTAGTATGGCAAGTTTTTAAAAATTTACGCAACTAACCAACATTCCAAAATGGTATAATACTCTAGGAAAACAAGTTATAAAAAAATATGGGCCTATTATTTCTTAACAGGGGCCAAATGACGGTCGGGTGTAATAAAAGTATTAGTTCTTGAAAAATGTTTAATATTTCAAAACAAATGGTACAAACAGTTTCACGTGTAATTTATTAAGTTCGTTCGTTCGATCGTTTTATTTGTCTTGCATATCTTCTGCTATTAATGTAATCAGCAGCCTGAGTGATATTTCGACGAAGCTCGTCCAATGTCACAATGGGTTTTGAGTAGACCCTGTTTTTAAGACAGCCCCAATAGAAGAAGTCCAGGGGGTTCAAATCGGGTGAAAGGGGTGGCCATAAGATAGGACCAAGTCGCCCGATCCAACGCCCTGGATACTCTTGAATTAAATATTCTTGCACAGGACGGGCATAATGTGCTGGGCAACCATCATTTTGGAACCACATGTTTTGAAGATCACTTAAGGGCACGTCGTTTAACAATTCTTGCAAGTCATTTTGTAAAAAGTTTAAATAACTATTGCCATCTAAGTTTCCTTGTAACTCAAAGGGCCCAATTACTTTTCCATTTAATATGCCGGTCCATAGGTTAACCTTGAATTGATATTGGGATTTGTCTTGTCTCATCAAGTGTGGATTTTCATTACTCCAACTATGTAGGTTGTGAAGATTTAAATACCCATCTTTCTTGCACGTTGTTACATCCGACCATAGAATTTGGTCTAGGAAGTGGGGATCTTCACTGTGCCTTTGCAGCATTACACGGCAAAATGTGACCGGTAGCGGATAGTCCCGCGGTAATAACGTCTGCACACGCCTGTAGTGATATGGGTGAAGCTTGTGACGTTTTAATATTCGATGTGCAGAACTTTTCGGGATTCCTGTAGCTTCTTCTACGGCACGTACCGAAGTAGTCGAGTCATTTTCTATCTCATTGAGAACTTCTTCATCACGATCCAATCTAGGTCTTCCAGCGCTTCTCCTATTGGATGGCATACGACCCTCCGAAAACGCTTGATGCACATTAATAAACACTCGATAATCAGGATATTTTTGAGCATTTGGGTATCTTTCTCGATACAGTCTGCTAGCAGCGTTAGCATTACATCGGCATTTTCCATAGATTAAATGCATATTAGCGTATTCCTGTGGTGTGTATGGTTGCGGCATGATAAACGCCAAACAGTCCAAAATGCGCCAGAACTCTAAATCACAAAACACACAATCGTAGTCCAAGATAATGCTAGGTCAGTTCAGTTTGCAGATCACTTCCAGTCCAAATAATGCCAGGTCAGTTAAGTTTGCAGGTCGATTCCAGTCCAAAAAGCCAAGCCAAAAGTCGATAGTATGTACGAGGGCCACGTAAGTTGAATTGGGAACGGTGCGCAGTAAACAAAGGAGCAGAGCGTACTGAACCGACTTGCTGGGAATAATAACAGCTTCTCTACCTGCCCTGTTGTTGTCTCTTTTTAACGTAAATATCTCTATCTATCTATCTCTCTCTAACATCTAAGGTATTAATGCCCCATTCGAATTCCTAGAAATTGTAACAGGAACCCATTTTGGGCATGTAGTAAAAGTGATTACTGACAATTACAATTTAAGGAATTTGGCCCCTGTTTAGAAATAATAGGCCCATATTTTTTTATAACTTGTTTTCCTAGAGTATTATATCTGATGACATTTCAGTTATAGTTAGGACTAAAAAAAACTAAGAATGCAATATATAATCATGAATTGGATATAAATAATACAATCGATAATATACTTGAATGGCTACAAGCTCACAATTTAAAAATTAATTTCGTAAAATCAAATTATATTCAATTTAATAAATCAAAGCATAACCAATACAATTTCAAGCTAAACATTACAAAAATCAATCACATAGAAAAAACTAAATTTTTAGGTGTTGTCATAGACCAGAATCTGAACTGGAAAGCACATATCGATGAAGTTTGTAATAAAGTAAACAAATGTTCTTACGCGCTTAACCAAATAAAAAAAGTGACTGACATAAAAACGTCTGTTATGACTTACCGAGCATATGCCGAGTCTATACTCCGTTATGGACTGGTCATGTGGGGAAATAGTTCGGATTGGAATCGGGCATTTATTGCGCAGAAAAAGTGCATTAGGGCAATCTGCGGAGTACGACCCGATGAATCGTGTCAGCCTCTATTTAAAGGTCTTGGAATACTGCCACTACCAACGATGTATATTTTAGAAGTTTGTGTTTTTGTGCAGAGACACAAACAATTATTCGAAAAAGCTTGTGAGGTACAGACTACTCGCTCACGTAGGGACCCACACAAGCTCGTACTTAAGGATATACCTAAATCACAAAAATATGGCAAAAGTTGCCTTACCATGTGTGTCCGAATATATAACAAACTCCCGGACGAACTTAAAACCCTAAATATTACATTGTTCAAAAAGAAATTATACAAATGGCTCAATGAAAATAATTTCTATAGTGTAAAACAATTCTTGGAAAAAAAAATTTGATTATGTACTAGATAATATTTATTAAAAAAAATTCATTTCATTTTTGTAAAAATATAAAATAATAAAATATAGTATTGTAACAATATCTCTTTGACTAAGCTGTGCGACTATTACTAGATATTGAAATTGACATGTAATTAATTATTATAATATTATTTCTCTTTGTTAACTAAATTAGGTGACTAATGTATTTCTAATAGTTAAAGAAAATTTGACATTGTTTAAAAATATTTGCATGCTATGTAAAGTAAGCAAAACATGAGCGCTCGATTTATACCTGTGAACAACATATATACCATGTTTTACGCAAATAAAGATTATTATTATTATTATTATACCATTTTGGAATGTTGGTTAGTTGCGTCAATTTTTAAAAAAACTTGCCATACTAGTGTTCATACTTTTTTTTTACACCACGATAAGTTAAATTTGGTTAAAAGTAAAAGTCTTCAAAAAATTTAGGGAATAAAATAAGTTTCATTAATTTTCGTGATAAAACAAGAGTTATTCTGGAGTTTTTAAGAATTGTGGTAGATAGCAGTACTATTAAGGTTGCCTATAAAAAAAAAAGAAAAAATATTTAAAAAATTGTGGTCATGGTAGTGAAAAATATCATAAACGGTCTCAATTTCTGAAGAATTTAATTTTTTTTATATAACTTAAAATATAATAGGGATATATTTTTTTTTCTTTTTTCCCGATTAGTCCGGGGCATGTCTATCCTCCGGTGTTGGCTTATCGTTGAATTTTGGGACACGTTGTATATGAAAATCAATAGCTGTTCGTTTGTCTCGTTAAAATTCGAAAATGGCTCGACTGCTTTTTCATTTTCCTGGATGGTTTAGATTCACAATTAGACCCCGTATGTGGCGCTTTTGTCGAGATACAGAAATCACCCGTGCGAAGCCGCGGCGGGTAACTAGTATTAATATAAAAAAGACATTGGGTTGTAATCGATATTGTTAAATATACACAGTACAACAAAATCAAACGTTAAACGGCAAAGTGATTCCCATCATAGTTAAACAAATGCACTGGAGGCTTATTTCCGATCATATCGTATAAAAACTTAACGTCGAACAAAAGTAGGT
This sequence comes from Parnassius glacialis, assembly GCA_033319125.1. Lineage (NCBI taxonomy): Eukaryota > Metazoa > Arthropoda > Insecta > Lepidoptera > Papilionidae > Parnassius > Parnassius glacialis. The sequence continues at coordinate 21,092,158 of JAVANC010000027.1, read as the reverse complement.
TAGCACGAATAAGTATTCTGTGTTTGTCCTAACACTTGCTGCACTATAATATATCTCGTAGTTAAAACATCCGATAGTACTCGGAAGTTGTGGTTGTGGATGATTTCAGCCAGAAGGATAACACCGTTATTTAAACTAAACCCTTTAGTATTGTGAAAATGTTCATATCAGTCATCGATATATATGTACACGCACTAGATTTCGGTATTCCGAACATAGAATATGTTCAATTAAACTGTACTGCAATCCGTACAAATTAAATATTGCGTAAATTGAAGATTTGTGAATTCCATAAGATAATTACTATTACATTTTATTTAGAAATATGATTGTTTAGGTTAAAATAAGATATTTTATATTGAATTCTTATATTTATTTGATATTAATATCTTATTTTACATTTAATTAAAGTATTCGCGCATGTGCGACTCTACTACTCCCGCGCATGCGCGAAGATATAGAGTAGGACACAATTTTTGTTTGGAATAGCTTCTCTAGTACGTAGTACATATAACTCAATGATATCAGCATGTAAAAGCTTAACACGTGCCTCTTATTTCTGAGAGGGATAACAAACAGTGCGCTGTGCTGTATCAGTGCGTGTTGGACGGCTTCAATGGTTCCTCACTATGGTTTTCCATTCACGTACACTACGTATGCACAAGCGTGCATAAGCACTTGCAATTAACAACTTCAGTGGTGTCGGCGGGCTTACGACATGCACTTAGCCGCTGAACTACCACGGCTCTGTCTCAATATGCAAGTACTCTTTAACATCATCATCATTATAGCCCTTCACAAGTCCACTGCCGAACATAGGCCTCCTTCAAGGAATGCCACAAAGCACGGTCCTGAGCCACCTGCATCCATCGACTTCCTGTATGTCTTACCAGGTCGTCACTCCATCCGGTAGTCCATCCATCTTTATCAAATATACCATAACAACTTATTTGCTGTGGCTGAATAGAGCTACTCTGATTGATTGGTTCATTTCTTATGCTTCATTCATTTTCATTAAATATAAAAAGAGGTAATGATGGATTACTCTTTTGCAGCGTATATACAAAAATTAGTCTAATGAAGTTAAAGTAAAATATACTGGGAACCACTTTTGATACTAACCTGAGAGGGTGCTGCCATAATGCCGACAGCGAAACCGCATACAACTCTACCGAGCAGTAACCACGCGTGATGTACTGCGGTGCCTATGAGGATCCAGCCTAGTACCAACGGAAAAGTGGACACTTGTAAGGTCCGCCGTCGTCCTATGGCTTCCATTATAGGGCCTGATAACATCGATCCAAGTGGAGTAGCTGCTGAATGTATACTGGCTGAAAAAAAAACCGTTCGCGTTTTTAGTAACATAAATTTATGACAAAATTTTCAGTTATATCTGTTAAATCAATGGCCAATAACATCTCATTAGTTATTACTTCCAATACATGGCGGTTTAACCATTTCGTTAAAGCCAGGCGAAAAATACCCAGACTAGTAAAGGCTCCGCGTCGAAGTTGCGAACAGTCTGATATGGCGATCGTCAATACGTCTGCCAAGCGGGCAAATCCTCACTACAATGAGCCCGTATCCAGCAGTGGACTTTTAGCACGTAAAAAGGTGAAGAAAACGAAAAAGAAAAAGACCTACTTGATGGTAGATATTTAATTGAAACCCCGGTGACCATAAGCCAATCATGCCCATATATTTTTTAATGGGATAAGGGTAACAAGCGAGCACACAGTCTACCTGATGGTAAGTGGTTGCTGTGGCCCATAGACATCTACATCTATCTTCGTTTGCGAATAAAATGCAGATGCGTTGTCAGCCGTGAGGACTAAGATGAAATGCGTCTTTTCCAACTATTTTATGCCCATATTTGTTAACCAATATTTTGAAAAAGAAAACATGACTCAGTGATAATTTTGTGAATCATCTGATCCAAAATGACTTTCTTGCTATGATATTAACGTTACTGTATACGAAAAGAATATGACCATAATTTGTAATCATAAGGTTTCTGTCTCTTTAACTAAGATATTGTCAACACTTTCCAGTACTATAAACCTTTTCACCGCCTTCAATAAAAGGAGGAGGTACTCAATTCGACTGTATTTTTTATGTGTTACCTTAGAACTTTTTTCTAGGTGATCCCATGTTGATGATTCTTTTTTTATTTGAAAGCTGGTCGGTTGCACAATTTTTTTAATTTTACCCCTTGATATTGGTTTTTATGGTCTTGATAAGTGGATGCTGTGGCCCACAGATACCTACTTTTACTCCCTGAGGGCTGTGATGGAATAGCTCAACGGTTCTCACCACTCACCATATGGAACACAACATCATTACATTGATATTTTACGTTTTTAATTTTTGCTAGCTTGGTCAGGACCAATTCAATGGCCGATAGACCCTTTCGTGCCGAAGCCATAATCCACTGTAGCGTAGCTCTACCACATTGAAGAAAGGAGTTGGAATGCGTTCAAAATTGCATCGTGTGGAGAAAAGTGGCAGTAGCCTAATGAATTACGAAACTAAAAAGTCGTAAGTTCGAATCTGCCATTTCATACCAGGCATTGTTGGAGCATGCAAGCAAGCATTGCTAGTATTCTTTATTGAATTAATGAACATGTACGTACTATGGTTACTCGTACACAAGGACACTGTGTTGTAAACGTTAATGTATAACGGCTTATTAAGTGGCGAAGCTTGCGAAGACACTTATTGATTTCACGATGTCTGTCCGCCTGTCCCACGATTATCTCGAGAACGGTTTCGAATTTTCAAATTCTGTTTTCAGCAATCGATTACTGATCACCCAGACATCTGAACCTCCTATTTTGAAACTGATTGCTCAACGGCAACCGTTAGAAACCGCTACAAAGCTGATTGCTTCGCCACTTTGCTATGCTGTTAGCTTGCTAGGTTTATTATAATGTCTATTTGTAAACACACCTACACAGCGGCCGACGACACACTTCACTGAGTCTCATCTAACGGCCTCTGTAACTGCCAGATGGACTGGATTTATCTTGCCTCTCCCGAAATTATATATCATGTCCTTAATATATAATCTCTTAAGAAACGAACAATTTTTAACTAAATCTAAATATGAAAATCAATTGTTTTCCGTTAGTCTTGCTAAAACTCGAAAACGGCTAGACGATTTTGAACGATTCCACAAAGTAGTCATGCGAGGAACAAAACTCACTAGTAAATTGCACATTAGTGGACCGCCAATGTGGAAGGTGACGTAAGTTTTGTCACGATGTGCGTTCATGAAATTTGGCGGTTGGAATTAATGTGAACAATTCCTCAGAGCACTCCCCGTGGTAAATACGATAGAAAATGCAAACGGATTCAACATATCTTCGCAGCGCCAGTGAGTCGAGCCGATCGGAAAGAACTCGGTCGTCGACACGTCAAGTGGCACTGGAGAGCTCCAGCCCGGCGGTGGGAATAGTATTCCATGTGGCGACGAACCTGCGCCTTGTATAGTTGCATGCGGTGTCCCGGCATGAAGTACTGCCCCACTCTACTGAGCACAATTCAGCCTTCTCTTCCAAGAGACCACGAAACTGCACATCATTCGATATGTCGACACCGAGGATTCCGATACTGGCTCAGACAACAAGGGGAGTGGGAAACATAGGGGATATTTTGCTATAGATTACAAATCTTAGCAGACGGGTTGGCAACCGCATTTTTATATTGTTTTAAGTTGCTATTAGAAGATGCTGCTGCCCATCTCCTATTCCAGTTTTTCTCTATCGCCGCTTAAGACACCAAGGGACGATATGGGCAGTGCAAATGGTTACACCACCGCTACATATGAATATTTTCGCCATTACACGCAATATTATTTTTAGAATTCATCGTGGTCAATGCTTCTAATGTTTTCTCCAACTACGAAAGAATGTTTCACCTCGTTAATAAAATTATAAAGCATAATATGATGAAAATTACTACTTAAAATGTTTTTTTTTTGGTAAAAAGTCGCAAAGACGCTTTCTCGGGGAGAAATAAACTTATTATTTTTCCCTGAGAGAACTCGATCTTAGAATTGGACGTTAAATGTGCTTCAGTGTTCTGAAGCACATTGTTCTATTGTCGTAAATAAAAATGTGAGCAAATTCAGTTAAATAAAAGATATAATGCTTCCGGTTCTTGATCAAAAAACAGGTATTATCATAAACCTGCTACACATTATATTAGAAATATATACATACATAGTACATATATACACAACATATATTTAAACGTACATACTAGTAATATACATCTTTTATATGTATATGTATATAGTGTGTATACATGCTTATAATTATTTTTTCTGTCTGTCTATCACGTCTGTTTTCACTGGCAGATAGCTGATGATATAAGGAGTAACTTAGGCTACTTTTATTTTTAAAAAAAATTAGGGTTTCGCGCAAAAAATTAAAACCTTTAATTATACGCGGAGGAAGTCAGGGGGAACAGCTAGTTTTTATAAAAAATTATTGAAACTGAATAGTGCCATAAAAATTATATATCATTTTAAATTTTCGCGCAAAAATGCTAGCCGCCATGATTTTAAGTTCGTGACGTTACTGTCCTAGTAAAGTAAACGATTTTACAAAGGAATAAAGATATTTTTGAATGTTTAATGATGAGTTATCATCTTTATCATTGGTGTGTTGTGTCCCCGCCTATTGACAAAAAAAAACGCGGGCATACGTGCACTATAATTAATCTTACTATCCCTAATATCATGTCAGAGGCCTACTACAAACTAGTGTCAGGGTTCTTGAGCTAAAACGAATTTCAATAATTATATTAGTTCCTTACATATGAAATTAGCGTTTTGTCGTACTGACCACTTTGATCTGAAATATCTCCTCTTTGGTTTGGTTTGGAATTCCAAATTCAAATTTGTAAATTCATTTAGCTGGTACATTTGAGTTTTGAAAATAGTCATTCATTTGTTTTTTCCTCATTATTTTTTTCTTTGGCGTTGCTTATTACCGGGAAAACATTAAATATCGGTATATTTACGAGTACGAGTTCTACCGTGGCACCAGTGCTGCAGAAACAGCTCGAAGGATTGATGATGTGTATGGCGCTGGTGTCGCAAAAGAAAGCACGGTACGTTTTTGGTTTCAACGTTTTCGTTCTGGAAATTTCGACCTTCAGAACCAACCCAGTGATCGCCCGAAACCAAAGTGGAAGATGAAGAATTAAAGGCTATTGTGGAAGCGGATCCATCACAAAGCACTTCAGAGATAGGTGCAGGCTTAGGGGAAAGTGATAAAACTGTATTAATCCACTTGAAGCAAATCGGGAAAGTAAAAAAACTTGAACGATGGGTACGAGCTTGCAAACACGCGTCGACTGCTGTGTTACTTTGCTCAACCGACACAATAATGAAGGGATTTTAAATCCAATCAATTGTGATGAAAAGTGGATACTGTACAATAATCGGAAGCGCTCTTCGCAATGGCTGAACCCTGGAGACCCAGCCAAAACCTGCCCTAAACGAAAATTGACTCAGAAAAAGTTACTTGTGAGTGTTTGGTGGACTAGCGTCGGTGTCGTTCACTATAGCATTCTAAAAACTGGCCAAACGATTACGGCAGATATCTATTGTCAGCAACGGCAAACCATGAAGGTAGAACTAGCTGCTAAACAACCGAGATTGGTTAATCGTTCAAGGCCACTGCTGCTTCACGAGAACGCAAGACCACACACTGCACAATAAACAACCATTAAGTTAGATGAGCTACAATAGGAATGTCTGCGAAATCCACCGTACTTCCCGGATCTTGCTCCAACAGATTACCATTTTTTCCGGAATTTGGACAACTTCTTACAAGGAAAAAAATTCAACTCCGATTCGGCAGTCCAAACCGCCTTCAAAGAGTTTATTGATTCACGCCCCCATGTTTTTTTTAGTAAAGGGATCAATGAACTATCTATGAGATGGAAAAGTGCATAGATAACAACGGTGCATACTTTGATTAATTAAATATATTTTACAATAAAATGACTTTATATTCCTCCCGTACAAAACGTCAATTTCATATGTAAGGACCATCGATATATTATATGTACTACGCACTAGATTTCGCATTCCGAACATTGACTATGTTCAACTGAACTGTACTGCAATTCGTACACTAAACTAAATATTGTGTAAATTGAAGTTTTGTGAAATTCATAATATAATTATTATTACATTTTATTTAGAAATATGTTTGTTTAGATTAAAATAAGCGTATTTTATATTAAATTCTTATACCTACATATTTATTTTATATTAAACTAGCTGGTCAGGCAGACGTTGTTCTGCCCTTTCCAACGACCTTTCCTATAAAAATATTTAAATTCGCAATAAAAAATTTTGAGGGTCATTTATCGGGATAAAAACTATCCTATCTCTCAAGTTAGACCAAAGTGCACACAGTGTGCAAAATTTCATTGAAATCAATTCAGTATTTTAGGAGTCCTACGCGGACAAATTACGTGACACGTAATTTTTATATCTATAAACATTCTCTATCTACGTATAAAGTCTTCGCGCACTCCCGCGCATGCGCGAAGACATAGAGCAGCGCACAATTTTTGTTTGGAATAGCTTCTCTAGTACGTAGTACATATTATAACTCAATGACTTAGAAAAAAGTAAAAAAATTACTACTAAAATTATTTACTTAATTCTTTTTAGTTTTTTGAAGTCTCTTTTTACTTTTAATCACAAGAATAATTTTTGACTACTAATTAATATATAAAAAAATGAAAGATTTTTTGAATTTATATGACAAGCTCAAGGTAACCCAAGTAACCACAACATCGTCTAAAAAAAGTTTTGGCGGGAACTTGACCTGCGGCGGTTTGTTGCTCCTGTATTATTGTTTAAATAATGGTTTGAAGTGGACTTTGATATATAAAAGTGGTGCGATTTTGTATATTAAGTGTCTGCGCATGTGAACTATTAGTGGAAACTGTGAAACAAGTGCTCTGATGGTGATGGATTCTCAAGATAGCAGATTGTTTGCATAGGCGCCTTTAGACACCATCGCCAACTGTCAGCTGCCTGCTGGTTCAAGTTGCTGTCAAAATCTCTCAAGGGCTGCACAATGTGACGCATCAACATATTGTGAAGCAGTGAAGTATGAAGAAATTATAATAAACCGAATAAAAATACTCAAGACTTGGCCTAAAGGTCTAGATACCAGGCCATAAACTCCAAAAAAAAATATATTGACAATTTCATCCTTTATTTTTCTAATGGAAATTGAAATTTTTCTTTAAATTTTAAAGACAAATTATTTAAATTAAAGAACAGCCTATTTATTAAATATAGAAACATCAAATTCAGTTCAGGGTTAAATATGTTCTGTGGTTCACATTCGGCGATCATATCACATAGCATACATGTACATACAAAAACAGAGTGAAATTAAAATTTATAAGAACCTCCTCTTTATTTGAAGCCGACTAAAAATATAAATAATTTAAATTAAAAAAATATAGCTGCAGCGTGGCTGTACCTTGGTGTCTCTACTTTATGGTAGAGCCACACTCACACTGCAGCTATATTATAGTTGCATCACGAATAAGTCGGCTCGACCGAGGAAGGACCACGTTCTCACAAGAATACAAGCGTAAAATAGCAGCTTAATGCTGCTGTCTTTTGTATGGTGAGTGTACAGAACCGGAGACCCTTATAACTGGAAATGAGGCATTCAATGCATCAGTATATTGATTCTTAATTGAAGATAGATGTAGATGTCTATGGGCAGCATCCACTTACCATTACGTGAACTGTGTGCTCATTTCTCACCCATCTATAATATAATAATTAAAAATTAAAAATTTTGTACAGCTGACTTCAATATAAGTTATTTAAGAATAACCAAAACTATTGGTCTGACCTTGATCAAATTCATATGGGACCACACGAGAACTATCAGCTTTCATACAAAAAAATAATCATTGAAATCGGTCCACCCAGTACAAAGTTATGACGTAACAAACATAAAAAAAACATACAGTTGAATTGAGTACCGTCACCTTTTTGGAAGTCGGCAGAAAATGAATCGCTGAATGTGTTGCTAAGCGCAAATCTTGAGAGCAGCTGAACCGATTTCGCTAATTCTTTTTTTATAATATTCCTTGAAGTACGAAGATGGTTCTTACGGAGAAAAAAATTTAAAAAATTGCCTGAAAAAGTCTAAAAACAACACTTTTCTATATTCCCATACAAACGATTCGTAATAATACTTAAAATTCAATTTGAACTTTAATACAATACCTATAAAGTTTAAGTGTTAGTGGAGGGGTTCCGGGAAGGCAAAACAATTGAGTGACGTTAGTACCGTATAAATATTATGTCGCATCGTATCGTATCGTATCGTAGGCGGTACGAAGTTCGCCGGGTCAGACATATTCTACGAGATAAATGTGATACGTAAGTCAAAATAATTTAAAATTAAAAATTTTGTACTGCCGACTTCAATATAAGTTATTAAGAATAACTCAAAAACTATTGGTCTGACCTTGATCAAATTCATATGGGACCACACGAGAAATACCAAGCTTTAAAATAAAAAAAGAATTATCGAAATCGGTCCACCCAGTAAAGAGTTATGAGGTAATACACATAAAAGAAACATACAGTCGAATTGAGTACCGTCTCCTTTTTGGAAGTCGGCAGAAAAGTCCGTGGACACGCGGCCTTAGCCATAAAGTTTTTGGTACGAGACGACACCCACGGGGCCAAATGATGATGAATGATGATGGGTTCTCTTACGTCACACATTATTTGGCGATATTCTTAATTTTATTTATAGACAATATAAAATTAGACTATTTACTGTTTAACGAGAAAACTGCCCTATATATTACGTGTGTAGTAATAAAATTCTTCAAGCTAGAACAATTTTATGCATAAAGTGACCTTACCAATCCATGAGCCCATTTCCTCATCTATCCTCATGCTTGAATTCTCGTTCTCAAGCTGCGGCAGTGCCACGGCGGAGAAACCGATGGGGTGACCTGCGCCAGCTGCTAGGACGAGCACCGCACATGTGATGAGACACTGAATAAATGTAAACGGATTAACTTCATCTTAATTAGGGATGTTACGGATATGATATTTCGGATATGGATACGGATACGGATATGGGAATAATATTATATCGGTTTCGGTTTCGGTTACGGATATAAAATTATTTCGGATTATCCGTTAGTTTCGGATCGGATAAGATTTTTGAGGTATTTAAGTAAAATACAAATAAGTAGGTAATCATTTGGCTTTATATCTTGGTTATCATTTGGTATTACAATCAGTCATTTATTCAAGTAATTAACAATTTTATAAGAATAGTATACTAATTAATGTAGCTACCTACATATTTTTAAGTTATCTACTTAAAAATGCTATTACAAAATTATTATAATCAAAAACAATGCTATTAGTTTTTTTTTCTATTATATTCTTCAATATATTTCTAGGAACTATTACAACGCATAAATCAGTCTTCTTAAGTCTTTGCATATTGAAGAATAAAAACTAAAATCTGAACATAACATAACAAAATATTTACTTGTCTTTCACTTAATGATTTCTTTTAATAGTCGAAACTAAGCAAAGGTAAATTATACTTAACAAAAAGCAATTTCGCAGCCTTATCACCAGAAAGTCGATTTCTTAAGGGGTCATAAATTAACCCAGCTGCACTGAAAAGCTGCTCACTTGGTACACTTCCAGGAGGTGGAGAAAGGTACTGTCTTACTAAATCACTTAAGCAATGGTACTTGGTATGCATTTTCCACCATAAAAGTGGATCTTCATTGAGTGTCAATCGTTTCTCCCTGTTGTATTCATTTAGTAATGTCTTTTTAACAATAAATTGATTGTGCACATCATCACCACAATCTATGTTTTGCTCTTCCTCGTCACTTAAGCTTAATATTTCAGCTAGACAAGATTGAATGTGTGAATAGTTGCTTGAGCTTGTTGTCGGAATCTCATTCCGTGATCTCTTAGGTGAAGAAGGACCTTCATCACGAGAAGCTTTTGAACACCCAAGAATCCCCAGAATCTCAGACTGTACCTGTTCCTTCGTAATTTCAGTAAAAAACTTGAGTTTAAACCGTGGATCTAGATAAGTAGCTATTGTATATATTTTATTATTTTCAATATCCTGAAATCTGACATTGATGTCTTGGATCATTTTCGTAATCATTAATTTGAAGTTCTCAGAAGTCTCTTCTTTACTCTTCTCTGTTTCTAGTGTGTTTTTAAGAGTATATATTAATGGAATCACTGATGCTATTGTTGCAGTAGCACTACTTAACTCCTTTGTAATTTCTTCGAACGGCTTTAGTATTGCAACACACTTTTTCAAGTCGAGCCATTCATCAGCATTAAGAATTGGTATATCATGCGCGCCCGAATACAGTACTAAGGAGTCTTTTAATGTCAATATTCTTTTCATCATATAATACGTCGCGTTCCATCTGTGAAAAAAGAAAAAACAATGTCAAATCAAATAAAAAAAAATTACATAATAGATAGGTGTATAAAATAGAATAAAAAAATCTCACCGTGTGGAACATTCCTGAATTATACTTAGTCCTGATTGGTTCAGTCTTTCTGTTTGAATTTGTTTCAATTCATTTTGCGCGATTAGGGAGTGATTGAAGTGAGTTGCAATTTTCTTGCACTTCGTAATTACTGACGAGAGAAATTCTTCGATTTCCATCGTTGATCGCACACATAATTGTAGTTGATGAATAGTACAGTTTGCATCAGTGAAATTGGCCATATTCATAGCTTTTATCATATTAGATCCTCTGTCGCGTAAAATACAATGAACTGATTCCGTGCTTAAGCCCCAATCTTTCAAAATATTGTTTAAATTATTTGCTATAATTTCACCTGTGTGCCGACCCTCTAATTGTTCACACTTGAGTATTATAGAAACTCTTTCATATTTATTGGTGATGCCATGAGCAGTAAGACTAAGTAACGATACATTTGAGCTGGGCTCTGACCACACATCTGTAGTAAATGACAACTTTTCAAATTGCTTAAGTAATCCCAGCACCTTTAATTTAATTTTATTGTATATATCAGTACACAGCAAATTAGTAAAATACTGCCGACCTCTTAGATGATAGCGTGGTAATGCTGCCTGCATTAATCTTTGGAAGCCGACACCTTCCACAAAGTTAAATGACAAGTTTTGTAATGCAATCATTTCAGCTACTAATTTATCAATTTCTTTTTGCTTGACATTACTTTCATCCCAGGCGCCTTTATTTTTTAAAGAATCTGTTATTGACAGCTGTTTTTTACACTCTTGTAATGGTGTCAGCTGTTTCGTGGTATGTGGTATTTGTTGGATATCTTTTTCTAGTAACAAAAGTTCTTCGTACTTATCACCGTGTTTTGATTTAAGATGAAGTTTAAGCGAAGTAGTGCCACCTCCTTTTCGTGAAAAGGTTTTATCACACTGTTTACATTTTGCGGAATCTGCATTAACTTGATTAAAAAATGTCCAAATTAAACTAGACTTAGGTCGCATTTGGTCCAGATTAGGTAAACAATTTAATAACACAACACTTTTCTTTCACTTCGTCGAACTAAACTAATTACTCGTACCTAAATATAAAACTGACTGACGGGACTTATGTATGACTGCAACATAAATAATAAACAAACAATGCAAGAGTAAGAGACACGCGCCGCTAATGTAAAAAAGAAACCTGTTATAACAAGTCTCATTTAGAGTTTAGACTCAGCCCCTACCCTTATCCGAAATTATCCGAAACTTTTATATCGGATTCGGTTACGGTTACGAATAGTTTTTTATTTCGGATATCCGATAGTTTCGGTTACGGTTACGGAGCTCCATAACATCCCTGATCTTAATCATTACCAGTCTGTCAAAAGCACCGCGGAACTTAGGCCGTATGTAAGACATAGATTGCCTATAGGGGCGATATTTGCCCTAGAAGCCACGCTTGGGAGGTGGGTTGGGAATAGCAGTTTTTTTTTATTATTTTACGTGGTAGAGCCACGCTGTAGCTATATTGTAGTATAGTTGTAGCACGAATGGGTCGGCTCGACCGGGGAAGGACCAGGCTCTCGCAGAATACCAGCGTCAAATAGCAGCTTGACACTGCTGTGTGTCGTATGGTGAGTGTAGAGAACCGGAGACCCATTTTACTGGAAAAGAGGCATACTACCTTAGTACTCACGGGTGACGACGCATCTACATTTTGATTCTTTATTTAGGATAGATGTAGATGTCTATGGGTCACAGCAACTATTTACCATCAGGTGGACTGTATGCTCGTTTGTCACCCTATCCTATAAAAAAAAGCTGTTATCAGAAAGATCTCGCTGCCCATCTTCTTTTTCTATAGCTGAGTTTCTCTGTCACCTCTTACGACATCCATGGGAGGTTATGGGTATTGAAATATTTTATGCCGCCACTACACGAATTAAAATAATAACTTAATTAAAAAATATATCATGCTTAAATGAGCTATATTCGATGTATGTAGATGAAGTGAGAGTAGCACAGATTGAAAATAAAATAAAGTTCTGCACTGAACGGTTTAATGTCCATAATGTGGCCATATCGACCACAGCTGGAGTGGCTTGTGCCTCTATGAGATTTTATGAACTGGTATGGCTAATTTGACCGATTTACCCCTTGCTACGCAAAACCGATACCTGATACCCTCGTACCGTATTCTGTTTGTGTTCGAGTGATAAATTGACTATTGTTTTCGTTCTACTAAAACTAATTTTCAATAAAGTTGAATCAGAGTACTTCCTCATATTCATTACACATTTCTTTCTCATATTCATAAAAATAATATTAAGTAGGTATAATTTATTATAAAAACAGTACATCAAAATGTATTCTTCACATGTATTTGATTAGTAGTATCTTTATGTAGATTAATATTTGAGTAAGAGTATATAAGAGTATATCTTTTAACAGTGGTAGAGCCACGCGGCAGCTTTTGCTGTCGCACGGATCGGCCGGCTCGAACCGGGGTGGTACCACGACCTCACAGAAAACCACCGTGAAGTAGAGGTTTACCTCTGCGTTTCGCTTGGTGAGTGCAGGTGGCCGGAGGCCCTTTTTACTGGAAATGAGGCATTCCATCTTAGTCCTCACGGGTGACGCATCTACATTTTGATTTGTAATAGAGGATAGATGTAGATGTCTATGGGCTGCAGCAACCACTTACCATCAGGTGGACTGTGTGCTCGTTTGTCACCCTTATCCTATAAAAAAAGATATAAAAATACTATTGGTAAATCCAATTGAGCATGCCCTAATCGCATTAAAAAATTACGTATAAGATAGTTATACGTAATTTTTTTAAAGGATGAGGATAATAAAATATAAATAAAAAAGTATAAATACACACAAGTTTTCGCTAATAACCTTATACTTCCAATTTTCCAATAATTTTATGTCAAACTTCAATTTTAAAAAAAAGTTTGGAAAATCCAAAAGTGCACGATTCATAATGCTCATATGATCATCATATCATTCAGGTCATTCCATAAAGTCCAAGACGTATTTAAGTATAAATATACTTAAATAAATACATCCTACTTACTTTTAGTACGTAGTACTATTATTTATTCTGTGCTTTTAAAATATTGTATTTTGTACAGCGATCTTTTTGAGCCGCTGCAAGCAACCGATAAAGTATTATCCACTCACGACGGCGGCTGACGCCGAAATTAGTGAGTGAGGCTGAGGCAGCCTATTTAGTAAAATAATAATAATTTATTTTACTAAATAGACATATAACAAGGCTGCTAAAACACCGCAAATTTCCGGGTTCCTACGTCGAATAAAAATTAATTATAACTAAACAAAAGAAAATTAAACTGCCATTTACATTCCACGGTTCCCACACGATAGATGAAGAGATTAAAATAGATAGAGACAATAGTTGATATTTTCAAATGTTATCGTATTTACCACTCCACGCGGACTTGATAAATCTACACCATAAACCACTAAAACCACTTTTATATGTAAAAATAGCAATTAATCGATTTAAAAAAAATATTACTAAGTTCAACAATCATTTATCTTTCTGACAATGTGCTTTTTATATAATTTATATGTTCAATATGATTGTTAGATACGTTTTTATGCGACAAAACGTTGTAATCTTGATTTTTAGGCGCTAGTAGAACATACCTACGCGCTTGGCATGCAATTATATTTTATTAGTTTTTTGTTATAATTATCATTGACCTACTACTAAAGGTCAATAATTCTTAGAACCGTTCGATAAAATGCGTTGAAACAAAAATGGCATATATGCCAGTCTACAACTGGTCTAAATTTTAAGTACATATTTAATTTGAATAGTTTTGATGTTAGTCTTTCATTAAGTTACTACATTTAATTCAGGTTAAAAATCAACATATTCTACAAGCAAGTGTATAAATATAACATCGTAAAATGTGGTAATATGACATCAATTTTGGAACGCGCTATGTTGACATAAGGGTTGCCACCTTTTTTTGAACAAATATAATATTTTTCCCAAAAGAGATGCAAAAATTTAGTATTTTCGGGAAATTTAGGAAAAAAATTATACATTTATTTTTAATTTTTAGGTATATTTCCATATATATTTGTTATTGCTTTTGATTTAGCCATCAATTATCTATTACCTTTAAAATAACTATAGGAATTTGAGCAATTGAGATTGATATTAAGATAAACTAACAATTCATTTTTTATCTATTATCATTCATTTATCTTACATTCATGACGGATTTTTTTTCCGTAAAACATGTTTCAGATTTCCAGTCACAGTTAATATAAAAAGCGAGACAGTTGAATTAGGGATAAAAATATACTGTTTTTCGTGCTATATTATTTTTCTATAATGTATAGTACATTATTGACTGGTATATAGTACAAAACTATATATTAGAGTAAGGGTGGCATCCTTTGTTGACATTACCGCCTCATAAGCTCATAACGTGACAAGTAGTGGGTCGACAATCAAACGTCTTGTTGATTGGGATCGAATTACGTTGTTGCGTTTGCATTGTTGTGGTATTGACGCCATTATTTTCCTCTTTCTCGAAAGTAATCCATTTATATAACGGACAGTCTTGCTTGTTGTATGTAGCACAGATTATAGGGAGGATTTTGGCATAGTTGCCACGCGTGGCAGGTGGGTCGGGAACCGCAGTTTTTTATTATTTTGACTTGTTATTTGGTATGATAATGGTTTAATAATACTATGTGGTATTCAAAGAAAAATATCGTGAATAATCCTGCATGTCTAAGAGCTAAAGCTTATTATTTCGGTTACATATGAAGTGCGCCAATACGACTAATGGTTAAGAATATGGAGCTAAGAGTTCGCGAGTTCGAAGCGAATATTCGACTACTGTAACTGTAAACAATTCCTAGTACAATTTTTATTCTTTAATAGTAAATAAAACAGACTAAAGCAGCGGCGATCTTTTTCTTTTTTATTACTTGTCCAATAAAGAAATGAGGTCGAGTCAGGGTGGTTACAGGCTTGACTTTTCTTAATACATTTGATGATAAGCAAGGAATTTAAATACTACTAATTACTACTTTAGTAGTTTATAAATTCCTTGATAGTAAATCATTCTGGCCGATTTTCAAATAGGTACGATGAAAAGTTTTGAATAAAGGAAAACTCTTATGAAATTGTCTAATTATAAATTATCTACATCTAAAAAAAAAACACAAAGAAAGATACTATAGTGCCATAAGTGTACGCGCAATCATAGACGCATTCACTCATAGTCAACTCATGTAATCCTTATGTTATGCATTTCCGATAAACACAATTTAAAGCATAGTGTTGTGGTGGTAAGAACAGAAACTCTTTTTAAATAAATTTATTTAATAGTTACTATAAACTGACTTAAGATATAGAACTTAATATGTACAGAGAAGTTGGGAATGGAACTGCCTTGAGGGATTTTTTGCGCCTAATGCAAGGCACTCTCCGGAAGCGGGGGAGGGAGGTGATGAATGCTCATAGCATACCACGGCAGTTGGCCGCGTGGTTATGTGGAACTGGCATTGGCTTGCATGGCCTTCCTGCCGAATCGGAAGCGATCTCCTTTAGGGAAAAGGGGGAGCAGGGAAAAAAGGGACGCAGGGGAAAAGGGGGCACAGTCCTTGAGGAATTGAAGGATTTGCTTTAAATAGTGTAGGAAGCTAGGAGGTGGGGATAAAGATTAGGGAACAGTATTATTCTTGTTTGTGTTATCATTAACTTATTTTAAGATAAATTTAGAAATGGTAAGCTTTAGATTGGTATTTTCTGGAAGGGCAATTATCGACAAAAACTGCAAAGACCTCGCAACGTCGGCAAAAAAATGGTGGCTAGTTTTTTTTCGCGGAGCGGCCTTTTATCGACGTCAATGGCAAATTTTTTTCAAGCGCAGAAGCAGGCGTGGCTGCGTACGCAGAAGCGATTTCCGATCTGTCAGATCAAGACTGGCAAAAGTGTTTTCAGAGTTGGTTTAGGCGAATGGAACTTTGTATAGAACATGATAAAGAATATTTTGTAAAGATGTAAAATAAATATTAATAGTACCTAGAATAATTTTTGTATATCTCAAAACTTATTGAGTGACCTACGTACACGATGTAGTAGCAGTAGTGTTTAGCGATGAGACATGGGAATCTTGACGTGTTGTCAGCGACGACAACGGTCGAAGCAATTATCAAGTGGCGAAGCTTGCGAAGACACTTATTGATTTCACGATGTCTGTCCGTCTGTCCGTCTGTCCCACGATTATCTCGAGAACGATTTCGAATTTTCAAATTCTGTTTTCAGCAATCGATTACTGATCACCCAGGCATCTGAACCTCCTATTTTGAAACTGATTGCTCAACGGCAACCGTTAGAAACCGCTACAAAGCTGATTGCTTCGCCACTTTGCTATGCTGTTAGCTTGCTAGGTTTATTAAATATTAGCTGTGCCCCCCAGTCTAATCCACGTATATTACGCATCTGAGTCGCGCCACCTGATATCTCGCATTATGCGAGTTCACTGCTGGTTTCGTCTTCGCGCCCCGAGCCGAGTGTTGAATTATTTTAATATTTCATGATCTCTTAAACTATGCTTCCGTATAACATGCTATAAAGAGCAAAGTTTATCTTCATAAAATTGGATGATCTCTATTATTGTTGTACAATATTTTTAATTGATTTTTTGTATTTACCAGCGCACGCGGATAGCAGTCTATGACTTTTTCCAAAAAAGCTCATTCAAAGGGATTATATGAACTTAGAGGGTTGTATTGGTGATTTTAATGATAATAATTCTGTAAACACATACTCATTACGGTCGCGAATCATATTTTGTTAAACATACAACCTGACCCTGACCTGCAAACTCCAAAAAACATAATAAAATTTGAATTACGCGGGCCACCCTGGCGCTTTAACCTTAATATAAAGTATTTGAAACTAACCGCATCTATAACTTTGACGACATTTAATTCTTATGGTTTAGATTAAAAATAAAAAAGAGTGAAACGTAAACGCAAGAAAAAAACGTTAAAAGTCATGTATTTTATTTAGATTTATTTAAGGATAAAAAACTTTCTATCAAAAATGAACGACGAAAAAAAATTTGAATAAGGGGATTCGTAAAACTTTATAATTATATTTCCTTAGATCCCATGAGTGCTATGGAGATTGGCACCCGTTCAGATCTCAACTCTTTTATCTTCGAAGCCGACACCCAGAACGTCGTTTGAGCCGTTACTTTTCCCATTTATGTTATTGTCGGGACTACATAACTTATTTTTTGACAACAATACTTTCTATGCTAAATTTGTAAGTAAACTTCCCAGAATTCCTTGAATTCGTTTTATGAGATGCACTTCGGTGTGATTGGTCATTAGTATATTATAACTAAGAAATACTAGGTATACTAATTAAATATGTAGTTACATACTTACAAAATTAAAGACAGATCTTTTAATTTTTATGTAACTTGCTATGTTGCCAAAACTAGACCCCGTATGATTGTACGTTGATTGGCTGAGTCACCGTTAATAAATTTGCTAATACTTGTTGTGTGTAATGTCGTCCTATATATTCCGAATTTTGTTAGGTTATTTGTTAAGCTACGTAAACCCCGTTAAGTGGACAGATAAAATGTTCTGCTTCGTCCCGTATAATTATCTGTTAACGGTCATACGGTTGTTTAGCGAGATCAATTTCAATGTCACGAGTCAATTGATAAAGACCAATGCCCACTTTATACTAATTAACAATGACCCAAACTTATCACAATGATAAAATAATGCTACTATACAATATATTTGAGGGTTGTACAAGCAAATACGAATCAGTCTTAGTTCTTCAAATTTTCAGGTTTTCAGATAGGTACTCATAACGATCAAGAAACTTTGCTCCACAGTTACACAATCGTGCTGCAGTTCTTTGCTTAGATTATTTTTACAGTTATTCATAAAAGGCACTTTGAAACACTTTATCTTTTTGTCAAAATCTATTTAAATCGATGTCCGTACGATACAATTTGTCATGAACATTTAAAGCGTCGCAAGCCCCTCTAAAGATTACGAATTAATTATGGGTTTCATTCTCTTGAATCCTAACCTAACGTCAAATTAAAAATGATCGCTCTTTATGGCGTGTCCGAGTTTGGAGTTAAGGACAACGTTTGTAAGTACCTATTACAAATAGAGAATTGAGCCGTAGTGGTGCGACTCGAATGCGATGCGAATTTTACGCGAGTGACCGCTTGATATCAAACAAAACCTATACTACAGTGGAAAAAAAAATATTAACTGGAGTTCAACTGAACTCGAGTCACTTGATTTTGACAAAGAGATAAAGTGTTTCAAAGTGCCTTTTATGAATAACTGTAAAAATAATCTAAGCAGAGAACTGCAGTACGATTGTGTAACTGTGGAGCAAAGTTTCTTGATCGTTATGAGTACCTATCTGAAAACCTGAAACATAAAATTTGAAGAAACTAAGACTGATTCATATTTGCTTGTACAACCCTCAAATATATTGTATAGTAGCATTATTTTATCATTGTGATAAGTTTGGGTCATTGTTAATTAGTATAAAGTGGGCATTGGTCTTTATCAATTGACTCGTGACATTGAAATTGATCTCGCTAAACAACCGTATGACCGTTAACAGATAATTATACGAGACGAAGCAGAACATTTTATCTGTCCACTTAACGGGGTTTACGTAGCTTAACAAATAACCTAACAAAATTCGGAATATATAGGACGACATTACACACAACAAGTATTAGCAAATTGATTAACGGTGATTCAGCCAATCAACGTACAATCATACGGGGTCTAGTTTTGGCAACTATAATTATAAAGTAGTAATTATAAAGTTTTACGAATCCCTTTATTCAAATTTTTTTTCGTCGTTCATTTTTGATAGAAATTATTTTTTATCCTTAAATAAATCTAATATAAATAAATACATGACTTTTAACGTTTTTTCTTGCGTTTACGTTTTAACCATAAAAATTAAAAGTCGTCAATGTTATAGATGCGGTTAGTTTCAAATAGGTACTTTATTTTAAGGTGAAAGCGCCAGGGTGGCCCGCCTAATTCAAATTTTCTTACGTTTTTGAAGTTTGCGGGTCAGGGTCAGGTTGTATGTTTAACAAAATATGATTCGCGACCGTAATGAGTATGTGTTTACAGAATTATTATCATTAAAATCACCAATACAACCTTCTAAGTTCATATAATCCCCTTGAATGAGCTTTTCTGGAAATAGTCATACAATGCTATGCCCGTGCGCTGGTGAATACAAATAAGTCAATAAAAAATATTGTACAACAATAATAGAGATCATCCAATTTTATGAAGATAAACTTTGCTCTTTATAGCATGTTATACGGAAGCATAGTTTAAGAGATAATGAAAAATTAAAATAATTCAATACTCGGCTCGGGGCGCGAAGACGAAACCAGCAGTGAATTCGCATAATACGAGATATCAGGTCACGCGACTCAGACGCGTAATATACTTGCCTAAAAAAAAAATATTATCTGGAGTTCAACTGAACTCGAGTCACTTGGATTTTAATCGAGTTCCAGTCAAATTGCCAGTACTCGCAGGTTGTAGGTTTCCTGACACTCACGTACAGTGGACCCCCGGTAATCCGGCCCCTGTCTAATCCGGCACCCCTGTAATCCGACATGGTCTATTATTTATTATTTGATATTTTTCGACAATCTTCGCAAATGCATGGTTGAACAAGTTATAACTTGTACGCACCACCACTATTGTGCTCGACGCGTAGGATATTGTTTTGATTCTGATTGCTTAGTTTGAATTTGATTACATACATGTGATAAAGATAGCGGTGCGGTCTTCAGAGTACATATATATATAACATATAGAATGTTATCATTGGATCTGGAATTTGTCGGATTACAAGGTACTCTTTTATAAAAAATTCCGGACTATAATGTACTCCATAATTCGATAGTCCGACACCGCCCTGCAAAATGTTTGTCGGATTAGCGGGGGTTCACTGTAATGAGTTGAGTAGTGTGTTGGTTAGTTTTATTACTCTTTGCTTTCTTATTTTTTAATTGTGAGAAGCAAAGAAAGTTTTCGCGGTTTGGACGTAAATAAAATAGAAATATATTGTAATAGTATTAAATTAAGATTTTTTTTAAGTTTTAATATTGCTGTGTAATAAAACGTTTTTTTTTAATGAAACCTAAACTTTTAATAATTTAAAATTAAAAATTTTGTACAGCCGACTTCAATATAAGCGACTTCAATATAGGTTATTTAGGAATAACTCAATAACCATTGGTCTGACCTTGATCAAATTCATATGGGACCACACGAGAACTATCAGCTTTCATATAAAAAAAGAATCATCGAAATCGGTTCGCCCAGTACAAAGTTATGAGGTAACAGTCATAAAAAAAAACATACACCCGAATTGAGTACCGTCTCCTTTTTGGAAGTCGGCAGATAAGTTAAGCTTCAACTTGCTTGCAAAAGGTCATTCTAATGAACCGAGTGGCAGCGAGAGTTAAGTACAACTGGAGTCACTGGATTTTGCTAAATGACTCGAGTGGTAAGAATGGACTTGAGTCGCATCACTAGTGGTAGTATTTTCAAGTAAGCGAGCCACCCGAAATCAATTACTGCCGGCACAAATAAAAAAGTGCCGATTTATCACGAGCTCGGCCGCAAAGGAAAACATTGTGATGATACCTGCATGTTTGAGTATAATAAAATATTTCGAGAACATGTCCGCCAACACGCAATTGAGCAGCGGAGCGGACTAACTGCTCAGCGCTGTGGGTCACGTAAAGGCTGTAACTTCAACTTAATTTTTAACTATAAGTTAAGAGTTTGTTGGTGTATTATTCCATTCTAATGAATGACAAGAATCTTATAGATAATGGAGAGTATAATAAACATATTTTTAACAAAATACTACGTGTAGTGGCGGTGTAACAATATCCACTACGCCATATTGTCCCGTGGGTGTCGTGAGAGGCGACAGAACGAAACAAACCAGGAGATGGGCAGCAGAGTCTTCCCGATAACAACTACAAAATGAGAAAAAACTGTGGTTCCCTACCCGCCTGGCAAGCGTGGCAACTATGGCATGTATCCCCCTTACAAGACTCATATGTTCAACAGATTTGATTATATAGACATGTATATAATCAAAGTTCAACAGTGACTTTGATAGGCTATAACGACAATAATGATATGAAGCTGATTTAAACAGCATCGACCTTACATAAATTTAGCACAAAAGTTGTTTTTTATAGAATTAGAGTGATAGATAGTCCACCTGATGGTAAGTGGATGATGCAGCCCATAGACATCTATATTTATCACCGATTATGAATCAAGATGCAGATGCGTTGTCACCCCTGAGAACTAAAATGGAATGCCTCGTTTCCATTGAAAAGGGTTTCCGGTTCTCTATACTCACCATACGAAATACAGCAGCATTAAGCTGTTATTTTACGCTGGTATTCTGTGAGAGCGCGAACCCCGGTCGAGCCGACCCATTCGGTTACAGCCATATACATTTAGCTGCAGCGTGACTCTACCACGTATAAATATTAATTATATAAAAAACGAGTATTTGCAGATATTTAAGCTTCTATAGTTGGTTTAGTACCCAGAGATGACGACGACTCAGTTGACGGCAGAGTTGCGCCGAGCGTTACAGTAGTGAAATTTTATCCTTTGTTTTGAAACTAATAGCGGACAATGTACTCCAGTAAATTGTCTTGCCGTTAACACTGATGGCACTTCATTAAAATTGATTGTACAGCGGCAGGAAAACTAACACCTAATGGTACATTCGACGTTTAATGAATACATCCTTGACTTGACTTTGGTCAAGTTTCCAAAACAAATTAATTAATTAATTAATGAAGGTTAACTACTTATATCTATATCTTATTTTAAACTAGCTGTGCCCTTTACTATTATACTTCCTTATTTGAATCGGATTTTATTCACAATTTCATAGGTTTCAATTTTTTTTTGCGCGTAACTCAAATTCTTTTTCTAAAACAAAAGTAACCTAAGTTACTCCTTGTAACATAAGCTATATGCCACTGAAAGTCCCGTCAAAATCGGTCCAGCCGGAATAAATAGACAGACAAAAATTTTAAAAATTGTTTTTTAATTATAAGAACAGTATATATAGTGTGACATAAATTCATTAAAACTATAATGGACATTTAAATACTTTCTACTCTGTAAGAATTTAACATAGAGAATTCAGTATCATAACATCAATTATTAAGTGCTTGTAAGCATTTTAGTATCTACAAGTAGCATTTTGTAATTTAAGATAATTAAAAATAATTGAGGTGGAAGACTGTCACACTTACCCCATCAATGAGACAAGTGTGACAATACGCTTATTTTTGTAGTTACTTTATTTTATTACCTATGGTTTTCGACAAAAATGAAGAGATGAGGAGTTTTGGCGGGAACTTGATCGGTGGCGGTTTGTTGCTCCTGTATTATAGTTTAAATAATAGTTTGAAGTGGATTTTGATATGTAAAAGTGGTGCGATTTTATGTATTAACTGTCTACGCATGTGAACTATTAGTGGGAACGGTGAAACAAGTGCTCTGATGGTGATGGATTCTCAAGATAAGCTGTTTGCATAGGCGCCTTTAGATACCATCATCGCCAACTGTCAGCTGGCTCAAGTTGCCGTCAAAATCTCCCAAGGGCTGCACAATGTGACGCATCAACATATTGTGAAGCAGTGAACTATGAAGGATAATAATACATAAAGACAAGGCTTGGGGAAATCATAATAAACCGAATAATAATACTCAAGACTTGGCCTAAAGGTCTAGATACCAGGCCATAAACTCCAAAAAAAAATGAAGAGATGATACTAATGTCAAAATATTCTAAGATCTATAAATTATTTGAACGTCCATTTTTGTGTAACAATGAGTTTCTCTCCACATGAGGCAAGTTTTCTGAGTAGTTTTTAAATAATTAAAAATTAAAAATTTTGTACAGCCGACTTCAATATAAATTATTAAGAATAACTCAAAAACTATTGGTCTGACCTTGATCAAATTCATATGGACCACATGTGAAGTACCAGCAAATAAAAAAAGAATCATCTAAATCGGTCCACCCAGTAAAAAGTTATGAGGTAACACACACATAAAAAAAACATACAGTCGAATTGAGTACGGTCTCCTTTTTGAAGCGGCAGAAAATGGCGTCTATCGATAAAATAATACTTAACTGTCGGTATAGTCAATAGCGTAAATATTCCTGCGTTGTTCAATAGATTGAATTTAACAAAAAAAAACGTGTTTATGCTGCATAATTTTAATTTTTGTTACACTTGCTCCACTGTCACACTTACCTCGTGTGACTATACATTCATTTGTATTTAGTAAAATATTGTTATTTTTACAATACAAACAGACACCTCAATTTTATTTATTGCATGCCGTAAGCGCAAAACGCGCATGTATGTTCTTCTAGGGTTTGTATATATTGTGTGGCTAAAAATTTAATTAAAAATGTATTATACTGATGGTCATAAATGGACACCATATGCTCAAAGACTTGTTAAAGAGCTAATTTATGTGAATTTATAATAATTAAATAGTAATATGTATGAACTGGTTGCCAACTTGCTTGCCAAGCGTGGCAACTATGGTAAATATCCCCCCTATGAGGCAATCTGAGAGAGAGGCCTATGTTCATGTTCAGCAGTGGACTTTAATAGGCGGTAACGGTAACGGTATGCACCTATGTACATTTATTTGTAAATTTTGATTTTGTCTAATTATGTACTCGTATTTATTTAAATGTAAGTATTGTTTGTATTTGTAAATTAAGTCTACTTCTGTTTCTTTTAACTATCCTTCAATAGGCCTGCTGGAATTATTTTGCAGTGCCTTTGAACCTACATGTTTGTTTTCCTATCGTTGTATGTGGGTACATAAACTTCAATAACTAAAATAAGATGGTCATATAAGAAGGCGTAGGTTTATGGTTATCGACCATAACCCGACGTCTTTTTATACGAATGTTATGTGTGATACATTTAGACAATACAACGAAACTAAACGTGAACGTCAAAACGAAGGCAACCACGACCTCCACCGGCACTCTCACACTGCCACAGTGACCTTACGTTACCAATATAAGGGTTATAGTGCTATGCTAATGAACTTGAATATATACAGAGTTACAGGCAGTGGCGTAGCGTGCCTTCGAGGGGCCCTGTATCAAAATTTGTTGGGGGGCCCCAATGAAGAGTAAAGATTTCATAAAAGGAACAAAAACGCTTGCATTGAATTCAAATTATTATATATTGATTTTAAGTTATTCATCATCATCGTTACAGCCCTTCATAAGTCCAAGGAATGAAAAAACGAATAAAGGAATAAAAAACATATACATAAAAATGGTCTTCAGTTCTCTATGTACACATAAATTATCGTCAATTATCACGACAACGGCAAAAGTACTAATTCCACTAGTTCATCATCATCATCATCATCATAACAGCCCTTCATAAGTCCATTAAAGAGCATAGGCCTCACCCAAGGAATGCCACAAAGCACGGTCCTGAACCACCTGCATCCATCGACTTCCTGCATGTCTTACCAGGTCGTCACTCCATATAGTGGGGGGACGCCCTACACTTCATCCGCCGGTACGAGGCCGCCACTCGAGAACCTTTTTCCCTATCGGTTGCCGGTTCTTCGAGCTATATGTCCGGCCCATGGCCACTTCAGCTTACTAATTCGTTGGGCCATGTCGGTGACTCTGGTTCTACTGCGCATATCCTCATTTCTAAGTTTATCACGCAGAGAAACTCCGAGCATAGCCCTCTCCATAGCTCGCTGAGCAACCTTGAGCTTCCTCATCCGGCCAGCAGTGAAGGACCACGTCTCAGTTCCGTATGTCATCACTGGCAACACGCACTGGTTGCACAATTTCGTTTTCAAGTTTTGAGGTATACCTGACTAGAAGATGTGCCGTTATTTCCCGAACGCTACCCAGTCGAGTCGAATCCCTCGATTGACCTCTCGGTCGAAGTTGGACTTACTTAGTCGGACTATTTGTCCCAGGTAAACATAAACGTCAACAACTTCGAGCTTAGAGCTACCAACAACTACCGACATAGGTGTGACATGGACATTAAACATGATCTTTGTTTTGTCCATGTTCATCTTAAGACCTATCCGTTGGGAAAAACTATTGAGGTCATTAAGCATAGTGCTTAGGTCCTCCAGCGATTCTGCCATAAGGACTATATCGTCGGCAAATCGAAGGTGAGTGATGTACTCGCCATTGATGTTAACACCGTATCCTTACCAGTCCAGAAGCTTGAAAACGTCTTCCAATGCAGCGGTGAAGAGTATCGGGGATATAACGTCACCCTGTCTTGCACCTCTCTGCAATTGGATAGGTTTCGTACTCTGGTTCTGTACTCGGATAGCCATCGTAGCCCTACTGTACAAGCACTTCAGCACTTCGATATACCGACAGTCAACTTGGCATCGCTGAAGGGACTGCAGCACCGCCCGAATTTCGACGTAATTTTGATTGAAAGTCTTTGGGCTTTCTCATAGTCCACATACGCCAGAAATAGTGGTAAATTGTACTCCTCGGACTTCTGTACAATTTGCCGAAGGGTATGTATGTGGTATATGGTGCTAAAGCCTTTTTGGAAACCGGCTTGTTCGGGAGTAATGACTCTCGAAAACAGCATGTAGACGCGGCTCAAAAGGGAACTCGGTCTGTAGTTCTTCAAGAGAGCGTTGTCACCTTTCTTAAAGAACAAGACTACCGCACTTCTGCTCCACGCCTCCGGAGTAGTGCCACCATGGAGGACGGAATTAAAGAGCTTCTGAAGGACATCAAGTATCGGTTTTCCACCCGCTTTCAGAAGCTCCACTGTAATTCCATCCAGCCTGGGATCTTGCCGTTTTTAAGATGCTGGAGAGCCATTCTAATCTCGCTCAGACTGACGTCCGAGATATCATCGGAATAGTGTCGGATAAGACTCGCTCTTGGATCGTTACTCACACTTACGTGTGGCTCCAACGATGATGTGTACAGCTGCCAATAGAACCTCTCAATCTCACTCAAAACCTCAGGTGTCCCGGAAACGACGCTGCCATACTCGGTCTTCAGCTTCGACAGTTGGCTCTTTCTGGCAGACAGATCTCTTGCAAAGACTTGGGAGCCCTGGTTCTGCTCGATCTTTTCTTTAATACGAGCAGAATTAAAGTTGCACAAGTCCCGCCGCATGCATTTGGAGATCTGTATGTTCAGTTGCCTGTACGCTGTCAAATCTACTGAAGACTGCAGCTATATACCCCGTCTAAAAGCCATTGAGATTAGAGTGTGATCGGAGACTTTTTGTTTCTTCTGCGGCGGGTCTTGCAAAACTTAGCTCAGACCGCATGGACAGTTTCCACGAGCTTGTCATTCATATCGTCCATTGTATTGCAATCTTCTAGGCACTGAAAACGGTTTCGTAGCTCGAGCTGAAAGGTTTCTGGACTTTGGATTAGAGCACGAGAAGGACGGAGCGTTGACTTCATTAGACGTGACTTCTCCAACTTAACGTTTAGGTTCAGTGTGCCTCTCACCATTCGGTGATCGCTGCCGGTTTTCACCCTCGCGATCACTGAGACATCACTGAATAGTTGTCGTCTGGTCGTCATAATAAAGTTAATCTCATTTTTTGTCGAACCGTCGTGGCTCGACCAGGTCCACTTCCTGTGGGGCCGCTTCTGGAAGAAAGAGTTCATCATAAAGAGTCCTTCTTTCTCCATGAAGTTCGCCAGCTGCTGGCCCTTTGGGTTCCGTTGCCCTATTCCGAATTTCCCTACTTTCAGCTCACCGTTCTCTCTTGTGCCTAGTTTTGCGTTGAAGTCTCCCATTAACACCGTATAGTGGGTTTTGGAGGAATGCATTGTTCTAGAGATATCCTCATACATTTCTTCCACCTCCTCATCGGCGTGTACCGAGGTTGATGCGTAAACCTGTATAACCTTCAGCGATTACCGTTCGGTGATTCTGAGTATAAGGTCCGCAACCCTCGTCGACACACTCCCAATCTTTACAACGTTGTTAACGAGAGACTTGTGGACGATAAATCCGACACCTCCTTGGGACAGATGGTCGCCCTCCTGGTGATAGAACAAATTGCCGGATTCGAGGATTACCGTGACCTCCCCCTCTCTTCAGACTTCGGATAATCCTATGACATTCCAGTGCAACTTGTCTATCTCTTCTTCTAGCTCCAGGACCTTCTCGTCAGTCCTCAGGGTGCGTGCGTTATAAGTTGCCATGTCGAGTCGTCGTAGGTGGCAACAGAACCTCCACCGGAGACTCTTAGCACCCCCTGCCTCGCTGTTACCATGGTCGCCACCTTAGCCAGGAATAGCGGGGCTGCCGGGGACTGGGGGCCATCTCTTCGTTACTTTCATGGGGGTATATTGCCATAGTTGCCACGCTTGGCGAGCGGGTTGGCAAGCGCAGTTTTTTTATTGTTGTTTTGCTGTTATCAGAAAGATGCTGCTGCCCATCCTCTGCCTCAGTTTCCGTCTGTCGCCTTTTACGACACCCACGGGAAGATATGGGGTTGTGAGTATTCTTACCCGCCACTACACGGGCTTATGAGTTATTACTTACAATAAATACTCCTAGGAACTAAGCTAGCCAAACAATTTAATTTTCGTGCCTTTTGTTCGGCGAACATAGCTGAAGACGATTTCAGTTTTACTAAATTCTTTACTTCTTTAGAGAATAGTGATAGCCTTTCCTGTCCCATTAGAAGTCCTTGGAGTTTTTGCTTACACACGTTGGGGGCCCCTGTAGCCCGGGGGCCCCGTATCATTGATACGGCTGATACGGCGGTAGCTACGCCCCTGGTTACAGGTTAACTGGACATAGATCCTTTAGGAGGTTGTAGTTTCCATCATTACCGACTGATTCGAATATGAAACACCATACCCCAAACATAACCGTTTTCGAGATATTGGATGTTTAAGTTTTTTATAAAAAATTGCCAATTTGTTGTCTATTTGTAGTAGGCACTTTTTTGTAATTTGTGCATCTAGTTTTATTTTTTTTTGATTTTTGTGTAGTACGTCGCTCGGCATTCAGTACCGCGAATGTGAAAATATTGCAAATTTTTATTTTTTGTTGTTTCGATAGTATTCAATCAAATACGCGATTTTGTATTTAAAATATGAACAAAAACCTTTCAAAAATAGATTAAGAAATACTTAAAAAACTCTTTCCAACAAATAGTAAAGCGTACATTATAAATAAATCAGTTTTTTTTGTCTCTCCTGTAAAGTGACTCAATTACACATTCGCGGTACTGAATGCCGAACGACGTAGATAAGTTGCTTTATTATTTTTAATACCAAGATTTCAGGTAAATAAACAATCTGGGTCGTAGTAGATGATTGATTGTTGAAAAAGAAATAAATTTGTATTCTTTTTTTCTTTGATGAATATTTAAAAAAAAAACGTGTGGCAGTTATGGTGCAGATCTTAAAAATGTCTACGTTTCTTCAGCTATCCAACAAAGTATAACAGTCTAGGTTATTATCAGAATTTCTAGATAAAACTTAATTGAAAGTCTCACAGGTAGTAGTAAAAAATAACGGGTGCTTCGTTTTAACTTCGTTTTTTTTAGTAACTTATTAAGTGCTGGCCCTATTGTCCTTCAAATGAATGCGGTGCGCGCGAGTGAGATATATATCATACGATTTATGCAAGTGTGAGCGAGCAAAATAATACCTTAAACGTCATTGAGTTTACAAGACATATAAATCAATGTTAAACGTTGTTGGGTGTTCAACAAGCCATTTTGGTGATTTTTTTTAGTTTATTAGTCTGCTTACGTGATTCGTCCGTGATCCTTTCCTTTAATTTGTGCTTCTGATATTTAAGCGTTGAAGATGATGAACGAGAAATATGCTGATATTCCTCGTTCGTAAAGGTAAATTACGAATACATACTGCAATTGTGTATCCGCACGAGCTCGTGATGAATACATAGCACGTTATCCTGGCCGCAGAGTGCCAGATGATGTGTTCAGTGATAATATTATTTGTTTAACATTATTACATTAACGTTAAATATTCTTCAAGATGTAAAGCCGCCAAGAAGTCTGGCAAGGCACAGAAAAAAACATCTCCAAATCCGATAAGAAGAAGAAGAAGCATAAGAGGAAGGAGAGTTACGCCATCTACATCTACAAGGTGCTCAAGCAGGTGCATCCCGATACTGGTATATCCAGTAAAGCGAGGTCCATAATGAACTCGTTCGACATCTTCGAACGCATAGCCGCAGAGGGAAGCCTCGCACTTGGCTCATTGCAACAACTTTTTAAAATAAATGTTCCCCCTAGTGATAGTTCACAATGCTTATTTTAACTTCTTTCTAATCGGGTCAATATGATAACATTATGGATAGCCAATTGGTTAAATAAAATAGAAAAAAAAGACAATAATGTTACCTATCACACATTATTTTTTTTAAATTTTCGCTTTACTACAATCAATTTGCAAACGATCAAAGTTTTCGATTATTTTATATTATTTATAAGCTAATCTCCTGTATATAATATAATAAATAATCTATATATACTTTAAAGCGCTAAAGACAATCAGACAGCATTCAGCATTGTTTATTTAGGAAATACGAACACTGGTTTATTATCTGTCAACTGTTTGATGTTTGCTTAATTAAAAATAAATAAATAATTAACTAGAGCCAAACAATAAGAGAAAATGGCTTATGCAGATCTACGTTGGGATTTATTTATTCATTCATATGTTTTAATCTGACGTTTATTTGAAACCAGCTAGTCTATTGGCCAAACACAACAACAAACAAATGCTACTCAATTTTAAACGTTAAGCCTCGTGGTATCACAAGCAATTTGACTACTATTGATAGAGACAGCACGAGACATATCGACATCTTAAAATTGAACAGCTTTTGAGTACTTGGGCATATTTTCAACCGACTTCAAATAAAGGAAAAGGTTCTCAATTCGACTGTATTTTTTAATGTGTTTTACCTCAGAACTTTTTCTAGGTGGACCGATTTTTATAATTTTTTTATTTAAAAGCTGGTGCTTTCGATGTGGTTCCATTTAAATTTGATCAAGATCTGACTAGTAGTTTTTGAGTTATCTTGTCTTTACCTACTTTAAATAGGTATGAAATTTAAATTGGTTTTCTACTAAAGACATCAAATTAACAGTTTTTCTTCTATTGAATCCAAAATAAACACTTACTTGGTTAAATACCCCACGCATCGAGGAGTATGTCTCGCCTTTGACATAAGGTGGGAGTGTTGCGGTGGAACTGATACTACGTAGAAAACTCTGGAGCGCCTCATATTCTTCTTGGCTGTGAGCTTGTTTGCTTTTAACTTTAGGCTTGCGACTTTCCTCAAGCATTGCTTCGTGGGCTCCATCACTGGGAAGAAATAATGGAACGTTTTTAAAATATTTATAGATGCTCCTTATACTGATTGCTGGTGTGTGTAAGTTCTGAAGTGTTTGAACAATAATTCTAAGATGTTTAACAGTGTTATGTATATATATATATATATATATATATATATATATATATATATATATATATATATATATATATATATATATATTTCTATACATAAAATAATAATTTTAATACGTAGTTCATAGTAAGCTGGACTAATATCGACATATTGAAGATTGTTCTAACATCCTTGTCACATAAAGTAGGAGGTGCTTGAAACACTGCATTCTCAAATTATGTAACTGTACTACATAAATATACTACTTGGACTGAATGGTCAATTGACGAATCCATCGCCACAAGGCAGCGCATTAGGATTTTTTATTGTTCTTAGTAATACTAGCAGTGCTGTTAACACTACTGATACTGCTTTTAAACACTTCAACTAAGCTTAAAATGGTCAGGGCTAAATTCTAGTAACAAAAAAATTTATGCAACTACTCTATTCTCAGTAGAACTAGTATCGAAAATCGCATTATTTTTTTTGTCACAAATTTATATTTAAATGAGAGAATAATTAATTTAAAGTTTATTTAATTTTTTTATTAACAATTTAATTTTTTAGTAATTATTAATATGAAATAGTAAAATTTTTGAATGAAAAAACAACTTGTGATTGGTTGTGACGTCATTATATCTGTTGAGGCTGTGAGTCAATCGTACTCATACTACTACTTTTGTATTTTATATATTCGTATCACCATGTGTCATACCAAAACAATAATCTGTATTATGAAATGACAATTTTTTTTAACTTTGACAACGTAAACATGAGTGTTTTATCATTTCACCATGGCGTTTCAATTTACATTTTAGAAAAACCATTTTTAATTGTTAAATTACACGAAAAAATGATTAATTTTTTTTTAATTTTTCTTGCTCATTTTAGTAAACTTAAAAAATAATTAAAAACATGAATCTTCTCTATTGTTAACATATGACGATTGACAATATGTAACTAAAGTGA
Source organism: Parnassius glacialis (assembly GCA_033319125.1). Taxonomy (NCBI): domain Eukaryota; kingdom Metazoa; phylum Arthropoda; class Insecta; order Lepidoptera; family Papilionidae; genus Parnassius; species Parnassius glacialis. The sequence goes on along the minus strand of JAVANC010000027.1, from coordinate 21,060,040 downwards.
CAATGAGCCCATTTTGAGACCGGTTTTAGAACAGAAAACCAAAAGAGAAGCATGCAACATGCATAGAGTCGATGGATGCAGGTCGTTCTGTATCGTGCTTTGTGTCTGTCTTTTAGGAGAGCCTTTGTTAAGAGGAAATGCGGGTGGTCTTTCCTCAATACAAAAGCTTTCGCCTGTTTTCTTTCTGGTTTATGACACAATAGCAATGAGTTTTTAAAGTAAAATAAATATAAACCTCTCTGCTCCTCCTTCGAAACACGAAAGTGGTTAGACGTGTCTACACTTACGTTAAAAATTCAATATTTAAAATGCTAAATAATAATAATATATTGAAAATTCGAGCCAACTACCAGGCAAACAGAAAATAAGGAGTGTTTAACAAATGTGCATTAGTGACGTTGATAATAATAAACAATAAATAAAAAAAATGTTTATTTCGGACAACTTGAATCCATAGAAATTGTTAGTAGAGAAAAACTTACATTCTGTTTTCTTTTTTTTTAAAGGATAAGAGGACAAACGAGCACACAATCCACCCGATGGTAAGTGGTTGCTGCGGCCCATAGACATCTACATCTATCCTCGTTTGCGAATCAAAATGCAGATGCGTTGTCACCCGTGAGGACTAAGATGGAATGCCTCATTTCCAGTAAAAAGGGCCTCCGGCCACCTGCACTCACCAAGCGAAACGCAGAGGTAAACCTCTACTTCACGCTGGTATTCTGTGAGGTCGTGGTACCACCCCGGTTCGAGCCAGCCCATCCGTGCGACAGCAAGAGCTGCCGCGTGGCTCTGCCACTGTTAGTAAGATACTTATTTTAATACTTAATTATTAAGCAGGAAATAGTCCTGGAGATCATATGTCTGATCAGTGGACAGTCCCCACTGTCGGCAATATCACTCAGCACACTGTTGCCGCTGCCGCTCACTCTGTTTAGCAACGGTGCGGTCTGTTTTCGGATTATTGCATCAAAGCTATCCACACCCGCCAGTGCAAACATCGCAGACGCGCTACAGTAGCGCGGCAGCCGCAACAGCGCTCAATGCATTATTGTATTGAGTACGTAGGGCACTATAGGTCTTTTTGGTGTAGTTGGTCCATAGACTGCAAGAATAATATGCACAATATGCTTTGAAAAGCTTGATCTTGACAGCGTCAGTGCAGCGACCAAACATATGCACCAACATATTGGCCATGACCGACAGTGCCCTAGGTTCTCTTTCAATGTCTTCATCGTCTTTGAGGCTGTCAGTCACAATATGTCCAAGATATTTAAAACTATAGACACTTTCTAATGGTTCGTCATAGTGCTTAAAAGGGAGTATTTCTGCAATATCCGAGAAAAGTTTCTTTTGTATATTTTTTTCCATTCATCCAACATATTTTGAATTTCATCTTTAAAGGAAGATAATTGTTCATCGCTTGACTCGCGTTGTCTTTTGTTTCATTTAGAAATGTAATAGGGTGTAGCGAACGCGAGGACATTTACTGCCAGCATTTAATACCATGAACTGCGACTTTTTGGTATTGTATAGTAAACCATGTGTGACAGCAAATTTTTCACAAACACCGAGTAGAGCTCTCAGCGCACTAACTGAGGGTGCCAGCAGAACCATATCGTCCGCGTAACTGTTATTGTTCACAAATATCTTGCCGATATGGTAGCCTACACGCATGCTGCTGAGCTCTCGAATCAGTGCATCCATATACAGGTTGAAGAGCCTCGGTGATGTCAGCCCCACCTTGCCTCACCTGTCACCTCACCACTCTACCCTGTACGGCTCGAAATACTTATTCGCCCAACTCACATAATTAACTTGATTACTATACCAATACTTAAGCAAATCGTTGTAGCCGTCAGGTAAAGCTACGCCTTCTAACTTACGCCACAAGATGTCGCACGAGACAAAATCGAAAGCTTTACTCAGATCTGGGAAATCTGCGTACACCGGTGTGCGCCTGTCCGTGTAATATTTGACAGTATGCTTTAAACTCATTATTGCTGTTTTAGTCGATAGACTACGCGTGAAACCATGCTGGCCATCATGTAGCATACAGTGGTTTTCTAGAATAGAGTTAAGCACACTATCAAATATCTTGGCTATTGTCGTTGCTAAGCATATTGGTCTATAGTTCGATCTCTATGATGCGTCACCAGTACGGTTTTTTATAATGGGGACAATTGAAGTTCTCATTAAGTCGGTAGGCAAGTAGGAATGCGAAACACAAACATTAAATAATAGTGCCAAAACTCTAGGTAAATGCATATTTAAAGTGCTCAATACTGAGAACATCGTGACACGTGCTATTATTTTGTCACTCGCTACCATTTTGTGTTCACGCTTGGTCTCAGTATTGGACACGGGGTGTGACGACGGCCCTAAGGGTGACATGACTATAAACTGATCCCTGAAAAGATCTGCAATTTGCTTCATGTCACTAACCCCATTTACTTACTGTGTCAGGGAGACTAGGTCCAAAATTGAGTTTATTTTTGGACTTCCAAAACTTCTTAAAGTCTTGTTTTGAATGATAAGTAGCCAATATATCTATTTCTAGTTGATTCTGATGATTTTGCCACCATTTCAATCTACTCTTGAAGACACGGCTGTTAACCATCTCATTATAGACAAAACCCTGCCTCGGTCGACCATACCATACCCACATCATCCTTGTCCTTACACCTCATGGACCTTATTTGGATAACAAATGACAAACATAAGTTGATATGTACACAAAACTAGCTTACTTGTGAAGAGGGATCAAGATTCTATTAAGAAGAGTGATAAATATTCTATTTATTTACTGTGCAACCACATAAACTTTAAACGTTCCTGAAAATTTACACTCAGCACCTTACATGTTTGTTGGACAATATTACACAAGTCAGCTTTAGTTTCTGAATGTGCAGGTATAGGTACATTTTTTATTTCTATAGTAGATGACTTTAAGGCTCTATGCACATTTTCTATTTACGTTTCGAGTGAGGTTATCCCAATTATGTGTTGATTTTCTTTATTTTCAAGACACTCAACCTCTTCTTCATATCTTCAAACTAATTGTCAAAGAAATCATCTTTCAATTTCTTAATTTGAGTGCTAAATCTGTATATTTTGCTGTTTTATTTCTGCAATATCCGAGAAAAGTTTCTTTTGTGTATTTCTTCCCATTCATCCAACATATTTTGAATTTCATCTTTAAAGGAAGATAATTGTTCATCGCTTGACTCGCGTTGTCTTTTGTTTCATTTAGAAATGTAATACGGTGTAGCAGGAGTCAGAACTATGTTGGAAACATCAAAATTCGATAAGGTATGTTGCATGCTACGGTCAGGGGGTGATCTTATAATCTTAGACATTTTAAATAAAGTTTAAAGTTTATGTGGTAGTTTAAAGTTTATGTGGTTGCACAGTAAATAAATAGAATATTTATCACTCTTCTTAATAGAATCTTGATCCCTCTTCACAAGTAAGCTAGTTTTGTGTACATATCAACTTATGTTTGTCATTTGTTATCCAAATAAGGTCCATGAGGTGTAAGGACAAGGATGATGTGGGTATGGTATGGTCGACCGAGGCAGGGTTTTGTCTATAATGAGATGGTTAACAGCCGTGTCTTCAAGAGTAGATTGAAATGGTGGCAAAATCATCAGAATCAACTAGAAATAGATATATTGGCTACTTATCATTCAAAACAAGACTTTAAGAAGTTTTGGAAGTCCAAAAATAAACTCAATTTTGGACCTAGTCTCCCTGACACAGTAAGTAAATGGGGTTAGTGACATGAAGCAAATTGCAGATCTTTTCAGGGATCAGTGTTTTGATTGAATGGTAAAACGGGAAAAATCACAATCGTCACTGAATTCACATCGGTTATTGTGAAGAACGGTGTCATCCAGGGAGCAAAAACGTTCAATGAACAGCATCCTGATCAGCGTCTCAATAATGCTATGATAGGATTCAAAGAACAAGTAAGACCAATTTATGTATCTGAAGCTTTAACGAACTAAAGGCGAAGATTATTTTCCTAAGCCAGAAGCTATGCAACAACTGAAGGCTACAACTTTTGTTGGTCTAGCTATGGAAAAGTATATGTTCGTAAATCGGCTGACTCATCTCATATTAAAGTCAAGGATGAGACGCAACTGCTAGATCTGAAGAAACAAAACTGACTAGGCAAACCTCTAAATTTGTACTAAAGGTACAAACGGCGGATACACACACACACAAACACACACACACACACACACACACACACACACACACACACACACACACACACACACACACACACACACATACATTAGATCATACTTATAAGGATATAAAGACGTTGTACTGCCCTTAGCGGCGAACCTCTGTACTATAAAAATACTTAAATTTGCAATAAAAAATAGTGAGGGTCACTTATCGTGATAAAAACTATCCCATCTCTCAAGTTGGACCAAATTGCATAAGTATGGACAAATTTCATTGAAATCATTTTAGTGGTTTATGAGTTTATCGCGGTCAAACAGTGTGACATGTAATTTTTTATATATATGAATCAGATGAGCCCAAGTAATGTTCTTTTACTTTTGTTTTAAAAATCCATTTCTTAGGAGATTTCCTTATTCCTAAGGAAAGCGTATTCCAGAGTCGTACACATGTAAAAGCGTAAGAGTTAGAGAGAAAACCAGTACGATGAGAGGGAATTTGCAGTACAAGATTATTATGAGACCGAAGATTGCAATCATGGGAAGAACACAGGTACTGGAACTTACCTTTCCAATACTCTGGGGCCAATGGATCGTTAAGGATAGTGATAATTAAAAATTAAAAATTTTGTACAGTCGACTTCAATATAGGTTATTTAAGAATAACTCAATAATCATTGGTCTGACCTTGATTAAATTCATATGGGACCACACGAGAACTATCAGCTTTCATATAAAAAAAGAATCATCGAAATCGGTTCGCCCATTACAAAGTTATGAGGTAACACACATAAAAAAAAACATAACAAAAACAAAAAGTCGGCAGAAAAGAGTGCCAAGAATTCTAAGATTCTTGCGTTGTGGGATATTCAACCATTTAAGTTGACAGCGATAGAAAGAGACGTGGTCATATTTTCGAAGACAGAAAATGAAACGGATACAGTTGTTGAGAAGTCGATTCAATTTATTGACCAAGTAATTATCTGCATAATAACTAAAATACCATGTCTGTTCACTGTATCTAAATTGCATAACTTTTGTTAAATACCTTTAGAATTGCTAAAGTTATATATCATATACCTTTGCAATACTTCATTGTAAGCTGTCACCAAAAAATAGTTGTTTGCCTTGTGGTAACAATAATAATTTATTGCATTTTAAATTGAGAAATTAATAAAGTTCCTATAAACAGTAGTCTAACCTTTAATACGCATAATAAGTTAGTGTGACGGTAAACGCAAAAAAAGTGGTAATGTATTTGAGAATTTGTTACGTAATAGATTAAGTGAATTATAATATGCCATATACTTTTATAATTGCAAATAATGGTGTCATTAGAAGAGACTAATGTCTATGATACAGGCTAGGCCTAATTTAGATGGTAGTCCATAAAATTGTATACATAAGTTATAACTCATATCATTTGTTAAAATGTCTTAAAGATAAATAATGTAAACCTTACTTTGTGCCAATAAAATTATTATTATTTTATTACCTCTATGTACCTGTGTTTTTCTTTTTGATGATACATTATCTTTATAATTACTAGAATCCTTACAAAATGCTCAAAACTGCATATTTAGACCGCGTTCAACAGAGGCCTAGTGTTCAAATTTGATAACTAATACTGAAAAAAGAAAAACATAGGTATACAGTGTATATCCTTCCTATTCAGTTTATAAAACATCTTTAAAATTGGTCCAATATTGGAGGAGGAAATAGGAGAGAGCCAAACCTCGAAACCTTTTTACTTAGGCTATTCAGTCGGATCTGCAGTTTTCCTTATCGGACGCCGAGCGCTCGCAGAGCGACAGGGATAGTTTTTTCAAAGACTTAATTTTCAAAAGTCTCAGGTCTCGTTCCGCATTTCCTCTTAAGGCAATACCCCGACCAAAACCTTGCGATAGTGCGTTTTTCTTCGTTATTCAGAGACTATTATCCCATTAGTTATGAGAAATAAATTAGATCTAAAAGCACATTATTAATGTTCGATATCCTATCATCACATACTACGTTCTAATTTGTTTTCATGTGTGCGGTGAACTTGTGTTGAACTCCAATAATGATGACGATGATGAGAATATAGTTTTATGATGTGTTTGACCAACAATAATTTATAATGAAAAAATATAATGACAGATATTCAGATCAAAAAATTCTGTGTTAAAATGTAACACGGTACACTTCATAGTGTGAAGTAGTAATATTAATACTCAAGTATTGTAATAGCTCACCATTTGGGAAAATTTTAGGAAAAACCCCGAGTTATTTAAAGATAAATGATGCTAAGATATTCTACGCCTTTTACAAAATTGGCGGTCATAAACGTATAAACTTAAAGACATTGTACGGATAAATTTGGCACGTTATCAGTTTCCAAACATTTTCATTTTATCAAAGGTTATAAGAAAATTCGGTTAGCTATTTTTTCGTAGTGCGACGGAACATATCTTCTTCATTCTCCTTCAGACTGTAAGTCCTCTACCTGTCATGGGGCTCTACTACTTTCGGCGACTTTTGCCTTAATCGCTGCACTTGCCTGATGAATTTGCAATCGCAGTCAAGACGTCTGCCGCAAACGACATGTTCACATTATCATCGGTCTGAAGCCATGAGATTTGTTTCGAAATTTTCAAATAGTCTTTTTTTGATATAGGATAGGGTAACAAACGAGCACACAGTCCACTTGATGGTAAGAGGTTGCTGTGGCCCATAGACATCTACATCTATCCTCGTTTGCGAATCTAAATGCAGATATGTTGTCACCCGTGAGGACTAAGATAGAATGCCTCTTTTCCAGTAAAAAGGGTCTCCGGTTCTTTACACTCACCATCCGAAACACAGCAGTGTTAAGCTGCTATTTTACGCTGGTATTCTGTGAGAGCGTGATCCTTCCCCGGTCGAGCCGACCCATTCGTGCTACAACTATACTACTAATATAGCCGCAGTATGGCTCTACCACGTCAAAAAATCAAAGATAGTAAAGCGCACTGAGTTAGCTTATCAAAAGCCTATTCACTCTTGTCTTGAGACAGAGACACACATTAAGAGTAAGATAAGTTTTGGCAAATTATGCCACTTCTTTGCTGTACGCATGTATGGATTCTCTTACACAGAAAATATTAAATATAAAAAGGTTTTTCGTGGTTTCACAAAGAAATGGATATGTATACTCTTTATATATAAATATATTTTAGTTGGACACAGGGAAGGTTTAATATATGTATATAGGTAGATATTATTAACTTCATGAATATTTTATTTTATCACTGTGTTGCACAGTACCGATTATTATGCGTCCTTGCTTCGGCATCTAGAGTTCATAGGTACAAAAGTATTATGAATTTCTAATTACTTTTAGTTTCAATTTTAATAATAAACCTAGCAAGCTTGCATAGCAAAGTGGCGAAGCAATCAGCTTTGTAGCGGTTTCTAACGGTTGCCGTATAGCAATCAGTTTCAAAATAGGAGGTTCAGATGCCTGGGTGATCAGTAATCGATTGCTGAAAACAGAATTTGAAAATTCGAAACCGTTCTCGAGATAATCGTGGGACAGACGGACAGACGGACGGACAGACGGACCGACGAACAGACGGACAGACGGACAGACGGACAGACATCGTGAAAGCAATAAGTGACTTCACAAGCTTCGCCACTTAATAATAAGTTAACAACAATTTGTAGTAAAACGAATCCGACGAGTATATATGTATAGGTATATGACCGTGAAAGAAGTTACAGAGGTGTGACAGAGAGTATGTTATATTATTATATCAAAGATGTTTTATAGGTCCAGATACCGTATGGCAGCCCATCAATCTCGATTGCAATCACACAGTTCTGATCGCGATCATGGATCACGGGATCGCAGCACAACATTTCACGTTCAATCTTGATTTCGCCAGTCCGTGTATCGTAACCGCCGCGTTAACAACGTTTGTTGTCATGTCATATTAAAAAGTACTCAGTGGTCATGAATTTACATGAGGTTAAAGCTGTAGTATCACTTATTTTGGTCCTTACATTGAAGAAAAGGATTCGAAAAAGGCAGTGAGTTAAACAGGGGCTACTTAAGAGAGAAATATACACTCGCTTAAATCTACTAAAATAAATTCAACTAACTTCTGAAACTGACGATTATAAAAATCACTTCATGATGGGGGAAAAAATGTTTCGATGAGTTACTACAAATGATAACTCCATATATTTTTTTATTATATTTATCCTGGGGAATCCATAGCTCTGTTAAAGTTTTCAAAAGTATGATGAAATCTTCTGGTTAAAAAAATTAGGTAACGAAGGTGAATTCGCCGATTCAATCGGCGGTGACGGGGAGCGCGTGTCATCGACGCCCATTTTCATTGAAGCGCGCAGTGAGACTGATGCGATCCTGCGCTTACACGTTCAATCTAGATCACGATCAGCGGATTGCGATCTTGATTTCAAAATATCTAGATATTTTGTGATCAGATGCATCAATCCATCAATCTAATTCGTACATTATCAATCTGGATCGCGATCATTGATTTTGATCACCGATTGCGATCGAGATTGAGTGTGTACGGGCTGCCTATACGTGCGCCTAAAACGCTTCCATTTCAAAGGCGCCAATATTGGCGTATTCGTTCGATCGTTCCGCCATTACGCCAGCGACGTTCACTGCGAACGTACATCACGCACCAGTGTTTAAAATTTCGCAAAATGACTGTTTGTGCTGTGAAATCATTTAAAAATTACTCTTGGAAAAAAGATAAAGATAAGAACATCACTTTTCATAAGTAACTATACAATTTTATGGTGTATTTCTTTGTAAAAGAATACGAAAGCTAAATGTCAATACAAGTAATAACCTACCTATAAAACATCTTTGTATTATATATTTTGGTTTTATATTTATTTTTATTGTTTATTATTTATTTATTATTTTTGATGTAAGTATTATGTAATATTTTTAATTATTATAATTTTAAATTTCAATAAAATAATATAGAAATAGTCTGAATAATAATCTGAATAGATAGAAAAAAGTCTGAAATTGTTCTGTTTGCTGATGATACCTTATTAAGTGGCGAAGCTTGCGAAGTCACTTATTGATTTCACGATCTCCGTCCGTCTGTCCGTCTGTCCCACGATTATCTCGAGAACGGTTTCGAATTTTCAAATTCTGTTTTTAGCAATCGATTACTGATCATCCAGGCATCTGAACCTCCTATTTCGAATTTTTTTCCCGTTAGAAACCGCTACAAAGCTGATTGCTTCACCACTTTGCTATGCTGTTAGCTTGCTAGGTTTATTGTAATTTAAAGTTAAAAGAAACGACTTGTAACGGAAACAGCTAAATTAAATATTAAATACTGGATATTGTTTCTGCAAATTAAACGCAGAAAAACAAAATATTTATATATTATGCTGTATGTAAGTTGTAACATAAATCTGCAAAATTATTCAATAATATTTATATTTATGATATGATTATAAATTATTCCGAGAAATACGGTCAAACTTATAAAATCTAATTTTCATAGTTCGACTGTATTTCTGGGAATTTACATTGATTTCAAGTGGGGAGCATATATTGTTATGTAAGTATATAATAGCTTAAACTTAAACTATATAATAGCTTAGAAGTTATGTTTTGCATTTTTTGTAACTAGGATTATACGAGTAGAGCCGGCTGATGAAGCAATTGCTAAAGTAGTCTATTTTGGTTACTTCCACAATATCATATCCTGTGCTGTATCGCTCTTCGGATCAGCAGCTGGATTAAAAACAATACTTATTTTACAAAGTCAAACGATAGGGTCAACCGATAACTTGGGACCACAAACACAACTAGGACTCTAACGTATGTGTTAGTCTCCTAGTTGGGTGTTGTTGTTTTGTTGTTTTGTGTTGTGTGATTAACACACACATATTCAATTTCTGTCGTTGTTTATTTTCTAAAATATTATGTATGTACGGAACTTTAATTGAACAAAAATGGACGCCGAATTCGGTATTTTAAAAATATTGCAACAATATTCAAATGAGTTTTTTTTTTTATAGAATAAGGGTAACAAACGAGCACACAGTCCACCTGATGGTAAGTGGATACTGTGACCCGTAGACATCTGCATTTATCCTCAATTAAAAATCAAAATGCAGACGCGGTGTCACCCTTGAGAACTAAGATGGAATGCCCCGTTTCCAGTAAAAAGGGTCTGCGGTTCTCTACACTTACCTAACGAAACACAGCAGCTGTGGGAGCGTGATCTTACCTCGGTCGAGCCGACCCATTCGTGGTACAACCATAATCTATCTATACCATATATCTATTATACGTGGTAGAGCCATGCTGCAGGTATAATAGATCAGCTCGACCGCGGAAGGACCACGCTCTCACAGAATACCAGTGTAAAATAGCAGCTTAACACTGCTGTGTTTCGTATGGTGAGTGTAGAGAACCGGAGACCCTTTTTACTGGTAAAGAGGCATTCCATCTTAGTCCTCACGGGTGGCAGCGCATCTGCATTTTGATCCTTTATTGAGGATAGATGTAGATGTCTATGAGACGCACCATCGACTTACCATCAGGTGAATTGTGTGCTCGTTTGTCACCCTTATTATATAAAAAATATCTGCAGCGTGCTACCACGTAAATTCTCATTATATATTATATTCGTATTATATTAAAATGAATTGTTGTACTTATTGAACATCTACGTAAAAACTTCACGAGTAGGTACACTAAAACACTGACGTTTTTTTAAAAAGATCCCAGTTTCTTGCTGGTTTTTCTGACGATCTTTATTTGCGGATATTTATGCTTCAAGTTTTACTGTTATTGTATATTTCATCAGTTATATTTTTGTTATTACTTATATATTACTCTGTTTGACATTCTACATAATATCTATTTTACATACATACATAAACATTCACGCCTGTCACCCAGAGGGGTAGCCAGAGAATACGAACTTTCATTATATGTTATTTAATAAATAAATTACCTTTCGATGTACGCGAAAAAATATCACAACAAAACATTAAAACTAAATTCAAAAGCTTTTTCCTATCTAAATTATAATTACCTACTATATCTACTTACTTAACAATAACTTACCTACCTGCCTAGTTCTCACTTTTACCTTGCTACTACTGACTTTAACTAAGTTGTTAACTTACCTTCTTAGTCTTTATATTCTTACTATACCTACTACCTACTCACATACCTAACTACTTACTTATGCCCGGACTACACTAACGAGAAATGCCGTTAATTATCTCGTTGATGGGGGTGTGGCCACCACTTAACGCGATAATTCTACAACGGCAAGAACAACGCCGTTTCTCGTTGGGCGATAACTCGAGTGGCGGTACATCAAAGAGATTAACGCAAGAATTAAGGCGTTGAAGCGGCCACACTACGTGTCTCATTGTGCACGGTGAGCGCAACGGAGTTGCACGTATGGCTACGATAGAGTGGAATAATGAAAAAGTTATTACGTTTCTTGAGATTCTGCAAACAGAGCCATGCTTAGGCAATGCTAAAATATATTCATCAATAAAAATTTACACTCATCAAATATAAAGTAGCAGCGTCAACGTTCATCTTGCTTGAAATTCAAGGAATATTAACGTAAAGTGACCATACGTCCCGTTTTGAACAGGACTGTTTCTTTTCTCGGTCACCTGTCCCGTTGTCCCCAAACAAAGCTCCGGGACGCAAAATAGTCTCGTTATCCTAAACCGCGAGAAAATTTAAAACTATGAAGTTCGTCAGACACGAACGGTGTGAGAGCGGGATCGACCCAAAAATAAGCGAATGGGATAATTTCAAAGTTTTCGCAGAAATTCGTTGGGTGATTCAAACATTTCTCACCAACATTCTCAACATAAATTCTCTTCCATTTTAATCGAATATATTTTATGTATACCTGGTACAAATGCTCCAGTAGAAAAAGTATTTTTCTATTATGAATAAATTGTGGACGTCTGAAAAAAATCACTTACAGGTTTCAGTTCTAAAGGCGATGTTGATAACAAAAATCAATGTAAAAAAAAAACTTGCCCTTATTTAAAATCATCACCAAATATATTAAAGCAAATTTGTTCCACTGACAAATATAAATATAATTAAAAAAATTGTTGCATTTAATAATTACTGTCTGAGGAGCTTTGCTTTAATGAAGCTGGTGAACTGGTGATTAATTTTTATTTTTCACAATTTGTTAAAATATAAATAATTATAATTAATGTGATTATAATTATAGTGAACACTAATTGTATAAAGTTACAGTTTTTAATTAAAAAACATAATTTTTTTTACTGTTAACCTGCTAACTGGGAAGTATAAATAAACCCATGTCCCGTTTTGAGTTAAAAAATAAATGGTCAGTATACTTTAACGCCGTTCAACGGCGTTGAAATTGAAATGAAGTCGACCGTTCCAAGTGTGGCCACTCAGTTTATTGCGTTAAAATTAAGGCAATAATTGTTGCGTTTTTGGGCATTGACGTTTCTCGTTACTGTGGCCATTAGACTGTGTTTTGTACATAATATGCTGACTTAAACTTAATTATTTTGCACCAAGTCAAACCTCCGTGGTTTTTAGATGTTAATTAGACCTATATCTGTATTATTTTTTTGATCTGATAAATAAATAAATAAAATATTGGCACGATCCTGACACACCTCCCTTGCCCCTTCCACATTCCTATACCTACGTATATGGATGTGGAGGAGACTACCTATCTATTTTTGTTTAATTTATTTAATATGTAATGTCATTTAAAGTTGTTGTTGTTTACGGCTTATGTGGAATAATTGTTATTATCTCAGGCTATCAGAAGTCCATTGCCCATAGGTGTCCTTGATAGATTACTTCAAAGGGAGGACGTTTGCCTTAGTTGCTACGTGTGGCCGAGCGGGGTTTGTTAATTAATTTGAGTTGTTATCGGGTAGATGCTGCTGCCTATCTTCTGTGTCAGATTCCCTCTGTCGTGTTTTACGACACCCACGGGACGACATGGAGTGGATATTCATACACCGTCACTACACGGAATATGAAAAATATCGGCGGTGATTATGTATGTAAAATAAATTACGTAACGGCACCAACTGTTTCTTACTAGCTGGTACCCGGTGCAATTGCTGCAGAGGAAACAATTTTTGAAATATCGTATTAAATTTGAAAGAGTTACGAGTATATAGTTTAATAAGTGATTACAATACATTCATTGAGGTTGAATTATATATAACTTTCAAATAAATTTGTAGGTATGGATACGCGCGCCACCTTTTTTTTTTATATGATAAGGGTGACAAACGAGCACACAGTCCACCTGATGGTAAGTGGTTGCTGCGGCCCATAGACATCTACATCTATCCTCTATTACAAATCAAAATGTAGATGCGCCGTCACCCGTGAGGACCAAGATGGAATGCCTCATTTCCAGTAAAAAGGGCCTCCGGCCACCTGCACTCACCAAGCGAAACGCAGAGGTAAACCTCTACTTCACGCTGGTTTTCTGTGAGGTCGTGGTACCACCCCGGTTCAAGCCGGCCCATCCGTGCGACAGCAAAAGCTGCCGCGTGGCTCTACCACTGTTATAAACCTAGTGTAAGTTAAATATACTATGCCTATAACCTTTGCGCAAGTGCAAGCAATAAGTTGACAAAGTTTTAGAGCAATCTGATGAACGTTATAGCAGCGCATAAAATACAAACAAACATTAATTTTTATATATTATATTTAAAAAGGCCATAAAAAACAAACCTAAGCAGAAGTATGTTCACGTTACATTATTTTTTTATTATAATTGGGTGTGTAAAGGTCTATGACACATGAAGCAAATTATACGCCTTAATTTAATGAAGGTTGTCCTTCAGAAAAAAACTAGAAACGTCTATCGCTATATTAAATTTTATATAATTTTGTAGTTCAGTGGTCTTCTTGTATCATAAGTCCCGAGTTTGAATCCTAGCTAGAACTTATACACGAGTATGTCCAACACGCATTTGCGTCGTTTAGAAGCATCTTATTCGCCGCCGATAGGGGTGGCGGCAGAGTCCGTCTGTATGCGTCAAAGGTGTTGGGGTTCGTCGTCAATAAGTAACACCATACGAAACAGCAAACCAAATCAAACTGCTGAAAGTAAGTTAATATCTTGACTTTCAATCGTTGCTTATTTATGGTTTTTTTCTTTTAAAATGGATGAAGCAAGTATTTATTTACTTATTATAAGCAAGTGCTTGACTACAATCGCACCTGGTGGTAAGTGGTGATGCATCCCTAGATGGTAAATCGCACTGTCTTAGCGTAACAAAAGCTTATTCACTCTTGCCTTGAAGACGCCTAGATTGTATTCGGACGGAAAGATAGATGCCGGCAAATTATTCCACTCCTTTGTTGTACGTATTACAAAACGAAGCAAGCCGTTTGGTTCTAATGCGTGGAATATCGACCTTGTGGTCCTTCACTGCTGGTTGTATGAGGAAGCTCAAGGTCTTTCAGCGAATTATGGAGAGGGCTATGCTCGGGGTTTCTCTGCGTGATAAACTCAGAAATGAGGATATTCACAGTAGAACCAGCTTAACTGACATAGTCAAAGGGATTAGTAAGCTGAACTCTTTTATAGGATAGGAGTAACAAACGAGCACACACTCCACCTGATATTAAGTGGTGCTGTAGCCCACTAGACATATACATTTATCCTCGATTAAGAATCAGAATGCAGATGCGTTGTCAGTTGTCACCCCTGAGAACTAAGATCGAATGCCTCTTTTCAATTAAAAAGAGTCTCTGGTTCTCTACACTTACCATACCAAACACAGAAGTCTTAAGCTGCTATTTTGAGACGGTTCCGTGGCGCAGTGGCTTAGCAATGAGTTGTAGCGCTGGGGCCGCAGGTTCGAATCCCGCACGGAACAAGTGTTTGCACGGCCTACAACTAATTGTTACAGGTCTGGATGTTTGTCCTCGTGAAATTTATGTTTGTAAACTGCCTTCATGATATAGGAAAAAGCCCTAGTGTGAGGATAAAATTTAGGGGCTTTGAGGGCTTTTAAAAAAAGAGAAGAAAAAAAGACATGATTTTACGCTAATATTCTATGAGAGCGTGGTTCTTTCTCGGCCGAGTCGACCCATTCGTGCTACGACTAATATAGTTGCAGCGTCCCTCTACCATGTATAAACTGGCAATGGCTCGGCCATATAGCTCGAAGAACCGACAACCGATGGGAAGGAAAGGTTCTCGAGTGGCAGCCTCGTACAAGTAGGCAAAGTCTGGGGCGGCTCCCCACTAGATAGAGTGACGACCTGGTAAGACATGCAGGAAGTCCATGAATGCAGGTGGCTTAGGACAGTAATTTGTGGCATTATTTGGGGGAGGCCTATGTTCAGCGGTGGACTTGTGAAGGGTTGTAGTGATAGTGGTGTATGACCCCACATGATTTCTTCTAAATTGCTATATATTTTTATAAATGATTATATTGTATATTATGCAAAAGATAGTTTTATTTTTCTATGAATTGATTTTTAACATAAATGTTTGTTTTTAATTATTCGGTGTTCTTAAAAAGTTCAAATGTTTAACTATGCATCGTTTGTTATGTTAATCATTATTTGAATGAGTTATAATCCGGCCATGTTCGTTTTGTTGATAGCAACGCGGTCACGAGAACGAATATACTTTGCAAGTCATGGATGACAATTTGATAATTTTACGAGCCTTTGTACAAAGCGTTTCGCTTCGTCATTTAGGTATCTCATTTATAATGTATATAGTAAGGGATGGGTATAATTTACTTATTAAATAAGTCGTGTCGTCTAAATACGGACACATTAATTTGATCATTACATAATTTTAAACGAATTAAAAAAATACATTATAATAAGTTAATTGTATATATAATATAATTGTATATACCCATAAGTAGAGACAAAGTCAGACAACAAGTTTGGTGCATGGACATATAAAAAAGACCTTTTTTAATACGTCCATGGTTTGGTGTTCGCCACTATACTTTAAGAAATATATTTAAAAAAAATACAATAAAAACAATACATTTTTTATTATGACTTAACAAATATTTTAATATAAATCTAATCTGAAACTGTTGAGCCGTTCTTGAGGAAAAATACAAAATTGATTTAAAAAAGCCTTTGTATTTAATATTTTTTTTTGTAATTATGGTCAATTATTCAAAAATTTTAAACGCCGTGTAGTGGCGGTCAAGAATATCCACTACCCCATATCCTCCCGTGGGTGTCGTAAAAGGCGACAAAGGGAAACAGGCGGGAGATGGGCAGCAGCATCTTCCTGATAATAGCCGAAAGTACAATAAAAAAACTGCGGTTGCCAACCCGCTCGCCAAGCGTGGCAACTATGGCAAATACCCCCCAATGATGAAAACAACAAACAGACGGCCCCTAGTCCCCGGCGGCCCCGCTATTCCTGGCTACGGTGGCGACCATGGTAACGGCGGGGCAGGGGGTGCTAAGAATCTCCGGTGGAGGTTCGGTTGCCACCTACGACGACTCGACCTGGCAACGTACAACGCACGCACCCTGAGGACTGACGAGAAGATCGTGGAGCTGGAAGAAGAGATAGACAAGTTGCGCTGGCATATTATAGGATTATCCGAAGTCCGAAGAGAGGAGGAGGACACGGTAATCCTCGAATCCGGCAACTTGCTCTATCACCGGGAGGGCGACCATCTGTCCCAAGGAGGTGTCGGATTTATCGTCCACAAGTCTCTCGTTAACAACGTTGTAAAGATCGGGAGTGTGTCGACGAGGGTTGCGTACCTTATACTCAGAATCACCAAACGGTATTCGCTGAAGGTCATACAGGTTTACGCACCAACCTCGGCACACCCCGATGAGGAGGTGGAGGAAATGTATGAGGATATCTCTAGAGCCATGCATTCCTCCAAAACCCAATATACGGTGTTAATGGGAGACTTCAATGCAAAACTAGGCACAAGAGAGAACGGTGAGCTGAAAGTAGGGAAATTTGGAATAGGGCAACGGAACCCAAGGGGCCAGCAGCTGGCCGACTTCATGGAGAAAGAGGGACTGTTTATGATGAACTCTTTCTTCAAGAAGCGGCCCCACAGGAAGTGGACCTGGTCGAGCCCCGACGGTTCGACAAAAAATGAGATTGACTTCATTATGACGACCAGACGACAACTGTTCAGTGATGTCTCAGTGATCGCGAGGGTGAAAACCGGCAGCGATCACCGAATGGTTAGAGGCACACTGAACCTAAATGTTAAGTTGGAGAGGTCTCGTCTGATGAAGTCAACGCTCCGTCCCCCTCGTGCTCTAATCCAAAGTCCCGAAACCTTTCAGCTCGAGTTACAAAACCGTTTTCAGTGCCTAGTAGACTGCAATGAAGTGGACGATATGAATGACAAGCTCGTGGAAACTGTCCATGCGGTCGGAGCTAAGTTCTGCAAGACCCGCCGCAGAAGAACACAAAAACTCTCCGATCACACTCTTAATCTCATGGCTGTTAGACGGGAGATGAGGCTACATTCTTCAACAGATTTGACAGCATACAGGCAACTGAACAGACAGATCTCTAAATGCATGCGGCGAGACTTACGCAACTTCAATACAGCTCGTATTGAAGAAGCGATCGAGCGGAACCAAGGCTCCAAAGTCTTTGCCAGAGATCTGTCTGCCAGAAAGAGCCAACTGTCAAAGCTGAAGACCGAATGTGGCAGCATCGTTTCCGGAGCACCTGAGATTTTGAGTGAGATTGAGAGATTCTATGGGCAGCTGTACACGTCATCGTTGGAGCCACACGCAAGTGTGAGTAACGATCCAAGAGCGAGTCTTATTCGACACTATTCCGAAGATATCCCGGACGTCAGTCTGAGCGAGATTAGAATGGCTCTCCAGGACCTTAAAAACGGCAAGGCCCCAGGCGAGGATGGAATTACAGCGGAGCTTCTGAAAGCGGGTGGAAGACCGGTACTTGAAGTCCTTCAGAGGCTCTTTAATTCCGTCCTCCATGGTGGCATTACACCGGAGGCGTGGAGCAGAAGTGCGGTGGTCTTGTTCTTCAAGAAAGGTGACAACGCTCTCTTGAAGAACTTCAGACCGATTTCCCTTCTGAGCCGCGTCTACGTGCTGTTTTCGAGAGTCATTACGAATCGTCTCGCGCGCAGACTTGACGACTTCCAGCCTCCCGAACAAGCCGGTTTCCGAAAGGGCTTTAGCACCATAGATCACATACATACCCTACGGCAAATTGTACAGAAGTCCGAAGAGTACAATTTGCCACTATGTCTGGCGTATGTGGACTATGAGAAAGCCTTTGATTCCGTCGAAATTTGGGCGGTGCTGCAGTCCCTTCAGCGGTGCCAAGTTGACTGTCGGTATATCGAAGTGCTGAAGTGTTTGTACAGTAGAGCTACGATGGCTATCCGAGTACAGAACCAGAGTACGAAACCTATCCAATTGCAGAGAGGTGTAAGACAGGGTGACGTTATATCCCCGAAACTCTTCACCGCTGCATTGGAAGACGTTTTCAAGCTTCTGGACTGGAAAGGATACGGAATTAACATCAATGGCGAGTACATCACTCACCTTCGACTTGCCGACGATATAGTCCTCATGGCAGAATCGCTGGAGGAACTAAGCACTATGCTCAATGACCTCAATAGTGTCTCCCAACGAATAGGTCTTAAGATGAACATGGACAAAACAAAGATTATGTTTAATGTCCATGTCACACCTATGCCGGTAGTTGTTGGGAGCACTAAGCTCGAAGTTGTTGACGAGTATGTTTACCTGGGACAAACAGTCCGACTAGGTAAGTCCAACTTCGACCGAGAGGTCAATCGACGGATTCAACTCGGCTGGGCAGCGTTCGGGAAGCTACGACACATCTTCTCGTCAGAAATACCTCAAAACCTTAAAACAAAATTGTACAACCAGTGCGTGTTGCCAGTGATGACTTACGGAACTGAGACGTGGTCCTTCACTGCTGGCCGTATGAGGAAGCTCAAGGTCGCTCAGCGAGCTATGGAGAGGGCTATGCTCGGAGTTTCACTGCGTGATAAACTTATGAATGAGGATATCCGCAGTAGAACCAGAGTAACCGACATAGCCCAACGGATTAGTAAGCTGAAGTGGCAGTGGGCCGGCCATATAGCTCGAAGAACCGACAACCGATGGGGAAGAAAGGTTCTCGAGTGGCAGCCTCGTACCGGTAGGCGAAGTGTAGGGCGTCCCCCCACAAGATGGAGTGACGACCTGGTAAGACATGCAGGAAGTCGATGGATGCAGGTGGCTCAGGACCGTGCTTTGTGGCATTCTTTGGGGGAGGCCTATGTTCAGCAGTGGACTTGTGAAGGGCTGTAATGAATGAATGAATGAATTCAAAAATTTTAAACAATACAAATAAATTGTGAATATCTAAACTATAAAACATAATCTTTTTGTAACAAATAAACAAAAGGATTCGGCTATAACTTTTTGTAAACCTGGGCGTTTTTCACGATTTGAGCAATGTAAAAGCCTTAAATATTACTTAAAGGGGCACACGAACCAACAGCTAATAGACTTTGGTAAGATCGTCCTTTAAGAATCTTAATTTTGATAGCTTTAGATTACTAAGAATTGCTGTTCTATACAAGTTAATATAAGCAAAATAATCATACCCAATATAAAGGATTTCACAAACTCAGATCACACATTAACGAAAACGTTGCGACTTGCGACGGCTAATACAATCGCTGTACTTATTACTATTTAATCTCTACTTGACAAAGCAAATTTAATGAGTTTAATAATTTGAATATGTATTGGTAACATAATAGAAAAAGAAACTTGTTTATTCAATATATATTAGGTATAAGTATTACTTATTGGAACTCACTCTTTTGTTTAATTTACCACTGGTTCGGAAAAAAAACCTTTGTCGTGGAATGAACCAGCAAGAAACCCAGCGGGATTTACAAAATACCAGCTTACAATAATTTATATATGTTATGCTATTAACAACACAAAACAAATTAGAAATAGCGTGGTAGCGATCACATCATTCCCGGGGGTTATTATCATCCATAAATTCATTAATATTATAATAATTCTTTTTTAGTCAAACTTTGTTTAGTTAAAGTTTTTGAACTTTGAGTAGGTCAAATTTTGTATGTTTTCTGGGATTTTGTTGTATAAGCGTATACATCGCCCCAAGAATGCATTACTGGCTGGGTGGAGTCGAGCAACTGTTTGAGTAACTAGCTTGTGTCTGTTCCTAGTATTTAGAGAATGAATATCATTTATTTTTGTAAAACTACTTTTATTTTAGTGTACATACATTACATTTTCATAAATGTATTGAGAGGCCAAAGTAAAATAAATTTTCTTAAATTTTTGTCGGAGCGACTCTAGGTTTTAAATCATAGATGGCTCTTATGACCCTTTTCCGTATAATAAATATAATTTCAGTGTCAGTCGCGTGTCCCCATAACAAAATACCATATGACATTATGCTATGGAAATAGCTAAAGTAAACAGTCTAGTTGTTCCAAAACTTTTAAATATATACTTTAAAACGAGGTAGAGTCTTTTTTTTTGTAGAATTAGTGTGACAAGCGAGCACACAGTCCACCTGATGGTAAGTGGTTGCTGTGACCCATAGACATCTACACCTATCCTCTATTACGAGTCAAAATGCAGATGCGTTGTCACTCGTGAGATGGAATGCCTCGTTTCCAGTAAAAAGGGTCTCCGGTTCTCTACACTCACCATACGAAACACAGCAGCGTTGAGCTGCTATTTTACGCTGGTATTCTGTGAGAGCGTGGTGCTTCTCCGGTCGAGCCGACCCATTCGTGCTACAACTATACCAGTAATATAGCTGCAGCATGGCTCTACCACGTTTTTTTTACGTTTTGATTTGTAATAGAGGATAGATGTAGATGTCTATGGGCCGCAGGAACCACTTACCATCAGGTGGAATGTGTGCTCGTTTGTCACCCTTATCCCATAAAAAAAGCAAAAATCCTATTGGTCTGCTTCTGCCAAATATCAGTTAGTTTGAGATTTACAGAAGATTAGAAACAAATTCAATATTTTAGTGAACTATTAATGCCGTGTAGGGGCAGCGTAAGAAACCTCACCTCATATCACCCTGTGGGTATCTTAAGACCTTAAGAGGCAGCAGAGAAAAATAAAACAGTAGGTGGACGGTAACGTCTTCCTGATGATTCAAAATAATAAAAAACTTCAGTTGCCAACCCGCCTGCCAAGCGTAGCATCTATAGCTAAAATCCTGTGAGGCTCTATGGAGAGGTCAATGTTCAACCGTGGACTTTTGAATGAATTTACGACAAATTAACGAATTGAATATATCATTACATGACCCATTAAATAAATTAAAAAACATCCAAATTACAAACTGTTCAAGTTGTTTGCTCTTTCAATATATGTATGTCCTCTTATCGAACTTGTGTGAGTGCAGGTATTAGACTGAAAATAAAAAACTTTTTTATTTACATCTTCGTAAAATGTATAGTTTCAAAATCAAATCAAGAAATTTAGTAGTGGTTCTTTGGGCATGTTATTTTGTTAGAAATGTTAGTTGTGCGAATTAGGTAATTATGGCCAAATCAATGAAACTATCAAGGCAAAAACTTCAATTCTTGCGAATATATATTTCTATGGAATACACATTTTTTTTACTGAGTTTAAATCTATTGAAATATACTAAAGGCGACACTGCAATACTTTTTAACTTTTTTTGGAGCGCTACTGAAATGTAATTATTGTGTAAACAAAATCTTTTAATAAAAATTGAAGGTTGGTATCAGTGCAATGTGAAGACAGAAACTTGTTTTTTATATTCCGTGGTTTTGACTTCATTTTGGCCTTACTTGAAATGTACGCAGCGCTCTGCCTATCTTTTTTTATTGGTCTGAGAACGGGATAAAAATAAACAAAATCGAACAGACAAACGCTCGTGTGTGCCCGCCTGTGCCCGGGGTACATGTATTCTGTGTTAGTGACAGTGCTTGCCGAGTCATTTTCGAGGTTGAACATAAGTTGTTTGCTTTAAAATTCTCCCCGCATTAGTAGTACTTCGCTCAACAATTACGGAGATTGAGGACAATTTCATTCCTAGACACCGTACTACAAGACGGCATTAAGTGTACATTACTCAGATTGAATATACATATATATTACGGCAGATACATTGCAAAAAACTTGAATAGTTTAAGACGCGTACACATATTTTTTAATTTTATTTAATTTGAATTTTATAACAGTATCTCGTACAAATGAAATGTTTAAATGAAACTTAGGGAGAATTCGCAAGTTAATGTGGTTTATTTTAAAATTGACCTTGAAAAAACAGTAAAGCAGCCAAATCTTTTATTAGATTACTCAATATTATTCTTGGCACTAGTGCCATCTAGGCAGTGGTGTCACCACATTTTTCTGAATTACAAATTATTATCATACGTTCGTGAATGAATGGTTTGTGGTTTGTTCTGTTTTGAAAGAGTAAATTTTATGACTCGCAATTCTGTCATTAATATCTTTGATATCGAAGGTATTATAGCAAGGATTTTATTAATTTTGTGCAAAGCTTTTTTACTTATAGTATAGAGTAAAAAACAGGACATAAATGACGAAGATATCGCGTAACATACAATGGAATTGTCTAATCAAAACGTACAGTCGGATTGTAAGCCTCCTTTTTTAGTCCTCCTTTTTTTAAGTTGGCTTAAATAACAACGAACTCGACTGCAATGATTTAAATTCTCATTTCTGATTCATTAGTTCGATGTAGCTAACGTCAAAAATGGGATGTTATCATTGCTTCATTCCGAGGACAATAATTTATGTTTTAAACATATTTTGTTAATTCTGTTTTGGCTGTGATACAACAAGTCACACGGTCCTTCATGAAGAAGTAAGTATGAAGTAATATTGCAAGAAAATGAAAAAGTGAGCTTCATTTAGACGTTGCCTCATATTTATGTTCTCACACAGGACGTTTACATTGCCTATGTTCGATAGCGACGTTATATTTTTAGGACTTTAGACAGAATAAATAATAATACTACGTACTTTAGATAAGAACCTTGGAAAACACGAAATACAATAATGAATAATGAATTAAAAAATGCATGTTTCGAATTTTAAATTTTTATTAATTAATTCATTTAAGTATGTTGATAACAAAGATGTTTTATAGGTCTGATAATAATTATAGTAAGGGTGATGTTCCCATAACGGTTTTGAAAACGGTGACGACAGTAATTTGAACACGATAAGCAAAACTGCGAAAGTAGAGTTGCAACTTGCAAGTTATTGTAATGGTTAAGTAATAAATTTTGGAGGTCGATGCGGTGTCTTTTGCACAAGGACACACACACACACGCGTATTGTGTGTAAATAATATGAAAACTTACAAAATGAAATCTCTTTATTTTTCACTTAAGATATTTAAAATGTGGCTCATTTACAGTTATTTTTTTTAAACTATTATAACCACCTAGAGCTTCATCACTGCTTACCACTAGGTCATTGTAGTCAATCACTGGTCTATAATAAGTAAGCAAGTGGTAAAATTAAAAATTTTGTGCTACCGAATTAAATATAAATAAAATGAGCTCATCGTAAATGTAGTCAAAGTCAATTAAATACACATTATTAAGGATAACTCAAAAACTACTTTGTCAGATCTTGATCAAATTTATATGAGACCACATAAGAAGCACCAGCTTTCAAATAAAAAAGACTAATAAAAATTGCTTAACATAGAAAAAAGTTCTGAAGTAACACAAACAAATAGTCGAATTGAGAACCTCCTCTTTTTTTGAAGTCGGTTAAAAATTAGATGCAACGCTTTTAGTTGGTTCAGCTTAAATAAGATATGTACGTGGCATTATGTGCCGTTTTTTTATTTGACCTAATTGTTTCATTTTATATAATCTGTAAGAGTGCAAATTCCTGTTCCTTTTTCGTACCAAAAAGTTTAGTATACAAGCTACAACATGCCTGATGGGAGGAATGAATGGTTTGAATCCATCCTGAACAAAAAAATGAAGATGGTACCTACATAGTAGTATTAATATAGCGTTATGCTGGTATTTATGCTCACTCTTTCCAGGTTTGTGGATCCATTATCTAACTAGGAATTGTATGTTTTTGCTAAAATTTATAGTGTACTATGTATATATTGCGCATAGAGTATTTTCTAGACAAATGTGAATAACTACATATTAGTTATATTTAAATTAAAATAATTTTAAAAGTAACTCACCTCTGTATTTTCACTACTCTAAGTCTACGATGATAATGCAACGCATAACCAAATAATAATAACACCATTATTACACAATATTTAAAAGTAAAGCATTAAAAAACAATTCCTAATTTTTAAAGTTTTACGCAGCCCCAAGGGACTCGACGACCTGCAAGAAGAAATGTATTGCAGTAACTATCAAAGTAACCCTTAACCCTGATTGATTCAACGACACTTAGTTCTGTATATATACTTATGTCCGAGTAAGAACTTATCAGAACAATATTATGACGCTGTATTGTTATATGTATATGATTCATGGATTAACTGACCATTTATTTCTTAATTCAAAACGGCACATGGGTTTATTCATACTCGCCAGTTAGCAGGTTAATAATAAAAATAAACACAACTTTTTAATGTTATTTATTTCGAAAAACTGTAACTTTCTTCAATTATATAGTATATTCATATAATATATAAATATTTGTATATATCATATGAATATACTATAATTATATTAAGATTAATTAAAATTACTTTTATTTTAACAAATTGCGAAAAATAAAAAGCAATCAACAGGTCACCAGCTTCATTAGAGCAAGTTACTCAGACTTTTCTTTTAAATATATTTAAATTTGTCAGTGGACCTTGCTGTATAAAGTTGGTGATGATTTTAAATAAGCATAAAATTCTGGGCATGTTTCTAAATATTGACCTTTGTTATCAACAATATCGCCTTTAGAACTGGAACAAGAATAAAATTCTGGGCATGTTTTTTTATATTGACCTTTGTTATCAACAATATCGCCTTTAGAACTGGAACAAGAATAAAATTCTGGGCATTTTTTTTATATTGACCTTTGTTATCAACAATATCGCCTTTAGAACTGGAACCGTAAGTAATTTTTTTTCAGACGTCCACAATTTATTCATAATAGAAAAATACTCTTTCTACTGGAGAATTTTTGTACCAAGTATAAAATAAAATATATTTCATTAAATTCAAAAAAAAATATGTTGAATATTGTTGGTGCGAAAGTGTTTGAATACTTCCACCCAACTATAGTTTCTGCGGAAACTTTTAAATTATCCCATTCGGTATTTTTTTGGTCGCTCTCGCACCGTTCGTGTCTGACAAACTTCATAGTTTTAAATTTTCGCTCGCTGTTTGAAACGGGACAAAGAACAATGGCCAAATTTCTATGGGAGCTGGACTTAACTTTTATTTTTCATGTCCTAAAACAAACTATAGCTAGATTGGTTTCTTTTTATGTTGTAAACACCATCCCGTTTGAAAATCGTATTTAAATTTTTTATAATAACGTTAACAATAATTTTGAGGTTAGCATCATATATGTAATCTTCTTCAGTGATGTACGTTTGTGTGTGATGGTTTATGTTAGTGTAATAAAATAAGTAGGTATATAAATATGTAATATTATCGAAGAATTCCACTCGCGCATCTTAAAAATTACTCTGGCATTAAGCTCAAAAATGAGATGGCGGCGAAGTGTATCAATTTATATGTTACAATTAACACATAGCTATCGCAGGGCTAGTTGTCGTTGTTGTGTAGCTGTAGTCTGCATAATATCTCTCACAAATAAGTAAGATGCAAAATCGGTGCCCAGAAATCAAAAGCACAGAATAATCGTTACAAGTGGTAGTTATCAGTCCGTAAAACAATGCTGAGGTCAAAACAACAGAAGGAAATCTATAATAGTTCAGTACGTATCACAATCCACAATTACGAGTGAAGCAAATAAGATGATGCGAATGATTTCCATAGATAAATAGATATGTAGATGATTGCTGGGTGACAATCAATGATGTCGATCGATGACCACAGATTATGTAACTTGTCGATGACAAATGATGTTCCGTATTACGTAATTGAACAAAACGCTTAGCTTACTATGAAGCTACATAATTATTTTTACACCATGAATCCAGTACATAATACATCAGTATAGTAGTTGATTTGATGCCTACATACTAATTAAATTGAATTACAATTAACAACTATTCAGAAAAACGTGAATAATTATAGTCTTAGAAAACAAAATCCTTTCATACGTGAAATGAATCGTCATTAGGTGCGTTCCAGTGCGTTCAGAAACCACTATTTTAAATAATTTCGGAACAGTTACAAAAACAAAAATAAAAGGATAACTTTTTTTGTGGCTACTTAGACAGGTATTTTTCGTGTTTTTTAAGACCTAAAAAAATAAGGATATTTTTCATAAATATAGCATATAGTGACGCTATCGTTTCATCGTCTGGTACGATTTGGCCAACCTCCTTTGCGTCACCGAGCTTTGTTTGGGGACAACGGGACTGTTGACCAAGAAAAGGGACAGTTCCGTTCAAGTGGGACGTATAGTCGCTTTATTCATAGACTAATGTAAGCTGTACGTTTTAGCAAAATGGTTTATATTGTACGAAATATGAGGTCTAAGTTTGTATAGGTTTGGGTTATGGGCGTAATTTTTTTTAAAAGGTATTAAAGAAGCCCTGTGTAGTGGCGGGTAAGAATACCCACTACCCTATATCTTTCCGTGGGTGTCGTAAGAGAATCGTAACAGAATCACCAAACGGTATTCCCTGAAGGTCATACAGGTTTACGCACCAACCTCGACACATTCCGATCAGGAGGCGGAGGAAATGTATGGGGATATATATATCTAGAGCCATGGAATCCTCAAAAACCCACTATACGGTATGGAAGACTTTAACGCAAAACTAAGCAGCTGGCCGACTTCATGGAGAAAGAGGGATTCTTTATGATGAATCTTTCTTCCAGAAGCGGCCCCACTAGAAGTGGATCTGATCGAGGACATCATCGTTGGACCCACACGCAAGTGACTACTAACAATTCAAGAGCAAGTTTTATCCGACACTATTCCGATGATATTGTGGACATCAATCTTAGCGGGATTAGAATGGCTCTCCAGCACCTTAAAAACGGGAAGTTCCCGGGCGAGGATGGAATTACAGTGGAGTTTCTGAAAGCAGGCGGAAAAACATTGAAACTTGAAATCCTTCAGAAGCTTCAGTCCTCCATGGTGGCACTACACCGGAGGCGTGGAGCAGAAGTGCGGTGGTCTTATTCTTCAAGAAAGGTGACAACGCTCTCTTGAAGAACTACAGACCGATTTCCCTTCTGAGCCGCGTGCTACGTGCTGTTTTCGAGAGTCATTACGAATCGTCTCGCGCGCAGACTTGACGACTTCCAGCTTCCCGAACAAGCCAGTTTCCGAAAAGGCTTTAGCACCATAAACCACATACATACCCTTCGGCAAATTGTACAGAAGTCCGAGGAGTACAATTTGCCACTATGTCTTGCGTATGTGAACTATGAGAAAACCTTTAATTCCGTCGAAATTTGGGCGGTGCTGCAGTCCCTTTAGGGGTACCAAGGTGACTGTCGGTATATAGAAGTACTGAAGTGTTTGTACATTAAGGCTACGATGGCTATACTGGTACAGAACCAGAGTACGAAACCTCTCCAACTGTAGAGAGGTGTACGACAGGGTGACGTTATATCCCCGAAACTCTTCACCGCTGCATTGGTAGACGTTTTCAAGCTACTGGGCTGGAAAGGATACGGTATTAACATCAATGGCATGTACATCACTCACCTTCGATTTTCCGACAATATAGTCCTTATTGCAGAATCGCTGGAGGACCTAAGCACTATGCTCAATGACCTCAATAGTGCCTCCCAACGGATAGATCTTAAGATGAACATGGATAACAAAGATAACAAAGATATATATATATATATATATATATATGTATATATATATATATATAGAAATATAGAAAAAATAACAAAGATCATGTATAACATCCACGTTACACCTACGCCGGTAGTTGTTGAGAGCACTAAGCTCGAAGTCGTTGACTAGTATGTTTACCTGGTATAAAGAGGTCGACCGAGAGGTCAATCGACGGATTCAAATCGGCTGGGCAGCGTTCGGAAGATTACGACCAAACCAAATCAGTGCGTGTTGCCAGTGATGACTTATGGATCTGAGACGTGGTCCTTTACTGTTGGCCGTATAAGGAAACTCAAGGTCGCTCAGCGAGCTATGGAGAGGGCTATGCTCTGGATTTCTCTGCGTTATAAACTTAGAAATGAGGATATCCGCACCAGAACCAGAGTGACATAGCCCAACGGGTTAGTAACCTGAAGTAGATATGAGCGCCGAAGACTAATTCCACGGCGGCGGCGTGGCCTGAAAATTTCCTCGGCGGCGGCGGCGTCGCGGCGGCGCGGCGTGGCTGGCCATAGGCCTTAGATTTTGTTTTATCAGGAAGAGATTTCTTAAAAAAACTTAAAGTAAACCATATTTTTGGTACCAAAAACAGCTTTATATTTTTAATAAATTCCTGGGGAACCCCAGCCCAGTGATGGCAACAGTATTGCATGTGAAGCCGAACCTGCGCCTTGTGAAGTTGCAGGCGGTGTGCCGGCATGAAATACTGTCCCGCTCTGCTGAGCACGCAAAGTCTTTTAGAGGCCAATTCGGCCTTCTCTTCTAAGTGATCACGAAACTTGCACGTCACTCGAAATGTCGACGCCGAGGATTCCGATACTGGCTGAGGCAACAAGGGGAGTGTCTTGAAACTGAGGAGATGCTCCGATCTGAAAAAAAGCTGGTGATTCAGTTGCACAATTTCTCAGGAAGCACATAGAAAGGGAGTTTCGAAAGAAGCGCTTTGTGCCAAACTCGATCGAAAGGTCTTTGCAATGTCCAAACTAACGGCCAATGCATCCCCTTGAACTCTTATGCCTTCGCCCATCTATGAGTCAGGTAGATCAGAAGATCACCAGCTGATCGAACCCGACGAAAACCGTATTGGCGGTTACTAATCAGCTCGTGATCCTCAAGATACCGCATGAGCTGGCAGTTTATAATGGATTCCATTATTTTGGAAAACAAGGTGATGGCGATAGGCATAGCTAGACGGGTCTGAGCGGTCGCCGTTTTTAGCCAGCCTGCAGAATGCAATCGGGATGTTAGTGTGAGTGGCACCACACTCCGGACTCGACAATGATCTGAGGAGCCAAGAGGGGAGTGGACGAAGACCTGATATCTATCTGAATGAGAGGTCAGCAGAAGATCAAACAGGGAAGGTGCATGATCCCACATCTGGAATCCGCGTAGGCAAAGTTACCAGTTGTGTCAAACCATATGCCAAGGCAAAATCATGAACAGATCTCCCCGCACGATCGGTTAAACATGAACTGAGCCGTGGTGCGTTCAGCGTGGTGGGCGTTACAATCGCCAAGTATCACAATCACTGCGGATAGGATCTGCTGTAGCAAGGAATCTGTAGCCCACGTGTGAGCGGGAAAGGAAGTTGCGACTCGTCGCGACGGCGCGCCGCGTGATGATCCTGTTTCTCCCTCCGATGTCGTCGCATAAGCGTTGCTTCGATATTTTGGTAATGAAAAGTCAGCTCTTAATTTAACTTTTAAATTATGCCCGTAAGAAACCCATGCTTCGTTCCTGGAGTACAGGTAGGGGTAAATAATTAATGACATTATAATGCCTCTGCGCAGTTGAAAGCTTCCGACTGCAATTTGTTATAATGATATCTTTGAGGTCGAAGTCCGCCAGAAGAGAACATATTTTTTAATGTTAGTTGTCGGTAAAGAACGTATTTTGGCGAAGAGTAACCACTTACTTTTATTTATTAATGATAAGCGGTTTAAGTTATTTCGAAAAATATTTAATTCGCCGTCATAACGGGGCGGGGCAGCGACCCTTAAATTGTATAGAACTGTTTCTATTAAATTTATGTCTAATACTGAAAATGTTGTCTGTAATTCGAATATTTGTATATAAATTAATAAGGTATAAATAATAAGGTATAAATAAAGAATGATGAACCCAAATTAGTGAATTTTAGAATGTTTGTCTATCTGTCAGAGTGGGTATTTACGAGTTGTGTATCGCCAGCAACGCAAAATCAGGAATTTGCATTTAGAAAACCCAAAATTAGGGGCATTTTAGGTGCTAATTAGATGCGAAGTTTAAAAATTAAGTGCTCTAAAATTTTCACCGCAACGAACTGTTGAAATTTGCGTTGCTGGCAAAACGTATCGTAAACGAAAAAGTTTATAAATTATATTAAGTAATTTGGGTTTTTTCCAAAAGCAATTTTGATTCTATTTTGATTTTCAGAAAACCTAAATTTTGCCTCTGCTATGTTCTGAATAACGACTTTATTTTTATTAGGGGCGCCTTGTTATTGCCTATACTTGCAGCACCTAATTAGCACTTAATTCCTTGCTGTTAATATTTATCGTATATCTAATAACTTCATCGCGTCGCTACCGATACGTTTTCCTAGCACTGCAAATTTCAACAGTTCGTTGGCGTGAAAATTTTAGAGCACCTAATTTTTAAACTTGGCACCTTATTAACACCTAAAAAGCCCCTAATTTTGGGTTTTTCTAAATGAAAATTCCTGATTTGGCGTTGCTGGCGATACACAACTGTATTTACGATACACGCAAACACTCTTGGATGAATTTTCGTGACATTTGACATGAATGTAGTTAATAATGCTGGGCAATGCAGGAGGGCTATGTATGAGTTATGACTTTGCTTTAACTAGATGTTTGTTTTTATAATATTTAGTTCCTGATTATTCCATCGGTCACAAGCGGTATAACATAGAGTTATCTACAGGTAGGTACACATAATAAAATTGTAAATTGCAGATGTCTATACATTTTATATTTTTGTGACAAAAATAATTGAGTAATTAAATACATCTATATAATTTTGGGAATTGTCTGCCCGTCTGTCTGTCTGTTTGTTTATGAACGTATTACGTCTAAAGTACTAATACTTTTCAAAAGAATCCTTAAAAAAATCATGAAGCGTATCTTAGAGTTACCATTTAGTCTCTGTTTTATTAAAATCGGTTCATTATGTCAAAAGTTATGCTTAATATTCTAGGTACGAAGTATAGGTACGAATTCTTTCAATGGTGGCGTGGAGACATCAAGTATAATCTCAGAAATCGTTATTAAATTATGTAAAATTATGTTCTTTATTGACATACTTATACCTACACGTAAAAAAATTACATATAATCGCAAACATTAACGTAATACCATACGTTTATTACGCATATAGTAAAAAAGTCAGTTAGAAAAATTACAATGGTTAACCAGTATCATCGATAGATGGTTCTTTAAAAAAATAATGATAATTAACAACGCAACTTAAAAGAGCTGAAATAAAGTTTAGAGGGGTTCAGGGACGGTCGCGTTACTCTAAAGTTTATTTAAAAAAGGTCAGAGTTTAGTCGCATAAGTTTAGTTTATGACGCAAAAATATCAAAAGAATTATCTATTCCTCTTCCCCTTCATCGTCAGCTCGTAAAAGTCTACTGCAAGACATGGACCTCTCCCACTATAGAAGTGATTTGCTATAATTTTTACGGTTGGCAGCATTGAAATAATATGTGTTGACGTACTTACGTACAGGGTACAAAATAACTCAATGGGTGGCAGACAAATTGACGATCGCAATACAAGACGTCTCGCTCGTTTGACGTTGTTGCCCGTAGCGTCTGGTTATTTTATGTCTGGCTCTGACGTAACCGATTTGGTTAAAGAATATATATATACATACACAGTCAGGTCATAAGTATTGTCACACAGTAAAAACTTTTAGAATGCTGGCCACAAAAAAGTTTATTGAATTCGAATTTCGAATTGTTCATGAAAAAAAAACTGTATACTTTTTAGAATTTTACTCATTTTTAAATATGGAGTGGACGCTTAAAGAAGACCGTGTTGCAGTTATTGCGTTGCATCGTTGCGGTTACGCGCCAATTCAAATTTTTGACATACTGAAAATTTTGAATATAACCAAAAGATTCGTTTATCGTACCATCAAATGATACAATGAAGACTCTAGTGTAGATGACATGTCAAGAAGTGGTCACCCTCGGTCTGTTAGGACTCCAGCAGTGATAAAAGCTGTGGAGGCGCGAATTCAAAGAAATCCCAAACGTTAGTAGAAACTGTTGACCCTTCAGATGGGGTTAAGCAGAACCACGGTGAAAAGGGTGTTGAATGAAGACTTAGGGCTTCGGGTATATCGAAGAACAACAGGACATCGTTTGAATGCTCGTCTAATGGACCTGAGACTGAAGAGATGCCGCGCTTTTTTGAAGCGGTATGCGGGAAAAAAATATCGGGAAATTCTTTTTTCAGATGAAAATTTTTTTACCGTAGAACAAAGCTACAACAAACAAAATGATGAGGTGTACGCACACAGTAGTGAAGAAGCGAGCAATCGTATTCCGCGTGTCCAACGAGGTCATTTTCCATCCTCGCTCATGGTATGGTTGGGAGTTTCTTATTGGGGCTTAACAGAGGTACATTTTTGTGAGAAAGGTGTAAAAACGAATGCAGTTGTGTATCAAAATACAGTCCTGACGAACATTGTGGAACCTGTTTCTCATACCATGTTCAATAACAGGCACTGGGTATTCCAACAAGATTCGGCGCCAGCTCATAGAGCGAAGAGCACACAAGACTGGCTGGCGGCTCGTGAAATCGACTTCATCCGGCACGAAGACTGGCCCTCCTCCAGTCCAGATTTGAATCCGTTAGATTACAAGATATGGCAACACTTGGAGGAAAAGGCGTGCTCAAAGCCTCATCCCAATTTGGAGTCACTCAAGACATCCTTGATTAAGGCAGCCGCCGATATTGACATGGACCTCGTTTGTGCTGCGATAGACGACTGGCCGCGCAGATTGAAGGCCTGTATTCAAAATCACGGAGGTAATTTTGAATAAACTTTAGTTTCATAAGAATCTATGTTTTGTTAAGTTCATTTTGTTATATAAATGGATACATAATGAATAAACTTGTTTCAATTATTTTATTTTAAACATGTGACAGAATTTATGACCTGACTAGGTATATATATAAATATCTATCGAAAGCCATTAGATTTTTATGGCGTTTTCCGTAATTGCCTTTTAATGCACCCCGGGACGTAGAGGATGGATTCATTTACACTACTATTACACGACAAAGAACTGTCGTTCCATACTTATGTTTCATAAATTAACTCTATGCTTTTATAAATTACTTAGAGCAATTGTTATCCTATGTTTTGGTTTCTTTTTTATATTATCTTAGTGCCTAAATACGTTAATTACTTTTATTTAAATATAATAGCGAACGGACACGACATCCTCCGTGTTTAAATTATCTATGCACTTAATCGGTTTCATGATGAAATTAAGTACTCCGTATAAAAATATCGATACTATTACTATTTAATTTGGAACAGTGGTGTAGCTTATACAATATAATCAATAGTCCCAAGAAATAAAACAAATAAGACATTTTGTTCGAACGAAGTCGTGGGCACTCTATATTTTTATACATATACATTTTTAACCGTTTTGACTTCCTTCCGTTACTAGTCCAAAAATTAATAAATGTATGTAAATAGTTTCTTAATTTATAAATGCTTTGATATAGTAATAAATTACTTTAAGTTTTAAGTGAATAATAAAGAAAATTCACCATCTATCAATGAACGAAAATTGAAAATTAGTGGTTACACTATTAAATTATAAATTAATAATTGAGGCATATAGAATCAAAGGCAGCTAAGCGACAAACTTTCAAAAAAATAACTAAGTATGGAGCCATCTAGTGAATTCTTGGTTGTAACTCTTTATTTTATTATTGTAAGAAACAAATACAGCTAAAGCCCTTTAAATTTCGTTCAAAAATTGATTTTGGGATCAAATACAGCTAAGTCACCTTAGGTCGCAATCAAAGACAGCTAGGTGATAAAACAACCAATCACAACGCTTGAATTCTCGAAAACAAAATGGCGATTTCTATACAACCGCGTTAGCCACACCTAATATTTTTATTGTATTTTTAGTGTTTTTAGTGAGTTCTCGTGCAAAATTTATTGTGAAACGACTATTATGGAGGTCACTGTAGAACCGGCAAGTACTGGCAGAGGTCGAAAACGCACACGAAACCAAGAAAACTGGAAGGCAAATATTGCTAAGAGAGAAAGGTTAGTGATGTGCCTTGCTTCTACACTCTGCACAATGTATAGATAAAGATAAATAATTGCAATCGAATTAAATTCATTTTTCGCAATATTTATTTTTCAATGTATTTCCATGTACTTTAACGCTAATACAGTATGTATTTTCGTTAAGGTACATTGGAGGGATGGACATGGAGGATCTAACTGTAACTAAAATTGTGCTAAGATAGAGAAGTTTGAGTGTTAAAAATATTTATTATTGTTTTTATTTTATTTTATCTCCCAATAATGTGTTATTATAATTTTTACTATGTATGCAAACCTACCTACAAGTACCAGTGCTGTACCTACTAAGTAAAATAATAGCTACAAACTAGTAGTATGTTTAATAACACCCCTTTTTTCGTCAGGAGTTAAGTTCTTTACAGGTTCCTAGTACCTAACCAAATGTTTTTTTTTTCACAGATACTCCTCAACTGCTTTACCTCAAAGAGTGAACTGTTCACATAAAAACCCAACGCTAAAATGTGCAACCCTGACAATGAATGAACTTCTAAAATTTCACCAATCATTTTATGCCTCAAGAAAAAAAAGCTGTCAAGATGCTTTTCTTCTTAAGTGCTGTCAAATAAAACAAATTAAAAGAAGGCGTCCTAACCAAAATAAAAGGCTTAGAAGAGATTTTAATATCTAGTACAGG
Organism: Parnassius glacialis; assembly: GCA_033319125.1. Classification (NCBI taxonomy): domain Eukaryota; kingdom Metazoa; phylum Arthropoda; class Insecta; order Lepidoptera; family Papilionidae; genus Parnassius; species Parnassius glacialis. Next base: position 21,024,819 of record JAVANC010000027.1, on the reverse strand, counting down.
ATTTTAAACAGTCAGAATAAATTTGTGATTGTCTGCCAAACATTTTTTTTGAGTTCCTTGCAAATAAAAAAGTATAGAGTGGAATTTGTTATGAAGGTGTTTTACTATACAGGACAGATTGCTAAAGAAAACAGGGGAGGAAATCATAAAATAAACAAGTATAAGGATCAAAAAGATATAGTTAGGCAGTTTATTATTAAGTTAAAATGCATAGAATCACATTACTGTCGATCTGCAACACGAGAACGAAAATATCTGCACAGCGATTTGAGTATAAACAAACTTTATAAGATGTTCAGAACCGAAAATCCTCAGTCTGTTGTAAAGAAGTCTTATTTTCGTGCAATATTCAACCAAGATTTCAATTTAGGATTCGGTAATCCGAGAACAGACGTTTGCTCGAAATGCATTGAATTGGATGGGAAAATTGAAATGGAAAACGACCAAGAAAAAAAGAAAGACCTCATGATCGAAAAAAGAGTCCACAGGCTCAGGGCAAAAGCATTCTTTAAATTGCTTCGGGAAAAATCAGACGATATGATCACTTTCTCATTCGACTGTCAAAAAAATAATCCCCTACCCAAAGTACCTGACCAAAGTGCGTACTACAGTCGCCAAATATATCTCTACAATTTTACGATTGTTCAGGGTTCTTCTAAAGATCACCTGAATAAAGACACAACTTATGCATATTTGTGGACAGAGAACGAATTTCCAAAAACATCTAACCAGATAGCCTCTGCAGTGTACCACCGTTTAAATAAAACTAATTTTGAAGGGATTAACACTGTTCGTCTTGTAGCTGATGGATGTGGCGGGCAGAACAAGAATAGCATATTGCTATGTATGCTGTCAAGATGGCTTCTCGACAACACGTCTCTGAAAAAAATTGAAGTCGTTTTCCCCATTACTGGGCATTCTTTCATGCCACCAGACAGAGTTTTCGGAAACATTGAAAAAGTCCTTAAAAAACAAGAAGTAATCATTCGACCTGAAGATTACATAGACATCATTGCAACAAATGCAACCATTACAAAAATGCGTGACATTCAAATGTTCGACTTCAGAAGTGCCGCAAAAGATGTCCTAAAACCGACTGCGAGATGGCCTTTTAAAATAAGTGAATGCAAAAGATTCATTTTAAAGAGATCCAAAACTGTTGGAAATGTGCTTATTCGTGGAGAACTGCATTTTAATTCAGATATAGGTAAAGCAGTAAATCTTTGCAAAACTGGAATGAAAACCAATATGATAATCCCATCCACAGTGCCACTAGGAGCACCCATGAATCGTGCAAAAATAACTGACGTCGATGCATTATTAAAAAAGCATTTTGGCGCTGAATGGGAAACCAATGCAGAATGTCAGTTTTATGTAAATATTATAAGATCGCCAGTTATTCAAGAGGGGGATTCAGAAAGAGGGGAAGATGATAATGAAAACTATTGTGAATGTAGGGATGATACTGTGGATTTAAGAATTTAAATTTTGTTTGTGTTCAAAAAGAAGAAACAGCTGATTTAGTAATAAGAAAAGGTTTAAAGGTTTAATTTATGAACTATCATAAGAATAGAATATTGTTTCTGAGAGTAAAGAAAAGTCTGATTAAAACGAGAAAAAGTGTTGTTTTTTTGTTAACTTGTTGATTATTGGATTTAAGAATTTAACTTTTGTTTTTGTTGAAAAAGAAGAAACAGCTGATTAAAAGTAATAAGAATAATTTAGTAATAGGAAAAATTTTAAGTTCATAGGAATAGAATATTGTTCGTAAAGGAAAAGAAAAGTCTGATTAAAAAGAGAAAACGTGTTTTTGTTTCATAACGATTTTGATTATTATTTGAAGTTTTATGAAAATTTTAAATATCTACATGAAAACATGTTTTAATTACTGGTCCATGCTATCGACATCTGTAGGGAACATCACTAACATTGTAATGTCAATATGGCGCCAGTCATTATCAAAGACAGCTAGGTTCACTTGAGTAAAAATCAAACACAGCTAAGTGTAGCTGTTGGTATCAAAGATAGCTAAGTCGTTTGATTTTTTATTTTTTTTCGGCTTATTATTTAGTACTCCCAAATAAAGGTAGCCAAAACCAATATTAAAATCACATACTCTAAAATCAAAACTGTGAGAGTATGAAAACCCCTGACTAATAAATTAGAAAAACGTTTTTTTCGGTTCCTGAAAATGTGACATAGAGGCACTTAGCTACCTTTGATTCTATATGCCTCAATTACAAATTATTTTCTTTGTGACAGTAGCAAAACCCTCATTGTAAACTTCAAACTTCGTGCAAGCTATACTTATACAATTAGATGCACATAGTGATTCCATAAGTGTTCACCAAAAAAATTATAACTACAACAAAACACTCAAAGTAGGAAGTTAGGTTTGGGCTAGTTTTCTTTACTTTAGGCTAGGTTAAACTTGAAAGGTTATCAATCATCATAGTTTAAAGTTGAATAAAAGTGGAATACGTTTGATAATAATTTTAAAAATACGGTCAAGTAAGATAAGGTAAGATAAGGAGACATGTGTACCCCATCCACACCGCACGGCCTTATCGTGTGGGAAGGGTGGAGTGGCTTAGTAGATTTTTTAAATAGAATAAGGGGACAAACGAGCACACAGACCACCTGATGGTAAGTGGATGCTGTGGATCTGAAGGTTAAGAATCAAAATGCAGATGCGTTGCCATCGCTCAGGACTAAGATGCAATTAATAGAATTACGCTTCCGGTTACCCAAGGTGAACGAAGAGGAATCCCAAAATCGGTCCGACTCCGAAGTCCGTTCGCGCACACGTTGAGACAGATGCCTCCTGCTGCTGCTGGTGCGAAAGTGTTCCTGTGGCCCTGGTGATATGCGGCAAAGGATAAACACCATGAAGCTTTAGTCCTTGCCCCCATATTTTCCAAAAAATAAAGAACTATCTCAATGCTAGCGACTTGCCCCGGCTTCGTCTATGTGGGTTATTAATGTAGCGTTATTTAGACTTAAGATAATCATCAAAGACTATTTGTTTCATCTTATAAATTTTTCGATTAAAGAGTTTTACGGATATAGATAGCCTAGAACCCTCCTAGAATTGCTCTCCATCTGTTCGTAAAGTTCCATCTCAGTCGGTTCAGCTATTCCTAAGATTAGCCCGGGTATACAGGCAGATGATAAAAAAATTTAAAACTGTTTATGTGCACTAAAGTCGGTTGTTCTATAGACGGAATTGGTATAAAATATAAGCTGGTTCTGGTGCACTCAGAAGGCTGCTGCACAGATCCCTGTGAATCCTACGCAAAGACCCATGGGCTTAAATATAATGTAACAAAGAGCGAGCTTATAGTTTTTAATTCAGGCACCAAAAGGCAGCTCACTACGCCTACTGTTAAAGTCTGTGATAGTCCTTTAAAAAGAGTCGTCTTTCAGTACGTAGGCCACTGGGTAACAGAGGACATAAACGATGACTTAGATATAGAAAGGAACGCAGGGCGTTGGCTGTTCGCTGTAATATGCTGGCCCGCAGGTTTGCACGATGTATTAAAGAAGTAAAAGTAACGCTTTTTAAAGCGTATTGTCAGTGCTTCTACACATGCAACTTGTGGATTAGATATACGCAGCGGGCATACAACGTCCTGCGTGTCCAATATAATAATGCATTCAGGGTGCTGTTGGGATTGCCGCGTTATTGTAGTGCCTCTGCCATGTTCCCTGAGACACACACGGATGGCTTTCGTGCCGTTATACGTAAAAGGTCAACTTCGTTACTGAGTCGTCTGCGTAACTCTACCAACAGCATCCTAACTACACTTGCTGATAGGTGGGACTCTGCCATTATGAGGCACTGGTTAAGTCTACATGTAAAATTAAATAATTAAGATATATGTATGTACGCGGGATGTTTAATTTGTTAATTTAAAAATATAAAGAAAAAGAAGTTAAATACTAACACAGTCTTAAGTTTTTTATTATTATTATGGGGTATCTATAAAGCTTTCTCATCTGGTTGGGCAATATAAATATATAATTGTAAATAAACATGGTAAACGTACATAAAAATCAATAAAATAAAATAAATACATAAAAAATACATAAATATATAAAAACCCAACCAGGTAGAAGCCCTCGGCAGAGGAGACCAGCCGGCCGAGGGTTAGGGAGAAAGGGAAAGAAACCGGCGGACGATGCGGGCGGTATCGAGGAGCACCGCCTTCTGCATTTGAGCTTGGAGCGGTCCGTCACGGAGTCCCAGTCGCCTCAGATGACCCGAGAGGCTGACTGGAATTAACCCATTCGCAGAGACGACTACAGGTATAATTTCGGCCGGCAATCCACCCCACATGTCAGTCACCTCGTGAGCCAGGTCCAGATATTTAGTCAGCTTATCTGTTTCGGCTTTCACGAGGTTCTCGTCATAAGGAATGGTAATGTCGACCAAAAATATCCTTGACTGTGCCCGATCCATCAGCACCATATCAGGCTTATTCGCAAGTATAGTCCTGTCTGTGATGATGGCCCGGTCCCAGTAGAGCCTGGCGCGGTCATTTTCGAGCACGGCTTCCGGCAAGTGCTTATAATACGGCAGTTTCCGATCCATGAGAACGTATTTCAGAGCGAGCTCCTGGTGTAGAATCCTGGCTACTAAGTTGTGCCTGTGCAAATACTCAGAGTTAGAAAGCGCCGAACAACCGGAGATGACATGCCTAAGTGACTCATCGGGATGGCGACAAGCTCGACAGACGTCAACGGTGCCATCCTTTAGGATGTATCTCCGATAATTGTTGGTCTTAATAAACTGATCCTGTATCGCACAGACAAAACCCTCGGTTTCCCCAAAGAGGTCACCGAAACGTAGCCAGTGGAGGGAGGTGACTGTGTCTACGAAAGGCTCATGTAGAGCCTTGTAGAACCTCCTGTGGAGCTCCTTCTCCTTCCATACGATCTCCCGGTCGGAAATGCCCTGTACTGCCGGGTCTTGCCATTGCTCGTTGGTTAAGGATAGAGGGGTAAGTCCTTTATCACAGGAAATAACGTCCCTATAGTATGGATCATCCGCTCTCGTCAGAAAGTAATTACGGAGGCTGCACACTTCGCGATTATGCATGGTAAGCGCGCTTAAAAAGCCGCGCCCACCATGTTTCCGCGGCAAGTACAGCCTCATTACTGACGATCTCGGATGATGCACCCTGTGGGACGTCATTATAGTGCGGACTTTTCTGTCCAGAGCGTTCAGTTCGGTCTGAGTCCACCTGAGCATGCCAAAAGTATACATAAGAACAGGCATGATCCAACCGTTATATGCGTGCGCCTTATTCACACCGGACAAAAGGCTGTTAAGCACTTTGGCCAAGCGTGCATAAAACACATCGCAAACTGACTGTTTCATACCCGCCTCATCTACACCGATGTTCTATGACATACCCAGGTATCGGTATGTTTCAGTCTCGGAAAGGGTCTTTATGTTGATGGGCATAGATAAGTCTATGCCCTCAGAGTTAGCAACCCTTCTCCTTTCAACATGGAGGATCGTACACTTATCCGTCCTCAGCTCCATTCCAATAGAATTGCTAAAATCACACGTGATGTTTAACAATTCCATAAGATGGGAGCGACTGGAGGCGAATAACTTGAGATCATCCATGTAGAATAGGTGGGTCACTTTTGTACCTCCTTTCCGAAGCTGAAATCCCCTGCCGGAGCCCTCCAGTAAGGTACTGAGAGGGTTAAGAGAGAGGCAGAACCAGATTGGACTCAAACAATCGCCCTGAAAGATACCCCTTCTTATCCTTATGTGGTACTCCGCAGCCGTCATCCGCTGGCCTAGATGACAAAGGATCGTACTCCACTGCCCCATACACTGCCCGAGGAAGTTATAATTATTATTATTATGCAAATAAACGCCTAAGCTTAATAGAATCCTGTTATTTCAACAACGACAGATACTTTAATTTTGTTTATATGTATAGATTGTAGAGAGTTAGTCACGACATTCATATTGTGAAAGCTTATAAATTAGACAAGCCAAAATGTAAATAATAGTAATACGAGTCTCTATGTCCTTTGAGTTCTTTGAGATGAAACCTTTGAGCTACGTATCCCTATATCTATATCTATGAAACTATCTATACATATATAATAAATTTATTAACGTTCATGAATATGACTTTCAATTGTTAAGTACATATTTAAAGTTATAAAAGTCTACTTAGTAATATCTCGCCCTTGTTCAAGCAAGTTAGTGAAAAAAAAAATTTACTGCTTTCCTTATTTTCCTTTCACCTCTGAGCGAAAAAAATTAACTTTTAATAGTAGCTACAATTCCTACAGAAACTTTACTTTACGTTTACCTCACAGTAGTTTTTGCAGAAAATAAAGTTGAACTTAACTACATTCTTTAAGAGCCCTCTTACATTTCGGCGATTCGCAAATCTGGGGGCACGGCAGTGCCCCCGCCAAGTCGAGCAAAAAAGCGGCACGGCCGTACCATCCTTTTCTCGAAGCAGTTCAGGCCATTTCTGAAACCCTATAACTTCGTTATAGATAAAACTAGAAGCCTGAATTTTTACTAACCAAGTAGGCATTGTATAGACTCAGTATATTTCAAATTTCATTAAATTTGAACCAGTAGTTTAAGAATTATAACTATTCAAAATTTCTTAATTTTGTCACTCACTGACTGACCGATCATCAAAACTCTGAGGCACTTCTAGCAGACATAGAAACTTCAAATTTAGAACACTATTATTGTTTAATATATAAATCAAGGAAAAATTAAAATATTTTACAATTTCAGTCCAGTTTTCGAGATATACCAACTGCATAAATAACTTTGTAATCCCATATAAACTTATAGTATTACAAAGTTACATTTACAGTGAACGAATCAGTGTACCTATATATTATGTATAATGGAATAATAGGTGTAAATAGCTACCTAGATATAACTATCTACAAAAAGAAATGAGATGCCATCAAAAACATAACTTGTAAAAAAAGCCAAGTCTCGCAACTCATTTCTTCTACCGTAAAAAGTTGTGAGATCCAAGTCGGTTAATTTATTCAGTCCATAGATTGATACATAGATTGACTTGGCAATTGCACTAAACAGTCTAATTTAATATAATATGTATTACTTGTGAGATATATTATGTTTTCATGCAATTGCCAAGTCAAACTATGTATCAATCTATGGACTGAATAAATTAACCGACTTGGTATTACATGGATCTCACAACTTTTTACGGTAGAAGAACTGAGTTGCGAGACTTGGCTTTTTTTACAAGTTATGTTTTTGATGGCATTTCGGTATTTGACGCACCGAGCGGGCGGCAAGCTACGCGACCGATACTTTCTTTCATATCTATTCACTCGCTCGCACTATAACACTGTGAGTATGGCGATTAAACGATCTTGATCTTCCATAATACAAAGTTTTCTTAGGATGGACTTCAGGGGATGGAATATTTTTTTGTGTCATTTTAATGTTATGTTATTAATTTTCCGGCTCGAACCGGGGTGGTACCACGACCTCACAGAATACCAGCGTGAAGTAGAGGTTTACCTCTGCGTTTCGCTTGGTGAGTGCAGGTGGCCGGAGGCCCTTTTTACTGGAAATGAGGCATTCCATCTTACTCCTCACGGGTGACAACGCATCTGCGTTTTGATTCGCAAACGAGGATACATGTAGATGTCTATGGGCCGCAGCAACCACTTAACATCAGGTGGACTGTGTGCTAGTTTGTCACCCTTATCCTATAAAAAAAATCTTATTAATTTATTATTATATAATTATATAATTTATTATTATATACCATTTTGATATATTATTCATTATTTATGAAATTTAGTGTCAAAATAAGTACCTACACATAAATATTTTAATTGTTACGCCGTAATCGAATGTTAACCGGTGAAAATAGTGGTATAAATAAATAAACGGTTGCAACCTGTTTTAATAAACATAACAACCAAATGTAACTAATATTTTTTTATCGGTACTTACAGTCAATTACCATATTTTTTATTAGAAAAATATTTGCTGCGACGGCATTGACCGAATTTTTCTCGAGTCAATAATTTCAGGCAGTACACACTTTTCATAAAAATCTTGTAACATGGGTAACATATTGAAAATCTAAAATTAGTCGTCTCTGTAAATTTTTAGTACTTTTACTGCATAATCTGGGCCAATACATATTATGGCAAGTATTCAGACATTTTTATTTGCTAAATGAAGCTGGCCTTGGATTTGGTAAAACCAGTCATTATTTTGATTCAATATTTCACTTGAATCACTGAATTTATAATCTTTAACTTTTTTTGTCGAAAGGCCGTGTCAAAATCTATTCCGAAAGCTGAAATAGGACTTTTAACTTCAATAAGACCGTCGCTGTATAATAAACCATTAGGTGAAGCCCTCAAATAACAATGATCTATAGGTCAATGAATAGACCACATTTTTCTATAATAATATTTTCTTGTTTGCTCAATTGTGCCAAGACTCGTTGTCCCTACCATGTTTAATTGAAGAGACGTGATCTAAATTATAACTATATAAAATAGTTTTTAACCGATCGATCAAAAATTGCGGTCGTAGTTGACGATGCTCTAGCATGCAGGCAATCGACGCACACTACGGTAGTATCGAAACGATGCAGTGCCCGAAATCAACGGACGCAGGTACACCCTCGGCAAGCGCTCGCGCGTTAATGATCGCAGATGGCGGGCGCAGTGAAATATATAGTACTTTTATTTAATTAATTAAAATAAAATAATAACGATTTAAAAAGTAAAAATAATAGTATAGTTTAAGCAAATGTTGATGATTATTTTAGTATAAATTTTACGTCTAAGTGATGTAGAACTTCGGAAATATAGAGGCTTGTATCGAAGCTTTTTTGGTCGTTTTTTGAGTTATGTCGAATTTCTTTTCGTAGCGTGAAAAGCATATAACGAAAATGTATTCCATTATTATTAAAGTGTAGGATATTTAGGAGATATAAATATTTTTTTTGATGGTCGATATTCAATAGAATCTACAAATTAGAACTCCCAAATCATGTCTTCGAGAGTTTTTGCCTAAACATGCATCGGGAGAATGATTATTACTGATTAAATAAATAAGTTATCTAAAATCCGATCTGAGCTTATTTGAGGAGATATTGATATTTTTACCAAGTAATAGTTATTGCAAGCAACGAACGATAAACATACAATTTCAACGAGGAAACCTTGTAATTTCGCGTTTTTTTGTAATACCCCTCTTAAGTACGACCCATGGCTGAGTACAGGCCTCTCTCAATTTTGGGAGGGTTTTTAGAGCTATTAATGAAAAGTCCGCGGCACTGCCCGTCTTGGCGGAATTCACATGTCATCGAAATATTTATTATTTTTCTTATTACACAAACATGCAGGTTTTTACGATGTTTTCCTTCAGGCCCATAATTTTTTTCGAATACCAACCGCACTGCACCGAAGTTGTTGATTATACTGATACTAAAACAATCGATCGTTGTTAGTTATTATCTTGGTGTACGCAATGAAACGCTCATCCGAGAAATTTGGTGAATGGTACGAAAGCAATCTGGCAAATACGTAGGTACCTGACTATAGACGCGGAGACCCGCGACACCAGCGATGCGCGTCGCACACGCCTCGACACCGACGTGATTTTACAGTGAGCGTATTTCTGAAGTCACTCTCTTTGCATTTTCTTTCGCATTTACCACGGGGAATGCTCTGAGGAATTGTTCGGATTAATACCAGCCGCCAAATTTTACCAACGCACATCGCGGCAGAACTCCCAATACCATCCACACCATCTGGATGATTGGCGGTCCAACACTGTGCGATTCAGAAGATGTTTTCTTCCTCGCACAACTTCCTTGTGGAATTGATTACCACCAGCGATTTTTCCGGACCAATACGACTTGGGACCTACAAGAAAAAAGCCTACTCCTTTTTAAAAGGCTGGCAACGCATCTGCAATTCCCTTGTTTCCCCTGGTGTTGCAGTGGTTCATGGGCGGCGGTAGCCACTTACCATCAGGTGAGCTGCATGCTCGTTGGCCCCCTCTCCTATAAAAAAAATACCATCAAGACCGCCTGTTTTATTCTTTAATTTTAACGTTGTATTATTTATTTATTTTTGTATTTGTGTACAATAAAACATTAAGTGGATTTTATATTACTAAGTTATTATTAATAAATATTTGTGAAACACCGTAAGGTAGTGTGTTCCACGAATTTGTTTTATTATAATGTAAAGTTAATAAATATAAATAAATAAATATAAAATAAATCAGATATGCAAACAGCGACACTGGAATGGTGGAACATTATGGACCTGAACTTATCTGGACCATTTATGATGGAACATCGGGTAGAATTTCTGCAACTGCAACATAACCTGCTTCACTTGTGCTAAAAGAATTACTACGACGGACATAAATAAAGATATCAATTAAGGCCCGTAGGATGACTGCACGCTCAACTAACTTGGATCAGTCATTCCTGCGCCGCACTTTACCGCTCGAACTTCTGGTACTATTATTTATTCTGTACTCGAATTAGTGTGTGTATGAAGGGGGTGGGGGGAGGCTTAGAGAGGATTGTTTATAGATTTTTATATATCTCAACTTTAGTTGACTGGGAACGCCTTTAGTTGAGAGAACGCCCTATGGCATTAAGTCCGCCATTATATAAACAACTTTGTGCATGAAAGTTTAAATAAATAAAATTCAAAATAAATTTTAAATATGAGTCTCACATTGCCAAAATAACGGCATGTAAAAAAGTTTGCCAACATTTTGTGGCCATATTTAATTTAATAATGTCATCGCCCACCAAAACCTTTGTCATGTACCAAGAGGTCATATACCTAGTGACGAAACTCGATTATTCTTTTCCTTTTATTACAACATCTTTTAACTTTAAATCTACATTGAATGGCTTACACTATAATTACATTATTTTCAATGCTATCTTTAAATAAATCAACCGAGGGTTCAGTGAGATTTAAGTTGTAAATAACCGATTCCTACCAACAATGGCTGGTAAAGCTGTGAAAATAAAATTAAAATGATAGTTTCAATAGAGAAGATGATTAAGTGTTAGTATCTGTTTCCTTCATTGCCCGTAACAATTCACAGCTGGGCATGAGCCGTTCCCGTATTAGAAAGGAACTTGGCAGACAAATTAGAACCAGACAGTATATAATATTAAGATAGTCAAGATATTTAGCACATGTTTTACTGGTCAATTTCCTTGGTTTCGAGAGTATTCTTTAATCTTTATTGCCAAACCCATGGCATCTCCTCCTCGAGAGAGGATTTCTCCTACCCTTTCTTTCTCAGGTAATGTGCACCAGAAACATAAGGCGCGTCTTCCTCCGTGGCCTCTAACTCTACTTGTGTAACGGACCACCCCGAGTCCGATATCACCATCTTTCCTGCCTCCAGCGGCAGATCTGGTCTGAGCCGCAAATAAGGCGATTGGCGCATCGCCATACCAACACTCTTCTTCCCCCGCGACTCCACTTCGGCTGCACTAGGGACACCCTTCACGCCGCAGACCATCAACACACATCTGAAGTAGGCTTGCAAGCCCACTCGGAGTGGCCACCACGAGCCGACCCTTCACCTCGAGTCAGCCAAGGTGAACAAAGAGGAACCCACGCCACAACAAAGGGGAACCCGTCGGGGGGATTCTTTAACGTAACTTAACCTAGCTCAGGCATCAGTCTCATGCAAACCTAGTTTATGCAACCTATTTTTAACATGTAAAATATCTACTGTTATTTGATGTTTTTGCGAGAAATAAAATATTTTATTACTTATTAGCGATCAAATTACGAGATATCTCGCATTTTTAACGATACTCGCAGATCTGAGTGTTTTACGTTTTACAAAAAAAAATTTGTTTACCGTAATATAATAAATAAGAACTTACTTAATTACAATATTTTATAAAATTTGTTTCACAGTTTAACTTGATCTATAAATACATATTATACATTCGGTAAATCAGTAGCCTAATGGCAGAGTGCGGACCGCGAACTCAAAAGGTCGTGGGTTCGAATCCGCCATCCGACTACCGTCGTGAACCACATCTAACACAAGCATTTTAAGCTTCCCAGAAGTGGTTAATATTCCCTATATTAGTAATTTTTAATAGTATTACTAGTATTTTTCAAAAAAAATCGACTAGGCCATTGAATTAAATTGTTTCAAAAAATTTGGTAGTTCTTAAAAATATGGCTGCTGTATCTGGAGTATTGAAAACAGATCGCGCCTCAACAAGATTAAATTAGTCGAAAAATGTTTCATGGTCAGTCTCTTCATGGTCTGAGATCATCATCAAGAATAAGTTTAATTTTCCTCATTAGTTTAAATAACTTTGCAACATGCGCATGTTATTCGCAATATGTCCTATTTTTGGCATCATTTCGTTGTCTGTCAGTGTTTCTGTCTGTTTGTTAAATACGTCCTTCTCAGAGACTACTTCAAGTAGGCGATTAGAATCTGTCATATTTATAATATGCACTTGCCCAAATAAGGGCATGAAGTTTAAATCTGAATTTTCGACTTACTCGTAAGTCTGTAATAAGTCTTAACTCTGTGGCCTAGGCATATCACTCGTCTCTGTTGTGACTCGGTCTGTTTTGGAGCAGAAATGAGCCAGCCGTGCTGCATGATGCATTTTGGCAGGCTCCCTAACCATGTTCACCTTCACCACCGATCACTTGATAAATCAGCACTTAAATCCATTATTAATTAATAATCTTTTTTATATTATATTTTATACATTTCATTTTATTATTTTTATTGGAACGAAGTTCCTTATCGGACGGTACGAATTTGGCGGATGGGGGCTAGGCGAGAAAAAGTGTAAGATTTTTCCGTCACGACTCACGTCCCCTTCTGACGTAGTGTAGACGGCCTTGGCGTATAAAGAAGCGAGATGGAATAATAGGTATCCATCTCCCTTGCACTTTCTCTTATCTTGCCATGAATGAAATAGTATTTTATTTTAAATAACGCTTTATTTCCATGTATTACATAATTTTTAGTTATTTTCCTTAAGTATTCGCATATTAACTTTTTACTACACCTACTTCATTCTATTTCTGCATCACCCCAAGGTAGACTGGTAGAGAATGCCTTAGGTATTAAGTCCGCCTATATACCATGTGTGTATATGAAGTTTTAAATATATACATAATAATTTCATTAGTTCTGGCGGAAAACAGTGTTTGGTCGTGTACTATGAAATTTTAAGAAGAACGCTTATCAGTTTAGCCATATTTATATTCTGGGCACGACAGACTTGTAGCTTGTACTTGACCGATTTTTTAATGGACAATACTGATATTATACAATAGAAAACATCGTATTTTTTCTAACAGAACATTTAATATTCTACCTTAATGGGATAACTTGATATTTAGTCTAATTGATCAGACGGGAAGACAGATAAAAAGTTAACATTTTGTAAACAAATTACAACTGATTTTGTATTACTAAATTAATTAACGTCAAATATGAATCAATGGTAAATCATTTAAATCATACGAATTAATAGTATAAAATATAAATATGTTAAATAATCAGTTCATTATATAGCTTATCTATAATCTCAAGTGAAGTACATAGAGGCTACCTCGTTTCACTAATAAGATATAATATAGTGAGTGCATGTACATAATATATGCGTTCATGAATGAGTTGTTAAAATATTTCATGATTTAAGAACGTAATTAAAGATGTTTTGCTAATTTTCTATTTGTGTTTTATAGTTATCTAGGTATCTAGACACAAGGCAGTGTGACAACCGATTTCGGAAATGAAAAATGCCGGCAGTGTGAACACACGAACTATCTCAAGCTACTTTCGACCCTCCCATAACTCAAATAATGTTCTCCAGACCGAATTTTGGTTACGGCGGCTAGTCTCAAAGCAATAGGCAGGACATAGGACATAAGCGCAGGCCAGGATTATAGTGCACGAGTGTATGCGCAAACAGGTACATTCTCAATTCCCTCACTCTCATAGTTCTATGTGACAGCATTCGATCTAAAGACAACATTATCAGCAGTCGCGATTGCGACCAGTAGACCAACGCAGTCATAGCTAAAAGCCATTATACCGACACAGTATTAGGGCTTTCTTGACTATCGAGACTCCTAAGTTTCATGAGTTCTATTAGTTCTTGAGTCTAATTAGCTCACCAAAAATTTTGACCAATCTATATTAGGTGAATATAAAGCAACAAATCCGATCACCACGTAATGATGGTGTAAGTATATCCATTATCTCATATCGTCCCGTGGGTGTCGTAAGAAGTGAGAAGGTAACAAACCAGATGGACAACAGCGTCTTCCTAATAACAACTTATGAAACAAATGCGGTTGTAAACCTGCCTGCTAAGCTTGAGGTAATCTATGGGGAGGCATAGATTTGGAGGGATATGGAGGGAGTTCAGCAGTGGCATAGTATAAAGACAGGGAAGTAGGCTGTCTCCGGCCCAATCCGCGATATAATTGCCTACTGTCTCAGGGTTGTCATTGTCACCAAATCATTAGTTTAAAGCCCGGCCCTTGCCAAAAATAATACATCTCTGTATAACTAATTCAGTGATCATTAGTCGATAAAGTTCTACAATGGTTTTCCTAACAAATATAAAAATGTATTAAGATTCAGAGCAGTATTATTTATAAAAAAAAGGATAAAATAAACCGGCGGGGCGGTGTGTGAGCTCGTGTTTAAATTATTTACTTAGTATATTCTAGTTATTTTTTATTTTTAATAGGCATAATATAGTATTTGCACACATAAAGGACCATATTAATTTTTATTTTTAATTAATACAAGCATATATATATTGAATCACACATTTATTACAAAATTACAAATTAGCTACAGAAAAATACTTTCTTCGGTTTCGACTATTACGAAACGACTTGTTATTAAACTTTAATGTGTAATATATCCGCATCCTTATAAATAACTTTTGCAAATATAATTAATTACGATTTTATAACCGTAAGTAGGTACTTAATTATTATTCTTCCTCTGTCTGATAGACAACTAATACAACAAAAATATGTAAATGTATGTAAAAAAGCCGTAACGCGCGAACCTCGTGCGGTGTTAGCCCAGACTGGCGTAGTGAGAAACATTCCGAGATTGTGTTTAAGTGTGCGTGCGGCGCCTCATAGATACTATGGCGCACACATACAAGCCGCGCGCAGTGCGTTTGTTTGAAGATAACGTACTTCCCTGTCTTTATACTATGGCAGTGGACTCTTGATAGGCTGTAACGATAGGCGGTAAAGAAAAAAAATTACAAAACATTGATATTCGATGTTGACAAAGTTTCAATTATAGTACGTACTGTGATTTAAATGAAATTTCAAGTTTTTTTTTTATTACTAAAACAATCAAATTTTATTTATTTAAATGAAGCCTTTAAGAATACTACGCAGCGTTTTTTGTGCTCTGTTCTGGGAAAATAGATCTGTATCATTTCTATACTGTACTTGTAAGTTAACACAAATATACTAATATGAAGAGGATACTCAAATATCATGCACTTAATATATTAATGATAATGTGTTCAATGTGGAATTATAAAGTTGGTATCGAAGTGTATCTGGCCGTAATTAAAAAGGTGTATGTGTAATGTGTATGCCTTTTGTATTTAAAGCGTTAAAATATCCAATAGTTAGAGGTTCGTATGGTGAGGTGCCACTCGCCCTATCCGCCACGACCCCGGCAGGTTCAAACTGTTCAACTTTTTGCGGTAGTGATAGGGCCGGGATGTCGGTATTACGTTGCGCCGCTCAACTTACGGGAGTCGTGTTCAGCGGCGGAGCCATAGTCTAAATCCTTAAATAATGTATGTTCACAAAAATAAAAACAGTTTTAGTAAAAAAGTGATATACACTCTGAAAACACTAGGAAAAAAACAAAAGCTAGTCATACCAGCAGTGGTGGATTTACACATTTGCCTGCCGCATTCTAATTTTGTCGCCCCTACCGATCTTCAACGATTCGATGCCCTAGTTGACAATCATATTAATTACAATTTTTGTCAATGAAATTGTAACTTCATGATTTGTGCATTATCGTTCTAATTACACCACCCTTTTCTCGTCACTAATATAATTATTGTGAACTAGTAAATCGATGTGTCAGTTCCCAGATTATCTTTACAACTCAACGATTTAGTTAAGATTGCACAAGAAATAGCCTTTGGCTATATTTCTGAGCGAATAAAAGCTCAATCATGTACTTCTAATAAGGCGGGGTAAGGTATGCCTTAATACTACTTAAACGTTAAACGCTATTAAATAATTTTTATTACGATTACTTACATACAGTTTAAAAATAATGTATTCAATTACAAGTAGAAAGTTTTAAAATTTCATTTTGCGTAATTTTCTCTTCGCAAAATAATCATAAATCGTCGTATGAAATCCTGTTCAATAATTTTGAGTTCTGACTCTATGCACAAAATAGCTAAGGTGTTTAGTTTTTCTTAGGTAGTTTAGTATACGACGGGCTGTTTTCCGCAACTTGCATGGTATTGGCATGCCGAGATGTTGACTTTAGGTAGATCTTAGATAATTTTTCAGCCATTTTAAGTAAGAAAAGCGATTAAACACTCGAAAAATTTGTCACTGGTGTACATAAATCCATGTGGACTGCTATATCTAAGTTTAGATAAATATTTTGAAAATTCTAGGCCCGCAGGAACGAAGATAAAATTTTCAATGATCCAGAATCTGGTTTTAACAAAAATTCTTTCAGAAGAAAGGTGGCATTGAGAATGTATGAATTCTTGAACTAAGTCAGTCTCTAAATCATTAGAATACATTTCTTCCAAGAAAAGGGCTTTTTCTGTAAGGGTTGATTTTGATGATTTTGGTATGATGTTGTTGATTTTTGTCCGAAATCAAAAGTTTTTTTGAACGAACACCTACCGTTTTTTCTAATTCAGATACGAGTATCAATGAGGACGAGAAATGAATTAGCCCTGAAAGTATCACTAGAAGTTCTTTATCAGGTGTCTCATCATATATTTTTTTCCTTTCCTGTTATATTTTCCTCCATGTCTTCTGCATTCTGCTTCGACACGCTTAATTCGATCTCTTTTTAGCTACAAAGAACTGAAGAAGCGACAAGCTTCTGTGCAAACATTCAGCAGCCGCAGTTGCCACTACATTTTAAGAGAGGACAGAGCAATGAACGACAAAAGCAAAAGGTGCTTGACTTTGAATTTTAGCCACTGTACACACACCAGACATGTTTGCGGCATTATCATACTGCGGCAAGAACTCTCTTCAGAACGTTTTGCCAATAAGTAATTTTCCAAAAAATTGTGCCAGAGAAATATTAGTACGTATTAGAGAACGTTATAGGATTCAACCGAGGCAGCTTTTCTTTTGATTTTGAAGTAAATACAGTAAAACTCGCTTAATACGATCACGCTTAATACGATTTCTCGTTTAATACGCCATTTTATGTCAGTCCCTGCAACTTGAGGCATGTTTTCATACATTTTTAACACGCTTAATACGATTTGTCATCCCGTCTAATACGCCATCTGGGTCGGAAAAGTTACGTTTGCTAGTGATTGGTAAGGCGAAAAATCTACGTTGCTTTAAAAACGTGAAATCGCTTCCTGTAACATAGATGCACAATCTCGAGCTTGGATGACTGGCCTTCGTTTTATTAACTGGTTAAAAGCTTTAGATGATCACTTCCAGATTAAATGTAGACGCATAATTCTCTTCATTGCTAACTCTAAACTTTCACCCTAAAGATATTAAACTAAGGAATATTAAGCTTGTTTTCTTACCCCCGAATCCGAATGCGACAAGCAAGTTGCAACCGATGGATCAGGGCATTATAAAAGTCCTTAAACATGGCTACAGAACACGATTACTACATCGCTATCTTAAGGAAATGGAATATTTGTAAATGATGTTTTATTTTCCCTATCCCGCATAATACGCTTTCCCACTTAAGTCGCGATTTTGGCTGGGTCCCTTCAAAATCGTCTTAAGCGGGTTTTACTGTACATCTATCTGTTTCGAACTCAATGCCGACACGCAACGTACTCCTTCAACAGTACGATTCTGCTGCGGCTCCCCTGGCGGCCGCGCCCGCTCGTTCAGTCAATTCATCAGCATTTCCATAGATATACTACACAGGGCAGGCATTTCGATCAAACACACTTAGCGAACAGCCATGTCACTCGTTTCTGCGCCACAACTAAACGCAAATTGCAGGAAAATTTATCAAACAAGTGAAAAATGAAAAAGTTTTAGCCCCAAATTCGCCGCCCCTAAAACCTGCCGCACTAGGCTCCAGCCTACTCAGCCTGCTGGTAAATCCGCCACTGGATACCAGTGTCTCGACCCCACAGAGTCAGTAATTTATTCTTGGGCAATGTATACGCTATTAAAACAAAGTCCCAGAAAATATACAAGGTCTCTGTATTACCAAGTTTAAATATTTTATTAAACAAAAACTAGATAAGAAGAGTTATTATAATACAAATGAATACGTGGGTGTGGGTGGTCGCCTCCAAGCTGTTTCTAAAATATTTTTTTTGTAATTAATATAACCTTTCATATTGTATATATAATTTACTTTGAAAAAAAAGTCTCGCTGGGTTTCTTGATGGTTCTTCCCAGGACAGAGGTTTTCTTCGAAACAGTGGTAAAGTAAAAAAAAGCGGCGAAGTGCGAGTCTGACTCGCCCATGAAGGGTTCCGTAGCAGCAAGTAACATAATTTACGATTTATGACGTATTAAAAAAAAACCACTTACGTCTCCAATCTCTCGTTCAAACTAATTTTCGGTGGAAGTTTACATGGTAATGTACATCATATATTTTTTTTACTTTTATCATTCTCTTAGTTTAGAAGTTACATGGGTGGGGGGACACATTTTACCACTTTGGAAGTGTCTCTCGCGCAAACTATTCAATTTAGAAAAAAATGATATAAGAAACCTCAATATTATTTTTGAAGACCTATCCATAGATATCCCACACGTATGGGTTTGATGAAAAAAATTTTTTGATTTTCAGTTCTAGGTATGGGGAAACCCCAAAACCTTTTTTTTCTATTTTTGCATGAAAATATTAATGCGGTTCACAGAATACATCTACAGCATTTTCAACAGCATAGTTCTTATAGTTTCGGAGAAAAATGGCTGTGACATACGGACGGACAGACAGACAGACATGACGAATCTATAAAGGTTCCGTTTTTTGCCATTTGGTTACGAAACCCTAAAAATGTCTTTCAATAAGAACTACATGTAATGTATATTGAATAAAAATATTCTATTCTAATCTATATATCGATTATCAATATCGATGTTTTTACTGCCTCACATTTATGTTTTTAAAAATATATTAAGAATAAATTACGAGTATTACTTCGTGCAAGATTATTTTATACTATTTAATAGTTATGTAAACGTACTTTATACGTGGTAGAGCCATGCTACAGCTATATTAGTAGTATAGTTGCAGCACTAATGGGTCGGCTCGACCGGGGAAGGACTACGCTCTTACAGAGTACCAGCGTAAAATAGCAGCTTAACATTGCTGTGTTTCGTATGGTGAGTGTAGAGAACCGGAGACCCTTATAACTGGAAATGAGGCATTAAATGCATCAGTATATTGATTCTTACAATTAATATCTTACGGGAAACGAAGCATTCCATCTTGGTCCCCAGGAGTGACAACGCATCTGCATATTGATTCTTAATCTATTTTACTATAATAAAACACTAACACGTCTGTCTGAACATGCATCGCGTAAAAACCTGTGAACCGATTTGGATGGGACTTTCACTGGCAGATAGATGATGTTATAAGGAGTAACTTAGGCTGCTCTTATTTTAGGAAAAGAATTAGGCTACCCCGATAAAAAATTAAAACCCATGAAACCCAATCGCAATAAATTCCACGAGGGCGAAGTCGCGGTCAATAGCTCGTCGAGAATAAATGTAGATGTCAATGTGCCACAGCATCCACTTACCATCAGATGGACTGTGCTCGTTTGCCACTCTTTTTCTGCCGACTTCCAAAAAGGAGATGGTACTTAATTCGACTGTATTTTTTATGTATGTTACCTCATAACTTTTTACTGGGTGAACTGATTTCGATGATTCTTTTTTTATTTGAAAGCTGGTCCTTCTCGTGTGGTTCCATATGAATTTGATCAAGGTCAGACCAATAGTATTTGAGTTATTGTTAAATAACTTATATTGAAGTCGGCACTACAAAATTTTTAATTTTTAATTATCTATAAAAAAAACTTCGTTCGCTTCGTTTGGAAAAAAATCCAGAATACTACATAAAAACTGCCCTTAGAATTTTTTTAAAACCTAATGTAAGACGACATGCTTTCCGTTTCCAGATTGATAAACACCACGCTATTTTATTCAAATATTCATGTGACCTAGGCACAACACGAAGTAACGAGGACAAACTGCATACCTATTCAAGTCGAAATTTGGCTGATTTGAATAACAATAGTAACAGAGTTTCATTTATACTATAATTGAAAAAAAATCCGAACGAACATTATCGCAAAGTATTACGTGTTCTTTTTTTTTTTTTATAGGAAAGGATGACAAACGAGCACACAGTCCACCTGATGGTAAGTAGTTGCTGTGGCCCATAGACATCTACATCTATCCTCGTTTGTGAATCAAAATGCAGATGCGTTGTCACCCGTGAGGACTAAGATGAAATGCCTCATTTCCAGTAAAGAGTGCCTCCGGCCACCTGCACTCACCAAGCGAAACGCAGAGGTAAACCTCTACTTCACGCTGGTATAATACCTAAATAAAAGTCTGTTTGTAATGTTAAAATAACAGGTTTTTACTAAATACATATGAATGTATATACGGTACTTATAATAAAAACACATTTTTTTG
This sequence comes from Parnassius glacialis, assembly GCA_033319125.1. Lineage (NCBI taxonomy): Eukaryota > Metazoa > Arthropoda > Insecta > Lepidoptera > Papilionidae > Parnassius > Parnassius glacialis. The sequence continues at coordinate 21,003,858 of JAVANC010000027.1, read as the reverse complement.
AATTTTTATCTGTCTGTCTGTCGGTCTGTCTGTCTGTCTGTCTGTTTGTTCCGGCTAATCTCCGAAATGGCTGGACCGATTTCGACGGGACTCACTGGAAGATAGCCGATGTGCTAAGGAGTAACATAGGCTACTTTTATTTTAGAAAAAGAAATAGGGTTCCGCGCAAAAAAATTAAAACCCCAAATAACACGCGGGCGATGTCGCGGGGAACAGCTAGTATTTTCATATTATGCATTTAGTACAAAGCTGTTATTTTGACATTACAAACAGACAATCCAATTTCATTTATTTGTATAGATGTAATTAATCAAAGAGCGGAATCGTATACGCACTTTATTTCAGACAAAAAATTTAAAATTTGTATTTTTGTTATAAGCACCGTATAAACTTTCATATGCATTTAGTAAATTGTTGTAATTTTGACATTACAAACAGACACTTCAATTTTATTTATTTGTATACGGTACTTTAACAAAAAATATTTTTTTAATTTTTGTCTGTCTGTCGGACTGTTTGTTTTCTGATTTCTCCTATTTCCGATCGACCGATTTTGATAGGACTTTCACTGGCAAATAGCTGATGTAATATTAAGCTATCTTTATTTTAGAAAACGAGTTACACAAAAAAAATTAAATTCATGAATCCAACCGCATTAAATTCCGCGCAATTAATAAATTCCACGCGGGCGAAGCTAGTCGCTGGGAACAGTTAGTTTATATTATATCTATGTAGTATCTAATTAATACATATTCAAAAATTTTAATCAAAGTTATTATACTTATGTATAATATTAGTTCCTTACATATTATGATATTGGCGTTTTATATGGAAAAAGCAAAAACGTAAGAAAATTTATGAAAATATATTTAATTTAATCAATCAATAATTTTATAAATAAGTAATAGTGATTTTTGATCTCGTCTTGTTACCTACTACTTAAAATAACCAAAGGTTAACAATGAAAACACGTAGTATTATAATTAGTGTTATTAAACAAACTTTGAAACAAATTAATTTTCATTTAAAAAAAATATGTTCAGAACTATTTAAGCAGTGGCTTATTAATCTTATGGCTTTATGTCGGGAATGCTTATGCTGCAAAGCAGTTAAATTACATTACTCTTTATTTTTAATTTATATTGTAATATGGAATTGCATAAATATCAGATTTATTAAGGTAATATTTTTTTTTAAATTACAATTTTGATGTAGTTATGTTTTCTTTAATTTGACTCACAAGCTCACAACCTACATACTACAACAAAAGCAAATTTGACAACCCTAGCATTTTTTCTCTATTCACCCCCATGTCATAACTATTGACCCCGGATTCCCGGTATATAGACTACTTTTTCTAAAATACAACGATTTTGCATGTTCTGACCCGGCAAACGTTGTTTTGTCATATACATTATTTCTTGCAAATATTTTTTAGTTCAATAAAAAATAGCTAACAGTATAAGTGTGTGGTGATGTAATTATAATTGAAAGAGGAATGAAGCGTTGTAGACAAGTTACAGTATACTTTATTTTAGTTAATAAGTTATTCTTTATTAAAGTAACAAATATATATTAAATTACAATTCTTGATAGCTATCTATTCATCGCAAATAGTTATTCATATTTCGTTTCGATTCGTGGCAGCAATACATTGTCGCCCCGGAACTTGCCATTCAAAATGCTGGCTTCGATAACGTTTTTTTATTAGTTTTTAATGACTCATCGTGTAAGTGTGGTTATTTTGTTTCGTAATTTGAACCCAAAGTGGTGGGTAAAATAACCGGGGATCCAACTTTCAATTGTAAATGGTGCGGTGGCATGCCTGGCATATCCAATGAATTCAGAAACTCAATTGGATAATTCACAGCTTCGTTGGCATCACAAACTGCATCGACAGATTTGTATGACACCAAGTCCCCTGGAAACAACTGTTGTATCTTGGAATTTAATCCCTTAACGTCCACATATTTTGCTGCCAAAATCGCTCTTTCTGCCAGCCACTCAAGGTTTTTTTTGTATTGTGTGTGTACATCGAGATATATGTGGTCGATGAGAGTATTTTGAGAGTTGATGATTGTGCAGAAATGGGTTAGCAGTTTTATGCATCCAGTATTTTCATGTACAGCAACTTTTCCATTGCCAATATCTAACAGTTGTTTTGAGCAAGTTTCGGCGGATGGATTCTGAAGCATTTGAACACGCAAATTCACTGTTGCGATGATTTTATCAGCGCTTGCTTAAACATTCAACATTCATCCCAAATGATAATTTTGCACTGTTTCAGCACTGTGGCCCTGGACGATTGTTTCTTTATGTTGCACTGCATCTGGGTTATTATGAATGTTTAATGGCAGCTTAAATGCTGAATGAGCTGTTCTGCCTATATCTAATAAAGTTGCTACAATGACCAAAGCAAAAGGCAAAAGTGAAAGTGAAGTGAAGTGAAATAAGGAATGTTTTGCCAGTTCCACCTAGTGAATTAAAAAAAATCCCACTTGCCCTGCCGAAACTGCTAGCATAATGCTGTCGTAAATTGTTTTTTGTTCATCATTTAGTAGTGGAACATTTCGAGTAACAATCGCTGCCAGTTCTACAGTATCATACTGCGGTTCACAATTCATATCTTTGTTGATAAAATCAGATGCACTTTGATATGCCGAACTCATACCGAAATGACTGATTGGTAAATTTGCAATGGCAACGCAATGATCCTTGATAGCAATCAATGCTTTATTGTGCATTGCGTCACTGAATGGTATAGCTGATATACCGGCCAATTTGGTAATTCGTTATTTCATTATTTTTATTTATTATTTAGGAGGAGCATTTACATTAGTATTTTAAATTCTAAATACAGCCATACCACTTCCTTTATTCACATAATTGCAAATACATTTGATGCTCTGCACTCATGATATGCACACAAAATTTCATACAAATCAGTTCAGCCGTTTCGGAGGAGTTTGGTAACAAACACCGCGACACGAGAATTTTATATATTAAGATATAGTTCCTTACATATGATATTGGCGTTTTATATGGAAAAAGCAAAAACATAAGAAAATTTATGAAAATATATTTAATAAATCAAAAAAAAAAAAAAAAAAAAATATATATATATATATATATATATATATATATATATATATATATATATTATATATATTATATATTATATATGTTATCTATGCACTTTAGCCATTTTATAGGTAGTTCATTGATTCTTTTGCTGAAAAAATTCTGAGAGCGAAAATCAATAAAATATTTGAAGTCTGTTTTGGCTGTTTCATCGGAATCGAATATTTTTCTTCGTTGGATCTGTTGGATGGAGTAAGGTCCGGGTTCAATCCCCGTCGGCACCAATGAAATTGTTAATTGCATTTTTAAGTGCTGATTTACCACGTGCTCGCGGTGAAGGTAAACATGCTGAGGAAATTTGTATGTCTGAGAAATAAAAAAATATTTCCAAGACATGTGAAGTTCGTCAACACGTATTGGGGCAGCGCGGCGGACACTTCCTTGCCCTAAAAATCCTCTCAGAAATGAGAGCAGGCCTGTGCCCAGCACTGGGACGTATATAGGCTGCAACTTTACTTTATGAATTTATGAAATTGATTAGTCTCAGCTACCATTTTACGGCTACCATCTTCATCAGTTGAGAGTACAGATCTGCCGTAATCGTCTGGACAGATCTTAGGAAGCTGTAGTGAATGAGACCAACACTGCTCCACCAGACACTTACCAGTACCTTTTACTGAGTCATCTTTCGCTTGGAGCAGAATTTGGCCGGTTCTCCTGGGTTCAACTATTGTGATGAGCATTTCCGATTATCGTACAGGATCCATTTTAGATCACAAGCAATAATACGATTCAATATTACCTCGTAATTGTGATTGCTGAGTAATATAACGCAGCACACGACGCGACGCGTTTTTTTTGGTATGCTTCATTCTATTCATGTGGTACCCATTTTTCGAGTTTCTTTCACTTTTTCAATTGGTTTCAAGTGAATTAAAATCATTTTATCACTTACACCGAAGCCTACCGCTAACTATGGCGTTGAGATGCATACAGACATAGATCAACTAGGGTCTCGGACAGTCCACGGGGTTTGTTCTGTAGGTCAACATTAAAAAAGTTGGAATCATAAACGTTCCGTGTTTTCTTTTACATTAGCTTCCCCATACACGTCATTAATCCTTCGAGCTGTTACTGCAGCGCTGGTGCTACGGTGGAACATGTTTTCGTAAATAACGCGATATTTTAAGTTTTCCTTATTGTGGACAGAACGATGTTAAAGAAAAATCAAATGTCACGAAACCAAATGAAGCACTAAATTGGAAACACAAACATACATGCTTAAATTTTAAATAAATTTGAATTTGGAATTTCTAACCAAACGCCAGATATTTGAGATCAAAATGGCAAGTTCAACAAAACGTCAATTTCATATGTAAAGATCTAATAGAATATGGTGATGCGATGTATTTTAAGCTTCAGATAATGTTTATATGTTTTTGATTATGTTACAAATTATATTTTATTTTTTGATGCAAAGGTCAACGGGATATAATAATAATATGTTGTAGATTGTAGCTATGTCATTATGTACGATTTAATTTTTTGGGATGATTTTTACCAATTTCTTCTTATTGCATACCTTAAGCGAAAGCGCAAGGTATGTTCTACTATCGCCTAAAAATTAAGATTCCAACGTTTTATCGAATAAAATCATATCTAGCAATCATATTATACATATAAATGATATAAAAAGCACATTGTTAGAAAGATAAATGATTGTTGAACTTATTAATATATTTTTTTAAATTAATTAATTGTTATTTACAAATAAAGGAGGGGTTTTTGTGGCTTATGGTGTGGATTTATCAAATCCGGGAGGCTTGTAAACACTCTAACTTTTGAAAATATCAATTGTTTAACTCAATCTATTTTTTAATCTCTTCATCTATCATGTGGGAAGCCACTGAATGTAAATGGCAGTGTAATTTTGTTTTGTTTAGCTATAATTAATTTTTTTCGGTTCCAAAATGGCGAAATTTTCGTTGATTTGGTAGCCTTGTATGTAAATTAATTCTGTAAAGGGAGCTAAAGCCACAGAGTAGTTTACTCACTCACTCAGTTCGACGCACAGAGTACTTTTTATATACTGGTCAGTCGCCGTCGTGAGTGGACATTGTTTCGGATGTTTGCAGCGGCTCAAAAAGATCGCTGTACAAATACACAATATTCGAATATCCAAATTTCTTAAATACCTGATTATAATAATAATAAGAGAATATTTTTTATTACAATATTTATTTTTAAAAGCACAGAATAAATAATAGTAGTACGTACTAAAAGTAAGTAGTATCAATTTTTTTGTCATGGGTGACAGTTTGATGGTTTTCGAGAGTGTTGAAGCCGATAGTGCTGTCGAAATGTAAATCCAAGATGGCGGCTGCAATAGGTATACATTTTTTCATCATGGGTGTCATTTTCATGGTTTTCGAGGGTGTTGAAGCCGATAGTGCTGTTGAAATGTAAATCCAAGATGGCGGCTGCAATAGATATCAATTTTTTCATCATGGGTGTCATTTTCATGGTTTTCGAGGGTGTTGAATCCGATAGTGCTGTTGAAATGTAAATCCAAGATGGCGGCTGAATTAGGTACCAATTTTTGCATCATGGGTGTCATTTTCATGGTTTTCGAGGGTGTTGAAGCCGATAGTGCTGTTGAAATGTTAATCCAAGATGGCGGCTGCAATAGGTATACATTTTTTCATCATGGGTGTCATTTTCATGGTTTTCGAGGGTGTTGAAGCCGATAGTGCTGTTGAAATGTAAATCCAAAATGGCGGCTGCAATAGATATCAATTTTTTCATCATGTGTGTCATTTTCATGGTTTTCGAGGGTGCTGAAGCCGATAGTGCTGTTGAAAGGTAAATCGAAGATGGCGGTTAAATTAGGTACCAATTTTTTCATCATGGGTGTCATTTTCATGGTTTTCGAGGGTGTTGAAGCCGATAGTGTTGTCGAAATGTAAATCCAAGATGGCGGCTGCAATAGGTATACATTTTTTCATCATGGGTGTCATTTTCATGGATTTCGAGGGTGTTGAAGCCGATAGTGCTGTTGAAATGTAAATCCAAGATGGCGGCTGAATTAGGTACCGATTTTTTCATCATGGGTGTCATTTTTATGGTTTTCGAGGGTGTTGAAGCCGATAGTGCTGTCGAAATCTATTTAAACTACTTTAAAAAATTCCGTATAATCAGGTTATACGTATTTTTTATGCGCTTAATGTATGCTCAATTGGATTTACCAATTATATTTTTTTTACTAAAATTATGATTAATGTTTTAGGTGTGCTACTTACATTTTAAACATTAGTTAGGTGATACTATATTGAAATTCGATATTTTTCCTTAATAAATTCTTAACTTCTTCAGAATAAAGCTATGAAATGTCGTTTATGATACTAGCGACCACAGTGCCACCTATTGAGTCAAATTTTGAATCTAAACCATTCTCGAATCAACTTATAGTGCCACCAACTTATCTGTGAACTGACAGCTTGGCGCCTCTGCGCTGAAGTGTTGCCAGTTCGGGAATATTCCCATCTAAGGGTCTTATATTCCTACGTAGAGTCCACATACTAGGGTAATAAATTAGACACGGAATAAAAAGACTAGAACACAGATTTAACAGATATATGTCCAAGAACAAGAAGAAACAAAAGTATAATAATTGAACAAGTTAAACTTTAATTAAATAATATGCCTTTATGCCTTTTTTACCGGGTGTTGTAATTTGCGTTCCTGTGGTTTATGCGGTTTCCGGTTCTTTAACTATTTTGGAAATGAATCCTTGACTAACATCTGAAAAAGAAATGAATTGCATTAACCAATCCATTTATTGGAAATATGAAAGGAAGGAACAAAACATAGCAATACTGACCTGTAGCAGCTGATACTCTTTTATAGACTTGATTGAAAGGCATTATTGGAGCATGCCCTCGAGCTTCTTGCTCACAAAAGTTTAATACTTTTAAAATAATTTTTCGGGCATCACTTTTAATGGTTTTCGGCATTTTTATTTTTCTATAAACTCTCAAAACAATGACGTATCGAGTGACATTTGATTAAATGGCGGCTGTAGTTCACAATTTTGCCGCAGCTGTCAGTTCACAGATAAGTTGGTGGGACTATAATCATACCAACAAAATTTCATGAAAATCGATTCAGCCGTTTAAGATGATTTCAGTCATATACACACGGACAGAAAAATTATATATAAGATTAAGTCTACTTCTCATATTTAAGTTATCTCAGGGATTAGAGAGTACTATTTTAGAGTGCCATTAAAAGCAACAAGGTATAGGTTTAACCATAGACTTAGAATATAATATATTCTAAGACTTAGAATATATATTCTGAGTCTATGGTTTTAACTTTCTTTTTTTAAAGTCTTCTGATTGTCATTCTTAAAGGCTTCTTGATTTCAATGTAATTTAATGTTTGACAAATAAATTGACATACCTACATTGGAATTACAGCCTTTCTCATAAATTGCCTCATAGGTGGATATTAGCCATAGTAAACGTAGTGATTATATTCTCTTTGGTTGCCACCCTAGGCAGGTGAGTCGACAACCGCAGTTTTTTGGTACGTGAGGGTAATATGGTCATCCGGTTAATATGATTACTTTCTTACAAGTCAAAATCTACAGGCTTGTTTGCATAGATGGCTTTGTGATACGTTAGCTCCTATTAGTCAATCAAATAATAAAAGGTCAAACGAGCGCTGCTTTATCAACGCCATTATGACGGTTGACATTATGGTAAATATTTTAGTCGATTTTAGTACTGTGTAGTATAATTATTGGGAAAGCTTGTTTGCTATTTTTTTCTTAATATATTAGTTACAGTATACGACTTTGTGTTTTTGTCTTTGCCTTCCTCCTAGTTTTGGTTTTATTGGGCGGCAAAGCTTAAGGTGACCATATTACCCTCATGTACTGTACTAGTTGTTGTTAGATAAATATGCTGTTGCCGATCTCCTGACTGGTTTACCTCTGTTGCCTCTTACGACACCCACGGTACGATATGGGGTCGTACATATTCTTACATCGCAAAATTTGAGCTTAAGTGTAAAGTTAAGGGTATCTACTTATGGCGGATTTAATGCCATGTGGCATTCTCTGCCAGTTATTGAGTTATATGTACTACGTACTAGAGATGCTTTTCTAAACAAAAAATGTGCACTACTCATGTCTTCGCGCATGTGCGGGAGATAGTAAAGTCGCGCATGCGCTGTAGATTTAAGCGCGTTGCTCCTGCGTGGTCAGTTTATATAAAGAAATATATTTTTTCATGGTTTTTTCTTTTGTAATATTACGATATGATTTCCTATTTATTCACTTGAACAACAAATAATTTTACTTACTTGACTACTGAATTGTTATTTACGTACAGGTTTAAACTTTAATTTGAAATTTTGTATTATTAGCGCCGCTCCACACTGCATGAATATTGAAACCACAGACTAACTAGTAGATTGAAACCACACTAAATGACACACTTTACGGATTGCAGTACATTCAGTTGAACATAGTGTATGTTCGGAATGCACAATCTAGTACGTAGTACATATATATCGATGCTGCCAGTCAACCAACGACAATTGTTGGAATGTTGAAATTGAATAAAGTACAAGTAAAATTCTGGAACATTGCCTTTGACGTATAGGTAGCCATTTAAGCTTTGAACGATAGGAAGATAACTATGTGGTCATACTTACGTAAGCCGAAAATAATAGGTTTATTTTATATTTTGGTTCTAGTTACTTTGTTACCAAGAAAACAATTCGTTTTGAAAAATACGTATAGCTTTTGTTTCTTTTTTCATTTAAATTTTAAAATAACATTTCCATAACAAAAAAAATGTTATTCGCATCGTAGTGATTTTTTCATTCAGCAGAGCCTGAGAGCACCGTTCTAGCATGTGGTAGAGCGTAGAGCCACACTGAAGATATTTTATAGTTGTAGCACGAATGGGTCGGATCGACCGGGGAAGGACCACGCTCTCACAGAACAGCAGTTTTAAATAGCAGCTTAATGCTGCTATGTTTCGTATGATGAGTGTAGAGAACCGGGAACCCTATTTACTTGAAACAAGGCATTCCATCTTAGTCTTCAGGGGTGACAACGCATCTGCATTTTGAATCTTTATTTAGGATAGATGTAGATGTGTATGGGTAACAGTAACCACTTACCATCAGGTGGACTGTGTGCTCGTTTGTCACCCTATTCTATAAAAAAAATTGAGCGATTCATTTTTATATTATAGATGAGTGAGAAATGAGCACACAGTTCACCTAATGGTAAGTGGATGCTGCCCATAGACATCTACATCTATCTTCAATTAAGAATCAATATACTGATGCATTGAATGCCTCATTTCCAGTTATAAGGGTCTCCGGTTCTGTACACTCACCATACAAAAGACAGCAGCATTATGGTGCTATTTTACGCTGGTATTCTTGTGAGAACGTGGTCCTCCCTCGGACGAGCCGACTTATTCATGATACAACTACAATATAGCTGCAGTGTGAGTGTGGCTCTACCATAAAGTAGAGACGCCAAGGTACAGTCACGCTGCAGCTATATTTTTTAATTTAAATTATTTATATTTTTAGTCGGCTTCAAATAAAGAGGAGATTCTTATAAATTTTAATTTCACTCTATGTTTTTGTATGTACATGTATGCTATGTGATATGATCGCCGAGTGTGAACCACAGAACATATATAACCCTGAACTGAATTTGATGTTTCTATATTTAATAAATAGGCTGTTCTTTAATTTATATGAAATAATTTGTCTTTAAAATTTAAATGTAGATGATGAGGGTAAATGTAGATGTTTATGGGCCACAGCATCCACTTACTATCAGGTGAATCACGAGCTCGGTTGTCACCCTTATACTACAAAAAAACTGTAATAATGCAAAATGTGATATATAAAAATAAAACCGGAAAGTAATACTAATATAAAAAAAAACCTAATTTTATCTAAAACTAGGAAAACTGTGGCTTTGACAAGAGGCAATACAACATTCATTTTTACCTCAATAACTAAAAGTTGCAAATGTTCAATGCTCGGAAGCCTCCCACAGTACTAATAACAAAGGAGTATTCACAGAAAATATGTTTTGTTTAAGAAGGTCGACGCCTTTTTCATGCTATGTAGAATGTACATGGTATGTATTCGTATATATGAATGTAATGTATTGAAATTTTGTATTGTTTTCACCCTACTTCTTTCGTTCTGTTTTCACTTGAATAATCTGAAATTATAGCCTTGTTGTCTCTCCTCGACGATGAAAATAATACTATATGTTAGTATCGCTTCTTATGCTCGATGGCGTCACATAAAAACCGAATAATATATATATATATATATATATATATATATATATATATATATATATATATATATATAATAAATTCCATCGTCTTCGGAGTTCGGAGAGACAACAAGGTCTCTCCGAAGACGATGATGACGATCTCAATCAAGGATCTCAATCGAACTTCGCTTACAGGTAAGCTTGTTTGATTGTTCAATTTTGCAGAATCGACGACAATACAATAATTTTATTACTATGTCCCATGTGTATGTGATCAATGCGTGTTATATTTTTTCTTAAACTTAATGTTATTATGAATGAAATGAAACGATGATTGATGATCTAATGAAACTAATGTTACAGCTTAATATTATTTTTATTATTGGAGCAGTATTTGAAATATGTTTTCACTTTACTGCATAATAATTCATAGCACGTTATGTCAAACTTAAATTGCACATTTACGTTAACTAAACTTCAATAACAAAATACTATCGCTAAAATATGTTTAAAAATTAAAAAGTGTTACACGGCATTGTATTTCAAATCTGTTAATGTGATTGTTCCGCTATATAGCTAAAGTACACAACATTGTCACGACCTTAATCAAAAAATACCGGAATAAAATGACTAACCCTCATTACTAAGGTGGTAAGGTGCCCTGCCCATCTCGTCTCGGTGTCCCTCTGCGTCAATATGGGATAGTGGATATATTTACACCGCCACTACACGATAGACCATTACAATACAATGCAATAAAATACCCATATTTATAATAAACATAACGTAGCTTAAAAATAATATAGCTTATTTGATGTTGTTGATGTTATGGTTGTAGCACGAATGGGTCGGCTCGAACGGGGTGGAACCACGCTCTCATAGAATAGCAGCGTAATATAGCAGTATAATGCTGCTGTGTTTCGTATGGTGAGTGTATAGAACCGGAGTCGGTAGAGGATTTTAGTCCTCAGGAGTGACAACGCATCTGCATTTTGATTCTAAAGTGAGTATTAATGTAGATGTCTATGGGCCACAGTATCCACTTACCATCAGGTGGACTGTGTGCTCGCTTGTCACCCTAATTCCATAAAAAAAGGTTTGAACAATTATTTCTTCGATCTCTACGTGGTATTTAACAACGTTACAAAATCTACATATTCGACTTTTGGCCAACAAATGATTTTGTAAGACTTTCGTTCGAAGCAATAATACATGCTGTCACTTCGTTGTAAATAAAGAGTTCTTTGTTTGTTTGTAATTTTTAGAATCTTTGTTTGTAGTTTTCACCAAAATTGTTGATCACCTTCTTTTTTCATTTTCTTCGCGATGTTCTGTTTGTAGTTATATTATGATAACGCTATCGGTTATTTATATTTATGATATATAGGAAGAGTCGGCAAATATATCGAAGATAGTCAAAATATAGAGCTTTAGCCGCAGACCTAGTGATTAATTGGGCATTATTCATAATGTCCAGACAGTGAAATATGCCCAATAAGAGTAGACAACATGATAAAATGATTCAAATAATTGAATTGACCGGACTTTATGAATAAACTCTGTTACCAAAGAGAATATTATAATCACTACGTTTATTCTGTTACTAACTAGGCGGAGTAATAAAAAGTTAGGTTATTTTTTCGATGTTACACATTTAACAATTAAACACAAAGGGAATAAAGATTTTCATCAAATGTATTTTTTCTTTGTAACACAAAGGAATAAGTACTCTATTGTTGCTATTTGATAATGCAAGGTGTTTTTTTACCTTCCTTCACATTTTTACACTTGTTCAATTCAGATTTGATACATTATTAATTTATTGTCTTAAAAGTTATTAACGTGGTTAGGTTAGGTTAGGTTAGATTTATTATTAAATTGCGTAACAGTTATGTACCGAGAAATTTAAATCAGTATTAATTACGTAGCCCGATTTGACTTGTCATTTTTAACTTATTAAATATTTTTTTGAAAACATTACTTATTAATTAATTATTTCTTACGTCAAATACTAAAATTACATTTTGTGAACAGTGATAGAAGTCACCTAGTAAACTAAATAATGCATGTAACAGGTGACTTCGCTCTTCCATAGCTAATAATTATAATAACATTAACGAATAATAAAATAACTTATAGGAAATAATAAAGATAAGAAAAACATGACTTTAGTATCCTACTATCAGTCTCAGCATTAATACATACCCAGCGTTCTTGGCACGATACCGCTGGGAGTAGGATTGTTTGATAATTAAATTAGGTACTAGTTTTAGTTTATTTTTATTATAGTTTTTAATATTGTTTATAATAAAATGTTGTATATTATGTTATGTAAATGAAAAAAAAGTAATAAAAGTTTTAATACTTATTAGGTTGTATTTTACAGTGTGTATGTGTGTGTAGGGCTTAGAATAATAACACCTAGAAGCCGAGTCCGCGTCCGTAATATGAGGCAACTCAAACTAAGCCAGTATGGCTCAGTTCAATACTCGGCCCGTTAGTGCTCAAAGTCGTGTCGTGTTCACAACAGCTCCCGAAATTTTAATTAAAAATGACGTTTGATGCAGTGAACAGATGTCAATACATCAGAGACACACAAGAAACATAGTTACATTACATTTCACGAGTAACTAATGCTTTTGAACTTATATTTTTACGTAAAACATTCATAAAAAATAAATATGAATTTTTAAAAACTGACATTCCATTACATGGAAATGTTGCCAAAGCGAAAGAAAAATTCTCCCACCATTTTTTTTAATTAAAACTAAAACACGTCAATAGGAATGAGGGCATCTACGACTTTTTCTGCTACCAGGGCGGCGTCACTTTAGAGTGAGGTAAAATATTTGACAGATTTCATAGCGGGGGTAATAATTTCTTAAGAAAATGTAATATTTAAGGTTCCTTTCTGTATTATTAGTTATATTTTATATTAATTCCATTAGAAATGAACAAACCAAACTATAAAATATAACTAAAAGCCGATTTTTTTAAAAAGAGTTATAAAGTGCAAAAAATTAAAAAAATCAAACCTCTGAAGCATTGTGTTGTGTAATAATATAATATTTTAGATAATGATAAACTATTATTTAAAACTTTTTATTTAAAACTATTATTTTATCCGGGATGGAAGATGTGATTTAGATGTGGACAGGCGTGTCGCTGCCGGGAACAAAGTTAATGGTGCCCTGACTGCGTTAGTCAAAAGGCAAGGCGTAGTGAAGAGTGCACGCCTGCAATACATAACGCAGTGTTGGTACCGACTTTGTTATATGGCAGCGAAACCTGGGTATGTGAGAAGAAGCATAAAAGCAAGTTGAATGCAGTGGAGATGCGATCTCTTCGTAAAATGTGCGGCGTCACCATGGCCGACCGAAAGCGAAACCAAGAGATTCGCAATATGGCAGGTTTGAAAGATGACCTTATCACAAAAATTGATAAGGGCGTGCTTCGATGGTTTGGGCACGTTGAGAGAATGAGTGAAGACCGAATGGTGAAGATAATATATAGCGCGAAAGTTAATATTAAAAGGTGTCGAGGTAGACCGAGACTAACTTTCGAAGACCATGTGAGCAAATTGCTCGAAGAGGGGAGGGTCAAGAGTACTCGGATACCTAGACGTGCATGTATGAAGAAGATAATGAATCTGAAAGAAGCGAAAGAGGTATGTAAGGATCGTGACACTTGGCGATCTGTTCTCTTTGGCTACCCCGTCAGGGATTGTGCGTGACGATAAGTAAGTAAGTATTATTTAAAACTAATTTCTCAATTAACTGGCACTATGTTACAAAAAACTTTACCTCAGTCACAACTAGCGACATCTGGTGAGTGGAAGATTATTAGCCCTCATTAAATAGAGTGCATAACGCAACTTGACAATTTATTACTACGAGGGCTGCCAACAATGAAAAAATGCAACGCATTGTTTTTATTTATCGACGGCTCCGTGGCGCAGTGGCTTAGTAATGGGTTGTTGCGCTGGGGGCCGTGGGTTCGAATCCCGCACGCAAAAAGTATTTGTATGCCTTACAAATCATTGTTCCGGGTCTGGATGTTTGTCGTCGTGCAATTTATGTTTGTAAGCTGCCTTCACGATACCGGAGAAAATCCTAGTGTGGGGGTAGTAAAAAAAATTAAAAATATGAATGATGAATTTTAAGGAAACTTTTTATATGGTCAGATAATAAATGCATGTTTGGTTTTGTTTTATATTTTTTTCTGATCCGATCATTGCGGCTTGTGAGACAGAAAACATCAGACACAATCGAAATAAAAGCAGTTGGAAGCCCATAAAAATACAAAAATTTGTTCTTTACATTTTTTTTATAGGATACGGTGACATACGAACACATGGTCCACCTGATGGTAAGTGGATGCTGTGACCCATATACATCTACAACTATTTTCAATAAAGAGATGCGTTGTCATCCGTGAGGACTGTGTAAAACCTACCAAAATTAAAATTTTCTTGTGTTTTCCGTATTGTAGCTTACATTATGCATGCAGTGAGGTGCGGTACACCATTACTCGACGATTATTAAAAAAAATTGTTAAAATCAAACTGAATAATAGATACTGAATACGTTCAATCGTTCGTCGAACAGTCGTGTGTCAAGCATCGGGCGGGTGTATATCGAACTTGCATTAGTCATATAATTATAACGTCTCTATTCAGTTACAAAGAAAAATATGATGCAATCACATTTATAGGGTTCATAAAAGTATCTCACTTGGCTAGATAGGCAAATATCCTATTCAAAAATATTTTGAATTTAGCGGGCTACACTTCGATAATAAAATTCAAACAAACTTATTTTCACATTTGTGTAAAACATACGTTACGTTGTAACTATTAGTCCAATATAGTTTCAACTTCCCTACTTTTTGGGAAAATTTAATGTATTGGCCACATTATTTCTTCACTTGTGTGTGTTTCGTCTAGCGTAAAAACAAGTAGATAACGCACACTTAGATTTTGTTCTTGCCCCACTTTTGAACGTCAGCTTTGTAGGGAGCTATCGTTCTAGGTGTTATTATTCTAAGGTGTAGGGTATGAATTTGGTAGTTGTTTTTTATTATTATAAGCAGTATTATATTTAAGACGCTGTCCAAAATTATAACTTTTTGTTGATGACAGTTTCATTTGGTAATATTTGAATGAAAGTAATTTATTTCTTACAAAATCTTTTTGTTTTCTTGGCATTTCGTTTGATGGAAACAAAATTGTTCAATTCATCATCATCATCATTACAGCCTTTCATAAGTCCACTGCTGAACATGGGCCTCCCCCAAGGAATGCTACAAAGTACGGTCCTGAGCCACCTGCATCCATCGACTTCCTGCATGTCTTACCAGGTCGTCACTCCATCTAGTTTGTAATAGGTGGTTATTGTACTGAGTGGGGGTTACGTATGTGTACATGTTTTGTTATGAGTGTGGGTTAGGTATGTGTATGTACATGTTTTGTTGCGTACATGTTCATCTGTATTTTAATAATGTCTCTGTTTCTTTTTTTTTTTATAGCTTAAGGGTGACAAACCAGCACACAGTCCACCTGATGGTAAGTGGTTGCTGCGGCCCATAGACATCTACATCTATCCTCCGGTCACCTGCACTCATCAAGCGTAACGCAGAGGTAAACCTCTACTTCACACTGGTATTCTGTGAGGTCGTGGTACCGCCCCGGTTCGAGCCGGCCCATCCGTGCGACAGCAGAAAGCTGCCGCGTGGCTCTACCACTGTTACCACTGTTCTTCATAATTTATTCTTCATTATTCATATTGCCCGGGGATTATAAATAGTGCCCTGATTATTTACTTGCTCCATAACATATAGATATGGTTGTGAAAAAAAAACGGGAGAAGTGTGTCAGGATCTTGCCAAATGCAAGTTCATAGTCTCTGCCGACCCCTCTGTGCGACGGGCAGAAGAATTTATATATGTATAATAATATATGCATATCCTACATTTGGCGCCGTCAAATTATGAAGAGACTAACAATAAGATAAAACACGTTTTTCTTTGATATGCTCTAAAAAATAGTGGAATAATATCAAATAATCACGTAGGTATCTAAAATTAACTTCGATACTTCCTATATTATTAAAGAAAATGAATTCTAAATCTAAAAAATTCTCAGATTTTTTCAATAAAAATCCTTTACAATGGTGTGCTTATTTTGTGAGGGAATTTTTAAAAGATGATAGGAAACGGGCTTTATTACTTCTACTCTGTAGGTAATTCGTAATTGGACGTAGGGTTGTTGAGTTTAAATTCTCTTCAAATATTCCCGACATTATAGACTCCGCATATTTGAGATACTAGAGGAAGGAAAAATTTGCGCGTCTGTCTGCGGTCACGAAAATTTATTGCGTAACACTTGTACAACATATGGCTTATTGATTTTTTTTTCATTAATATTATTAGATGGGTTTGCGTTTTATTTTAACTAATCGTATGTAAATCAATAATGGCGATTGTGGCAAATTCTTCCTACAATGGGGGATACCCTTGCCCAATAGTAGTCGAACAGGGAGTAAAAAAGGGGTTTTTATTCTAATTATTGGGATAAATGTGGCTTCCGAATAAATTAATAATCACATTGAAAATAATTTTATTAAGCTCCATCCAAATTTATTTTATTAACTGTGCAAGTCATAGTTTCCCAAATATAATCATCCCATGTCCGATGTGTGTGTCACTACACTTTTTAAACCTGATATAAACGATTTGATATCATTATCATCGTCATCATTACAGCCCATAATAAGCACAATGTTGAACATAAGCCATTCCTAAAGAATGCAAGCACGGATCTGAGCCACCTGCATCCAACGAAATCGATCTATCGTCACTCCATCTAGTGGGGGACCATCATACACTTCGCTCACCGCTACGATGCTGCCACTCGACTATGGAGAGTAGAGTAGAAGGAGGACCATCTCTATATATGAAAAGAGTCCCTAAAAACGTGTTCAATAAGGGTGGCGCTGCAGTAGCATAGGATACATAAAAAAAGCGCCAAAAGTAATTAGAATAAGATGGAGAAATAAACAATGACCGACCAATCCGCTTGGTTTTGTACTACGTAAATAGTTGAGATTTTGTAAACTGGCATTTTACTAACTACTCTAGTCATGAATTTTTTCAAATATTTGAATTCAACTGACTTCACTCCGTTCACAACAACTATCTTCATATCGTAGTTTTTCAGACGCTAGCGCTATTGTGATAGGTTTTTGAACCTCTATTTTCAGTAAATAGTAGGACACTTTTTCAACTTTCGCCCTTTATAAGATGGTTCTCCTTGTACTCTACACTCCATACACTCGACCAACTTTCTTTCTCACCGGTTGTCAGTTCTATAGCTCGCTGAGCGACTTTAAGCTTCTTCATACAGCTAGCAGTGAACTACCACGTCCGTGATCCATATATCATCACTGGTAAGGTGCACTGGTGGCACAATTTGTGTTTTGCTTAAATATTGACTTTGACTGGGATTAAAAACTAGTAACAGACATGTAACACGCTAAGCATAATATGTTTCTTTGCTAGCTAGAAGGCTGATTGCAAAACTTTTTCGATTCTGAACAGGTTTATAATATAATGTTTAGGAGTTGTAGAAACATAAAATAATTTAGGAACGTTAAAGGTTAATACGAACGTACCAAAGATGTTTTATAGGTCAACATCTTTGGAACGTACATTTAGGTAAGTATATGATAATTGTATGTCGGTAATAACGACAACATAAACCTAACTATTCAATATTAAAAGCCGCGATAAGAAACTATTTGGTATCTTAACAAATTATGAAGGATTTAAAGCCGAAATTATAGTAATTTAATTTACTATGTTATACATTAATGACTCGTCCATATACCCAGCTGTGAGATTTAATTGTGCAGGGTGTTATATTACTTAAAAATTAAATAATAAATATTGCATTAAATAATCTCTTATTGGTGTCACTTAACCTATTTCGCTTTCCTACCAATAGCCTGTTAATTCAGCTGTTTTTATCAATATTTTATAAGAACAATGTGTTAGCCACAATGTATGTGAACTGAAGCATGTTTACAGTACAATATAATGATGGTTTGCATTTCGCAGTGTGAATGTGTATTATAACATCATACAAAACAACAACAAAAAATCAAGAATGTGCAACTCACCTTAAGTTCTTATCTTTCATTGTAAGTTTATTTACACAGCCTTGTTTTTGTTGCCTATTCTAAAAGTGGTAACTACACAAACTTTCACTCGTGAAACCGAGTCCTTTCCAAAATTTGCAGCGTTAATTTGAGAAAGATGATTTATATCGGAATAAAAACTGATACCTGTTAAAACTTAATTCACTTTTTACTTAGAATATTGTTATAGAAGATAAAATAATATCTAAGGGAATGTGCGAAATGTGGTGTTACGAAGAAGCGGCAATTGCTACTGAGCTGACAAAAATGATGTCGGTCGAAGTGGAAGCGGCGAGCGACTGCGTTCGTCAAGCGCCAAGCGCGGCAGTCGGCACTCGGCAGCTCGGCACTCCGCGGCCGCCGTGATGTTGCGGAACGTATGTGGCGGACAAAGAGTAGATTATAATCATTACGTTTCAGTGGCGGCTAGCTGTGACGTCAGCTTGACGTCAGGACAGGCACAATACGTCGAGTATGCGACCTTACCGCTTGATCTGAACAACCTCCGATTTTTGTTTATCCACATATTGATAAAATGTGTTACGGCATAACCCTAAACATAACCACAATTTCACAAAGATATTGTAACACTGTAACTATTTTATTGAAGTAAGGTGACAAAGGAACACGTAATCCCCCTTATAGTAATAAGTGTTGAAAAATAAAAATACAGATACGAGATGCATCGTCAGCCCTGAAGGCCTTGTCAAATGTTTCGTCCCTAGTAAAAAATGTTTGGCATTTGATCTCGATCGGTACGAGCACGCGGCTGATATATGTATGTGTCACGTCACTATACTGTCATCTGTTTATCCATAGATACCAGACATAAGCCAGCTCATTCATATACAGCAGATATATATACCATTTTCTAAGTATTGATTAGAAAATGGACCCCTGAATACTCCGGCGTTAGTCGTCATTAGCTAAGAAGATCACTCTTCGACAACGACCCGGAGAGGCCGTTCACTCAGGAAGTTTTTCATCCGAACCAATCTTACCGAGGGATATGTGATGGATAACCCGTATGCTGATAGCTTGCCTAAAAGGCTAGCGTATCAGACCCTAAAAATACCTTCGAGACATCAAGGAAAGTAGCAGTTTTTTTTATAGTATAGAGTGACAAACGAGCACACAGTCCATCTGATGGTAAGTGGCTATTATGGCCCATAGACATCTACATTTATCCTCGTATGCGAATCAAAATGCAGATGCGTTGTCACCCGTGAGGACTAAGATGGAATGCCTCGTTTCCAGTAAAAAGGGTCTCCGGTTCTCTATACTCACCATACGAAACACAGCAGTGTTAAGCTGCTATTTGACGCTGGTATTCTGTGAGAGCGTGGTCCTTCCCCGGTCGAGCCGACCCATTCGTGCTACAACTATACTATTAATATAGCTGCAGCATGGCTCTACCACGTACAAAGTTGCTTCCGCATTGGAAAAATATATACACTGCAGTATTTTTTTAAATGAACCCCTTGATGGTTATGAATGACTGAAAATGATGATGGTTTTAGTAGTAAACGCGGCATAGATTAAGCGAAAAATTATTCACTGACAATTTATCAATTGCATATTAGATATACATCCGGAACTAAACTTACGCGATTTGATCGTTATATCAATGAAACATAATATTTATATTTTTCATTAATTTTTTGTGACACGTTAACTTTTGCAGTTTATGAAATTTCCCAAATCTTAATCCAAACTTTCTACCTTTCCCAAGGTACCAGCCATATACGGCAATTTGCCAAAGTAATCGAAATGAATGTAAATAAACCTAGCAAGCTAACAGCATAGCAAAGTGGCGAAGCAATCAGCTTTGTAGCGGTTTATAACGGTTGCCGTTGGGCAATCAGTTTCAAAATAGGAGGTTCAGATGCCTGGGTGATCAGTAATCGATTGCTGAAAACAGAATTTGAAAATTCTAAACCGTTCTTGAGATAATCGTGGGACAGACGGACAGACGGACAGACATCGTGAAATAAGGGCCTCTTATATCTCTGTTTAGCCTAATGGTTGACTGGGAGAGAATGCCCTATGGCATTAAGTCCGCCATATGTACAACTTTGTGCATGAAAGCTTAAATAAATAAATAAATCAATAAATCAATAAGTGTATTCGCAAGCTTCGCCACTTAATAAAAATGAAATCAAAAAATTCCTATAAAAATGATTTTTGATAGCTATCTCCTAAATTATCAAAAATAAAATAATGTTTCGAAAAAACCTCTTTTGGTTAGCAATTTTTCACAGGACATCACACCATTTTAAAACAAAACTATATTAATTATACAGGATAAGGTGATAAGGTTTTTCACGTAAAATTAATAGATCTTCAATTTTTATTTGACTACATATTTAAGCCATTTGCTGTAGAGACTATCAGTATTGGGGTCTACGTGCGGTAATCCGGCGAAGTTCCTAAAAGAACAGTATCCGCGACTATACTGATAAGGGGGCTGGTTCTTTTTTCGCTCAAAAGGTTATGTATATATTGATCAGAGTAGGACTGTATGACAATTTAAGTTTTTAGCTGTATTTTTTTTAATATGGCTTTTTAATAGTGTGTATATTTGAATGTTAATTTTATTTTAAGATTTTCCCAAATGTTGGAATATAGGGGAAAATGGTTAAAATAAAAAAGGCGTAAAGATTTCGAGATAATAGCAAAAAACTGAGTTTAATGTGGTTTGTCGATAATTGAACTTTTTTGAATGTACTACTCACTTGCCCAAAACCTGCAGATGTATAATAGAGATCACTATTATAGACCATGGCTTATCAGGGTGGAAACCGTAGAAATTGATCATATTTCGAAGATAAGTTAAGTTCGTCTTTATTTTGACAGCGCGGCGGGCTCTTTCTACTTTTAAACCCCTTTTAGAAATAAGGAATTAAGTAAGAAAGCATGAAGTTAAAATTATAGATGAGCAAACTTTACTATGTTACTATAAACCTGCTATTTCCAGGATAAAAGAGTGGAAACAGTATAACTACCGTACCATTATGTTGGAAACTATCAGACCATAGAGTCTGCTCTATTATTCGTTATTGCTGTTACCAAGAAGAATTATGCTTCTTGACTGCTACATGAGAATTTATTCTATGTCTTTATGATCAGTGCGATGTGTTAGTGGACATTCCACAAAATATATTTTATTTTATTTTGCTATAGCTATAATAATTTAATATCTAGGCGAACAAACGTCGCTCGACGTTAGAAGAACTCTTTATTGGTGGAGTCTAACTAGGTAAACTTGGAAAGTAAAACATTATCAGCCCAAAATGGCAGACTGAATATAACAGTTAACTATTTTATTCATATTTTATGTTGTATTTTATTAAAAAAATTATCTGTAAATTGAAAGATCGGCCCTTATTTATATTCTATAAAATACGTAATTTTTAATACAAAAATAAAAAATATACTAAATCTAAAAACTAAAATTACCATACTGTTCTACTTTTTGCGATATAATAATGGCTATACTTATCCTTTGAGCGATTGAGGTCGCGACACAGTTACCTTAAGAATTTTACCACACGTGGACCCCACGGACCGATACTGGCTATAGAAAATGGCACAAATATGAAGTGATCTCTCGGAGATTCATATCTGAGCTTTTCATTAATTGCAGACGAATCTAATGCCGCCCGGCTCTATATTCAGTTAAAGAAAATTAAAAATTAAATTTTCTTAAACATATGGTTAGATTTAAAATTATTAAATTGTAAATAAATTTAAATAAATGTACACATTATTAAGTGGCGAAGCTTGCGAAGTCACTTATTGATTTTACGATGTCTGTCCGTCTGTCCGTCCGTCTGCCCCACGATTATCTCGAGAACGGTTTCGAATTTTCAAATTCTGTTTTCAGCAACCGATTACTGATTACCCAGGCATATGAACCTCCTATTTTGAAACTGATTGCTAAAAAAAAGCTGATTGCTTCGCCACTTTGCTATGCTGTTAGCTTGCTAGGTTTATTGAATTTGAGATTTTTATATTATATGTATATTTATATATATTTTAATTAGTCCATATTATCGTGCAACAGGTTGTACGACGTTATTAGTGAAAGTTTGCCTAACATCACAAACACTCACACGGAATACGAGTATTTTTTTTGATGATGGTAATTACATTTCGGAGAGTGTGCTCAGGAGTTGCATGACTTAACTCCTCCAGCATGTTCTTATCTCCTTTGTTGTCGACTTATCGACATACCACACATTCAAACCAAACGGTTTGCTTCGTCATTGTAGGTTGATAATGTTTAACTTTTCCTGAGAAAATTATATTTTCTCTAACGCCGATCAAAGCTGGGTTGCCCAAGTACTATTGCAATATCGAAGTTAAAGCAAATATTTAAAAACAATTCCACTCAATTGGCCTTGATTCAGGCTTTTCTATGGCAAGAAATCTTTGGTTTTAAGCATAGTCTCCGTGTGTAATTTAGGTACCGCTTGCTGTAAAGATTTCTAGAAGGACTAAATTTGCAGTAAGGTTTTGAGCAGCCCGTTTTATCTAGTACTGATCACAATTTTGTAGTCCAATAGGTTCGGATCTGGAGTCTATGAGTGCGAACACTGGCCCGATTGACGAGTGTTTATTTTAGTTTGAGCGAGATTATAATGGCTCTCTAGTATCGTCAAATACCACACACTGATTTTTCTTCGAAACCTCGTCTTCATGTTGTTTTCGAGAGTCATTACAAATCGACTATCATGCAGACTTAACAAATTCCAGCTTCTCAAAAAGGCTCAGTACCATAGGCAAAATACATACCTTTTGGCAATTTGTACAGAATACCGAAGAGTACAATTTATCACTTTGTCTTGTGTATGTGGACAAGACAGGGTAATTATATCAATGAAACTATTCACAGCTGCATTGGAAGCTACTGGACTGGAAAGGTGAGGATAGGTACTCACATTTCTCTCTCAATATTATTTGCGGACGATATAGTCAATATAAACAAAAAAAAAAAAACAATTGAAACAAAAAAAGGATATTAGAAATAACACCACCAAACCGAAAAGAAAATCTGAATAGACAACCAGATACACGCCAACAAGCACTAAAGAAAAATAAGACACAACCGAAGAAAACCGGGGATAACCAAAGTTCCATAGAGAAATTCATCAGCAAACAAAGCATAACTAAAGCTTCAGAATCCAGAAGGACTTCCTTGTCCTCTGAATATTCAAATTCAGGTGAATAGCAACTTCAAAATGCATCGCGCCCGCAAACACAACAGAAAACATAACAAAAAACATAATATAACCTCCCCCAGAACGACTCGTCACCGCGGAGGTTGTAGACGACCACCCTCCAAACCTCAAAACATATTACATTGCAACATTTAATGTCAGATAAATAAAAAAAGAAGAAGACGAAGTAGGTCATCAAAAAGGTGGAATGATGACATCGTCGAAGTAGCTGGTACACTATGGCCAAGATTAGCCCAAGACAGAACCACTTGAAGTAATTTGGAGGAGGCTTTCACCGCAGAAGGCGGCCCTTACAACTAACAAAAACTAACAAAATTAAATATAAAGACATACTAACACTACTAACAAATAAAATAAAAACACTATATACAGCTATAATATTATAAACTTAATATTATTCATGTAAGGGATAAATAAAGCTAAATAAATAAATAAATAGTCAATATGACAAAATCGCCGGAAAACCTTAGCGCATAAAACTATGCTCGATGACCTCAATAATATTTCTTAGCAGATAGGTCTTAAGATGAACATCAACAAGATAAAGTAGATGGCACGAAACGTTAATATCACACCTATGCCGGTAGTGGTTGGGAACACAACGCTCGGAGTTGGTGACGATTATGTTTACCTAGGACAGGGTATTTGACGACTTAGGTTCAACTGCGATCGACGGATCCATCTCGGTTGGTTACCTTTCGGGTGAATAAGTTAAACCTTCTCGTACATATTCCTCAACACTTGAAAACAAAGTGTATAACCAGTGCGTGTTGCCATTCATAACATATTGATCCGAGAACTACGTCCTTCACTGCTCTTTATATGAGCTCAAGGTTGCTCAGTGAGCTAAGAATGGGTCGAGCCCTTAATCTCTGATGCTTTTATATTTTATTTAAAATTAAGCATGAGAGGATCATGCTAGAATTCGACATGAACATATCAGGAGCAGAATCAGAGTTACCGACATAACCTAACGGATCAGTAAGACGAAGCTGGCAATGGGTCAGGCTTACAGCTCGAAGATCCCACAACAGATTACAAGGAGAAGAGATTTGAAAAGAGATTCTCTTGTGGCAGCCTCGTATTGGTGAGCGGAACGTAAGGCGCCCCTCACTTGATGGAGTATCTATCTAGTAAGATATGCTGTAAGTCGACGGATGAAGGTGGATCAGGATCGTGCTTTGTGGCCTATGTTCAGAAGTGCAGCGTAGAAACATTTTTTCTCTTTATTTCTTAATAACTCTATCTTATTGTAGATTACAACCGCGTAAACGTTTCTTTTTAGTTTTCCACCCTTCCTAATGATAATTTGCCAATAAAAATAGTAGTGCTAAATAAAATGCCACGCGAGCCGTAGGAAAAAGCTATTATAAGAGTTAGTTAAATTTGTCTGTCAATAAAATAGTTATTTAAAAATCTTATGCCCTAATACACAAACGCTGTTCAATTTTAAGATGTCGTTAAGTCTCATGCTATCTCTATCACTCCAAGTCAAAGTGACTGTGACACCACCAGACTTAATTGAGTAGCGGTTGAGTATTTGGTCTTTACTTATTTAAAAATGCGCAGTATGCATGATATTAACATATTTATTATTTTCTTACATTTCCGCGTAAATATCGCGCATTACAAAATTATAAAACTAGTTATAATTACAATCGTACGATCCATAGTAATAAGAATAATACTGAAATTTTCTCATATAGTTTAATAGGAATTTTCATTTGTAATTATACAATAATTGTCTAGGTGAAGGACTTTCTGAGTGAACGATCTTTCCGGGCAGTCGTAGATGGCTGTTCATCAGGTGTCCGTTCTCTCCGCAACTCTCTTCCTGCTGCATATAAATGATGTGCTTATTCCCGGTAACTATGGGTATGCAGACGACAGTACAGTTGTGGAGAGATACCAACCAAGTGCCCGGGCCAGTCGGGATCAAATCCAGTCAGAAAGAGAGGCTATGTTTGAGCGTGTGAGTCTCACACTACAGGCAGTCTCCGAATGGGGTGATGCCAATCCGTGAGATTTAACGCCACCAAAACACAAGCGTGTCTTTTCACCGCTAAAAGGCCCCGCTTACCTTAGCTCCTACTTTCCGGAATGTATCCTTGGATTACACTGTCAGCCTTCAGTTGTTAGGGGTTGAATTTTCTCCGAACCTCAACTATGGGTGGTTCATTTAGTCCAGAGCCAAAGCAGCTGCAAGGAAACTTAATGTCCTTGCAAGGGTGCGGCGGTACTTCACGCCGGGGCAGCTTCTTACCTTATATAAAGCGCAAGTCCGGTCTTACATGGAGTACTGTTGTCACATATGGGCTGATGCTGCAAAATGCCACCTGGCAACGTTGGTCTCAGTGGAGAGACGTTCTAAGAGGCTCATTGGTGACCTTGATTTGGTTGAAACCAATCTTGTCAACCTCGAGCAAGCAGAGTAACCAGTCTCTCGGTATTCTATAGGATGCATTTCGGTGAGTGTGCGCAGGAATTAAACGCTTTAATTCCACCCTCTCCTTTCCACAATTGAATACAATCTGCGTATCTTCAAGGCAAGAGTGAATAGGCTTTTGTTACGCTAAGACAGTGCGATTTACAATCTAGGGATGCATCACCACTTACAACCAGATGTGATTGTAGTCAAGCACTGGCTTATAATAAGTTAAAAATAATAATAATAAATATAACAATCTTGTGGTCCAAAAACGATTTTAGATTCTAAGGACTGACGATGTTTTGGATATACTGTAGTGGTGTCGACGTGAGAGAGATAATCTAACACCCATTCTTATAATTCATCGATGTCATGTGTATATTAAAGAACAAATCAATATTTATAAATCAAGTAGATTTCTAATGTTGACGGAATATTTATCTCAAAGAATACTAGAACTCAGTATCATGAACGGAAACAGTAGTAAGCGAAGCATTTTGTGCTGCATAACTAGCTAAGGCCAATAAAAAGGACAAATATTTCCTGTTCATTTTTATTTGCTGACATACCCAAGAAACACTCGCCGCGATTATAGAAGATCTTCCGACAACAGAAACTAGTTCGATAGTACGTACCGTCGCGCCGGTAGCAGACGTTGTACAAAGACCCGCTCCCCACGCCCCGTCGGTCCGTTCAGTCCGTTCAACCCGGTTGACAGTTAGCGCGATAGCAAAATTAAAGCAAATCGAGTATAATGCGGAGGAACTAGCTGCAATTAGAAGGAAGCAATTGCAACTCGAAGAAGATCTTATCAAGAAGAAATACGCTAAGGACGTTGCTCAACTGCAGGAAGAAACAGATAGGGAAAGTCTAAACGAAGACGATTTAGTAGAAAATAGGGAACGCGTTGATAGGTGGTTAGAGAACGTAGAGACTGTACGGGGGGAGCCGCCCTACCGCCCGTCTCAGCCCGCGCCCCGCATCGAGATAGAGCAAGCCCCACCGAATAGGGGAATCGGTTACGACCACGCTGAAGATGCCCAGGGGAGGACGGTAGCGAATGATGTTCAACCGCGCCGCGTATATACGATACAGAGGGACAATGGAGTCGCCGTAGAAGTGAACCAGGTGGATCGCCGTGTACGGGTTACGTCGCCGTCGCGCGTCCAACGCCGCACTCTATCGCCTATAGATAGATCGCCACATCGCCACGCGGATCGTAGATCACCGTCGCCGTGTAAGGATGTAGGTATACATAGATCGCCATCGCCACATCGCCACGCGGATCGTAGATTATCGTCGTCGTGTTATAAGGATGTAGGTGTACATAAGTCGCCACCAACACAGCGTAGGCTAGAGGGAGATAGGGATAGAGATAGGTCGCTCACCCCGCGAGGGAAAGATAGGGGTATAGAATAGAACGACTAGCGGAAGCTTTAGAAAGCATGATTAGAGTCAGGCCCGCCGCCGCGAAGCAAACGCAGGACTTGCCTATTTTTAACGGTTCGGCCGCGGAATGGTTAGCGTTTAAAGCCGCGATGAAAGAATCCATGTTTATATGGATTCACAAATACGGAAAATATGGCAAGGTTAAGGAATTGTTTACGCGGTGAGGCTAGGGACATAGTATCGGCACTGCTGTTTACCGCAAAGGATCCAGCAGATATTATGCGAACACTGGAGCAGTGTTTCGGCCGCCCGGAAGTAATTATAGATCGTGCGTTAGAGGAATTAAAACGCCTTCCGCGCCCGGGTCAAACCGCCCAGGAATTAAATTAGTTCGCTATTAAGTTACAGAATATAGTGTGTATTATGCAGAACGTCGACGGCAAAGGATATTTACAAAATCCGATGCTAACTTGGGAAGTCACTAGCAAACTTAGCCCTCACTTACGGTCGCGTTGGTGCGATTATACGGAGCACTACGGAAGTGCGGACGAACCGGACATCGTCACGCTATCCCGGTTCATGATGAGAGAGGCTGACCGTGCGTCAAGTCATGTCTATACGTCCGTAGCGCCGACTAAGGAATCGCGCGTAAGACGAGAGGCGCCGCCGTCGAAAAGAGTTATATTGACACGCCGCGTAGAGGATAGGGCCCGCGACGTAAAGACGTTCACCGCCCAGGAGGACACCGGTAGTGCCTCATGTATGTGTTGCGGGGGTGAACACTCAATCGCCAAATGTAGGAAGCTAGCGCAAATGGGTTTGGACGACCGGTGGAAGTGGGTTAAGGAAGATGGGGTGTATTTTAGGTGTTTAAACAGCAAACACCGACGCTTTAGATGTAAAGCTAGGAAATGCGGCGTCGACGGCTGCAACGCCCCCCACCATGCCCTCCTTCACGCCCGCAAGGCCCGCGCACCTGAAACATCGGCAAAACCGGATGAGACCGTGCTCGTCGCGTCGAATGTTAATAGTAGTGCGTCCGTTTTATTGAAAGTGTGCCCCATTACCGTACGCGGACCGCGTGGTAAGGAAGTAGATACGTATGCGCTACTTGACGAAAGCTCTACTATTTCGTTAATCGACGACGACTTAGCTCGCGAGTTAGGAGCGGAAGGACCGACGAAGCCGCTTAACATTCGAGGCGTGAATAACAGTCAACGCGAGGCCGATAGTAGATTAGTTAGCATAGGCATACGTGGCAAGACGCGCAGTGAGGTGTATAATATAAGTGCGCGGACAATAGCAAATTTAAAGACAGGTTCGCAGTCTGTGAGTAGGGTGTGCTTACGGTTAAAGCACTTACGCGACCTACCGAGTTCGGTTTGTTACGACGACGCAAAGTCAAGATTATTATTAGGCGCCGACAACTGGCATTTAATAATCACCCGTAATTTGAGAATAGGACGTCGAAGGCAGCCTATAGCTGCATGTACGTTATTAGGGTGGGTAATACAGGGAACCGTGCCGCGGTTAACGTGTAGGGAAGACGGCGATACTCTATTACGCGTCGTGAGCACTAGCGGACGGTCAGATAGGGACATTCGAACGTTTGCCAGTCAGGACGAGGAGCTAACGGAACTCCTCAAACGGCAGTACGAGATAGATTCTATAGGTATCTAGCTAAAGAGTAGGCCGCGACGGGAAGAGGAGCGCGCTGTCGACATATTCCAGCGCACCGTCAAGAAGGTCGGCGAGCAATACCAAGCTGGACTGCCATGGATAGACGACAACGTGCGGATACCACCTAGCTATGAAATGGCAGCACGAAGACTACGGACGATTGAAAGAAAAATGGACCAGTCGCCGGACTTTCGGGACGCCTATACAGCCCAGATAGACAACCTCCTGGCAAAAGGATACGCAAGGGAAGCCGAGGGGACAGAGTGAGAGGACCTCAAGAGCTGGTACCTGCCACACTTCGCAGTACGGAACCCGAACAAGCCGGGGAAGACAAGAGTAGTGTTCGACGCGGCAGCGCGCGCATCCGGTAGATGTCTTAATGACTATTTACTCGTCGGCCCCGACTTATTACGGAACTTACCGGTCATACTGTTTAGGTTTAGGGAAAATGAGATAGCCGTGTCCGCGGATATTAGTGAAATGTTCTTGCGTGTAAAAATCGACGAATTGTTTCTCTGGCGAGGAAATGAGCGATCCAGCCCACCGCGGGAGTACGTTATGACGTCTATGATTTTCGGCGCGAGGAGCTCGCCGTTTCTCGCACATAGTATTAGAGATCATAACGCGCGCACACACGCAGAAACACATCCGTTGGCGCTTAACGCTATCGTGCGTAGTCATTATATGGACGACTATTTAGATAGTTATGCAACGGTAGAGGAAGCGGTAAATACGGTAAGGCAGGTTACGGAAGTGCACCAGAAGGCCGGTTTCACCTTGGCAGGCTGGAATTCTAACCACGCAGCCCTATTGGAAGACAAGCCGGAGGAACTACTGGCGAGCAAGCCTAAGGAAGTAGGCTTAAGGCAAGACAGCCCAGGCAGAACCCTAGGGTTGTTATGGATGGCCGACGAAGACGCCCTAACATTCAACACCTCTATGAATAGGGTGCCGCAGGAAGTAAAGGCGCTACAGCGACCACCGACCAAGAGGGAAGCATTAAACGCAGTCATGTCTGTGTTTGACCCGCTCGGGCTGCTTAGCTACCTCACCATCACCGCCAAGATCCTGCTACAAGACCTGTGGCGAATGAAGAAGGTCGGATGGGATGATGAACTACCCGAGGAGGCAGCGGATGAGTTCCAGAGGTGGCTGCGAGTCGTCGAGGAGGTGTCACGACTGCGACTGCCTAGGTGCTATGCTCCTACGGGGGGAGTGGTAGAGCGTCAACTTCACGTTTTTAACGACGCAAGCGAACGTGCGTACGCATCCGCGGCATATTGGCGTATACGATATCGCGACGGAACGATTAGGGTACGATTACTGGCGGCCAAGGCGAAAGTCGCCCCAAATAAGGCGCAAAGCATACCGCGATTAGAGTTGCAGGCGAATTTAATAGGCGCGCGACTCGCGGAATAGGTAGTGTATTGGACAGACTCCACTACGGCGCTCCACTGGATACAAAATGATACGGCGCGTTACACCCCATACGTGGCTCATAGGTTAGGGGAGATAGCGGAAAAAACGTCATCCGAGCAATGGAGGTGGATACCGACTGCAGAAAACATCGCAGACCAGGCGACGCGCGTGAACTACGTAAGCAAGGAAGAAAGTGACAGATGGTTCACAGGACCAACATTCCTTTACGAAGACGAAGACAGGTGGCCTCGCCGTCAGGAAGAGAAGGCAGGGTATGATGAAGAATTGGAGGTAATCGTGGCGCACCAGAGCGACACCAAGGACGCTCCACACCTGCCAGACATAGAAAGATTCTCTTCCTACGAGAGATTGATCAGGGCCACTGCACGAGTACTACAGTTCGTCAATGCCATACGAGGAAGGGCGCACGGACTGACATTGCAGCACATCCAGAGAGCAGAGCGGATGTGGATAGGACACAGCCAACATGAAAGCTTCGCTGAAGACATCAGTCGACTTCAGCTGGGGAAGAACCTGGCAACCGGCAGCGCGCTAAGGAAGCTCGACCCCATATTGGAAGATGGCGTACTACGAGCCAGAGGAAGAATCGACGCAGCCGACATGGACAGCCAGATGAAGAGGCCCATCATATTAAACCGATGCCATCATTTCGTGAAGCTGCTTGTGGAAAAGGCGCATCAGGAAGCAAACCACGCCAACAGGGAGAGGGTGGTCAACGACCTACGCACCAGTTATCATATCCTCCGATTACGACCAACAGTACGAGAAGTGCAGCGGAGATGTCTGCGATGCAAGGTACGCAAGGCGACACCACGGCCAGCGGTAATAGGAGACCTACCATCTGAACGATTAGGGGCATTCGCGCGACCATTTACCTACACCGGAATCGATTATTTCGGGCCTTTAACAGTTACGATAGGACGTCGGCACGAAAAACGGTGGGTAGCGTTATTCACCTGTTTAACGACGCGCGCGGTGCATTTAGAATTAGTATACTCCCTTACGACGAACTCGGCGATATCGGCATTGCGGCGCATGGCGGCTGGGCGTGGGTGGCCACGGGTCATATACTCTGACAATGGGACAAATTTTCATGGGGCAAATACCGAACTGCAACGGGCGATGGAAGAGTGGACACCGCAGCTGAAGGACTACGCGCTGACTTGGCGGACAGATTGGAAATTCATCGCACCGGGCGCGCCGAACCAGGGAGGCGCATGGGAGCGTCTCGTGCGCTCAGTGAAGACCGCACTCGATGCCACTCTGCATCAGAAGAGCTCACGGGAGGAGACGTTAGCGACGCTCCTGACAGAAGCCGAAAACACGGTAAACTCTCGACCGTTGACGCACGTACCGGTCGATATCAACGACGAAGAGGCGCTGACACCCAACCACTTCCTGCTGTTGGGACCATTGAGCCTACCAGTCACCGCGCCGTGCACACCTAGTGATCGTCGGGCGCGGAGAGCGGTGCAAGGACTCGCCGATGAATACTGGAGGCGTTGGGTTAAAGAGTACCTGCCGACGCTGGTTGCGTGCGGGGACTCCCGAGATGCTCAGCAGCGCCAAATCCAGGAAGAAGACCTCGTCGTGGTTGCAGATGGCAACCTACCCAGAAACGTGTGGCCGCGGGGGATCGTGACGAAGACCTTTCCTGGACCGGACGGCGTGGTGCGCAACGTCGAGGTGAGGACCAGGGGCGGAGTGCTGCGGCGGCCCGTCCGGAAGTTAGCCATCCTCCCGAAGGAAGCTTAGTCTCGCAGGCTACGCCGGGGGGAGGATGTTGCGGACGGCGAGGGAACCGCCGCCCCGTCGTCCCTTCATACCCCGTTGCGCCCCGCACACCCCGCACACCGGCAGCAGATCGACGACCAATCAGCGTGCAGCATCGTCGTGCGACGCTACTCACAGGCTAAGACGCTCTCTTGCGGCACATAAGAAGGGCGTTTTGGTCTGTGAGCTGTTCATTTCGAAAAGGCACTCGAAGACAACAATAGAAGAAACCTCAAGAGAAAACCATCAAGAGAGAATAATCTATACTCCATTGAAGACTCCCTTTGTGTATATAGTTAATTAGTGAAAGCCGCATTGTAAATAGTTTAATACAGTATAGTCTACAGTACCATCTTTTCTTTAAGCAGTCCCCTAGCGTAATATCAGTTCAGTAATCAATCAATACAGTCCACTAGCTCCAGTAAATAAATACAGTCCACTTCGATCCCTTATAATTACAATTAAAACCTAATTCAGAGAGGTTATATTCCTTTCATTACCGTATTTATTATTTTCTACTTTATGTTGATACGGATCATTTTTTCATTTATTTTCTGATACTTATTACTTCTAACTTTATTACAATGCTGTTATTTTCGTATTCGTGCAACGCATGTTGTTCCCATGTTTATTTTATTATGCGCTCATTGCATAACATATTTTTAAATAGACCTCATCCACGAGTAAAAGGTCTGCTATTCACTGTGTAAAGATTCATTCTTGTTAGATTAGCTAGATTAGTTTGTTGTTTTTTAGAAAAGAAAAAAAAAGTGTTATTTTAACTACAAAATATGAAAAATTAATTAATGATAAACAATGCTAAATTTAAGAAAAATGTAAGCTGACATACTATTTCATTCATTTTTTTATTTTGCAGGACACAGTTATAAAAATAATATAAAACTATATAACTGAATAAAAGTGAATAGAAAATCGTGGCTTAACACAAACATGCCACTTAAGTTCTTAAACTATAACTTAATGTATAATATTGATTTTTGTTTGCATTTTTTATACAATAAAAAAATAACAACTTAATCGTTAATGTTAAGTATCTGTTATTAAATTTCCTTATACAGGGTTATTTTTCAAAGAGTAGTAAAATTTTAAACGTAAGTTCAAATATATAAATAATGATATACAGACGAGTGAATAAGGCTTCTAATTTTATTTGAAATCATCTCAAATTGAATGTGATTTACGGGCAACAACGTTTTTCCTGTGGTTTTTCCTACCGGTTCACCCTTACGAATGTGTGCGTGCGCAGTAAAATCAGTTAAAATAGCGCATTACAACGCATTTTGAATTTAAAAGTTAAAAAACTGGCCAAGTGCGTGTTCCGCTATAACGACTAAAAATGGGCCCAAATAGGAAAATCGTAATTGAAGGATTTAGATTAAACAAGAAACTTAGACAAGATTAAAAACTTTTCGATTTTGAAAAAAAATACAATTTCCATCAAATCATTCACATGACAGGTACAAAGATGATCATGTTGACGATCTTTCTATATATTCCCGGCAGTGCAACCCTAAGATATACCTACATATATGACCGTAACGAACCTTCACGTAAAACACCACTGCCTTAAATTATCCTGAAGTCACCCGCGTATACGAAGAGTGTGACTAATGAAACTGTATGAGGCCATATAATTGTATGAATACATTTTAATGATGCCTTCAATAATAAACAACTAAAAAATAAGTGAAAGTATTAAGTAAGTAAGAAAGATCCTCCCTGCTTATCCCGCAAATGAAAGAGTAAAGCTATAGTAGTAATGCATTTATGTTGATTTTCTTCATATAAAATGTTTATTTTTAACAGTTTACAATAATTACAAAGTTATAATGCAGCTAGTTTTAGGTCATTTTCTTTGGAGTTTTAACGAAATTTTTACTTAATAATAACTTAAAAAATTCACTTGGATTAATTCACTTGGATTACAAGTGAATTTTATAAGTTGGTCGGCTATTACTCGTTAACTTCTCAATTCTAATTAGCTATGATAGTTTTCCTTTTAACTTCATTATATATACTACTATTGTGTATAATTTCACATATCCAAAAACAGCGATTTAGCTGGTAGAGATTGACACATGACTCTAATGAAAAATTCCAATTTAAGGCCAAATATTTCGCAAACGGACCCCTGAATCGAAAAGATGTTGTTCCACATCCCCAGTGTTTTTGAAAGATCTATCCAACGATACCCCACATGATGGAATGGACTGGTAAAAAAATCATCCTCTATTTACTTGTATGGGAAGTACCTAAAATAAAACTTTTAATGACTTTATTTCACAATTTTTTAGGCATGATTAATATCTATTAACTGTGCCAAATTATAGATTTATATCAAGGGTTTTTGAGCGAAACCGCGGACGGAAGGATATGGCGAAACTACAAGGGTTCCTTGTTGTGTAACTACGGAACCTTAAAAAGGACAGAATATTTCAGATGTTTTTAATTAATTTTTCGTCATCATTTGTCTTATTTTGAACCTTCTCTGCAAATTTGGCCTGTAAAAAAATAACCCTGTAAGTACCCAAACGGTTAATACTCGAGTGTATAATTTTTATGACTAGGTTACGAGTACGTAACTATTTTTATTAAGAGAATAGTATTAATAGAATATTGGAGTGCCTGAGCTGAGACTGAAAGCGATACTTCATATTGCAAAAGGCTAAGTAATAGCATTGCCAAACTATCTAATGGGCGTAAAGATGGCATTAGTGTATATATATATATACATACTATATAGGTATAGTTTGCACTTAACACATTTTTATTTAACGATTCAATAAATATCGGTTGGTATTCATAAATATAAAATTTCTCTGAGATCAAGGCTCTTATTGACATCCAAATAGACTGGAACGATCGTGAACTCACGGTTAAATACTTAAAATCGAATTGTATTGAATATGCGTTACAAGTGATCAGTATTTATATTGGAAAAGCATTTCCATCTTCTTACAGTCAATTAATTGTAAAACGGGTCTATGTGATACGTAAGAGGATCCTAAATTGAGATTTAAACTAGAAAGTCATTACTGAGTAAATAATTAAAATTTTACAATTAAATTACGGAAAATATAGTGAAATAATCTGAAAAGATTTAAAAAATTGTAAAAAAAATATTCAGTGCTAAAATAGACTTACTATAAAAAATATTTATCTTATAAAGTTCTAGTGATAAAGGTTTTTAACGAAAGTTAGTCCACCTAATAGTAAGTGGCTACAGCCAACTTCAAAAAAAGAAGTTCACGAGTGGTATACATCTGAGGACTAAGATAGAATGTTTTTTTTTGCGCCTAGAAGCAATTGGAAAGGGCTACCTCGATACGGCGAGGAAGTGGAGAATGCTTTACGCATACCACGACAGCCGTCTGTCCTGGTTATGTGGGACTCACTCTGACTACCTACTGGGAAACCTAAGTGAAACCCACTAAACTCCACTTTGGGGACTGACAATTGGCCGATTAAGCCGCTTTGTCGGATCGGAAGCGACCTTCTTTTGGGAGAAGAGGGCGCAGGCAGCTACAAGCCGCTGGGGAAGAGCCTTTTAAGGCAAATTAATTATGAAAAATTTATTATGAGTTGACCTGAGCCGCCAGGAGGTAGTTCAGGTCGTTTGAAAGTTTATTAGGCGGGTCCGAGAGAGAGTTTCTCGGCCTGCGGACTCGATAGCGAGAGGGGGGTGGGGCTGCATAAGTAGCTGCCTCACGAATAAGATGATTGGAGTGCGACTCTGAGGCTTTGAAGAAGTTCTCAAAGAGTTTTTTAAGAAATTGTTGAATTGTAGGGAGCTCTAGGTCCCGATGAAGGTCGGCATTACGGACGTACCAAGGTGCGTTCGCAGCTCGACGACAGAAAAGGTTTTGAACTATTTGGAGTTCATTAATAATTTTAGGGCCCGCGTAGGACATGACTGGTCGTATACAGACCTTATAAAGGGTACGCTTGTTTCTGAGCGACATTATACTGTGTCCGCCCAACATACTGTTGAGCCTACTCAGGTAAAAACGTGCGTGACGGGTTACTCTTTTGACGTGGGGCCTGAAAGTAAGCCTTGTGTCTAGAGTGACACCTAAATATTTGGCAGACGTGTGCCAGGGGCAGGGGTCCCTAGCATACGTATTGGTGGAGTGTTTTTTAGACGGCGTCGTTTATAATCGAAGTGAACGGCGGAGCTCTTCTCCGGGCTTACATCGATGCGCCATTTTTTGAACCAAGTTCCTAGGTCATCAACTGACTTTTGGACCTTGTTCCGTATGAAAGGTAGCGAGATACCTTTACAGTAGAGAGCAGTGTCGTCTGCGAAGAGGGAGAGCTGAACACCTTTCGACGGGATGGGAATGTCGTTGGTGAACAGGATGTACAGCAGAGGAGCAAGTACTGAGCCCTGAGGGACAGCAGCTTTGATGGGGCGCTGAGAAGAGAGCGTGCCTTCGTGTCTAAAACGAAAGGTGCGATGCTTTAGATAAGAGGCCACGAGGCGTACTAGACGATCGGGGAGACCTATTTTGTATAATTTGTAGATAAGGCCTGTATGTCAGACTCTATCAAAGGCTTTAGTTTAGCTATGTCGAAAAAGACCGTGATGGTCTTATGACGACGAGGATAAAAACCACTGAGGATATTTTTTTTTATAGAATAAGGATGACAAACGAGCACACAGTTCACCTGATGGTAAGTGGTTGCTGCGGCCCATAGACATCTACATCTATCCTCGTTTGCGAATCAAAATGCAGATGCGTTGCCACCCGTGAGGACTAAGATGGAATGCCTCATTTCCAGTAAAAAGGGCCTCCGGCCACCTGCACTCACCAAGCAAAACGCAGAGGTAAACCTCTACTTCACGCTGGTATTCTGTGAGGTCGTGGTACCACCCCGGTTCGAGCCGGCCAATCCGTGCGACAGGAAAACCTGCCGCGTGGCTTTACCACTGTTAATTATATTCCACAATACGGTGAACTTGTTGGGGACATGAGTGTTTCGCTCGGAAACCGAATTGATGGGGAATGATAAGAGGGTCACCGTCTGTGGAAAACAGATGGCGTATCATGCGAGTTTGGATGACTCTTTGGAAGAGCTTGCCCATGGCCTTGAGGAGGCTAATGGGGCGATGACTGAAGGGGAGGTTGAGAGGCTTGCCTGGCTTGGGAATACCAATCACAGTTGACTTTTTCCACGTAGTGGGAAAGTAACTAAGGTTGAAGCAGGCGTTGAAGATAATAGATAAAAAGGGTTAACACCTGCCGAGGATAGTGTTTTAGGGCTTGGTTGGAGATGCCATCCGCGCCCGGAGCGTTTTTGGGCTTAAGTCCTTTGATGAGGGATGAAATCTCATCATTGGATACAGAGATAGGTTCGGAGGCTGTAGGGGGTGAGTTCCGGCGGCGGACCTCATCCTCCACTGACTGAACGTGTGAGGGGTCGACGGGTTGAGAGCTAGGAGAGCATTGTGCGGCAAAGCTGTCTGCAAAGCACTCAGACTTTTCCTCGTCCTCGAAGGCAACCGTACCGTCGGGACGGGAGAGAGGGGGAGTGTGGGTGATAGCGTCTATGCGGAGGGCTCTAGCCATCTGATAGTACGCTGTATGAGATGGAGAGATAGTCTCCATGAGTTTACTCTTTTCGAGGTCTCGAAATTCTGAGAGGCGGAAACGGAGTTCTCGTTGAAGACGATTGGCCGTGCGCCTATATTCGGAGGTGGGATATTTTGCTGCTCTCCGGAAAGCAGCTTTCTTGGTTTTTAACAGGTTGCTAATATGTAGGGGAAGCCCACTATTGTTAGCAACCGGGACGACCCTTTCGTTCTCCTTAAGGGAGGATTTAATAAGGGTGGAGAGTGAATCCCTTCCAATTAGTGAAGGTTTGTGTGTGTTTTGGGGGAGGTGGCTGATGGCCAAGAATGAGGGAGACCGGTCGGTGATCGGATCCTAGATCGTCTAGTGTCTCGATTGCCCTGAGGTTGAGAGAAACTCCTTTGAGTAACGCAAAATCTAGTACATCGGGGGCGTGGTCGGTGTTATCGGGAATGTGAGTAACACCGAGGGGACTGTGGACGGTAATATCAAGAGACTGCGTGATATCGAGCAGTATCTTGCCACTACGGGAGGTAGTACGGCATGTCCATTCAGTATGCTTGGAGTTAAAATCTCCAAACATAATGACTGAATTGCCTAAAGATGAAATAGCCTCAAAATCTTTTTTGAGGGGATGGGTTCCTGAAGAGATGTAACAGGATGGACTGATGTCCAGTCATAGCTAGCCTGCATACCGTGGCTTCCATGTTGGTAAGCTGCGGAGTAGAAACAGTGAAGTGTCTTCTTGTAATAGATGGCCGTACCGCCGCCTCGGCGGTCGGGTCTGTCATTACGAAGAAGAGAAAAGTTTTTAATGGAAAGGCCTTTAGTGTCCTTAGTTTTGAGATAAGTTTCCTGTAGGAGGAGGAAATCGGCTTCACGATTTCGAAAAAAGAGCTTAAGCTCTGGGAGGTTATTTCGCAAACCGCGAATATTAAAGGATACAAGAGATAAACCCTTAGGTTTGATACGACCGTGAGACTTTGGTAGAGCAAACTGCTCTGTCATTGTGAAGTTAATTAAGTTAACTTAACTTACAACGAGCACAAAAGATTATGATGCTCTGCAAGAGCGAGGAGACGGTCCTGAGGGGACCTCGCAGCGCACAATTTGCGTGCTAACACAGCAATTTCCCCAACGTCGATGTTCCTAATAGCGGAATACACCGTTTTTAGGTCATCAACCATTGAGGGCGAAGCCCGGAGGGGGCCGAATAATGCCCTGAGGGGGCTTAGGGGGACCCTGAGAGGGCCGAGAGAAGCCCTGGGTGGGCTGAGAAAGGCCCTGACGGGGCATCCGTTGGTAAAGAGCCGGGAATGAGCGGTCGTTGACTGGCGGTGGAGCTTGCCTACTGGGGCAAGGATGAGGTGCACAAGGGCAGCCTCTGTAGTTAGCCGGGTGGCCTGTTTGTTTACACAGGACACACGCGGGTGGGGATTCGGCGTCTTTAGGCCGAGGACACTCTTTAGTGTTGTGGGGTTCAAGGCACTTAACGCACCTGGGTGGGACGGAGCAGTTGGCCGCCGCATGACCATATAGCTGGCAGCGGTGGCACTGCGCCGGGAACCCGCGCCTATGTGGAGGCTCAACCCTCACTCTCGACAGGCCACACACTGTGCGTACCTGCCGGAAGATGGCTTTTGCCTCCGGCACGTTGGTTAAAATGACTAGGGCAAGAGAGAACCTCTGGCCCGTTCTGCTGTGCATTTTGTACACGGCTTCTACGGGGAAACCGTGGGACTTAAGGTCCTCAAGGATTTCCTCGTTTGAGAACTCGAAGGGGACGCCTCGTATGACGGCCCTGACTTTACGCTCTTCCGGAAGAGCGTATGAATGGTAAGATACACGTTCGGCTGTGAATAGCCTGGTGAGTTGACGGAAGTCATCGATAGAATTGGGGATGATTTTAATAGTCTCCCCGAGGTTGATTGCGTGGTCATATTTAATGCCTGCGTCGTAGCAGGTTTTCGACAATTTGGTGAATCTTGCCTTGTCTCTTAGGAAGACAGGAGAAGAGACTTTCTTCTTGGCAAGGACTGGAGCACAGCGGGAAGCTGGCTTTGAAGGTGGGGCGATGTCCAACGACATTAGGGGAGCCTTAGCAGCAGCGGGGGCTGCGGGGGCAGAGACGGCAGCGGGAGCTGCGGGGTTTGAGGCAGCAACGGGGGCTGCGGAGGTAGAAGGAGCGGCAGGGGCCGCTGAGACGGAAGGGGTGCGGTTTTTCGCGGTGCGTTTACCGCCGCGCTTTGATGTAACTGTGGTGTAGGACGAATCCCCGGTTCCGTCGGAGTCACAGGACTTCGATGAACCGGTGCCAGAATTGGTGGCGGGCCTCTTCCGGGAGGCCGACGCAGAGGACTTGGACTCGGAGCATGCGTACTCCATGTCTAGTGGGGCGAAAGAGTTCTTGGACTCTAGGTAGGCTGCTAAAACGGGCGGCGGTTGAGGTGCCTGAGGGGTATAAGAGGCAACAGTTGCCACGACTGTGGCGAGAGCCAAATTATCCAGCCTATTAAGGCCTTCAACAATGGACCCAATAAGGTGTTGTTTGGACATGGTGCTGGGTGGAGACGTATTTGAAACGGAGGGGGCTGGAGAGTGCTGTTCTGAAAAGAACAGAGACGTTCTGTACCTAAACAGTAAGGGCGGGATCACCGTTCTCAAAAGAACGGGACGTTCTTATTCAAGGAGTAGTGCACCTGCTCTGAAAAGAGCAAGTAACTCCCTAGAAACAATATAAACGTACACGTTATACAAATAAATAACGAAAACAAAATTAGAAATAGTTAACAATAAAAATTAACAATAAAAATAATAATAACAAGCAGAGGTCAGTCAAACCTCTCCGCCCGAAGACAGGGGGGCAAGAACTGTTAGCGAAAATGACTCACCAAAGCGTCGACGCTGTACAGCGCGAGCAGGACAGCAGAGGCGAGAGAGCGAGAGAGCACTACCGTACGGGGACGGATGCGCGGACTACCTGGACCGCTCGAGAGCGGTGCCACAGGCGGAATGAGATGAAATGTTCACAGCCTTCAGTTATATACTGGCTCTACACACCGTTCAAATCGAAACAGCAGTGCACGCACTACCATTTGACGACAGAAATCCCAGTAGGTACCTAAGAGGTACCTACGTCTACCCAGCCGGATCCCTAGGCAGAAAATGAGTCCTACCACCTAATGAGTTCAGTAGTGACTTGACGGAAGACTGCTTCTCTCATGGTTAGCTTTGTGTGGCATTTTCTCGGGTGAGCTGCGCTAGTAGTCTGACCATTTTGTCCTAAAAAGGTAATTTTGTGGTGCCAGTGCCTTCGCGCCACAATAATGTAAACATATCGAGCACAGCTTACTCCTCTAAAACAATACAGGCTATTATTTATTTATTTATTCTTAGTTGAACATATTAATTTAAAGGATTACAATGGGCGGACTTAATGCCTTTTCACGCTATCAAAGTTTCTCAACGACTCTGTATATGTGGAACAAGTTCTGCAGTATAGTAACACGAAACATTTGCCGCTCCCTGAACTAAAATCCCTGCCCGGCGGAATAGCAATTTTTATTTATATCATCATCATCATTACAGCCCTTCACAAGTCCACTGCTGAACACAGGCCTCCCCCAAAGAATGTCATAAAGCAAGGTCCTGAGCCACCTGCATCCATCGACTTCCTGCATATTTTACCAGGTCGTCACTCCATCTAGTGGGGGGACGCCCTACACTTCGCCTGCCGGTGCGAAGCTGCCACTCGAGAACCTTTCTTCCCCATCGGTTGTCAGTTCTTCGAGCTATATGGCCGGCCCATTGCCACTTCAGCTTACTAATCCGTTGGGCTATGTCAGTCACTCTCATTCTACTGCAGATATTCTCATTTCTGAGTTTATCACGCAGAGAAACTCCGAGCATATCCTTCTCCATAGCTCGCTGAGAGACCTTGAGCTTCCTCATCCGGCCAGTAGTGAACGAAGGACCACGTCTCAGTTCCGAATGTCATCACTGGCAACACGCACTGGGTGTACAGTCTCCAGTACAGAAGTCCCCTCGGACTTCTGTACAATTTGCCGAAGGGTATGTATGTGGTCTATGGTGCTAAAGCCTTTTCGGAAACCGGCTTGTTCGGGAGGCTGGAAGTCGTCAAGACTGCGCGCGAGACGATTCGTAATGACTCTCGAAAACAGCACGTAGACGCGGCTCAGAAGGGAAATCGGTCTGTATTCTTCAAGAGAGCGTTGTCGCCTTTCTTGAAGAACAAGACCACCGCACTTCTGCTCCACGCCTCCGGTGTAATGCCACCATGGAGGACGGAATTAAAGAGCTTCTGAAGGACTTCAAGTACCGGTTTTCCACCCGCTTTCAGAAGCTCCGCTGTAATTCCATCCTCGCCTGGGCCCTTACCGTTTTTAAGGTGCTGGAGAGCCATTCTCACCTCGCTCAGAGTGACGTCCGGGATATCATCGGAATAATGTCGGATAAAACTCGCTCTTGGATCGTTACTCACACTTGCGTGCGGCTCCAACGATGACGTGTACAGCTGCCCACAGAACCTCTCAATCTCACTCAAAATCTCAGGTGCCCTGGAAACGATGCTCCCTCATTCGGTCTTCAGCTTTGACAGTTTGCTCTTTCTGGCAGACAGATCTCTGGCAAAGACTTTGGAGCCTTGGTTCCGCTCGATCGCTTCTTCAATACGAGCTGTATTAAAGTTGCGTAAGTCCCGCCGCATGCATTTAGAGATCTGTCTGTTCAGTTGCCTGTACGCTGTCAAATCTGTTGAAGAATGTAGCTTCATCTCCCGTCTAACAGCCATGAGATTAAGAGTGTGATCGGAGAGTTATGTGTTCTTCTGCGGCGGGTCTTGCAGAACTTAGCTCCGACTGCATGGACAGTTTCCACGAGCTTGTCATTGAAATCGTCCACTTCATTGCAGTCTAGAAGACACTGAAAACGGTTTTGTAACTCGAGCTGAAAGGTTTCGGGACTTTGGATTAGAGCACGAGGGGGACGGAGCGTTGACTTCATTAGACGAGACCTCTCCAACTTAACGTTTAGGTTCAGTGTGTCTCTAACCACTCGGTGATCGCTGCCGGTTTTCACCCTCGCGATCACTGAGACATCACTGAACAGTTGTCGTCTGATCGTCATAATGAAGTCAATCTCATTTTTTGTCGAACCGTCGGGGCTCGACCAGGTCCACTTCCTGTGGGGCCGCTTTTGGAAGAAAGAGTTCATCATAAAGAGTCCCTCTTTCTCCATGAAGTCGGCCAGCTGCTGGCCCCTTGGGTTCCGTTGCCCTATTCCAAATTTCCCCACTTTCAGCTCACCGTTCTCTCTTGTGCCTAGTTTTGCATTGAAGTCTCCCATTAACACCGTATATTGGGTTTTGGAGGAATGCATGGCTCTAGAGATATTCTCATACATGTCCTCCACCTCCTGATCGGGGTGTGCCGAGGTTGGTGCGTAACCCTGTATGACCTTCAGCGAATACCGTTTGGTAATTCTGAGTATAAGGTACGCAACCCTCGTCGATTCACTCTCAATCTTTACAACGTTGTTAACGAGAGACTTGTGGACGATAAATCCGACACCTCCTTGGGACAGTATGGTCGCCCTCCCGGTGATAGAGCAAGTTGCCGTATTCAAGGATTACCGTGTCCTCCCCCTCTCTTCGGACTTTGGATAATCCTATAATATGCCAGCGTAACTTGTCTATCTCTTTTTCCAGCTCCACAATCTTCTCGTCAGTCCTCAGGGTGCGTGCGTTGTATGTTGCCAGGTCGAGTCGTCGTAGGTGGCAACCGAACCTCTACCGGAGATTCTTAGCACCCCCTGCCCCGCCGTTACCATGGTCGCCACCGTAGCCAGGAATAGCGGGGCCGCCGGGGACTGGGGGCCGTCTCTTCGTAACTTTCATCATGGGGGTTATATTGCCATAGTT
This sequence comes from Parnassius glacialis, assembly GCA_033319125.1. Classification (NCBI taxonomy): domain Eukaryota; kingdom Metazoa; phylum Arthropoda; class Insecta; order Lepidoptera; family Papilionidae; genus Parnassius; species Parnassius glacialis. Next base: position 20,959,770 of record JAVANC010000027.1, on the reverse strand, counting down.
GCCACGCTTGGCGAGCAGGTTGGCAACCGCAGTTTTTTTATTGTATTTTTGCCGTTACCAGGAAGATGCTGCTGCCCATCTTCTGCCTGTTTCCCTTTGTCACCTTTTACGACACCCACGGGAAGATATGGGGTAGTGGATATTTTTAACCGCCACTACACGTCACTTTATTATATATATATATATATATATATATATATATATATATATCCAAACATATGTGGACGAAAGACAAGGACAGAAGGCTAATTTATAATATCTTGTTAAAGATGAATGTAAGCTTAAAATTAAGAAATAAATTAGAAGCTATTGACGCCTACTTTAGTGCTTATTAAAATAATAAAAAAAATGAGTTGTGGCTACCTATCGAGTTATCATCATCATAGTTCATCAATGCAGCCTACTTATTAAGTCCACTGCTAAACATAGGCTTCCCCCATACATTGCCTCATAGGGGAGATTTTTCCATGGATTCCACGGTAAGCAGGCGGGTTTGCATTTCGCTCTGTCGCCGCTTATGATGTATATATGTGGTAATGGATATTCTTACAAGCCACGTCCTTTGAGAATGAATGTATTGCATTATGATTTAAAGATTCATAATTATTTGGAAATTCTAAAGTTAATTTTTCTGTTCTTTCCTTATTTCATTTTAGTAGGAATTAATAAAGTTTATAGTAACTAATTACTACTTAAATAGTAGATTATAGTGGCATCTATCGAAATTAAAGTGTGAGATGAAACAGAAACAGAAACTTTTTATTCAATATAGATTATAAATAATACTTATTGAAAGTCACTCTTTTGTTTAATTACCACTGGTTCGAAAAAAAAACACTCTGTCCTGGGAACAACCAGCAAGAAACCCAGCGGTACCTTATTTTTTAAATAACAGCTTACAATCATGTATGTTACACAAATTAACAACACAATAAATTAGAAATAGCTTGGTAGCGATCACCTCATTTCCAGGGGTTTTTATAATCCATAAATTCTTTAAAATTATAATAACCCTTTTTATACAAACTTTGTCAAATAAAGTTTTTGAATTTTGAGCAGGTCAAATTTTGTATATTTTCTAAAATTTTGTTGTAAAAGCGTATACATCTGATGAATTACTGACTCGATGGAGTCGAGTAACTGGTACTACTAGCTTGTGTCTGTTCCTAGTATTTACAGAATGAATATCACTTATTTTTATAAAACTACTTTTATTTTTGTGTACGTACATTACATTTTCATAAGTGTATTGAGAGGCCAAATATAATATATTATTTCCATAAATTTTTGTCGCAGCGACTCTTTAGGCTTTAAATCGTAAATTGCTCTTATGGCCCTCTTCTGTAAAACTAATATAATTTCAGTGTCAGCTGCGTGTCCCCATAGTAAAATACCATACGATATTATGCTTTGGAAATAGCTAAAGTAAACTAGTCTAGCTGTTTCAACACTGGTAAGACTTCTAATCTTTTTTACAGCATATGCTGCAGAACTAAGTCTGCTTGCTAATTTTGATATATGGGGGCTGCATTGAAGCTTCGCGTCTATTGTGATTCCAAGAAAAAAGGTGGTATCTACAAGACTCAGTTTCTGCCCATTTAAAATTACATTAGTATTTAATTGTTTGACATTTGGAGTCATGAATTTTATTCAATTCGTTTTAGTGCCATTTAAATGCAAATTATTAACACTGAACCAATTTACTAATTTAGATATAGCATTTTTTTACTTCGTCATATTTTAGTAATTGTAGAATTAATTTGAAAATAAAAGAAGTGTCATCTGCAAATAATACTATATCATAGTTATCCCCTACTATGTAAGGTAAGTCATTAATGTACACAAGAAACAGAAAGGGCCGAGAATTGAGCCTTGAGGCACGCCCATTTGTACCATCGACCCGGAAGTTAATGACAACTCTTTGCGTTCTCTTACTTAAATATGAAATAATTAATTTAAGAGCATCACTTCTTACACCGTAGTGTTGAATTTTCCTGATTAATGTTTCATGGTGAACACAATCGAAGGCCTTGGATAGGTCACAAAATATACCCAAAGCATCCTGTGAATTCTCCAATGCATTAAAGATATATTTAATCAGATCAATACCTGCATCAGTTGTCGAGCGACCCCTTGTGAAACCAAACTGATTTTTATGAAGTATTTAATTAATTAATAATTTTATTTATATTAAAGAAATTTAACATTTCATCAAGAGTATCTTTTTCAAAAATCTTACTAAGTGTTGGTAGTACAGAAATAGTTCTAAAATTGATGGGGTCTAATGTACTACCAGATTTAAATAAAAGTATTATGTACTTTACTATGCTTCATTAAATCAGGAAACACACCAGATTTGATACTAGTATTAAAAATAATAGCTAAATGAGCCGCGATTGTATCTATTATAGACGCAATAACTTTAACGGAAATAGCCCGCAGATCCGCAGTTTTCTTAACATCAATAGTTTTAAAATATTTTACAATATCTTTTGATGATACTTTATGAAATGTAAAATTCTTTGTACACGCATTTACATTTTGTTTAAGTAATGATTCGGCGACGGCAGGAGAAGAATTCAGTGACTTATTGGTTAATATCGGAATATCAGTAAAAATATTTCTCAAAAACCATTGCAACGTCCTGATCTGATTCAGTTAATTTGCTGTTAACAATTAACTGGTAGTTTGAATTGCGAGAGTTGATCTTACCAGTTTCACTATTAATTATACTCCTATAATTATATATATATATATATACTATGTCATTTTAATTTTATTAGAAGCCGTCTTAATTTTGTTGCTCAAATGCAAAGACTTGGCTGTGGAGCACACTCTTTTAAATATTTTTGAATATGTTTTTACATATTCCCTAAATTCAACGCTATGATTATATCACCTTTCATTATGTTGTTGAATACGTTGTTTTCTTAAGCGCGCGCGCGCGCGCGCGCGTGTGTGTTTGTGTGTATATGTGACTAAGTCTAAACAAATTTATATTAACATGATACCTGTGTTGTTGCAGAAATCATTCAGCTTCGATGAAAATACTTATAAACAGTATTGCTACTTGCCACTCTCTCCTCAAGAAGAGAGTGATGACATCGTCATTAATAATAATACAAGCGATGGTGGAAAAAGAAAATTGCAATCGATTGATAATTTTATTGAAGCTGAATCAAAACTAAAAAAGAGGAAGCTGTTATCGTCAACCGTAGCACGAGCCGCTGGAGATGGTGCATCATACATTTCTACTAATTTTGATGACGGAGACCAAGCGACGCATCTCATAAAATTTGAAATGTACGATATGAAGAAGCTATCCAAGATTCATATAACCTATGCCTGCTCTTATGGACTCCTACCGTCGCCGATTTATTGAATGACTTCCAACTGTTCAAGGAGAATGTTTTAGAAGTAAAAGTACTATTAAATTCATTGCAAATACGCTTAAATAATGTTCGATACAAAAAATAGGATCATTTTGGTATGAAAGTGATGGTAGTTTTTTCACTACGTTACTTCTAAATTTCTCCAAGCGACGTGCATTTACTGGAACAAACACAACTTTCTTATCTACTTGCTTTTTGTGAACATATGGTAACGAAACTACTTGTCCACAGTGATCAGAACTTAATTTTTGAATTATACATTTATGCAACGGCTTCACATTTGTAAAAATGTTATCTATACATGTTGCACTAGATTGAGCAATAGGTGTTGGCTCTAAAAATAAATTAAAAAGACCATACGATTTAAACAATGATACTTATTTATTTTGTGACAATTATCTAAATTTAATATTGATGGAGGAAGCTTCTAGGATATTGATATTAAAGTCTCCACATATTACAACAGATTTATTCTGTTTATTAAGCTTAGCAAAAACTTCCTCCATAATTTTTTCAAAAGTATCGTATATATAGAACATGGGGATCTGTAGACGCTCACAACAATGAGGTGCTCAAACTCAACACATGCCATTTCTACAGTTCGCTCAGCAAAGAGGCTCACAATATCTTTACGTTCTTTACATGATAATAATTTACTAGCTAAAGGAGTCACCTCTTAAAACCGTTTCTCTATTGAAAGAACTGACCACCTGGTGATTGATATTTGAGATGTTTCTAAGTTTAATTTCTAATCTATAAAAAAGTTTTGATTATCTATAAGTAAACTGATAAAACTGTAATTATTGCAAAGCTCTCACTATCCATACAGTATAGTAAAGTATATAAAGAGTTTTTTATATATTTGTTAGCCAGATCTTAGGATTAATAATATCATAAAGTAGTTAATTATAGCACGAAATGGTGGCATTTAATTAAATTTAACATTGTTTTTTTTATTATGTCATGATATAGCCTAACCAAATCAATGAACAGAGATCGTTTGGTGATATTAACAACTAAACACAACATTGCTATTTCTTCATATTGTTATATCGTAAAATAATTTCATTACACACCGCTAGCGGCGCTGAAAGCGTATTTTTGACCAGGGATTGAAAACGGTTCGAAAATACTGGTATAGAACCGGTATTTAGCGGTTTCGGTACCTATACCGGAACAGGAACCAGAACCTAAATTAGAACCTTTAAGAACCTTTATTTTACCGGTTCCTAAGCAAAGCGAAATCGAGTCCAAACTTGTTTGAGGTGCGGTCGGGTGGACGGCGCGATAAGGCCCGCGGCGGAGTGTGAGAAGAGGGGAATTTGTAAAATATCACATTTGTAATGGTGGATCTTCTGTTACATATCAACGCAGTGTTGCCAACTCTACGGATTTTTCTATAAATATACGGAAATTTGTCATCATCTACGGAACTACGGAATTTGACGTTGCAATCTACGGAATTTTTATAAACTTAACAAGGTTTTTTTTATCATGAGTGTGAACTTGCCGACAATGTCATACTCTCTCTCTTCTTCTAATGTTGTCTGTATTAAATTATATTTAATAATTAATTCTATGCTATCTGTATTAAAATAAAACCATTTTTACTCATAAATATCAAATTTTTGTGAGGTTAATCAATTTCAAATGTTAATAGCTTAGATATTTTGAATTAAATTACGTTTGTTTCGAATTTTAGAACACTTCTTGGAAAATAGGCAGTTAGTATAAGCGCGTATAACCTTTTTTTTATAGATGATTGAATTGTTACTTAAAATTTTTCTAATCCATGCTATCCCATTTGTTTTTACAATTATTTAAAAAAAAATCTGCCGAATTATTCTTCGCTTTTCCTCGATCTTTTTTTTTTCGAATTTCTTAAAGTTCGTATAGTTTTTCATTGTTACATAAATCACCCGAGTCTGAAACACCGTATTATATCAAATAAACTAACAAAAACCAGAAAATAAAATCCATGTTAATAAGTCGTTATAATCAAGTTTGTAACGTATTTTTTAGTATAACTATTTACAAATATTAAAGTGTGTATAGTTATTTTATTTGTTTTTTACTAAAAGAAAACCATTATTGTATATATAATTTTAATATTTTTTTTTATGGTCCTTTTTTCTGACATGTGCAGCTTGATTCGATGTTATACTACATTTAAACTTACAACAAGAAATTTGGAAAAGGATGAATCTGAAGGACAGAGTGAGAAATTGTTTAATAAGAGAAGGGTGTGGTTTGCAAGATGATGTTGTGACCAGGATTAAGAAAGGAATGCTTCGGTGGTTTGGTCATGTAGAAAGAATGAATGAGGAAAGAGTGACAAAGCAAATTTATGTTGCAGAGGTGAACGGCAGAGTCGGGAAGGGTCGCCCTAGGCGAAAGTTTATCGACCAAATTGGCGATATATTGAAAATGGGCCAAATCAAGAGTACCTTTAACCGACGAGCGTGTATACGTAGGTATATGGATGTGGAGGAAGCGAGAGAGGTCTGTCAGGATCGTGCCAAATGGAAGTCCATAGTCTCTGCCTACCTCTCTGGGTGACAGGCGTGAGTGTTTATGTATGTATGTATGTAACAAGAAATTTCCATGACAGAATGAATTTATCAACTAAGTTCAAAAACAAATATTGTCGATCCTCAACGGAACGGATATTTTGAAATAGCATCTACGGAATTTTACGGAATTTTTTATACCAATCTATGGATTTGGAGAAATTTGATTATAGGTTCTCGGAACCGGTATTTAGAACCGGTACATCGGAACCCAAACCGGAACCGATACCGGAACTGGAACCGTACCGAAAAGAGGAACCTTTATAAGAACCTAAATGAAGAACCAGAACCGAAATTGGTACAGGTATTCAATCCCTGTTTTTGACAGAAGCAGAATTTTCAATAGAATATAATTTATTCCTAATTTACACATCATGTATTATATAAATGTTAGCGGCTTTGTTGTGTGAGACGGCACCCCACTTGCACCTCAACTTATTGTCGCTGAGTGCTATTGGTTACAGTTTTTTGTTTTTATAGTTTTAATCTCATAGTGCCGCCATCTACCTACTGCTAAATAAACTAATAATAAATAGAAGTGAAGTAATAAAATAATAAGTGATGAAATTAATGAGAATTCTATTGAATACTTTTTTTTTTCTTCCAGTATCAAAAATTGTCAGACTTAAAATATCCAAACCGATGTCGGCATGATTTATCGTTATTGTCAAATTGACTAACAGAACTGTGTACACAAAACTGTGATTATGACAGAATGTCTTTAGTTGAATATGTTGGGTGTCTATTAGCACAGCAATATTCCACCAACTTCTTTTTGTATCAAAATCGATCTAAGTAATTGAAAATTAAGTGGACTGTAAGATTTTCATATCTAAATGATAGAATAGTTTGATTGACTAATTACAATGTAGATGGGGTCCACAATAGTGCAAAAGCTTATTTTCAGTGTTTATGAGTTTAAGTAAGCAAATACGAAAGCTGTGTAGCCCGCCGTAAGATTTCAAAGTACAGGAACAAAAGAGTTCAATTCCCGCGAGGCCCAATGAAACTACTACTATTACCTACCTATTGAGGTTTTTGTGACAGCCCCGGTTTCATAGCTGACATGAGTAAATGACCAGGCTCTAGCGAAAAAGTACTATAAATATTAGAGACGGCAAATTTTAAACGCATGTTTATTTAAATTTTAACTATGAGTACCTAAAACTGCATTGATAGAATCTTGAAAGTTATCTGGTAATCGAACCGATCGTAAGCAACCCAAATTCGATCGTGCGGATCGAATTTGGGTTGCTTACGATCGGATCGCCACCAATCACATTTTAATTGCAATTTGAAGTTTCGATTTACCACGTTCTCGATGGTGAAGCAAAATATCGCGAGAAAACCTACATATTTGAGAAGTTAAAAAAATATTTCGGAAATAATTTTAGGTATACTTATGTGAAGACAGTCAAACCGCGTTGTAGTCAACTCAATCAACTCTTTTTTGTCCAGTAGTGGGATGTATGTAGGCTGCTACTTTTTTACTTTTAATAGGCCTATCCACTGTTGATCATAGGCTTCTCCCATTGTTTGTCAAATAGATCGGATTTTTGTAGTAGTAACCAAGCTTGGCGAGTGGGTTGGCATCCGCAGCTTTTTATTACTCTGCACTGTTATCAAGAAAATGCTGCCATCCATCTCCTGTTTCAGTTTCCCTCCTGTCGCCTCTTACGACACCCACGAGACGAAATGTGGTATTGGTTTCCATTTCGCCGCCTCTATACTGCTAATATATTTCTACTCCCGTTCATCATATCGATTCCCTGCATAGATCACGAAATAAGTTGGATATTATCCGTTGTTGCCACGCTTGGCAGACGGGTTGCCAACTGCATCTTTTTATTATTTTGAGCTGTAATCAGAAATACGCTGCTGCCCATCTTCTCTGTATTTCTACTGCCGTTCATGAATATAGTCCCTGTCACACGTTCACCGTGAATATAACTACATTTATGAAATTTTAACTTTAGTTGAAGTAGTTTTAATGATATTTCTAAATTGAAGCCAACGCGAGCGAAGCCGCGGTTAAAAGCTAGTTAATAATAAATCTGTTCTAAATATTAAGTATAATAATATATCGACTTTGATAGTTGTACGCAGTTTATAAAACCAGTCTATAAAATATAACCTTTAACCCAGTTAATTTCAACGAAATCAAATTATGGATCGTGTAAAAATGAGGACGAACACTTGAATATTTTGATGCTGACCTACATCGACTTAATATGTACTCGTGATGCTTAAAATGTTCGGCCATAAATGTATTAACATTTTTACAACTTTTTACTGTCAAATGGCAGCCCGCTAAATTACACTGCAAGCCCCCAGCCCCATCTATTCATTAACGCCTGTGAAAATAGTGGCCGTGTAGGATGCACATGGGTTCCGACGCGACATGGTAGAAGATCCAGTACGTTTTGCCAGTGATGACCTAAAGAACTGCGATTTGGACCTTTACTTCTGGTGGTATTAAGTAGGTTATAGTCGCTCTGCGAGCAAAGGAGAGCTTTGAGTTTTCTGTCCAGTCAATCCACTAAGGGACATAAAGGGTCAAAAAATTTAACTTTAAAATAAAAAGTAAATTTAATGCCGCCTGCCTGCCATTCCTACCAAATTTCAAGTCTCTAGGCCTTATGGTTCCAGAGATATCGGTAAAAAACGCATTTTTAAACTATAGCTCTTATAGGTATAAAACTTGGCCATAATATTCTTTTGGCATTTTAAAAATAATTGTCCAAGTGCGTGTCGAGCCACGTACAATGTAGAGGTAGGGTTCTGTAGTTACCCGTCACAATACATGGGCTTCCTTGATAATGAGCAAAATAAACCTAGCAAGCTAACAGCATAGCAAAGTGGCGAAGCAATCAGCTTTGTAGCGGTTTCTAACGGTTGCCGTTGAGCAATCAGTTTCAAAATAGGAGGTTCAGATGCCTGGGTGATCAGTAATCGATTGCTGAAAACAGAATTTGAAAATTCGAAACCGTTCTCGAGATAATCGTGGGACAGACGGACAGACGGACGGACAGACGGACAGACGGACAGACGGACAGACGGACAGACGGACGGACAGACGGACAGACGGACAGACATCGTGAAATCAATAAGTGACTTCGCAAGCTTCGCCACTTAATAAGTAAGTGCGCGGTGTGACCGCTATAACGACTAAAATTTGGCCCAAATAGGAAGATCGTAACTGAAGGACTTATTTTCAAATCCGCCCTCCTTCATAAATTGCCTCATGGGGGGATTTTTCCATAGTTGCCACGCTTGGCAAGTTTAATTTTACAACACTTAAACAACACTGAAATTTTGATAATAACACCCTATCTATCCCGCAAAAAAAAAGTAAAGCTAATATGTAGTAGTATTTATGAGTTTACAATAACATTACAAAGTTATTAATGCAGCTAGTTTTAGGTCATTTTCTATGGAGTTTTAACGAAATTTTTACTTAATAATAACTGATAAAATTCACTGGGAATTTTATAAGTTGGTCCACTATTACTTGTTAACTTCCTAATTCTAATTAGCTGAGTTGTGTATCGCTAGCAACGCAAAGTCGGGGATTTGCATTTGGAAAAATCCAAAATTAGGGGCTTTTTAGGTGCTAATTAGGTGCCAAGTTTAAAAATTAGGTGCTCTAAAATTTTCACCGCTACGAACTGTTGAAATTTGCGTTGCTAGCAAAACGTCTCGCTGGCAATGCAATGTAGTTATTAGATATACGATAAATATTAATATCAAGGAATTAAGTGCTAATTAGGTGCTGCAAGTATACGCAATAACAAGGCGCCCATAATAAAAATAAAGTCGTTATTCAGAACAAAGCAGATGCAAAATTCAGGTTTTCTGAAAATCAGAAAAGAATCAAAAATGCTTTTAGAAAAAGCCCAAATTAGGGGCTTTTTAGGTGCTAATTAAGTACCAAGTTTAAAAATTAGAAGCTCTAAAATTTTCACCGCAACGATCGATTGAAATTTGCGTTGCTAGCAAAACGTATCTAGCAACGCAATGACGTTACTAGATATACGATAAATATTAATAGCAAGGAATTAAGTGCTAATTAAGTGCTGAGCGATTATCGAAACCCGATAAAGATTAAGACATTATTCTAGGAATTATGGGGTCCACGACCACCATTACCTTACCATAATGTATGAACGGTATTTTTTGTTCTTTATCAGTGCCTAAAAATTAAGTGCTAATTAGGTGCTGAAATATTATTGAGGTTGCAGGTAGATGACGGTAAAATTCTGGAAATTATCGGATTTAAAACCACCATTACCTTAAAATAAGTTATGAACGGCATTTTTTGTTTTTCAGATTTAATATAATCTATAATATTATTTAATATAATTTTCAACCAAATAAATGTCACAATTCTTATTTTTAGACATGTGAAGCCTAAACTTTAGTGTACTAAATGGAAAGGATATTTTCTTTCCAGTAACTTGCTTTGTAATAAATAGCACCATCTACAACGTTCTATAGTTTCAGTTATTTTATCGAATCAAAATCGATGGACTCTCAAGGTGGTAAGTGTGATAGACGCTAGATGGCACAAACACAAAGACCTGATTTTCGCATTTGGTTTGCTGAATAATTTTCTGAATAACGACTTTATTTTTATCTGGGGCGCCTTGTCATTGCCTATACTTGCAGCATTTAATTAGCACTTAATTCCTTGCCATTAATATTTATCGTATATCTAGTAACTAGTAATAATAAGTATAGTAACTAGTAATAATAAGTAAATTCTAATAACTAGTAGTAGCCGTGTAGTGGCGGTCAAGAATATCCACTACCCCATATCCTCCCGTGGGTGTCGTAAAAGGCGACAAAGGGAAACAGGCAGGAGATGGGCAGCAGCATCTTCCTAATAATAGCCAAAATTTCAATAAAAAAAAACTGCGGTTGCCAACCCGCTCGCCAAGCGTGGCAACTATGGCAACATACCCCCCATGATGAAAGTTACGAAGAGACGGCCCCCAGTCCCCGGCGGCCCCGTTATTCCTGGCTACGGTGGCGACCATGGTAACGGCAGGGCAGGGGGTGCTAAGAATCTCCAGTGGAGGTTCGGTTGCCACCTACGACGACTCGACCTGGCAACATACAACGCACGCACCCTGAGAACTGACGAGAAGATTGTGGAGCTGGAAGAAGTGATAGACAAGTTACGCTGGCATATTATAGGATTATCCGAAGTCCGAAGAGAGGGGGAGGACAGGGTAATCCTCGAATCCGGCAACTTGCTCTATCACCGGGAGGGCGACCATCTGTCCCAAGGAGGTGTCGGATTTATCGTCCACAAGTCTCTCGTTAACAACGTTGTAAAGATCGGGAGTGTGTCGACGAGGGTTGCGTACCTTATACTCAGAATCACCAAACGGTATTCGTTGAAGGTCATACAGGTTTACGCACCAACCTCGGCACACCCCGATGAGGAGGTAGAGGAAATGTATGAGGATATATCTAGAGCCATGCATTCCTCCAAAACCCAATATACAGTGTTAATGGGAGACTTCAATGCAAAACTAGGCACAAGAGAGAACGGTGAGCTGAAAGTGGGGAAATTTGAAATAGGGCAACGGAACCCAAGGGGCCAGCAGCTGGCCGACTTCATGGAGAAAGAGGGACTTTTTATGATGAACTCTTTCTTCCAAAAGCGGCCCCACAGGAAGTGGACCTGGTCGAGCCCCGACGGTTCGACAAAAAATGAGATTGACTTCATTATGACGACCAGACGACAACTGTTCAGTGATGTCTCAGTGATCGCGGGGGTGCAAACCGGCAGTGATCACCGAATGGTTAGAGGCACACTGAACGTAAACGTTAAGTTGGAGAGGTCTCGTCTAATGAAGTCAACGCTCCGTCCCCCTCGTGCTCTAATCCAAAGTCCCGAAACCTTTCAGCTCGAGTTACAAAACCACTTTCAGTGCCTAGAAGACTGCAATGAAGTGGACGATTTGAATGACAAGCTCGCGGAAACTGTCCATGCGGTCGGAGCTAAGTTCTGCAAGACCCGCCGCAGAAGAACACAAAAACTCTCCGATCACACTCTTAATCTCATGGCTGTTAGACGGCAGATGAAGCTACATTTTTCAACAGACTTGACAGCATACAGGCAACTGAACAGACAGATCTCCAAATGCATGCGGCGGGACTTACGCAACTTCAATACAGCTCGTATTGAAGAAGCGATCGAGCGGAACCAAGGCTCCAAAGTCTTTGCCAGAGATCTGTCTGCCAGAAAGAGCCAACTGTCAAAGCTGAAGACCGAGTGTGGCAGCATCGTTTCCGGGACACCTGAGATTTTGAGTGAGATTGAGAGGTTCTATGGGCAGCTGTACACGTCATCGTTGAAGTCACACGCAAGTGTGAGTAACGATCCAAGAGCGAGTCTCATCCGACACTATTCCGAAGATATCCAGGACGTCAGTCTGAGCGAGATTAGAATGGCTCTCCAGCACATTAAAAACGGTAAGGCCCCAGGCGAGGATGGAATTACAGCGGAGCTTCTGAAAGCGGGTGGAAGACCGGTACTTGAAGTCCTTCAGAAGCTCTTTAATTCCGTCCTCCATGGTGGCATTACACCGGAGGCGTGGAGCAGAAGTGCGGTGGTCTTGTTCTTCAAGAAAGGTGACAACGCTCTCTTGAAGAACTACAGACCGATTTCCCTTCTGAGCCGCGTCTACGTGCTGTTTTCGAGAGTCATTACGAATCGTCTCGCGCGCAGACTTGACGACTTCCAGCCTCCCGAACAAGCCGGTTTCCGAAAGGGCTTTAGCACCATATACCACATACATACCCTTCGGCAAATTGTACAGAAGTCCGAAGAGTACAATTTGCCACTATGTCTGGCGTATGTGGACTATGAGAAAGCCTTTAATTCCGTCGAAATTTGGGCGGTGCTGCAGTCCCTTAAGCGGTGCCAAGTTGACTGTCGGTATATCGAAGTGCTGAAGTGTTTGTACAGTAGAGCTACAATGGCTATCCGAGTACAGAACCAGAGTACGAAACCTATCCAACTGCAGAGAGGTGTAAGACAGGGTGACATCGTATCCCCGAAACTCTTCATCGCTGCATTGGAAGACGTTTTCAAGCTTCTGGACTAGAAAGGATACGGTATCAACATCAATGGCGAGTACATCACTCACCTTCGATTTGCCGTCGATATAGTCCTTATGGCAGAATCGCTGGAGGACCTAAGCACTATGCTCAATGACCTCAATAGTGTTTCCCAACGGATAGGTCTTAAGATGAACATGGACAAAACAAAGATCATGTTTAATGTCCATGTCACACCTATGCCGGTAGTTGTTGGGAACACTAAGCTCGAAGTTGTTGACGAGTATATTTACCTGGGACAAATAGTCCGACTAGGTAAGTCCAACTTCGACCGAGAGGCCAATCAACGGATTCAACTCGGCTGGGCAGCGTTCGGGAAGCTACGACACATCTTCTCGTCAGACATACCTCAAAACCTTAAAACGAAATTGTACAACCAGTGCGTGTTGCCAGTGATGACTTACGGAACTGAAACGTGGTCCTTCACTGCTGGCCGTATGAGGAAGCTCAAGGTCGCTCAGCGAGCTATGGAGAGGGCTATGCTCGGAGTTTCTCTGCGTGATAAACTCAGAAATGAGGATATCCGCAGTAGGACCAGAGTGACCGACATAGCCCAACGGATTAGTAAGCTGAAGTGGCAGTTGGCCGGCCATATAGCTCGAAGAACCGACAACCGATGGGGAAGAAAGGTTCTCGAGTGGCAGCCTCGTACCGGCAGGCGAAGTGTAGGGCGTCCCCCCACTAGATGGAGTGATGACCTGGTAAGATATGCAGGAAGTCGATGGATGCAGGTGGCTCAGGACCGTGCTTTGTGGCATTCTTTGGGGGAGGCCTATGTTCAGCAGTGGACTTGTGAAGGGCTGTAATGATGATGATGATGAATATTTATCGTATATCTAATAACTTAATTGCGTTGCTAGATACGTTTTGCCAGCAACGCAAATTTCAATCGATCTTTGCGGTGAAAATTTTAGAGCACCTAATTTTTAAACTTAGTACTTAATTAGAACCTAAAAAGCCCCTAATTTGGGCTTTTTCTAAAAGCATTTTTTATTCTTTTCTGATTTTCAGAAAACCTGAATTTTGCATCTGCTTTGTTCTGAATAATGACTTTATTTTTATTAGGGGCGCCTTGTTATTGCACATAGTTGCAGCACCTAAATAGCACTTAATTCCTTGTTATTAATATTTATCGTATATATCTAATAACTTCATTGCGTTGCTAGCGAGACGTTTTACTAGCAACGCAAATTTCAACAGTTCGTTGCGGTGAAAATTCTAGAGCACTTAATTTTTAAACTTGGCACTTAATTAGCACCTAAAAAGCCCCTAATTTGGACTTTTTCTGGAAGTAATTTTGATTTTCAGGAAATATGAAATTTGCATCTGCTATGTTCTGAATACGACTTTATTTTTATTAGGGGCCCTTGTTATTGCGTATACTTGCAGCACTTAATTAGCACTTAATTCCTTGCTTTTAAAATTTATCGTATATCTAATAACTTAATTGCGTTGCTAGCGAGACGTTTTGCTAGCAACGCAAATTTCAACAGTTCGTTGCGGTGAAAATTTTAGAGCACCTAATTTTTAAACTTGGCACCTAATTAGCACCTAAAAAGCCCCTAATTTTGGATTTTTCCAAATGCAAATTCCCGACTTTGCGTTGCTAGCGATACACAACTAATTAGCTGTGATAGTTTTCCTTTTAACTTCATTATACATATATACTACTATTGTCTATAGGTACTTTAACATTTCCGAAAACAGCGATTTAGTTAGTAGAGGGGGGGGGGGACATACATGACTAATGAAAAATACCGCTTTAAAGCTAAATATTTAGCAAGCGGATCCCTAAATCAAAAAGATGTTGTTCCGCACCCCCAGTGTTTTTACGATACCCCACATGATGGAATAGACGGGTAAAAAAAATCATTCTCCATTTACTTTTATGGGACGTACCCAAAATAAAAATGTTTTTTAAGAGTTTTCTTTCACAGTTTTCTGGGCGTGATTAGTATCTATAACTATGCTAAATTACAGATTTGTAGCACCTAGAGTCTCTGAGCAAAACCGCGGCTGAACTGATATGGCGAAACTATAAGGGCTCCTAGTTGTGTAACTACGGAACCCTAATTACCAAGAACGGATTTTATGAAATTCCCTTTGTGCACTGCCCTTTGTGGGTACAAAGGGCAGTGCGGGGGCGTTGAAAAAAATTAAACTTTTAATCTATAGCCTTTTTAATCTATAGCTCCTTTAGTCCCGCTAAAACTCGAATACGACTGGATCAATTTTGATGACAATTTTTGTGTTTGAGTGGGTCCCTGGACAAGGGCTGTTTGCAGAATGCAGAGTGCTGCAGAATGTTTGACATCCGCAGATGTGGCTTTTTAGAGGCTCACATCCGCGGACGCGGATGCCCAGTCAAAGTGTTTTTTTTAGGAAAAATTACTTTTTAAGGGAATAATTAGAAGATAATTTTTATATTATTTTTATTTAGATAAAATTTTGATTTGAATTTTGATCAAAATACTTGTAAAAATCAAAATTAAAAATCGGTGTTTCATATTTAATGAAAATTAGTATTGCAGCTTTATCAGGCTCCAGTCGGTTCTATAGTGGATCGTAGATAAGCCCAGCGCAACTAAATAATTGTTCACTGGGAACGCTGGCCGGTGGAGGTATAAGTACTTGCGTGCACACCCAGAGAATTTTGAATTGTCCTCTATTTACTCTCCACCAGGTCAATGGATTTTGAGCCATATGCATTCTGTTTTTCTGCCGATATACTACCAACTCTTTCTTTAAAAGAGCATCCGTGCTGTCAGGTGTTTCTTCTTGACCTACATTTTCACTCGATGAGTGAAGATGAACATCTAACATTAAAGCAAGAGTGACAACATCCAAACCCGGAACAATTTGTAAGCCATATAAAAAATTATTTGTAGGCCATATAAATACTGGTTCCGTGTGAGAGTCGAACCCGCGACTCTTAGCGCTGCAAATTATTGAAGTAATTTGTATATTAATTATTAATGAAAGTAAAAACATGAAAATAACTGATTTCAATCAAACTTAACGTCAAAAACTACCATAAAAACCTGCAAGTGATTTTAACCGACTTCAAAAAAGGAGGAGGTTCTTAATTCAGTAATTAAAGTATATTTTTTTAATTGCCTCAAAAGTACCGCTTTTAAACAAAAATATCAAATCGAAATCGTGTCCAAAATATTTTTAAAATAAATGATAATATCACATTGCAACAGTCTTTCTTTTTTAAATTTGATCCAATAAATACTTTTTTTATCTTTAAAAACAACGTTAGGATTTTCTCCTGTATCGTGGGGGGAAGTTTACATACATAAATTTCACAATGGTACACATCTAGACCCGGAACAATTATTTGTAGGTCATACAAATACTTGTTCCATGCGGGATTCGAATCCGCCGCCCGAAGTGCTGCAACTTATTGCTAAGTCACTGCGCCACGGAGCCGTCAATTATATCAATAAATA
Organism: Parnassius glacialis; assembly: GCA_033319125.1. NCBI lineage: Eukaryota > Metazoa > Arthropoda > Insecta > Lepidoptera > Papilionidae > Parnassius > Parnassius glacialis. Next base: position 20,943,219 of record JAVANC010000027.1, on the reverse strand, counting down.
CAAAATATATAGAAGTTAGGGAACAGAAACTAGTGTTTCCATTTGATTAATTGTTAGAACGAGTGCCTACAGCTGAGAATTACTTTTCATCGAGTCTGACCGCAAAATTTTAAACTAGACTAACTAGATCGAAATTCCAATTCACCTGCATTATTTTTTCATTCTTCAACTGTTTTTCGTTATTCAAGCTTTCGAACAAACTAAACTCTTCTGGGTGCATCGATTTAAGATGATTTTTAAGATTCCCTTTCGTGAATAACTTCTTTTTTTACATATTTTGTACTGGGACTTAGTCCGATTTTGAAATAAGTCCAGATATTACTTTGTACTGGTGGCGACATTTTGATTCACTTTTTTAAATTTATAATTTATGGAAGACAAAATACTCTTAGACAAATAGAGGAAACGAGCGTTTTGACTGGCACTTCCTGAATTACAAATAAAACAAATGTTATGTTATGTATAAATTTTGGATCTTGTCACCTGCGTGTGCATTCTCATTTTATGATTGTGTCGTGACTTGCTCCACACTTGAATCCGCATCAAGAATCCGCATTCATTTATGCGGATGCGGATGCAGATGTCTAAATCAAAGAGGATGTTCCGCATTTGCGGATGCGGATTCGAATATCCGCAACATCCCTCATCTAAACTATTCACAATTGAACCAGGTAGGTGGCGCTGTTGTCGAGATCCAGAAATCTTCCGTGCGAAGCTGGGGCGGAGGAAAAATCGGATTTCTAACTGTAATGTGTTTTTTTGTATTGAAGGACTCATCACCAAGTGAGTTTTTCGCTCACAATAAGAGGCAGCAGAAGTACACTGAAACATCAAATGGAGAGCAGCATATTCCTGACTAGCTGTGCCCCGCGGTTTCACCCGCGTATATCACGCGTCTACGCCTTGCGACATGCGAACTTCGAGAGAGACATCACGACGGACGGTTACTGAATTAACAAAAATTTAAAAAGTGAAGAATTTTATTTAAATTACACGGTTAACGTAATTGGTGGTTATGCATGGTACAGGTACTGGATACGAATAATGTGGCCTAGTTTGTACCGGCGTTACTATTTCATATTTTAAAATGAAAAAGTAGTTATTGTGACTTAACTGTAATAGTTAAACATATGGTGTCGCACGCTTTTTTGTAGATATTGATATCCTCTATAAAAGTGAAGTACATTACTTTGCTCTATTATCAATAGTTTCCGCAGCGTACACGATATGAGGATTCTTTTTGGTATTTTTTTTCACACCTTAGGTTACATTAACGATGTTTTCATACGGATCCCTAACTTTTTTGAAAATATTATTTAGCCTATGTTATTCAGGGATAATGTCGGATTCTAATGGTGAAAGAATTTTTTAAAATCGGTCCAATAGTTTCGGAGCCTATTCAATTCAAACAAACAAATCTTTCCTCTTTACAATATTATATTAGTGTAGATAACAACGCAATAATAAAAAAAACTGCAGTTGCCAAACACGTGGTAGAGCCACGCTGCAGTATTTTATGGTTCTAGCACGAATGGGTCAGCTCGACCAGGGAAAGACCACGCTCTCACAGAATACTAACGTAAAATAAACCTAGCAAGCTAACAGCATAGCAAAGTGGCGAAGCAATCAGCTTTGTAGCGATTTCTAACGGTTGCCGTTGAGCAATCAGTTTCAAAATAGGAGGTTCAGATGCCTGGGTGATCAGTAATCGATTGCTGAAAACAGAATTTGAAAATTCGAAACCGTTCTCGAGATAATCGTGAGACAGGCGGACAGACGGACAGACATCGTGAAATCAATAAGTGTCTTCGCAAGCTTCGCCACTTAATAACAGCTTAAAGCTGCTGTTTCGTACGGTGAGCGTAGAGAACTGCAGACCCTTATTACTGGAAACGAGGCGTTCCATCTGGATTCTTAATCGAGGATAAATGTAGATTTCTATGGGCCACAGAATCTATTTACCATCAGGTGGACTGTGTGCTTGTTTTTCACTCTTATTCTATAAAAAAGTCGGCCAAGTGCGAGTCGGACTCGCGCATGAAGGGTTCCGTACCATCGTAAAACACGTTTCTAGTAGTCCCCTACGGGGCGGACATAGGTGGAAATCTCTTATATATATGTAGATTAAAAGTTTAATTTCGATCAGAAGAGGAAGTATGGCTAACGCTTATCTTCAATCGTTTGTAGTACTAAAACTCATACTTTATTATTGTCTACCACAGAATAAATAATACTATAACAAAAAATAGTGTGTGTACTTATGCGTGCGTGAGTTAATTTTTAATTTACCTGCAAATTATTATTTAGCATAATGATATTTCTTTGTAAATTTTTTGCGTAGCGCGATCCCTCTAGGATACGACGCTAACGGAAGTCATTCATAAATTGCACATCCAGACGTTTACAACATATGTGATTCCAACTCTGCGCGCAGCGCCGAATCCAATGGCTTACGAGCAACTCCACTATCGAACTGTCATTCTAGTTTTTATAGACTAGGAGATGGTGACAGAAAATATTCTCCCATTTTCTCCTCCATGCCTTTTTGAGAATTGATAACTAACCTTAAAATATGAAAGATAGAGGGGTTACGAACCCTTGCGCACTTGCACGTCATAAAGAAAATGGCTTCTATTTGTGTAAAGAATTTTAGTATTTTTCCGTGACATTATATTGCATGCATTTGTAACATAATGTAGTTGGAACAAATTTAAGCTATAATAATTGATGGCATGCAATTCGCAACGGCCGACGGGGCTCAAAGGGTTACGTAGAAATGAAAAAAAAAATAGAACATTTCCGTGTTAACAAATTGCATGCCGTTGTAAAAAATTTGTTTTTTTTATCTCAAAAATACTCTGCGAAAATTGGCATGCACCCCTCGAATGACCAAGGGTGGAAAATATTAGGAAAATGTTGTGAAAATTTAATACAACTTTTCCGTGATTTCAAACTACTTCTAATAATGATAAATATTAATTTTATGACCAAATAATTCTGAAACACAAATGGCATGCATGTTGCACATGATCATTATATTATAAGTAATAACAAAAGTTGCAAAAAATTTAATAAACATTTCCGCGTTTTTTTATTTGCATGCCGTTTTGCATTTCATAAAAACATATTATTTTAAGTATATATCGAAAATGGCATGCGTATTAAATAACACCATCGTATTTTTAATAATAATAAAAGTTTCATAAAATATGTGAAACATTTCCGTGTTTTTAATTTACTATTATTTTTTCCTCTTGGCCTCAGTGTACATGTAGATCGCAGTTGAAAGCATATAACCGCTGAGTAACAATGTATTGGCAGCGGTTTTTTTGTTTATTTAAGTAATTTTTATCAATAAACATGCATGCCATTTGTTATTGAAGTTTTAAATAATATTTACAGACAATGTACAAAAAGGCATGCAAAAAAAGACAGGGAAATGTTCCTTATTTTTATTTTCGTTAAAAAACTTTTTTAATTTTATTTTTGCACAAGTTTTTTATGTCAGGCTTGTGTAATATGCATGCCATTTTTTTATCAACTTAAAATAACGTTTTTTTAATGAAATATTGAATGGCATGCAAAATAAAGTCACGGAAGTTATAACAGCGTTTTTTTCAATTTTCGTCATGCATGCCACTACTTTACAACTTCCTGTTCTGCATGCCAAATTTGCTAACGTCAATAAATTATAAAAATTAAGTATTGTTCAAATGGCATGCAGTTTGAAATCACGGAAAAGTTGTATTGAATTTTGACAACATTTTCCTAATATTTTCCACCCTTGGTTATTCGAGGGGTACATGCCAATTTTCGTAGAGTATTTTTGAGATAAAGAAACTAATTTTTTACAACGGCAAGCAATTTGTAAACACGGAAATGTTCTATTTTTTTTTCATTTCTACGTAACCATTGAGCCCCGTCGGCCGTTGCGAATTGCATGCCATCAATTATTATAGCTTAAATTTGTTCCAACTACGTTATATTACAAAAGCATGCAATATAATGTCACGGAAAAATACTAAAATTCTTTACACAAAGATAAGCCATTTTCTTTATGACGTGCAAGCGCGCAAGGGCTCGTAACCCCTCCCTTTCATATTTTAGGGTTAGTTATCAATTCTTAAAAAGGCATGCAGGAGAAAACGGGAGAATATTTTCTGTTAATTTAGTAGTCTATTAATTTTTATTTAAATACGAGTGTATCACAATAGCAGCAATAAAAAAATTAAAGTTAATTAACATCTTTATAGTTTACACATAATTGCGTTCAATTTATTATAATGAACAACTACAAATTAAAGCAAATGTGTGTTTAAATTATATTGTTGTTTTTGTAGTCCTTTTTTGTATTTAAAACCTGATTCGGTTACTAATCACAGAACAAGTAGAACTTGCAGGATAAACCTTGACGTGGCGTCAGCTTCATGTTACGGGACATTATTTCGCAAAGTCAACTGCACGCCTTCTTTAACTATATGGCACAAATTTATAATAATATAGTAACATATTATTTCATTGTTTTTATCTTAAATATTGAGGTGAAAAATGAGCCAACAGTCGACCTGATGTTAAGTGGCTTCTGCATACCATATATGGTAATTTCTTCTGGAGATCAAATATATTGAAATATGGTTGCAGATGTATAGTTCCAAAATGCCCCCAAAACATATAATTCTCCCTAGTATTGAAGAAACCCCCGCTGATCAAAACTAAAACTGCTCGGAGCAAGCAGAGCAATATTAACCCTTTCGCTGTCCCGTGCACTACATATATAGGTTATTGTTATTGTCTTACTATTGTGTCTGTAAACCGGACAGTGAAAGTGTTAAGACAAAGGCGACCGCTGCCATGCTATCAGTTAATTTCTGTAACATCGGGGGACTGCATTCGAACATTAACGCCGTCCACTACCATCTGGAGACGGCGAAGCCGAACTTGCTCTTTCTAACCGAGACGCAGGTGTCGTCTCCAGCTAATAATTCATATCTCTCATATCCGGGTTACAAATTAGAACACTCCTTTGAGCCTCGGGCCGGAGTTTGCGTAGTGGGTGTACCAGCCCTAAACCAGTTAAGGACATATTTTCACTCTGAAATGCTCTGAACTGGTATTATTTAATTTTAACATAGAAATGTATATACAAAGTTGTTTATTGATCACTAATGTTGCAATATAGATAAATTATTTGATTCCAAATATTTAAGTTTTTTATAGATTTCATTAATTATACGAAAAACGGGAATGTGCCTAAGTTTGACCAGTGCGCTCCAATAAATTACCATTTTTGCGCCAATAGTTTACCACTGAAAAACTTATCAAAAAAAGGTAGCTAAATGAAAATAAAACACTATTTTGTTACAAAATTTGACTTTCATATGATGACTGAAAGTTTGGCTAGACTAAAAGGCCTTCTACACGGTACCTTGGTCGGGTCAACCGATTTTTGTAGTCGTTCTACACGGTCCGGTGGTTGACTCAACTTGTCAGTTCTCGCCGGTATTCAAAGCGTAAAGACGTAAGCTAGTTACTTTTAAATATGGCTCCTTGCATTTCTAAACAAAAAAAACGTTTTTTTTTAATTAAAAAAACGTTTTTTTTTAATTAAAAAAACGTTACCCCCACACTAGGATTTTCTAGTTTATTGTGGAGGCAGTTTACAAACATAGATTGTACGAGGACATCTAGACCCGGAACAATTATTGTAGGCCATACAAATACATGTTCCTTCCGGGATTCGAACCCGCGGCCCCCAGCGCATCAACTCATTGTTAAGCCACTGCGCCACGGAACCATCAAAGGTTTAGTTAGCGTTAATGTTTCTGTGCTTGAGGGAAGACGAAAAAAAAAGGAAAATGGATGAAATTGTGGCTGAAAGAGCGCATTACTTTAAACCATCTTCTTGATTCTCAAGACTTTCGGAATTTTCTAAGAATGGATCAAGATACTTTTAATGAATTACTTGAGATGGTGCCGTGTCTGCTGAAGAACGATTAATAGCTACATTAAGATTTTTGGCTACATGAAGAAGTTATAAAGATCTGAGATTTAGTACAGTTACATCATTTCCATAGTGTCGTTAAACGTTCGCCCGCGACGAGTGCCAAGCGCGAACTGAGGTGCCTGCCGCCTGGCGTTCTCGTCGACTCGTCGGCCGACAGCTTTCCACACGGTCGGCGTCAACCACTTACCCGACGTGACAACCGATGTCTACACTGTCCATTTTTACATCAACTCGACCAAGGTCACGACGGTTGGTGGTTGGTCCCGACCGTGTAGAAGGCTTTTTACAACCAATTTTAATGGTACAGTCGAAGGTTACTACTTAATTAGAAGACAAACATGAAAATTAGAACATTAACGTTAACAACGCTTATTAGCTAACTACAATAGAAAAATAGCTTTGCACATAAATTATCAGTATCACCTATCACAGACTTTGAATTAAATAAATCAGTCTCATCATATTGAGCTAGGCGATTTTTAAAAAAATCTTATCCAGAAACCGTAAAATTACCAAAAGAACTAGAAAGCTTTATCTTATACTAGCTGTTCCCCGCGATTTCGCCGGATTTTATATTTGCGCGGAACCCTAAAATAAAAGTAGCCTAAGTTACTCCTTATAACATCAGCTATCTGCTAGTGAAAGTCCCATCCAAATCGGTTCACAGGTTTTTGCGTGATGCGTGTTCATGCCAAAATAGCTCGCAGACGACAGATTTTCTTCATCAGACTTACACATTTATTGTTATATTTTGGTCAATTTACACAATATTTTTATGAATTAGGTATAGCTTATGTGTTAATCTAATGTATGAGCAATATTATTATTGTAATGTTTCATTAAAATGCATTCAGTAGTTTTTGCGTGAAAGAGTAACAAACATCCATACATCCTCACAAACTTTCAGATTTATAATATTAGTAGGATTCATTGCAAAAATTTTGCCATGTTTTCAACCTTGTAGGAACCTCTGGTAAGTATTTATAGAAACAGGTGCTTTTATAACTCCAATGATGCTGTCACGGTCATACAATATAATCTTCTTTTTCAAGCCATTTGAAAATGGTCGCAGATGATAACATCATAGTACTGACTTCAGCGTTACATCCATCAATGTTTTTGGTTTCCCAGGAAAATAGTTGTTTAGGTGCTTGGTTACCTTTGGCTTTTGGTGGTGTCACTTCAAGATTTTTTACGTGGAACCATGTTACAGCTGTATTAGTAGTATAGTTGTAGCACGAATGGGTCAGTTGGACTGAGGCAGGACCATGCTCTCACAGAATACCAGCGTAAAATATCAGCATAACGCTTCTATTTCGTCAGGTGAGTGTGGAGAACCGGATACCCTTTTTACTGGAAACGAGACATTCCACCTTAGTCCTCGCGGTTGATAACGCATCTGAATTTTGATTCGTAATGGAGGATAGATGTATGTCTATGGGCCACAACAACCACATACCATCAGTTGGACTCTGTGCTCGTTTGTCACCCTTATCCTATAAAAAAAATACTATGGGAGTAGGGTAACTTCCTTTTCTTCTGGCTGTTGGATTGATAGTCCAGGTCCAAAATCAGTTAAAAATGTGCTCTCTTATTATTTCGCCAACTGTTTCCAATAAACAATCATTTTTAGCGTTAGCGTTAATCTACCTAGATAATACAAACTCTTCTTATAGGGTCAAGATAGTTGGTGGTCCCATTTTCCGTTGAGGATATCTCATTTTCAGTTTGTTTATAACAGTCGGGTAAGGGATATGATATTATCGACATATCGCCTTATTTTAGCGGCTTTATGAATTTCATCAAGATACTTAAGCAAATGTAGCTCTGTATATTAAAAAAATGTGTTTTTGGGTCTATCTTCAATCTAAAACAACGAAAAAAGTTAAAACTCTAATCTGGTGGTCATCCATAGGAACACTTTTTTACTACTTTTTTTTTATATAGGATGAGGGTGACAAACGAGCACACAGTCCACCTGATGGTAAGTGGTTGCTGCGGCCCATAGACATCTACATCTATCCTCGTTTGCGAATCAAAATGCAGATGCGTTGTCACCCGTGAGGATTAAGATGGAATGCCTCATTTCCAGTAAAAAGGGCCAATAGAAAACCAGTGGTCAAAAACTGGGGCACATCGCATAAAATTTTAATTGATATTAAAAAAGATTTTAATAATTGGCTTTAAGCTCTAAATTGTCAAACGAAAGCATCGCTATGAAAAAAGGAACAAAAAAGAAACACGATAAGTAACCAGTTGAAAACCAGTTAATCAACAAAAGGAACTCAGTACAAGGTGTGTTCCAGTAGTTAACCACCTTTAAAAATACTTAATAATGTCATTATTTAATGAAAAATAACACCGCATAGCACTTAAATAAACACAAAACTTTTAAAATAATACAACTTGATGACAGTAATTAGGAATTAATAGGTAATATTAAAATATTGAACTTATCATGTCGACGTGCAAGTCTCACTTTAATGGTGGCCGAAAGACAGTAAACGAGACAATGGTCTCAGAAAAAGAGCTAAGTATCGACATTTTTTGTTTACTCTCGCAAAAAATGATGTTCGGAAGATTGGCTATAGTCTAGGCTACATAACAAAACTATTGAATTCTTAAAAAATGCCCGCCATTTCTTAATTTATTCAATTGAACATATGAGTGGTCAACCACTGGTACCTGGTTTGGGACTGGTACACCTACCCTACGTCAGAGAGATTTGTTTTTACGACACCTGGGCAGTCTTTAAGGTACGGACCTGTCCATTCTTTGGTTGCACGTAGACAGTGACACCAATCCCGCATCTACGGGTGCCTGTATAGGTCCCACAGCGGTAATGAAGTCACAGACCGACTTATTGACCACTCTTGGCACTTCGGATCATTGTTTAATCCGGAGTACGGTGGCACTCACGCTCCACGTTGCCGCTATGTTTGACACTATAAGTCGGCAGATTGCGACAGTATGCGATCTTTTTTTGCATCCTACCCTTTGCTTCTTGCCGGATGATCCCAACGTTGTTACTGATTCTGTCGCTGATGTGGTACTTCAGGAAATGGAACTTTTTATTCCATCATCTGTGGCGTCTATGGGAAGCAGATCCCATCCATGGTTTGGTCGCTCATGTAAAATGCATCACGCCATAAGCAGGAATGCTACCGGGCTTGGACTGACGCATCGACGTCTCGGAATGCAATCACCAGTGCTCTTAAAAAGAAGTATAATTCTGCCTCTAGGTCCTTCAAAAGAGTCATTGCCAAGGCAAAATCAGAGCATAAGAGTTGTCCAACTACAGGCACATCGCCATCACCTCTTTGTTCTCAAAAATAATGGAAACCATTGTAAACTGTCAGCGCATGAGGTACCTTGAGTACCACCAGTATGGATTCCATCGGTCGGTCGGTCCATCGTCAGCTGGTGATCTTTTTGTTTACCTAATATACCGATAGGCGCAGGCAGTTGAGTCCAAAGGGGAGACCTTGGCCGTTAGTTTGGTCATAGCGAAGGCCTTCGATGTTCTTCTTCCCGCTTCGGCTTCCCGAGAAACTGGATCACCAGTTTTCTTGCAGATCGGAGCATCAAAGTCGTCGTAGACAATACATGCTCCGACTACAAGCCCATGAATGCTGGAGTTCTACAAGGCTGCGTGTTATCACTTACTCTGTTGCTTCTATATGAAATGTTGCAATAGTGTTCTCATCTCTGGGCAGGGGCACCCTAGTGCGAACCCATTCCACTTGACCGCATTCAGCGAAGAACGACTCGAATTGTCGACGACCGAGTATTACTTTTTACATTTACTTTTTTTAAACGTTACCTCTTGTTTAGTGGGTGCTGTTTACATACATAAATTTTACAAGGACAAACATCGAGACTCAAAACAATTCTTTTCGGTCATACAAAAAGTTGCTTTGTACGAGATTCGAACCCGCGGCCCTCAGCGCTGCAACTTATTGTAAATCCATTGCGCCACGGAGTCATCGAGTTCTTTCTAATCGGCTCGATTTACTGGCGCTGCGAAGAGATGTTACATCCCTTTGCATTTTCTATCGTCTTTACTACGAGGAGTGCTCAGAGGAATTGTTTAGGTTGATTCCAGCCGTCAAATTCCACCAAAGCACATCGCAAACACAATTCCCAATACCATCCTCACCATTTGGATGCTTGACGATCCGATTTACTAGGAGTTTTCTTCCTCATACGACTGAATCGTTTACCAACAGCGAATTTTCCGGACCGATACGACTCCATTTTCATCACTGTGGACAGTTGGTCTCGCTACCTTACATGCACAAAAAACAGAAAGTTAAGAAAGTTGTGCTTGTTCCAATAAATTAACATCGCTTAGAGATATTTAGAAGTAGTATAAAAGAAAGTATAGATGTAGTGAAAAAACTGCCATTTCTTCCATATAAAAAGAATACTATTTATATGGATCATTATTTAAACTAATGTCTTCAATTTAATAAAATATAACACTCTCTTTAAACAGGCGCAAATCATTTAATGAGTGGGCGACAGTAGGGATCCATAGGAGTAAACAAAATTTATATGACCTTTACAATTAAAGACCGTATAATCATGTTAATCATGTAAATCATGTTTCATTTAGTAAAAGAATATTTCAAAATATCTAAGTGTGTTGTACAACTCAGTCTTTATATTTACGAAACAAAATTAACAATGCCTCTAATAAAATTAAAATGACTTGGAGTATAATCAATAGTGAAACTGGCAAGATGAAACTACACAAATCAAACTTTCAATTAGATTTTAACAATAGTTTAACGAAATCAGATCAAGATGTTGCAACGGCTTTTGAACAATATTTTACCGACATTTCGATCTTGACTATAAAGTCACTCAATTCCTCCCCTGCTGTCGCCGAGTCATCAAGTCAAACAAAATGTAAACGTCTGTAAAAAAGAATTTGCATTTCATAAAATATTACCAGGTGATATTGTAAAATATTTCAAAACTATTGACTTCTTGATAAACTTATTGCGTCTATAATAGATGGGATCGCACCCTAACTTGCTATTATTTTTTGTGATTCCTGATTTAATGAAACATTGTAAAGTTATACCTTTATTTAAATCTGACAGTACATTGGACCCTACTAATTTTAGACCTATTTCTGTACTGCTAACGCTCAGTAAAAATTAAAAAAAAGATATTCTAGATCAAATGTTAAGTTTTTTAATGTAAATAAATTACTCCATAAAAATCAGTTTGGATTTACAAGGGGTCGCTCGACAACTGATGTCGGTGTTGAGCTAAACAAACATATTTTCTGTGCATGGGAGAATTCAGACGATGCTTTGGGTATATTTTGTCATAATTCCAAGGCTGTGTTCACCGTGAAACATTAATCAGAAAGCTACATCATTATGGTTTAAAAAACATAGCGCTTAAATTTATTATGTTATATATAAAAAATAGAACGCAAACAGTTGTTATTAATGGCAGCGGTTCTTCCGGATGGTAATATCTATGGGTGTTCCTCAGGGCTCAGTTCTTGGCCCCTTTCTGTTATTAATTTATTTTAATGACTTACCTTACTTGGTAGGGAATAACCATGATATTGTATTATTTACTAATGGTACTTCGTTGATTTTCCGACTTAAGTGTGAATACTAATGCTATATCAAAAGTAGTACACTGGTTTAACGTCAATAATTTGCTTTTTAATAGTTATATAATAAAATGAAATGTATTAAATTCACCACACCTAATGTTAAACAGTTGAATACTAGTGTGCTTTTAAACGGGGAGGAGCTGGGCTTTATTGAATCCACTGTTTTTCTCGGAATTACAGTTGACGCGAAGCTTCAATGGGGCCCTTACAAACTTAGTTCTGCTATATACGCTGTAAAAAAAAATTTGGTCTTACATGTACTGAAACAACTAGATTAGTTTATTTTGTTATTTCTATAGCATAATTTCATATGGAATCTTGCTACGGTGTAATGCGCCTGCCATTGAAACTATCTTTGTTTTGCAAAAGAGAGCCATATAAGGGCAATTTATAATCTAGGTCCGCAGGAATGCGCTAGAGAATTTTTTTAAGAAATAAATATATTACTTTTGGCCTCTTAATATATTTACGAGAATTTGATGTATGTATCTACACAAAAACAAAAATAGTCTTATTATAATCTATATAGGCAGTAGAGGCTATTATAGGCAGTAGAGTCCAAGGGGGAGGCGTTGGCCGTTAGTTTGGACTATGTCCGAAGGCGTTCGATCGGGTTTGGCACAAAGCGCTTCTTTCGAAGCTTCCTTCCTATGGGCTTCCCGAGAAATTGTGCAAATGGATCACCAGTTTCCTTGCTGATCGGAGCATCAAGGTCGTAGTAGACGGTGCATGCTCTGCTTTCAAGCCTATCAACGCTAGTGTTCCACAAGGCTGCGTGCTATCACCAACGCTGTTTCTCCTGCATATCAATGATATGTTGCTAACTGGTAGCATTCATTGCTATGCAGACGACAGCACTGGTGATGCCTTATATACCGGCCGTGCTAATATTTCTCGGGAACACGTCGCCGAGTACCGGGACAAACTTGTGACTGAAGTCGAGTCTTTGCTTAACTAAGTCTCAGATTGGGGGCGACTAAATCTAGTCCAGTTTAATCCTCAGAAGACACAAGTTTGCGCGTTTACCGCTAAAAAGAACCCCTCAGCTAGCATCGGAATCCTTGGCGTCGACATATCGAATAGTGTGCTGTTTCGTGGTCACTTGGAGGAGAAGGCCAAATTGGCATCTAAAAAGCTTGGCGTGCTCAGCAGAGCGGGACAGTATTTCATGCCGGCTCATCGCTTGCAACTTTACAAAGCACAAGTTCGGCCTCATATGGAATACTGGGCCGGCACCCCAGTACCAGCTCCTTCCACTTGACCGCATCCAGCGCAGAGATCGGCTTGACTCACTGGCACTGCGTAGAGATGTTGCATCTCTTTGCGTATTTCATAGCATCTATCACGGGGAGTGCTCTGACGAATTCTTCGGACTAATTCCAGCCGCTCAATTTCACAATCGCACATCGCGACAAAACTCGCGTTACCATCCATACCATCTGGATGATTGACGGTTCACCACTGTGCGATTTAGAAGAAGTTTTCTCCCTCGCACAACTTCCTTGTGGAATCAATTACCACCAGCGATTTTTCCGGACCGACACGACTTAGAGGAACCTTCAACAAAAGAGCTTACACCTTTCTAAAAGGCCGGAAACGCATCTGCAATTCCCCTGGTGTTGCGGTTGTTCATGGGCGACGGTAGTCACTTACCATCAGGTGAGTCGCATGTTCGTTTGCCCTCTATTCTATAAAAAAAATCTACATTCTGTAAATACTAGGAACAAGCACAAGTTAGTTATATACCAGTTACTCGACTCCAATAAGTCAATAATTCCTTCATGGGGCTATGTATACGGTTTTACAACAAAGTCCCAGAAAATATGCAGACCTTATCTATCAAAAGGTTCAAAATATTTATTAAGTAAAAATTGTCTAGTAAGAGTGTTATACTACTATTATGACTGATAATAACCCCATGAAGTGGTCGCTGCCATGCTGTTTCTAAATGTTTTCATAACAATTGTATAAAATATTATATTGTAAATTGTGCTTTTAAAAGTCCCGCTGGGTTTCTTGCTAGTTCTTCCCAGGGCAGAAGTTTTTTTGCAAACCAGTGGTAAAGGAAAGAAATGACTTTCAATAAGTATTACTGTAATCTATATTGAATAAAAATGATTCTGTTCTATTCTATTCAAGACCTTCAAAAAACTATCTTACTCCTTTTTAAGAGGTCGGCATCGTACCTGCAATTCCCCTGGTGTTGCAGTTGTTCGTGAGCGGCGGTCGACACTTTCCATCAGGTGAGTCGCATGCTCGTTTACCCGCACTTCAATGAAAAATAAACACTGATGCGTTGTCACTTTCAATTACTACGAGTATGATGAAATGCCTCACAGATTGTATTTTTTTTAACTTTTAATTAAGATGTAATGTTTTTTTATAGGATAAGGGTGACAAACGAGAACACAGTCCACCTGATGGTACTTAACACTTAGTTGCTGTGGCCCATAGACACCTACATCTATCCTCGATTACGAATCAAAATGTAGATGCGTTGTCACCCGTGAGGACTAAGATGGAATGCCTCGTTTCCAGTAAAAAGGGTCTCCGGTTCTTTACACTCACATACGAAACACAACAGAATTGAGCTGCTATTTTACGCTGGTATTCTGTGAGAGCGTGGTCCTTCCTCCGTCGAGCCGAACCATTCAAGCTATAACTACACCAGTGATATAGTTGCAGCACGGCTCTACCACGTTTAAATGTAGTGGGCGCACTGCTGCATTGTAAAAATGGGCAAGGTGGTATAACCCAAACCAATTCCTTTATGCAGGAAAGTGACCTACCTACGAACAGGACAAATATAGCATCTTATTATATATTTTCAATATAGTGTCCAATTACATCAATACATCTCTGCATCCGATGGAACCACTGAGAAAAGCGCTTTGCCCACTCGTCCTTAGGGGTCTCTTCGACGGCATTTTGAAACGCAGCCACTGCTTCCTTGGCGTCCATAAAACGCTTTCCTCGAAGTTTTTCTTTTATTTTCAGAAATAAATAAAAATCGCAAGGTCAAAATCGAGGTCGAGGCTATAGGGCGGGTGACCCAGTAATTCTACGTCTGCGTCGCTAAGTAGTCAATTGTTTGCTTGGCGTTCTCGTGGTGAAGGAGGATCCTACAGCGAGGTCGTTTCTTTTTTTTTTTTTTTATAGGATAAGGGTGACAAACGAGCACACAGTCCACCTGATGGTAAGTGCTTGCTGCGGCCCATAGACATCTATTTTGATTTCTAATAGAGGATAGATGTAGATCTATCCTACTATTAGAAATCAAAATGTAGATGCGTTGTCACCCGTGAGGACTAAGATGGAATGCCTCATTTCCAGTAAATGGGCCTCCGGCCACCTGCACTCACCAAGCGAAACGCAGAGGTAAACCTCTACTTCACGCTGGTTTTCTGTGAGGTCGTGGTACCACCCCGGTTCGAGCCGGCCCATCCGTGCGACAGCAAAAGCTGCTGCCTGGCTCTACCACTGTTAAAAAACTTTTCTTCTCTCGAACTTTTTCCAAGATAAGTGGCAAACAATTGTTAGTGTACTACTCTGCAGTAACTGCTTTTCGATCCTCTAAAACAATTGTTGCGTAAAGACCTGTCCTTCAGAAAAAAGAGGCCACCATCTTTTTTCCCACGCTTCGACCTCTCTACACTTTAGTTGGCAACGCCTCGGAAAGAAACATCCAGACAGCAGACTGTCTGGGTGTTTCCTTCTGTTACCCGTAAGTATGTCGAACACAGCATTTGAGTCACTTTCGTTAAATATTTGAACCATTTCACGACACCATTCAACACGACGGAGTTTTTGGGTCTCTGTCAAATTATGAGGAATTCACCGGGCACAAAGCTTCTGACCGCTAAATGTTCATGGAGGATTTTGTGCACTTTACTCATACCGATTTTTAAGCTTGTCCGAATCTGCTGATAAGTCACTCTTTTGTCACTCTCTATCATACGCCGCACAACACTGATGTTATCTTCAGTCGTCGCCGTAGAAGGCCGTTCCTCACGCAGATCACGAGATTAGTGCGACCACGTTTAAACTCATTAAACCAGTTGTAAAGAGTGGCACGAGACGGGGCTTCATCGTGAAAGGCCAACCGAAGTCTATCATAAATTTCTTGTTGACTTTAATGACATCGAAAGTCATAAAAAATCATTGTACGAAAATTTTCTCGCATTAAATTCATGCTGACTGAATTAATATTGGCAAAGAGTTCCATTTTCAAAATTTGAAATTATTTTTTTATTATCTGGGGGCACGGCAGTCTACACTACGAGATTAAGTTGCTATTTCACGCTGTTTTTATGTGATAACATGGCCCTTTCCTGCTCTAGCCGACACATTCGTGCTACAACCATAATATAGCTGCAACGTGGCTCTCCCACGTGTAATGCGATCAAACTGTCTGCAAAGCGTGACAATTAAGGCAAATGTTCCCAACAACGGGAGAAGCCTACATTACATATGCGGGCTGGTGAATACGAAATAGGTTTATGTATTGTAATACTGACGTGTAGATGTTTGTTTAGTGTTCTCGTCTTCTTGCGATTCATAAATATTCATAAAAATAATAAAAATATATACTATAAGCATAATAAGAATACATGAAATAAAATATAATTAAATAAATAAATAAACAAACCCACGTTTCAACGTGCTTCACGCGCTTCAGCGCACGCACGGGTAACCTCATTATTTTATTTCTCTTACGTACAACTCTGGTGGATGATTAGAACTGAAGACCCTTTTTACTGGTTACGAGTCATTCCGTTTTAGTCCTCAGGAGTGACATCGCGTCTGTATTTTGAAACCCAATCGAGAATAGAGTGATAGGAGTTATCATTTACTTAAATACGTTAGGTTGACTGTGAGTTCGGTTTTTACCCGATGTCCGATTAGGTAAAGTCCAACTTCAACCGATGAATCCAAGAACTGGTGTTCGGGTTTTTTTCTTAATGGGATAAGCGTGACAAACGAGCACACAGTCCACCTGATGGTAAGTCGTTGTTGTGACTCATAGACACATACATACTACATCCATCCTCATCTGCATTTTGATTCGTAATCGACGATAGATGTAGATGTTTATGGGCCACAGCAACCACTTACCATCAGGTGGACTGTTTGCTCGTCTGTCACCCCTCATCCTATATAAAAAAAAACTACGTTGTCACCCGTGAGGACTAAGATATAATGCCTTGTGTCCAGTACAAGGGATATCCGGTTCTCTACACTCACCATACGAAACACAGCAGCGTTAAGCTGCTATTTTACGCTGGTATTCTGTGAGAGCGTAGTCCTTCCCCGGTCGAGCCGACTCATTCGTGCAACAAGTACACTACTGATATAGCTGCAGCATGGTTCTACCACATTCAAAATCGGGTAATTGTGAAACATCTTCTCAATCGCCATACCTTAGAATCCTTAATGTGTGCGTGTTTCTAATGACTTCCGGAAGCTGAAGACGCCGTCCGTCATTGATGGCCGAATGAGGTAGCCTAAAGTTACTCAGCTAGCAAGGGGAAGGTCCTGTGTTCGAAAACCAATTGAAATCCACATTTGTACAGAAACAAAACAATTATTAGTTTCGGGCAGAATATGTTGTGATAGTCCCCGTATCTCTAACACTGCATACCCATGCCTTACTTCTGATTTTATCCCACAAGTGTTACATCGAGCATGAAAGAAAGAAATATAAGAACCTATCATTGTTGTATTTCCTTTTTTCTTTGGTAATGGGCTCGTACGAATGTACTTTTGCCAGTATGAAGTGATAAGAAACTATTCTTTATAGTACACTTCATCACAAAATTATGTTGATGCGTCACATTGCGAAGTTTTTGGGAGATATTGACGGCAGCTTGAGCCAGCAAACAGTTAATGACGATAGTATCTTAAGGTGCCTAAGCGGACAAATTATCTTGAGGTTTACATAACCATCGGAGCATTTGTTTCACCGTTTCCAACTCAACTACTGTAAACTGCCTCTACGATACAGGAGAAAATCCTAGTGCGTAGGTAACGTTTTAAAAAAAAATACAAAAAAAGAACAAATTTAATACGCAATATCGCACCAATTTTACATATCCATATAAAACCTTTATTTAAACAATAATACAGAAGCAGCAATTCGCCGGCGATTAAGATCCCCGCCAAAACTCCTTGTAATATTTCCATCACTAATTTAATACTTTATTAGCGTTTGTTACATTTTGTCTTGCACAGTAAGTATATCTATATCTATCGAGCGTAGTTTCCGAAAATCCTCGTCGTCGCTCTATAAAAAAGTCTCACTAAAATCTAAATACATAATTGAAATAAACTTTCAAACATTTTTTTTAAATCTGCTTACATCATGATATCTAGTAGATATTTACAATAGTTTATGCAAAAAATATCAATACAGTCTGTCTACTACTATCTCAATTCTAAATTAAGTGTTCCTAAAATAGATTTTTATGCATCGATCACAAATTTTATTGGAATGACATATCTAATAATTGCGAAGTACATGATTTAACTAAAGCTATAAATAAACTGAATTGTAAGCTGTTTATCCTGGTTTATTGCAATTTTATGGCTATTTACTCTGTGAGATGAATCAGCAGCACCTTGACAGTGACTGAAATCAACATGTGAATCGTAAGTGGTCATATTCATAGTTTAAATAATGCACTTTGATATTTTAAATAGTTTCACGTATTCATCTGTCATATTCATGTGTCGTCGGCGTAAGATAATATAGTTAGTAGATGCTAAATGCTAATCTATAAAATTCAAGTGCAGAGGTCTAGTACCACGATTGCGGTCAGGGTTAATTCTGCCTACTTCACTCTATATCTCGATGCACTACCTCTACTAGCGTGTCACATACTGATAACAACGACTATTTTGTACCCATTTCTCAATTGGCACTTTTTGTTTGTAAGGGTTTAAATTTTTTTTTGTAATTCAAATAATTAATGGCGGAATATGTAGCTATTTTTAGTACCTGCAATTCCCCTGGTGTTGCAGTTGTTCATGGCCAGCGGTAATATCTTACCATCAGGTGAGCCGTATGCTCGTTTGCCCCTTCTCCTATAATTTTTTTTAAAGAAAACCCGAATGGAATATATAAGTGCATTTAAGCTGTTTTGTTCAGTACTTAACGGTAATGGTGCTAGTTTCCATATTATAGGAATTTCGTATTCTTTTTAAGGCAAAAAATTTAATTATGAACAAACATTTTTATACGATATTCAAGTAACATTGACATTGTGGGAGTTTAATTTGAGGCGTGGTCGATGAATACGAGTGACTACGTGTTAATTGGAAGCGACCGAATGACCCGCTATCTTTCCTAAAACACCCGTACCTACTGTAAACATATGCACATAATGTGTGTCACTGGAACGAAATACCCTATAAAATGGGATGTCATTTCCTACTCTTCACTCAGATTATATCGGGATTAGCTGTCGAAACTTCACGAGACCGAATTAATAATGGCATTCCAGAAAATAATATTTTTCACTATCGCATTCGTGTTTATATTTATAATCCAAATTCAACCTAAGCCTCTGGAAGGGACTAGTAATGTGGCATTACAGGATACCGGATCTCAAATCGACACCGAAATTATGGATACAGCGGAATCGCAAAATCCCTTTTTGCCGCGGTTTGCTATGAGAATATTGAAAGAACGGCGAGAACAAGCACGGGCTCAAAGAAGACAAAATCAGGCTGCAAGGCGTTCTCAACTAAGTCCTCGAGTCGGTCGACCTAGTTGTCCGCAACGTTATTATGTAAGTAATCTATTGGTGTTCACCTAATCATTATTTGTACAGAATTCTGGGCCTGTATAGGAGTTTAGCCAAAGTCTAAGCTTAATTTTAGGGTTTCGCTTGGTCCTCGCAACAAATAAACGCTGCTCATAGGACTTGAAGTTTATCATAACCGCTCAATTCGTAGCGATATTATTAAGTATCCATCGCTCTAAATCGCAGCACCTCTCACAATCGCTACTCCTTATTAAATACTGGCCAGGGTTTTTATACTATAAGGATGATAAACTGACAAACGAGTACACTATGATTTCTTATATTTACCCGAACACTATTCATTGAATTGAACTACTTTTACAGATTTTATCGCGTTTAATTACACTTATTTTTAATTTCCAATGTTTCGGGCGAGTTTTGGTGTGCCTTGTGACCACGGGTGTAGCAAAGCACCCGAAACGTCGGGAATTAAAAATAAGTAGAATTAAACACGATAATATCCGTGTAAGTAGTCGTATTCAAAACGAGCACACAGTTCACCTGATGAAACGTTTGAATATATTCTTTTTATATTTAATATACAAACCTGTACACCTTTTTGTATGAAGGAAGATAACAAATTCATAGGAGTATACCGATGTTTTAATAGGATATCTGGGCGGCGTCAAATCCATACAACGTATTCCTCGGTTTTCTCCCCGAGTAATGACAGTAGCGTAAATATTTTTTTTGATAAAATCTATTTCTGTCACAGTTCCTGTTTTGTTTATTTTACAAAAATATATTATTTCAAAAATTAGGAACCTTCTATAATTACTAAAACTGCACAGTTATACCACCGTTATTAGAACCAAGCTTTAACGAACTTAAATAAAATAAAACTATACAGACATCCACAACCCTTCTACACTATAGTGTATTCTTAAAAAGCAAATTGTAATCAGTCCAGTTTTGTATCAGAAAACAGGGGAAACCGGGATGATAACTCGTCAATTTTATATGTATATAATATAATCAGTCCAAGCTGCTATTTTTTCTCTCGGACGTTCTGGCACAGCGCGACACCAATAGATTATTAAAAACCTATTCATAATTTCTTGCAGACCCAATATCTTCAGAGTTCTATTATTAAAATTTCAATTTTTTTTTTCGAAAATTTTATGATAAAGGAATTGGTAAATTAAATATTATATTGTGTGAAATTAAATGCAATATATATTACAAGGAATCTGACCGACTCAGTGCCTCTAATTCTTTATTTAAACAAACAACTTTCCAGCGATCGCCTTTCTTCGTCCCACATTTGTTGTGATATAAAGCTAGCGTTCTTCACCTGTACTTCATTCCACTGACAACTGTTTAACGAATATTGTGTAATTTTCAGAAAAAATGAAAAATTGCTTGTCTTTTTACCTGCTGTTAGGGGTACTTAGTGTAGTCGCTAAATCAGAAAATAATTTGAATCAAAACCAAAATGAGGTATTGACAGCGAGCAGTGAGTCACTTTTGAAACAAAATGAACAAGAAGTGGCCCAGGAAAAGATAAACATTGAATCCAACATCAATAATGAAGTCACAGAGAAATATGGTGACACTGAAGTGGATATCGTTATAGAGGAAAGTATTAACGATGCACCCAACGACTTTGCATCACTGGATGAAGAAACTTCTCTTCTTTATGAGGGAGAGTCACAAGAACCTCAACCAATAATTGATTCTTTCAGTGACGTAAATGAAATTTTAAACAAAGACCCTGAAGAAATTATGGAAACAGCAGCAGGTTTCGTTCCAATTCCTATTATAAGAAATAGACATAAATCAAGAAGGCGTTTTGCCACGAGGAGAAATTTTAGAAGGAATCCATATCCATTCTGAAGATTTTACTTTTATTATCCCTATCCGTTTTACCACTACGGCTCTCTAAGGTTTTATTGAATTAAGTGTATAAACTTGCCAATAATAATTAGTCATTTAAGAGTATGTAACATAGAATATTTCAGTATTAAAATGTAAGTAATAATTTAAAATTAAATTTTTTGTACAACCAACTTCAATTTTTTTTATAGGATAAGGGTGACAAACGAGCACACAGTCCACCTGATGGTAAGTGGTTATTGCGGCCCATAGACATCTATATCTATCCTCTATTACAAATCAAAATGCAGATGCATTGTCACCCGTGAGGACTAAGCTGGAATGCCTCATTTCCAGTAAAAAGGGCCTCCGGCTACCTGCACTCACCAAGCGAAACGCAGAGGTAAACCTCTACTTCACGCTGGTATTCTGTGAGGTCGTGGTACCACCCCGGTTCGAGCCGGCCCATCCGTGGGACAGCAAAAGCTACCACTGTTAAAAATATAATTCAAATAAATCAATATAAATTATTAAGAATAACTCGAAAACTATTGGTCAGACCTTAATCAAATTTATATGGGACTACATGTAAAGCACCATCTTTCAAATAAAAAAATGATTATCGAAGTAGGTTCACTCAGCAAAAAGTTATGAAGTAACACATAAAACACATACAGTCGAATTGAGTACCGTCTCCTTTTTGAAGTCGGTAGAAAAGGAAAGCAAAGTAGTTGTTTAAATAGTATTTATTTCTAAAAATCTATTTCCCTATAAGCATTTATAAATGCCTTACTGATTTAATATCAATTTTGTTCCTTAATATTTGATATTTACATCAGTTTATGGACCTTCCCATTCACTAAACAACATTAGGGCACATTGTAAATAACTATACTAAATTGTATTTCATTCATGGCAGTTGTGTTGAAGATAGTCCCTAATACAGTAGTCGTTACTTCATATCGGATTTCTTGTCTTTTAAATTACAATCGTATGACACAATAATAAATTGATTTATTATAAATATGTACATCAAAAATCACAATATACGCTTCAGCGCTTTTTAAAATATATCGTAACATATTATTCAAACACCAATTATCAAGAGCTTAAAATGATTACTTGGAAAATAAATATAATATAAATATAACATGAGACATGAATTTAAATTACAAACAATTTTTATACAAGACTTATTAAATAAACGAGTCATGTGACGTATACATTCTAAAATATACCAATATTTTTTTTATATCTACTCATTTACCAGGACCTACCAGAGCTTCGTCCATAAGTTCGTCATCGGTAATGCAGGGAGAGTTGGAGTGTGGTGAGGGAGCGACGAGAGGGGAAGGGGCGGGGCTTTTGGCTAATTGCAAAGCTAGTGCAGGGGACGTAGGATAGACGGGTCTGACAGCCACCAATCCAGACACTTTGCTTCCAGATGACGAAGAAAAATCGAGCAACATTTCAGCTGCCTCTTGTGGTGTTGTCGCCCCACTTCTTGCTACCGAACCACTCGCTGGAGGTTTCATGCAAGAATCGGCACCCTTCCTATCTTCTGAGCTTCCCTTGGGTGCTGGAAACCCCTTAGCCATGTCCGTCTTAAAATCTAAAGGCAACATTGGGTATGCTCCAGAAAACCCCTCTTTTGAATCGTCTTTACTTCTTTGAGGGCTTTCCCCTTTCGCTAAACTTTCCAAGTTTTTTGTAAAATCCCCTGCTGACTGTTCTAATTTGCTTGAAGGTACTGTTTTTGGACTCATGGCGCCCATATTTAGCAAGGGTTTGGGTACGTTCAATGGATACCCAGATTTTTGTAACGATTCTGCATTTCTAGCATTTGAGTTGTCAAAGTGGGAAAACTGAAATTTATTTTCTAAAGTTCGCGCAAAATCGTTAACTAACGAACGATTATCATATTGCGAGACTGGACTATTTTTGTCCGGCGTGTTTTGATTTTTTAATTTCGGTATTTGAAATTTGCTAGTATCAAGGGGTTTGATTAATCCTTCAACTAAAAAGTTAGTTTCTTTTGAAGCTTTAAATCTATCTCCATCTACGTCATCCCTAGAACTACTAGGACTGGAATGTCGTTCAGATTTAGAAGAAAAAATGGATTTTTCAGAGTTAGTCATAAGTTTTGTTCTGGCCTTCTCTCTGTCTCTATCACGTATAACCTTAGACAGGTCAGAGCTGCTATTTTTTGGTGATCCAGAACTAGGTTTTGACGCTGATTTAGATAAATTTATTCCGGTAGTGTTGGCGCTTGACGACTTATAAGGCACTTTAGGAACACTTGAACCCGAAGATTCTGACGGACTAGTATTGCTTTTAGGTGGAGTAGAACTACTGGACATGCTGGATTTAGAAGATTGCATTGCTTGCGTTTTTTTAGAGGCCGGTCCACTTATAACGCCTGGCTTTAGGCCAGTGTGAGTTTTAGGGGAACCTTGGCTCGGAGGAGTTAACTGAGGTGAAGATTGCTTACTTGAGCTGGAACTACTGTAATTTAGTTTCGAACTACTAGATGATTCTTTAGATCTTGTTTTATTGATGGTAATTTTCATTCCATCAGAACTTGGCTTGACCATGTATTCTTGATTTTTACTTTCGCTTATTTTCATACTACCACTGGCTGCACTATTTTTTGGGTCGGAAAACTTGTTTGCACTACTAGAAGAACCGCTGGACTTGCCGCTCCCAAGATCGGGATCAGCACTGTGGTGCGCCGATTTAAGTTTATCAATAACAGCACTAAGTGAACCTTTTCTATTTCGCGTTTGGCTTGGTGCATTCGATTTATTTACTTCTATATTTGGCGGCGATATTAGTGGTTCCGTAACAGGACTGTCACAAGGCACTGGTGTGATTTCAAGTTGCTTCAATTTCATTGGGTTTTTTAACTTGGGACTACTTCTACCGGAGCTAGAAAAAGATAAACCGGAATGCTTCTTCTCTTTATCCCTAGATGTAAGTGAACTGGACCCGTAGCTGTCTTTAGAGAGCTTTTTTGACAAATCATACCCTGTGGTACCAGATTTACCAGAAGGTGAGCCGCTAGTTGCGGACTTTAACGTGGACATACTGGGCTTCCCCGAACCCGAAGAACTGTGTTTAGGGGAAGAAATGCTGTGGTTTTTTGGACTCGAATATCCAGTCAGGTGCTTTGGACTATTTTGGACAGGTGAATGTCGCGGACTACTGTGATGACTCGACGTACCTGTTGGTTTAGCTAAATTTTTCACGGAGCTTGGGCTCGGAGATTTTGTTATAGATACTGACCTACCGTGAGTTGGGCTTGGACTAAATTTTCGCAAAATGGAATTTGGGGAAGAGGGACGCATTGGGGAACCATCAGTCGGTTTTATACTTACTGAAACGGGTTTCGTCAATGGATCTTGTTTTGGAGGCACTTTTTCAGGGGGTCCCATGGAGTCGTCTCTCCGTCTTTTCTTCTTCTTTTCTTTGCTGCGTTCTTCGCTGGACTTACTAGATTTCTTATCAGACCTGGAGTCGAGGGATTTTAGTTGTGATGATGTTATAGGTGTTATAGTAATTGAGCTTGGCAAAGCTGCGGGGGCAGCGGCTGAAATAGGAATTATTTCTATGCCTGGACGACGATCTAGGCATAACATTGATGATAGATTTGATCCAGAACCGCTAGTGGCTGAGTTAGACGAACTAGATCCTATAGGAGTAATGCTTACAGAGGAAGGCATATAGGATTTACCGTCGGTGAGATCTAAGAGCAAGGACGACGCGCTTCTACTACTTCGTGGTTCTGATTCTTTGCTTTTTAACTTTTGCCTTTTGTGATCAGACTTGTGAAAAGAATTCCTGTAACAAAAAAAAACAATAATATTGATTATCAAAAAGGGAGCTATAGACCAGCATTTCTTATATCTTTATCATTATTACAGCCCATCCAAGGAATGCCACAAAACACGGTCCTGAGCCACCTGAGTTTGATACGTACTTAAGTTCAAATTCTTACACTGTCATTTGATAAAAACCACATATGAATAGCCTCGCTAGATATGTATATTGGTTAATATTCGGGGAAAAATTATTTAACTTAATTCCTTACTGCCTCTTCCACCATAGGTCGCTAGGCGCTCGACGGGTTTATACCCTTTTGTTGTAGAAATTCCTCGCTTTCAAACCAAACGGTTTGCTTTGTCGTTCGTAATGCGCACATTCATTAAATACTTCAGAGTACAAGGTAAAGAGTGAACTCTTCACAAAGCATTTCCACAAATAGTGACTTTTACTACGATGCAATAAAGCGCAATTTAGCACGCACATCGCTGAGTGCATAATATTACAAAGTGCCTCTCTTTCTATCGCGTAACTCTTATCTCTTCTAATGCGGCACGTGAAACATTAGCCTTGACTGCTTAGGCCCCGTTCTATTGCCATCACTCGCGCGATCAAGCGTGCGTCCGACGAAAATGATCGTTCGACCTTGCGTTCAAAACACTCATATCTATGGAATGTCCTATTGAAGAAGAAAGAATTACAGGATGCTTTGGGTATATTTTGTGACCTATCCAAAGCCTTCGATTGTGTTCACCATGAAACATTAATCAGGAAACTTAAACACTACGGTGTTAGAAGTGATGCTCTTAAATTAATTATTTCATATTTAAGTAAGAGAACGCAAAAAGTTGTCATTAACAGTATGAGTTCTTCCGGGTCGGTGGTACAGATGGGCGTGCCTCAAGGCTCAATTCTAGGCCCCTTTCTGTTTCTTGTATACATTAATGACTTACCTTACATAGTAGGAGATAACCATGATATAGTATTATTTGCAGATGACACTTCTTTAATTTTCAAATTAAGTCGACAATTGCTAAAATATGACGAAGTAAATAATGCTATATCTAAATTAGTAAATTGGTTCAATGTTAATAATTTGCATTTAAATGGCACTAAAACGAAATGTATGAAATTTATGACTCCAAATGTCAAACAATTAAATACTAATGTAATTTTAAATGGGGAGAAACTGAGTCTTGTAGATACCACCATTTTTCTTGGAATCACACTAGACGCGAAGCTTCAATGGAGCCCCCATATATCAAAACTAGCAAGCAGACTTAGTTCTGCAGCATATCCCGTAAAAAAGATTAGAAGTCTAACTAGTGTTGAAACAGCTAGACTAGTTTACTTTAGCTATTTCCATAGCATAATGTCGTATGGTATTTTGCTATGGGGACACGCAGCTGACACTGAAATTATATTTGTTTTACAAAAGAGGGCCATAAGAGCAATTTATGATTTAAAGCCTCTTGAGGCTTTAAATCATAAATTTTTGTCGCACAAAAATTTAAGGAAATTAATATATTAACTTTGGCCTCTCAATACATTTATGAAAATGTAATGTACGTACACAAAAATAAAAGTAGTTTTACAAAAATAAGTGATATTCATTCTGTAAATACTAGGAACAGACACAAGCTAGTAGTACCGGTTACTCGACTCCATCGAGTCAGTAATTCATTCTTGGGGCGATGTATACGCTTTTACAACAAAATTCCAGAAAATATACAAAATTTGACCTGCTCAAAGTTCAAAAACTTTATTAAACTAAGTTTGTATAAAAAGGGTTATTATAGTATTAAAGAATTTATAGATGATAATAACCCCTGGAAATGAGGTGATCGCTACCAAGCTATTTCTAATTTGTTGTGTTGTTAATTTGTGTAACATACATGATTGTAAGCTGTTATTTTTAAAAAAAAAAGTCCCGCTGGGTTTCTTGCTGGTTCTTCCCAGGACAGAGGTTTTTTTTTCGAACCAGTGGTAATTATACAAAGGAGTGACTTTCAATAAGCATTATTTATAATCTATATTGAATAAAAAAGTTTCTGTTTCTGTTTCTGTTTCTGAAGGTCGTGCGATCATGCGATGCGACGGAATTGTATGATTTTCGTCGTGTGGTTATCGACGCATCGTATAGATCGGACGATTGTCCGATCAAACATACTAGTCAGTACTGAATGTCCTAATGGTGCTCGCGCGACCAAGGGGCGGAGGCAAGGGAGGGGTTTTTGTTAAAAACTTCTTCGTTTTGTCGGACGTCGTAATACTGATTGTGAAATGCACCGCTTTGATTCCTGTTATTATACAGTATATTATGTGGTGTACGGGTGTCGTGTGGTTAAAGAAATATTGCTCAACAGCAAAAACTGTGTATCTCTGTCAAGAGCCATTTCAAGAGTGATCACATCGCTCCAAAATAGGACATTGCATCGCATCATCGCGCGAGCGATGGCAATAGGACGGCGTCATAGTGTTAAGGTGACTGCCTTGTGGGTCGTAAATGCGAATGCTGATCTTGAGGTCCCAGGTTCGAATACTGTCGGATTACCATCTCATCGGACTATGAGAATGAGGGAATAGGTAGTGCACCTGTGCTTGCGCATACACTCAGCAACTATAATCCTGCCCTGCGCAAATGACTAGTCTCCAGTGAGTCTGGCCGCCGTAACCGAAATTCGGTCTGGAGGACAATAACGTTATGGTCTCTCCTATCTCCTAGTAGTAAATTGGAAAAATATATTACAATGCCTACAAAATGGAACATTACTGTTCTAGGTGTTTAGGTGCATGCCTAAGTAATCTGAAATAACGTATAATATTGACGTACATAGTAATAGACGTATAGACATAATAAATAGAACGTCGCTTTCGCAACGTTGCGCAAAAATAAATAATCCCTCCCCCTTTTTTATAGGCTTGAAAGGCCGCGAGCCCTGAATCCGATAGAATAGAATAGAATAATTTTTATTCAATATACATTACATGTGTAATTCTTATTGAAAGCCATTTTTTACTTTACCACTGGTTCGAAAAAATACCCTCTGTCCTGGGAAGAACCAGCAAGAAACCCAGCGGGACTTTTTTTAAAAAATAAATTTTACAATATAAATGATTACGAACTATTTACAAAATTTATTTTAGAAACTGCTTGGAAGCGACCACCTCATTCCCAGGGGTTATTATCAACCATGTATTCATTTATACTATAATAACCCTTTTTATACAGTTTCAGCTTAATAAAACATTTAAACTTGGTAATAGAGAGAACCTGTACACTTTCCGGGACCTTGTTGTAATAGCGTATACATTGCCCCAAGGATGAATTACTGACTCTGTGGAGTCGAGAAACTGGCATCACTAGCTTGTGTTTGTTCCTAGTGTTTACAGAATGTACATCACTTTTTTTACTAAAACTATCTTTGTTTTTGTGAACATACATTAAATTTTCGTAAATATACTGAGAGGCCAAAGTTAATATATTAATTTCTTTAAATTTATCTCTAACAGACTCTCTCGGTTTTAGATTGTAAATAGCTCTTATGGCCCTCTTCTGTAAAACAAAAATAGTTTCTGAATCAGCCGCATTTCCCCATAGCTAAATCCCATAAGACATTATGCTATGGAAATAACTAAAATAAACTAATCTAGCTGTCTCGACACTAGTGAGACCTCTAATCTTTTTTACAGCATAGGCTGCAGAACTTAGTCTACTTGCTAATTTGGATATGTGGGGGCCCCACTGAAGCTTTGCGTCAAGAGTGATGCCAAGAAAAAGAGTGGATACAACAGGGCTCAATTCCTCCCCATTTAAAAACACATTGGTATTCAGATTTTTAACATTCGTTGTTGTAAATTTAACACAAATAGTTTTAATGATTTCTTATATTTACGCGAACACTACACATTGAATAAAACTGTTTTTTACGGATTTTATCGCGTTTATTTTATTATTTTTATTCCCGACGTTTCGAGGGCTTTTCAGCAACCCATGGTCACGGGGGGGACTGAGATGTTTGACGTCCCGATGTCACAGTTAGCCCGGCTACCTTCAGTTTTTTAATATTAATTTCTTTAAGCCGCCGAAGAAGATTAGTCAATTTTTACCATCCGTCGAGTGTAATATCCCTCTACAAGATGCAGGAGTGTACAAGCTTGATTGCGAATGTGGTCTCTCTTACATAGGACAAACAAAAAGATCCATTAAAACCCGCGTGAAAGAACATATAGCTGACGTGAAGCACCGACGCTCTGGGAAGTCTGCAGTCTGTGAACATGTTCAAGATCGTCCCCGCCATTACATCAGATTTGATAGACCACAAATCCTTGCAAAAGAACACCGATTCCTACCAAGGATGATACGCGAGGCTATTGAAATTAAAAAACATCCTAATTTCAATAGAGAAGATGGATGGGTACTGCCATCTGCTTGGGATCCTATAATTAACAAAATTAAATCCAAACCCAAGCATAACACTGCAAGACTTCAGGATATTGTAAGTTCATTCTGCGTAAATCGAACCAAAAATTAATATTAAAAAACTGAAGGTAGCCGGGCTAACTGTGACATCGGGACGTCAAACATCTCAGGCCCCCCCGTGTCCATGGGTTGCTGAAAAGCACTCGAAACGTCGGGAATAAAAATAATAAAATAAACGCGATAAAATCCGTAAAAAAACAGTTTTATACAATTAGTTTTATTTCCGTTCAAATGCAGATTATTAACGTTAAACCAATGCACTAATTTTGATATAGCATTATTCACTTCGTCACATTTAAATGATTGACGTTTAAGTTTAAAAATCAAGGAAGTATCATCAGCAAATAATACTATATCATGACTATCCCCTACAAGGTGAGGTAAGTCATTAATATACACCAGAAACAGGAATGGGCCGAGAATCGAGCCCTGAGGAACACCCATTAGTACAGGTGACCCGGAAGAACTTTTACCATTGATAATAACCTTCTGCTTTCTATTACTTAAATATGAAATAATAAGTTTAAGCGCTGTGCTGATAAAGCTAAGCTACAAGAACCGCATAGGTTAACAGCACAAACATTATCAGACCAGTGTTAGATTTTCGAAAACAACGTTCGCCGTTTACAAAACAAAGAACTAGTCTTCACGCCCGCTCGCAGTCGACTAAAGAAGTTACGGAGAATTAACCGTAACTTAGTGCGCAGTCTTCGGTTATGTGCAGTAAAGTTTTTTTTTAGAAGATTCGTCTTCTGCCTGGTTAGATAGTATATAAAACGTTATTTTTGTTAATTTAAATGAAGTAACTAAAAGTAAATAAGTAAGCAAATATAACTTTTCTACTAACCGAATAATTTCCTCTGCTTCCCCATCATTTGAATTCTCCATGTCTGAAGAAGTCCTATTGTCCTGTGTACTTAAAGCATCTGTTGCATCCATAGCTGACAGTTCCAAGTCTGAAGCGAATTCATTCTGTGACACTGAAGATTCCCGGCCTTCTAGATCGTCATTAGATGAATTACTATTCATAGTATTGTCGTCTTCATTCACGTATTCTGAATTATCGCTTTCACTGTCCGAATCTGCTGCTTCAGTGATCCCCTGTTTTCCTTTTTTCTGGCTCGCTGACCAGATGTCGGTGTCAGATTTTCTCTTTTTAGATTTACGCTCTTCCGACACCAGCGGTTTGACGTCGCTTGTGTTTGGATCTTGACACAAAATTGATAAATGATGTTGTTGTTCGGAAAGATATGTGCCTGTGAAAAAATAGTATATTTCATTACGAGTGCGGAAAGCCTGTCATTGGAAAGAGTTCCGGCTAATGTCTACCCGAGCCGAGCCGAGCAAGTGAGGGTTGACAGTCGGAACAAGATGCAATGACGGTTCCGCACGTGTACTGAACAACTATTTTTAAAACAGTTGCAAAAAAATGAAACAATTTAATAAAGAACATTTTTGGAAAATGGCGCCAACCGTAAAAGAATATAAGCTGAGATTTTTTTGTTTTCTTCACCCATTCTGGGTAGGCAAAGGGAACTATGCCCATACAGCCAAGTCTTCAGTAGAACTTTTTATTGATATGAAATGAAAATGAAAGAAGGATGCCCATTTTTCACCTGAGTATGTATAGAAATGAAATAAATCTTAAAATTCAGCTAATTGAATTCTTAATTAAATACGCGTATCACAATGTTAAAAGAAACGCAGGAGAAAAATATTTTTAATATTTATTTATGCCTATTCTACGTAAAGGGTAAACTTATTACCACCATATTTTGAACGCATCTCAACTACCCTTTTTCTAAGACGTTCCATTTCACATACTTCGCATTTCGCTACTTCACTTAATTGAACTCTGTTTCCGAGTTATAAACATTTATTTTATTTAATCAGTATTTCTCTATATTCTTATATATATATATATATATATATATATATATATATCTTTATTACTTTTTGTATAGTACAGATTAATTAAAATAATATAACAATTAAATAAATAAATAATGCAGTATGTCATTGAGTGCACACGAGTGAAACGGATTTTTTTGACATTTAACAGTTCTACGATTGGCATCGGCGCAGTCCTTCATTGTTGTCAAAGAGAATATAATCAATTGTTGTGTTTGCGTCTCGTTGTGTATTATCCCATTTTGTGTGTTTTTCATTGATCATATAGAATAGAAATATGTAGGGATACACAAGATCTTTCTCAGTATAATCTCAGAGGAAGTGGTGATAGAACGTTAATAAGAGATAGAAAAATTAAATATTTGATAACGGCAAATCCTAAACCTAAACCTAACCTAAAGAGTAACATTAATATTTTTGGGCTTCGTAGCGTTTAAATCGTAAAAATGACTACATGACATTATTTTCTAAACTTACAGGAAGTTTTTCTACTATACCTTATAACTATACATAAACTTTTACTATCAGGTTTTTAAATGTATGAAAAGTGGGCATGGTTCTTTAATGAGATGAAATGAAATGAAACCTAACCTAAACTCATTGAATAAAATCTTTAAATCTGATATTGAAACAAATTAGTAGCTTCTTTTTAGAAATATTTGCATGAATCATAAAAACTTCTATGATTTTTTTTTAGTAAAAACTTCGTGGTTGGTTTTTTTTTAATAGACATTATTTTGA
This sequence comes from Parnassius glacialis, assembly GCA_033319125.1. NCBI lineage: Eukaryota > Metazoa > Arthropoda > Insecta > Lepidoptera > Papilionidae > Parnassius > Parnassius glacialis. The sequence goes on along the minus strand of JAVANC010000027.1, from coordinate 20,910,994 downwards.
CAGTTAGGAAAGAGAACGCACGAGTTCGGAAAAGGTAAAGAAAAAGCTCGAGTATGTAATAACCCACATCCCGAATACTATACGTCCCTGCAATACGCCACTTTTTGAGCAACTGTATTAAAAAGCCTTTTTATACACAAAAGATGAAATACTATTTTACGTGATAGGGTCACACTGTAACTGTATTATGGCTGCAGCACGAATTAGTAGCGCAACCAGGGAAGGCCACTTTCACATAATACTAGCGTAAAATAACAGCATAGTTTTCGTATGTTGAGTGACGGCAACTGGAGACCCTTTTTATTGGTAATGAAGCATTTCATCTTGGTCCTCAGGGGGACAAGGCATCACTGCATTTTGATTATTTATCAAGGATAAAAGAAGTTGTTCATAGACCACAGTCTTCCATTATCATAGAGCCAGGCCAGGTGGACTGTGTGCTCGTATGTCATCCTCACTTGCCTAAAAATGTTTTAAAGCTAAGAAAACGAACCAACTAGACGTCAACGATTTTGTTTTATTGTTTGCCAATCTCGGTGGCAAATGATAATGCATCAACGTGTGTGCGTGCGAGTCATTGTGCATACGTGGGGCTACGCGGTTTTGGGATGACTTTAGCTTACAAAAATGTTCCTATATTATTATGTGGCAATCAGAACATAAATTATAACTAAGATGGTGGAGTTGACTGCTCCTGTATTATTGTTAAAATAATGGTTTGAAGTAAATTTCTATACGTAAATGATGCGATTTTGTGTATTAAATGTATACGCATATGAATTATTAGGGGAAACGATGAAACAGGTCCTTCGATGATGTTTTGAACTTTAAGATAATGTGTCTGCTTAGGCGCCTTGAAATACTATCGTCATCGACTGTGCTGACTCAAGCTGCCGTCAAAATCTCCTAAAAACATGACACATCAACATGAAGAAGTTTTTCCTCTGTTGTCTCTTAAGACAACCAGGGGGCGATATGAAGTAATGGAAATTATTACACTGCCACTAACAAGCGCTGGTTACCAACCTGCTTGAACGTGGCAACTTTAGTAAATCTACCGCGGAGGCCTATGTTCAGCTGTAAGTTATTCTTTGTAAGCTGTAAAGGTAACGGTTGGTCAGGAGTGGGTCACCTGCGTGGTGCGCGTGCGGGGCGGGGAGCTGCGTGGGGAGCTGCGTGGGGTGCTGCGCGGCGTGCGAGGCGGCGTGCTGCGCGGCGTGCGAGGCTTGGTGCGGCGCGGCGGGCGGCGCGGGGTAGAGCGCGCGCGGGTGCGCGCCGGGCTCGTGCTTCACGTGCTCGCCCCCCGGGTCGAGGCCGCCCAGGCCGCAGCTAAAATTTGAGTCCAGCGCCGAATAGTTGCCGTTCATTTGCTTCGTCGCCGCCTCGCGTTCCCATATCTTTACTAACGACCTGAAGTCAATTTAAACATCTTTGTTTTTTAACACTACCCTCACTGCAGGATTTTTGTTTTGCGGAAAGGTATTACGGACATAATATATTCTAGAATACACTAGGTTCTTGCTAGATGGAATCGTGCCAGCGATGGGTAGACGAACGGTTAATCATTCTTTGTTTCACAGACATAAAAACGTATTTTTCACCTATGGCAATAAACTATTTCTTCACCACTTCAAATTGTACTTCATCATCACCATTATCATTACAGCACTTCAAAAGTCCACTGCTTAACATAGGCCTCCCCCAAAGAATATCATAACGCATGGTTCTGAGTCACCTGCATCCATTGACTGTCTTACCCGATTGTCACTCCATCTAGTGGGACTACACCCCACACTTCTCTACCGGTAACCGCCAATCGAGAACCTTTCTTCCCCATCGGTATACAAGGTGTCTCAGTAATGGTGGATAATCTGGTACGTACGTGTTCGGGCGGGGGAGAGATGGCCTCGGTTCTCTAAAAAAAAATTCTATCCCGAACGGTTCGCGGTCTACACCATGTTTTACAAAATTCCGAAAATTCGTACTTCTGCTCATATTTGTGGTGATCACGTCCGCAGTTTAATGCCTAGATCGGATTTTTTTCTTTTAATGTGTTCCCTCATAATGATGCTTTTAAATTACCCTTAAAAGTTTTCAACTACTATGGGTAGTATTTTACAAGACGGCACTAAACATAAGTTTAAATTTTTTACTTTATTTAACTGCTAAGTTTGAGCACCAGAAAAATGCTGAGACGAATGGATGAAGATCCCGGGTTTTTTAGAAAATATTTGTGGAGTGACGAGTCAACGTGTAAAAGAGACAAATACCTTAACTTGCATAATCTGCACAGTTGGCAGCGAACAAACCGGGTAAACTAAATGGAGCCAATTATTTAGAATTTCTGCAAAATGAGCTGCCTCATTTATTAGAAGATGAGCCACTAGCCATCCGGCGAAGAATGTGGCTCCAAAATGATGGTTGTTATACATTACGCCGTCCAAGTAAGGAGTTACCTAAACGAAGCCAACCGTGACCTGTGGATCGGCCGAATGGGACCGATATTGTGGCCACCAAGATCACATGATATTAACCCATTAGATTTTTTGTTGTCTCGCTCACACAGCTTAGAATTCGTCCAAACAAGGCGAGCAGGTAGTAAAGTAAAATTTTTAAGGGCGACAAATGTACTTACCTAATAAAGACATGCAATGTTTAAAAAAAACTATCTGCCAATAATTTTGTAATTTTGTAATGAAATGCCTACTTTTACACATTAACGGCTATAGCTCAGTAAGTAATGACATTAAGTACATGGTATGCTAATGTTTTAGAATCCTTATGTTATAGGCAAACTTTTTAAATGGTTGGCCACACAGATCCCATACGTTTTTTTTTCACCACAGGTGCTCAAACTTAGCAGTTAAATAAAGTAAAAAATTTAAACTTATGTTTAGTGCCGTCTTGTAAAATACTACCCATAGTAGTTGAAAACTTTTAAGGGTAATTTAAAAACATCATTATTAGGGAACACATTAAAAGAACAAAATCCGATCTAGGCATTAAAATGCGGACGTGTTCACCACAAATGTCAGCAGAAGTACGAATTTTCGGAATTTTATAAAACATGGCGTAGACCGCGAATCGTTCGGGATAGAATTTTTTTTAGAGAACCGATGCCACCTCTCCCCCGCTGGAACACGTACGTACCAGATTATCCATCATTACTGGGACATCCTGTATATATTCGAGTTATATGGCCGGTCCATTGCCACTTCAGCTTACTAATCCGTTAACACTTTAAATTCCATATTACCCTGCCCCTTCTCCTCTTATCACTGACATTGAAATTGACAATTTTAAATGCCAATATACTATAGGTCTTTCTTATAGGATAAGGGTGACAAAGGAGCACGCAGTCCACCTGATGGTAAGTGGTTGCTGTGGCCTATAGACGTCTACATCTATCTTCGATTACGAATCAAAATTCAGATGTGTTGTCACCCGTGAGGACTAAGATGGAATGCCTCGTTTCCAGCAAAAAGGGTCTCCGGTTCTCTACACACACCATACGAAACACAGCAGCGTTAAGCTGCTATTTTACGCTGGTATTCTGTGAGAGCGAGGTCCCTCCCCGGTCAAGCCGACCCATACGTGCTACAACCATAATATAGCTGCAGCATGGCTCTACCATGTAAAAAAACGGTTGGGCGGTAAGGTAAAACATCAATAAGAAAAATAGCACAAGAATACTTTCAATGCTACTCTCCGTCGCCCGCCTAAGTCAGGGGGATGATATAATAGCGGTATATGGTAATATATGGCAAAAAAGTCTAACTGTCTCTTATGAAATGTTAATTATTGATCAATATCCTTGACCTTGAATAAGTGGCGAGATAAGCATGTCCACTACCCTAAATCGTCCCGTTAGTATCGTGGGAGGTAACAGAAGGAAACAAGGCAAAGATAGGCAGCAGCATCTTCATGACAACTCAAAATAATAAAAAACTGCGGTTGCCAAACCATTGCCAAGAGTTATAACTATGGCAAATATCCCTTTTTTATAGGATAGGGTGACAAACAAAAACAACTGATGGTAAGTGGTTGCTGTGACCATAGACATCTACATTTATCCTCAATAAAGAATCAATATGCAAATGTGTCGTCACCCGTGAGGACTAAGCTGGAATGCCTCTTTTCCAGTAAAATGGGTCTCCGGTTCTCTACACTCACCATACGAAACACAGCAGTATCAAGCTGCCATTTTGCGCTGGTATTCCGTGAGAACGTGCTCCTTCCCCGGTTGAGCCGACCCATTCGTGTACAACTATACTACTAATATAGCTGCAGCATGGCTCTACCACGTATCCCTCTTATGAGGCAATCAATGGGAAGGCTTATGTTCAGCAGTGGACTTTTGATAGGCTGTAACAGTAAAGGGGTTTTTAAAAATTAATATTAATTTTAAATTAATATTATATTTAAATAAATAAAGAACCACCCAAGGCATAACACAATGCTTTTTAAAACTAACTTACCTCAAAGTAATAGGAATGGAATGACTTTTCTGCAGTACTCTACTTATGTAGTCATCAATCTGTTCTCTGGGAGGTGAATTGAGCGTGTACACTGAAGCCCGAGGTGCCGCTGGATCTGATAACTCTAGTTCCACGGTTGCCATACTCTCATCAAGGGGATGTTCCAAGGAAATAGAGATGTGTTGCCAGGATAGTGCACTCACTTCAAACATCAGTACGCACTCTAAGTCAACAACTGCAAGAAATAAAGTCTAGTATAGTAAAGACCTATATATTATGTATGACTGTTGGACCTCTCCCATTTCTGAGAGCTTTGTGATCAGGAAAGATTCTAGGATGCCTTGCCAATGCGTAATTATATTACAATATGGTATTTAAACTTCTTAAAGATATCATACGAGGGTGGATTGAAAAGTACTCGGCCTAACACAGATCCATTCAATTCTAAAAATCAAATCTACCCACATTATTTAGTTCAGTTCAGACTAGTTCATTGTGTGAAGTTCGAAACGTGTGCGATAATTAGTTGTGATTTTATAAATTTATTAACAAAGTAATCGGACATAATTTCCGCGAATGGAGCAAATCGAGCAGCGTGCCGTCATTAAGTACCTCCATAAGAAGGGGCTATCATCAAAAGCCATCCATGATGACATGGTCAGTACATTAGGCGATTGTGCTCTGTCATATTCATCCGTCAAAAAATGGATAGCAGAATTTAAGCGTGGTAGAGAGAGTGTGAAAGATGAACCCCGCTCTGGAAGGCCTTCGACGTCAACTACTGACGAAAATATTAAAAAAGTACTTGATTTAATAATGGGAGACCGCAGATTAAAAATTAGAGAGATAGCCGAGATTATAGGCATCTCTTATGAACGAACTCAAAACATCATTGTCAACGAGTTGGGTTTCCACAAGGTGTCTGCGAGGTGGGTTCCGCGACTGCTTTCAGTTGAACACAAAAGGACGCGATTGACTATTTCACGCGACTGTTTGGAGTTATTTGAAGCCGATGCAGATGATTTATTGAATCGTTTTGTTACTATAGACGAAACATGGGTTCATTACTGTACACCGGAAACAAAACAACAATCAAAACAGTGGAGAAGACCTGGTTCACCACCCCCTAAAAAGGCTAAGTCGATTTTGTCGGCAAATAAGGTGATGGCTTCAGTATTCTGGGACTCGAAAGGTGTGATTATGATTGATTATCTTGAAAGGGGTCAGACTATAAACTCTGATTACTACTGCACCTTACTACGTCGTTTACGAGAGGAAATAAAAGAAAAACGTCGAGGAATGCTCAGAAGAAAAGTCCTGTTTCATCAAGATAACGCCCGTGTTCACACGTCAGTACAGTCAATGGCTGAAATTCACAACTGTGGCTTTGAACTGTTACCGCATCCGCCGTATTCACCTGATCTGGCACCATCAGACTTCTTTCTGTTCCCTAACCTAAAAAAGCACTTGGGAGGTCAAAGATTTTCGACAAACGACGAGGTCAAAGCAGCTGTTGACGCATATTTTGACTCTAAGGAAGAATCATTTTTTTTCAACGGTCTAAATGCTTGGAAGGGGAGGTGGCAAAAATGTATTGAACTTGATGGTGATTATGTAGAAAAATAAAAATATAACTGATTTAGTATGTGTTTATTTTCTTGGTTAGGCCGAGTACTTTTCAATCCACCCTCGTATTAATATTTTGTTTTATGACGTCTTTTGGAAGTTAAATGAAGATCAATTGTTTTTATGCATCTTTAAATAGAAGAAAAGCCTGAAGACAGTGTATGTATTCAATACAATACTTGTTACGGCCTGCAGCTGCCTATCCAAGAGTAGAATCTTCCGGGGCCCATGAACGGAAGACCTTACAAGCAGATGCAGGTCGGGCCTCAACAAGTGGCCACGTGGAATTACCCTATCACAATTAACTATATGGAAAACGTTCTATCCTACTACAATTCAATAGGGAGAATAGTCAAACCGAGCTTACTTACCTATATCCAAGGCGACTGCTGTCTCAGGGTTCGGTCAGGTCGCATGTGGTTGTAGTGGATGTGGTAGTAAGTAAGGGTTAGTGATGTGTATCTGTGTGTGACTGGTTGTGGTAGACCTGATTGGACCGTTGCAGTCGGCAGCAGCTCGGACTTCAGCACCGCTCCAAATTGTGGTAATCTTCAGCGGAGCCACCCACAGTCACTTTCTTCATTCGTCACTAGGACTGTCCATTAACTTTATCGTAAAATTAACTAACTTCCAGAAGCCACTAACTCTCGTTTGTTATAAAGCTTAACACACAAAACGAATACAGAATGTCCGGATCAAAGGTCACTACCGTTTCGCGTGGCAACAGTTATTTCTAGACTTACCACTAACTTCTCTAGTATCACAAAGCTCAGCGTCCAACCGACGACGGAAAATGTTTCCAAACTATATCAATGCCGCACTAGTAGTTAATATTGTCGAATGCACTTATATACGGATTCTGAGTTAAACACAACTATGTTCCGGGAGAAGCTTTCAAACAAGGAATGCGCGTTACGAATCCTAGACAGTATATTTACTCGACGCGCCTGCACTATTCCGCGTTCCCGAACAAGTTCACAGCGTGCTGTCCCAAGCACCGCTTGCAAACAACTGCCTTGCACTCACGTTCCGACCTCACGTCGCCGCCGCACGGTCACCGCCAAGGTGACCTTCACAAGTCGGCGGGCGTACGCGCGTGTGAATGCAAATTTCAAAGTTAATTGTTTGGCTTAAACAAACCACCGTCCCGGACAGAAGGATTTATGTCCGCGAGCAAACCGGTCAGCGGGAAAGGGTCGCGGCGGCAAGTTGCAAGACCAAATCTACAACCAAACTAGGCCACCTTAGGCACCCCATCAGATCTTGCAACCCTAACCAACGCCTCAAAATTACAGCCCCAACGTGGGCAAGCCGGAGGGTTAAACTGGATTCCCTTCCTGGACATCGCAGCACATAAATAAGTCATATTTCTGGACAGAAGTCCGACGGCCTCCTTCAAACACTTATCTGCGCCCCTATGATTCGCTCCGCAATCCGACCGAATCAGGTCTGCAAACAGCGACGCGATACGAAGCGGCCCAGTGCAGAGGACGTCCACCAGTTCCAAATGAACGTCGTCTGTGGGGAGCCAAACGAAACGCACAAATAGCCCTTAGTATAGATTTTCAAACAGTAGGCATAATCAAGCCATCTACTATATAACTATTCATTTGCTCCAATATTGCGGCAGCTGATTTCCATCTGATAATCTACAAACTAGCTAGCCCTTTAAACAGGTAGTCCTATGCTCATATTTCAACTAATTTTTCAAAAGCATCAATGTTCAACTACAGAATTAATTCAAACAAATTAATCACCGATGCACATAGGTCAACTGGCAAATTAAACAAAACAATAAACGTAAGGGACAGCCCTACTTCTCATTTAAATATCTTAGACAGTGCCAACAAAATGTGAAACACAAAAGAGGAATGACGCTTATTCCCTTCGGCAAAAATAGGGTTATCCAATTTCAATTTCCTTTTCACAAAGCAAAATGATTAAACACAATCACAAAACATATACACAAATATCCAAACAGCGCGTCATTTAATTTCAAATGTATTCAAATTTTCCTTTAAGCAAAACAGACGCAATGAGCAAATATATTCACAAAAACATATGCATACGTATTTAAGGAGTATATTAAATTCAACCTTTTAATCACAACCGCTACAAATATGAAAATTTCGCGGAAAACCCAAAAGCATTTTAATTTTTAATTTAAAGAATTTTTAACCAAGTGCTCGACCAAAACCAAATCTAATACCCCTTAACAGCATGATTCAACGCTCCAGGGGAGCCCTAATCTTCCCACCACCAAGTGGAGGCCACACCGCGTGAACCCGAGACTAATAGAGCGCAAACCGCTAACAACGTTATACGCCTTCCCTGAGCCCGTCGGCAACAGAACAGTTTAATAAGTGGACTGTTGACGGCTCAAGGCTCAGGGGAGGCGGCCGTGGTGGGAGCTAAGGCGGCAGCTAGCTAGGGCTGCCTCCATCAAATGGGGAACGGTGGTACAACAGTCACGACCACTCAGCTAACGGGGGTGAGAAGGGTCTAGCCGACTGATGAGTGGCCGTGAAGTTCCTTTCCACACGCTGAGGGGGGGTGACGACACCCCCGCCCCTGGGGGAATTACCCCCCGACTGGTCGGGGAAGGGACCCCTTTCAAACCTAGGGGCCTGGTAGCTGGCCGGCGGGAGCCGAGCGTCGCCCGTCATAGGGCGTGGCTGAGCGCCCCCACCCGTGGGGGTCGAGGGCCTGGCAGAGCCCCGAGAGGAGACGCCGTCCGCACCCAGGCACAAAACTGCATGGTGATTGCCCTGGCAATGCGGACAGGGCCGCCGGTGCGGACAGTCTCGCTGGAGGTGCCCTTCCAAACATGAGTAGCACCAGCGGCGCTCCTGGGCGATAGTTCGCCTAGCCGGAACCGGCTTACTTAATAATTTCGGGCACGACGTTACCCGGTGATCAGATGCTCGACAATAGGAGCAGGGGGGCGCCTTTCTGGCCACTAGGCCACTGTAAGATGGTAGGGAGCGACGCCCTCCCGCGGGAGCTTCGACAGGCCTAGGGGGGGGGGGGGTTGACAATGACTTGCCCGGCGGATTCCGCCTCTCACTGGGCACGGCTCGTAAGTCGTCAACGGTGCCCGCCGCGTTCTCAATCTGCCGGCACTGCTCCTCCAAAAACCGCAGCAGGTCATCGAAGGGCGGAATATAGGAGGCCCCGTCCCCGCCGTACCTCTCCTCAAAATGTATTCGAAGGTCGAGAGGTAGACGGGATAGCACGATGCGGAGCAGCAAAAAGGCCCATTCGCCCACTGGTAAATCCAGCCGCCTCAACGTATTACAGGCCACCAAGACTGGATTTACAAGGTCCGGACGTAGTCTGGCCCGGTCACTAAGCAGCGGGAGGCTTAGTAGCTGCTTAACATGTTCGTCCGCAATTCGCCGGACGTTGGCGTATCTTCCGGCTAGGAGGTCCCGAGCAGTCTGGTAGGCGGCGTCCGACAATCCCAAGTGACCGACGACGCCCAGGGCCTCCCCCTCCAGTGAGGCCAGGACGTACGCCATCTTCTGGCTCGGGATCAAGTCACTCCGGGCGTCCACTAGGCTGTCGAAAAGACCAATGAAGGTCAGCCATTCGGAAAGGACCCCGGAGAACCTTGGCAGGTCCAGAGTTGGGAGTCGTCCCAACAGCTCAGGCTGGGGCTGCTTCCGAGAGGACTCGGGCAGGCCATTCATCCAAACTTCACGCGCCTCCTCAGCATATCTGCCTTCAGCCTCGATCAACTCGTCCGTTGACGAAAGGAACTGCTCGTAGTCCGCGAAGCAGGAGTCCAGGACTCCCTTTTCCACATCCGAATCCTCGAGCTCAGCGTAAGCCTCCTCCACTGCGGCCCTTCGAGCAGCGACCTGCTCGAGCCGCTTCCTCAAGTTATAGACCCTATCCGGTCGACCTATCAAAGCATGGGCGCTGGTGGCCCAGCGTAACTCAGTCCGCAGGCAACGGATTAGTAGCTTGGGCGATGGCATCACTACTAAATACAAATTACGACGCGACTCGAGCACAAATTACAAAAATAACAAATACAAAAAAAAAATTAACAGTTAACAAATGCAGTTCCTATCAAATCGAGTTGAATAGAAATTATACCAATACGAATTACTACTTATTAAATTAAATACAAGTTAGCACAAAAGAGAAGAATTAACAAATAACAAATACTAGTGCGATCAAGATCAAGTTAAATTCAAATTGCGTAAATACAAATTACAATACAAATAAAGATACACATCACGGTCTATCAACAAAAAATTCCTCGCTCGGAAATCGACCCTTCAATAAGTAATCCACTATACCTATCCGACAACGATAATTATCCGATTACGTGATAATAACCATCTACCTACACAACGCGTCTCTCTAGAAAAACTCCCGCTTGCGCAACCTACGGGCGTGGCATTAGCAACTACCCGCCAATAACAAAACAAGCAAGTCACAAGGTAACAAAGGAAAGAATTTAATTTTTACGTATTACGGACGGGAGTGATTGTAGACACAAAATTAAACCAATCAAACCAACGCTCCCGGCCTCCAAAATTGTTTAATTTTTATCAAACACTACGGTCGGGATCGAACCCAGAACCACGCTCTGCTACCAGAATGTTACGGCCTGCAGCTGCCTATCCAAGAGTAGAATCTTCCGGGGCCCATGAACAGAAGACCTTACAAGCAGATGCAGGTCGGGCCTCAACAAGTGGCCACGTGGAATTACCCTATCACAATTAACTATATGGAAAACGTTCTATCCTACTACAATTCAATAGGGAGAATAGTCAAACCGAGCTTACTTACCTATATCCAAGGCGACTGCTGTCTCAGGGTTCGGTCAGGTCGCATGTGGTTGTAGTGGATGTGGTAGTAAGTAAGGGTTAGTGATGTGTATCTGCGTGTGACTGGTTGTGGTAGACCTGATTGGACCGTTGCAGTTGGCAGCAGCTCGGACTTCAGCACCGCTCCAAATTGTGGTAATCTTCAGCGGAGCTACCCACAGTCACTTTCTTCGTTCGTCACGAGGACAGTCCATTAACTTTATCGTAAAATTAACTAACTTCCAGAAGCCACTAACTCTCGTTTGTTATAAAGCTTAACACACAAAACGAATACAGAATGTCCGGATCAAAGGTCACTACCGTTTCGCGTGGCAACAGTTATTTCTAGACTTACCACTAACTTCTCTAGTATCGCAAAGCTCAGCGTCCAAACGACGACGGAAAATGTTTCCGAACTATATCAATACCGCACTAGCAGTTAATATTGTCGAATGCACTTATATACGGATTCTGAGTTAAACACTACTAAGTTCCGGGAGAAGCTCTCAAACAAGGAATGCGCGTTACGAATCCTAGACAGTATATTTACTCGACGCGCCTGCACTATTCCGCGTTCCCGAACAAGTTCACAGCGTGCTGTCCCAAGCACCGCTTGCAAGCAACTGCCTTGCACTCACGTTCCGACCTCGCGTCCTCTAAGCACGGAAGAGGGGCCAAGGTGACCTTCACAAGTCGGCGGGCGTACGCGCGTGTGAATGCAAATTTCAAAGTTAATTGTTTGGCTTAAACAATACTAATATTTTACTCATTTGCTCGACAATTGTAGCGATTACGATAAATTTATGGAGCATTTGCTTTTAATTCGTACTTTGGGAGAGATAAACACAAGTTCAGTGCGCTGAATAATTTTGGTTGTATCACTTTATACAGATTCATTTTTCAACTAATAATGGCATTGTATATTTTAAGCACATATACTGCTCGCACCGATAACTGATTACCGAACTATACTGGACATTGGTTTCACATCTTACCACCAACAGATCTATGATAAAAATGTTTATGGGCATGTGAAGGCCAGCGGTCAACGCTCACATATTGCGCCATGACTATACCTTGCTTGGTCTGTAGACGGACGCATGAGGCGACGAGCGCGTTGAAGAGCGCCTGCTGTCGTAAGCAGGCGAGCAGCGGCGGCACATGCGAGGGATGAGTGAAGGGTACACTGCTCACCACGCAGCCCTCCAGCCCTCGCGACTCGCACATGAAATAGCACTGCGTTTGCTCCGGCAAGTGCTACAGGTGAACCACACACGCCATATGTTATATATGCATACACCAATACGAATGTTTGTATTTATATGTTAAGAACAGTCTCTCGGATATTATTTGTTTAACTCACTACACGATATCTACACAAAACGCAATTTCGGTTTGCTTTCACTACGCGTTTTTGTAGCGATAATTTCTATTATAATGGATTAAATTGATCAAAACTTTTTGATTCGATAATTTTTTATAAATAAATTATAAAAAAATGGTGTTAATAAACTGTATAATTGACTCGGGAAAGAGGAAAACTCTGCAATGGAAGATTAAAGACAAGGACTGTTGTATGACGGATTTGTTTAAAAATATCTTTTTTTAATTAACTACAGGTGATGGATGAATTTTTTTAAGCCACCGTGTCAGAGAAAAAAAGGCATTATCAGATAAGCACACAATTATATCATATTAACAGGACAGTCGATTTGTTCATAGACAACTGTTTTGTGTAACGTATAGAGCAAAACCCGTGCCAGAGACCCGACTTTACATAATATCAAATTAAGTGTTTTCCAAAGTGGGGAAACACGCCTTCCCCGGTGTCCCGCAGTGTGGGGTAGTAGTAAATTAAAAGTAAGAACAACTTTCAATAAATACTATTTGAATGAAAGAGCTTCTATTTCCATTTCATGGGGAGTACAGAGCCCCGCAAAACGTTCCGTTTATGTTCCCGTTGCCGTTCGTCACCTAACTCTTATAAAAACAGCCAATACGTAAATTCCAAAAGGAGGGGGGGGGGGCAGCTTATAGCCAGTCTTGCATAATTTTGTGCATCGCTGATCTAATATCTATTTATGTGCAAATGGATGCACATTAATATTTATATAATATAATAAAAAACTATACAAAATAAAAATTAAGTCATTAAACTTTTTTAATGAATAATTAGCCCCTGAAATACCACAGCTCAGGGGCTATGCGCTCACTGTAAATTTCACAGGGTTTGATCCCTGTTGGTACTGATCGGTGTGCTGATTTACCACATGCTCGTCAGAGAAGCAAAACATAGTAAGGAAAACTTGCATGTCTGAGAAATAAGAAAAAAAAATATTTCGAAGACATGTGAAGTCCGCCAACACGGATTGTGGTGGGGCGGCAGTCATTTCCTTTCCCTAAAACCCTCCTCAGAAATGAGAGGAGGCCTGTGCCCAGTAGTGCAACGTATATAGCCTGTAACTTGAACTTTTTAATGGATAATTGAAGTAAAATTAATTTAAAATGAATTAGAACGTACCACAAAGAGCCCCTTACTGAGATTCAGTTCAATAATTTTGCCCGGGGAGAGTTTGTTGTATGATTGTTGGGCAACCAAACCTAGCATGGGTTTCGCATTGGCCCATTCGCCAGAAACTTCCACCTAAAATTAAACGATTAAATAAAAAAAAATTGATGAGCCAAATATATTAATATAATTTTGACTTTAAGCATTGTTTTAATGTACTTATTTGAAATGGTCACCTCAGTAGTAGCGTGTATAAGCTTCGCCAGGCCCGAACAGAGTGGCATTGGCTGTGACAGCTTCAATGTGAAGCATGCAGGTAACATCGCACTATTCTGGGGCACAAGTTGCGCGTATACAGGACCACTTCTGTTATGATAAAATACCAATATTTTTAGAACTACATATTTAACAGACAGAGAAAATTAACCGTCACTGTCCGATTTTAAGACACAATAGTAAAACAACAGCAATGAACTCTATGTAGTACATGGGACAGTGAATGGGAGCAAATAAAATATATTGTCAGTGCTTACCCTTTTCCTGGTCTCTGTCCACCTGATATAATTGGCGCAAGTTGCAGTTTATTCGCCGTAGACCCTTCCAGTAGCACTGTAGCTGAATGTCCCACTGGTGTATGTGATGGTGCAACCAAAGAGGCGAAGCCACTGGAAGCTGCTGGTTTTCCAACAGTTAACAACTCAACTGTCAAAGGCAGTAAGCCCTTCTCTTTGTCTAATAATTCATAAGGTGAAACAAAGTATGTAAGACGCATTGCATGACCTGTAATAAATTAAAGCCAACATAAGCAACATTTTGGTTTAAATTTTTTTTAAAGAATATAATAATATAGAATAATTATTATTTAATATAGATTATTAAATAATACTTATTGAGTCTTCAAGTCATTTTTTTATTTACCACTGTACTGGTTCCGAAAGAAGAAAGTTCCAGTGGGACTTTTTTTTAAAACATATTTCACTTTAAAATAATTTTGTTTCTACAATTTTTAAATGAATTTTAATAGAACCAGCATGGTGGCGATCACCCCATTCCCAGGGGTTATTTTCATTTATGTATTTTTTGATATTAAAATAACCCTTTTTGTACAATTTTTTTTCTCTTCCATAAGTTATTCTTTTTATTTTGTCTAGGGGCACAGTTACCACTCACCATCAAGTGGGCTGTGTGCCCACTTGTCACCCTTATCCTATAAAAAAATATCGTTTTTGGCATATCCCAGTCACTTCTCATAACACTCACGGAACAAAATGTGGTGATGGATGCTTTTATGTCCCCACCACACGGCCAAAGGTATTATTACAGTAATTATAGCTTTCTGAAGTAAAATTATTAACAGAATATTTTACATACAATAGAACGCCGATTATCCGAATTAATTGGGACTGGGGTAGATTCGGATAATAATCGAAAATTCGGATAATCTGACATAGACTGGTATGTAATAAAGAAAACCGAACTGTCACACATAGAATAAACTTTATTAAGTTTATAAATGGTTTTACACTTTATAAAACTTTAAAACCAGCGCCTGGATGTTTTTTTTCCCTGAACGTTCACGTCTTTTCACATAAAATTGATCCTGAAATCGGTGGTCCAATAGATTGTTACTGCAGAAACCATGTAAAAACAGCATTCTCAAGCCGTTCATCCTTTGCCTTTTTCATTACTTTTCGCGACGAACATCCATCACCAGTTTCCAACGCAGTCACAAGACTTAAAAAATTTCACTGTTATTTTTAATATCAGTTAACCAAGTAACAATACTTACTTACAGTACTTGGTTTTAATTTTTTATATTACGCTTAGTTAATCGGCGTTCTACTGTAGTTTGAAATGAAGTGAAATTTATCAAAAAGAAACAGCCTAAGAAATACTCTCCGCTTATTGCATAAAAGAAAAAATAAAAAATACCTCCTCGACGTTTTTGTAGAAAACCAATGGGGCTTTTATGGACTTGTGCCCAGGGATCTTTTATGAAACTTTGTAACTGTCGCAGCATACATAAATCCTCTTCTAAGCTTTGAAGAGCACTGAAAGCTTTGCATTTTACCTGAAATCGAGTCATAATAACACTAAACCATAATATTTTGATACTAACAATACAGAACTTTATATCTTATGCACCAATAGCCTAATAATAAGCAGTTGTAGGTTTAAACCCGCCATTCGACTATTGTCATGAACCACTCCTAATATGAGCATTTTATGCTTTCCTACTGGTTAACAGGAATATCAGTTATGTTAATAGCATTGCTAGTATTATTTAAAAAAAATAAAAAAACATCCATGATAGTGACTTGCCGGAGGCAATATGTATATTTCATCACTATGGAGCATCTTACAAGAGTCACAGCATCAACAGCATTTACAATAATTTTATTCAATGTTTGACCGTGTAAAACACTATTGCTTCGTACATTTCTTCAGTCTGTCTCTTACCAAACATGTTTTATCATATTTAGAGCAAAACATCATATAACATACTCCACACATAAACGTGGTAGAGTCAATATAAGCCTATGATATTATGGCTGGCACAGCAAGATACAGCAGAGTAATGCTGCTGTGTTTCATATGGTGCGTGTAGAGAACCGGACTCTTTTCATTGGAAGTGAGGTATTTTTAATATATGATAGTCCTATTGCAGCTATATCATGGTTGTAACATGAAGGGGTCAGTTCGACTGTGGAAGGACCGTGCTCTCACAGAATACCAGCGTAAAATAGCAGCTAATTGCTGCTATGTTTCGTATGCTGAGTGTAGAGAACTGGAAACCCTTTTTTACTGGATATGGGGCATTAGATCTTAGTCATCAGGGGTGCCAACGCATCTGCATTTTGATTCTTATTCGAGGATAGATGTTGATGTCTATGGGCCACAGCATCCACCAACCATCAGGTTGGCTGTGTGGTCTCCCTTGTCACCATTATTCTATAATTTAAAAAAAAAACATCTTGTCCTCATGGATGACAGTGCATCTGCATTTTGATTCATAACCGATGATAGAAGTAGATGTCTATGAGTCACAGCAACCACTTACCATCAGGTGGACTGTGTGCTCGTTTGTCACCCTTATTCTATAAAAAAAACAAAGTGAAGTGATGATAAAAATGCCACTGTCACAGAGCATGCCTGAATAATTAATAAATGAATAATCATAGTCCAAAATTTTAAATAGAGATACAATGCAATATCTTAAAAATATTTGACACATGGAAAAATTAGGTTTTTTAATTTAACACTGCATGCATCATTCTAGTATTTTAGAGATTATATAATTATTTATTATTAAATTTAAATCTGTCCACTCATTTTATTGAGTATTAGTAAATTTTAAATGTATGACAATATTTGACATATATACAGGGTTATTTTGCAACTAATCAAATTTGCAGAGAAAGTTCAGAATAAGTAATATAGGCAAATGGTGAAGAAAATTAAATAAAAAGAATCTCAAGCATTCTGTCCTTTTTATCTTTTAAATTCAAAATGTGTGGTAATGTATTATTTTAACTGATTTTACTGCGCATGCACACATTTGTAAGGTTTGTAAGGGCAAAAATGTTGTTGCCCATAAATCATATTCAATTTGATATGGGATATGGGATAATCTATACAAATAAATAAAATTGAAGTGTCTGTTTGTAATGTCAAAATACCAGCTTTTTACTAAATACATATAAAAGTATATACAGTACTTATAACAAAAACACAATTTTTAAAATTTTTGTCTGTCTGTCTGTTTGTACCGGCTAAAATCCGAAACGGCTGGACCGATTTCGACGCGACTTGCACTGATAGATAGCTGATGTCACAAGGAGTAACTTAGGCTATTTCGATTTTAGAAAAAGAATTAGGGTACCGCGCAAAAAAATTAAAACCCCAAATAATCCGCGGGCGAAGTCACGAGGAACAGCTAGTTTTAAATAAAATAGAAGCCTTATTTACTTGTATTTTCAAGAACTGCAAGAACATATCATTATTTATATATTTGAACTTAAGTTTAAAATTTGACTACCCTTTGAAAAATAACCCTGTATATTTGATAAAATGTACCAAAAATACATGGAAGCCATGTGGATTTTCAAATTAGACAAACTCTACTTGTAATTGGCTTTGTAATATTTTACTTAATTAAAAATACCTTCTTTTCTGCATTTAACTGATATACAGCAGTGAGACCTTCCAGTTGAGCTGTGAAGTCAGCAAAATCCCCTCGAGTTATACAAGCTACCATTTCTTCACAACTCTGTTGTTCAATCTTAAAATTAAATAAGAATGTATTATATACAAAAGAATAAATTGCCGGTTAAAAGTGTAAAATTGCATACCAGGCAAAATCTCAGCCAGCAATGAGTCTTTAGTTTAAGAAATGTTTCTATTTCTTACTATATGTCTTATAATATTATTATTGTCTTTTTATATTATTGTTTTAATTGTGGCATTGACCAAGTTGTGACAGTGTAGGAATATCCACTACTCCATATCATCCTGTGGGTGTTGTATGAGGCAACAGAGGTATAGAGGTATAGCAACTGATATAAGAGATGGGCAGCAGTCTTCTTAATAACAACTGAAAAAATTGCAGTTGCAATAACACCAGCCAAGCGTGCCAACTATGGCAACATGAGGCATTCTATTCTCCCATGAGTCATTTTATGGGGAGGCCTATATTCAGTAATGGACATTTTATAATATGATGTAATGAATGAATGAATTATAACTGATGAACCATGAGTTAATTTAGTGTGAAGATTAATTAGACTCTAAAAAGGAGTCGGCTACATAAAATTATTTAATTACCTTTCCTTCATGATGGATTTTTACATCTTTAACTGAACCCGATGATTCAACAAGTATTTCTAAATAAAACATATCAGATGATATGAAAAGATTGACTCCTGAAGTTCCAACAACAAATTTTAATCTGAAAAAGATTATGGTTTTTAATTAATTCAAAAAATATATTACAATCGATCTACAGCAAATAAGAGGTTCCCTGTTTTATATTTCAAGCCCTATAATACCAACCCAAGTTGTCTTGAGAGACATTCAAGTCTTTCTATTAGACTCTGCAATGAGCTGACTTTAATACAATGTTGTAAACTATCTAGACATTTTTGGAGGATCTGACGATCGGCACTGTCTACAGCCCATCTCTTGTCCTATAAATTAAAATATATGTTATTAAAATCAATTCTTATTACTTAATAACTAATTATAGCAATAAAACACACAATTCAATGTTCAAATAAACCTTTTCTGTTAAGTAACTATATTCATATACAAGTACTTTAGCATGACAATTTAAGTACGTGAAAAAATTGTTAATCATGAAGATACTGAAAGGAAAAGAAACCTACCAGCATAGCCATACGAACTGCTTTTGAGGTTTCACTTAAATTTTTATATTGTGACGTTTTGGACCTTAATTTTTCCATGAGAATTTCCTTCTGTAGCTCTTTGGACTTATCCATCAGACCGTTTGCTGTCGCCATTGCTAGAGGTTTACTTTCCGTCATGATTTAGAAAAAATATACTTTATAAAATTGCAACAACAAACAAAATTGATAACACTAACTAGTGTTAGTACTAGTACGAAGGATCACAGATGTCTTTTATGTTCTTTTGGAGTACGTATAATTGACACTTTTGTTGAAAAATATTGATATTTCATTCCCATCTATTTGATTAAAATATCGTACATATCTAACAATCTTATTTTCTTTTTAAAATATATTCTCATAATTTTGACCTAGCTAGACTAAAGCAAAAGCATGCAAACTGTCATTTTCATGCAAGATGCCATTTGCTATAAGGAGAGTAAACTAAGTAATAGTTATGTTTGTATGCACTGTTACATTTGTATTGTGTTTGATATAGTGGCATAGAGGCTATTAAAGCGTGAAAGCAATAACATTTGTCACATACGAATAGACATTTTAAATTGTCGGTATTATAGATGCCAACCTTAGTGCAGATGACGTTCAGAAACAAAGTAGGGTTGCCTATTTATAAAACTTAAATCGTGTATAATTATCGCATTGGATTACTTAAAATAATTAAATGATATTTATTTTATGATGTAAAAATACAACCTATTTACTTCCCACTAAGAAAAGAGAGAGAGATCTCATTTCTTAAAGGGTTTTAGGGTTAGGTAGGGGCAGTTAGTGCTAACACTAAATGCCGAGGACCTTGTGTTTGAATCCCAACTGGAAGCAATATTTAAGAAAAGCATTATATCACCGTTGTTCTGGAACGTATTATTAACACAATAATAAAAATTGGCATTAGAAAAAAATACTAACCACACTGTTATTGCGTATAAAAAAGTAAAGTACCTAATGTACCTGGGTACAGGCCCCCTCTCATTTTTTAGAGGAATTTAAGATAGGAAGTGTTCACCGCACTGCTCCAATGCGCGTTGGCGGACTTCGAATGTGTTCAAATTTTTTTTTAACTATTCCTAATCCTGATGTAAATGTCTTAATAGAACTTGGAACACTTATTTTTTCTCTGTCACATCCTATGGTTAATTTAGGAGATTTTAATATTATGCATCATACTGTTTGGGGCTCCCTTTGTGATTCACTGGCTCCCTTATGTTTAGATCTTATTGATAATTTTAATCTCTGTATTCTAAATGACGGGTCTCCTACTCGTCGAGTATCCCCATTACAAAATGTTAGAAGTGCCGTTGACCTAATTTTCTGTTCCCCAGATATTTCTTCCCTTCTCTTGTCGCAAATATTACCTTCTAGCCATGGCAATGACTATTCTCCTATATCCATCACTCCTCCTACACCCCCTAGAATAAATTTCCCATTTTGCATCAGACTAAAGTATAAGCTATCCAAAGCCAATTGGCCATTATATTCTTTAGTTTTAGAACGAGAGGTTTTCCACTCTTCCTGCAATTAACAAGGATAACATTGTTCCGGTATATATAGAGTTCAGAAACTCAATTATTTATACTGCTAATAAGTCAATCCCCTTAAAAAACCATTCAAAAATAATAATTATCCTTCCCTTCCTTGGTGGGACCAAGATTGTTCAGCAGCTTGTAGGAGAAGAAAAGAGGCTGAATTAATATACTCCCGTTCTATGACTGCAGAAAATTATATCTCTTATAAATAATTGCTGCAGAAACCTTAAAATTATTGTCAGGCAAAAAGCGAACCGGCTGGTTTAAATTCTGTGAGTCACTATCACCTAGGACTCTCCCGTCTTTGGTCACTGTCACCTAGGACTCTCTCATCTTTGGTCTGGAGAAATGTTAAAAAATATCGCTATGTACATTTCAGTAAAAATGTAATTTCTAATGATTTTCCTCATGGATAGATGAATTCGCCAATAAACTTGCACCACAAACAGTCCCATCTTATGATGAATGCCTAGTTTTTAATTCTGCTTCTTTAAAAATACATGATAAATTAGATTCCCCTTTTTCTTTTCAGGATTTTTTTACTGTTTTCAATGGCCTTAAAGACTCCTCATTATTAGTATTGATGAGATTCCTTATTCGTTTATAATTAAAACTAGTGAGAATACTAAAACTGTCTTACTATCCATTTTAAATTATATTTATATAACTGGTGCTCCTTCAACTGAGTGGAAATCCCAAATCATTTTGCCCATCCTCAAACCAGGTAAGTCTAGCAAAGACCCTTCCAGTTACCGACCTATTGCCCTTTCATTTACTTTGGCAAACATCTTGAAACACCTAATAAAAAATCGCTTGAAATGGATTTTGGAAAGGAATAATATCTTACCTAAAAGCCAATTCGGTTTCCGTAAAGGCTTAAGTACCATGGATAGCCTTAGTACTTTGGTTACAGATATTCGTATCTGGAGGCACGGCAGTGCCCCCGCCAAGTCGAGCAAAAAAGCGGTATTGCTTTTTCAAGACATGAATTGCTCATAAGAGGTTTCTTGGATATTTCGTCTGCATATAATAATATGCTTCTTCCTGTTCTCAGTCAGAAAATGCTTAATCTGACCATTCCAGTGAGGATTGTCAATTATTTCTCTAACATTCTCTCTTCTAGATCTATACCTATAAATGTTCAAAATTTCCTGCTTCCTTTCAAAACTATATGGAAAGGACTTCCACAAGGCTCAGTGCTTAGTTCTCTCCTTTATTCTATATATACACATGATTTAGAACTTTTAGTAAATTATTTTTGCAATGTCCTTCAATATGCAGACAATTTAGCTCTATACATCTCTTAAGACAACTTCACAGTGGCATGCTCCCGTCTAAACTCATCCATGAACTATTTACAGAAATGGTTAACTAATCATGGCCTCTCCTTATCTGTGGCCAAAAGCAGTGTGGTGATCTTTTCCCATCAAAGGCGAGTTCCCGATACGATATATCTGTTGTATATGATAATCAACCTATTCCTATTTATTTTACTGTAAAATGCTTTAATACGAAGTCACCTTGACTATGAATGTTTTCTATTGGAGCCTTGCAATAAATCATCTCTGAGAGTAATGGACAAAGTTCAATCGAAATTTCTTCGCATTATTACAGGGGCAATGAAATCTTGACCAATAAATGTTCTTCAGGTTGAGTGCGTAGACCCTCCTTTAAGATTGAGAAGGCAATACCTTTCCGACAAATTCTTATTTAAGATCTGTCAGCTTTCAAATCATCCCCTAACCCCTAAATTGCATCTTATTTCAGAGTAAAGTAAAAGTAAAAGTAAAATATACTTTATTGTACACCAAGAAACATATTACAGTATTTATATAGTAAAGGGACATTGGTACAACAGGCGGCCTTATCGCTAAAACAGCGATCTCTTCCAGGCAACCTTAGGGCAGAGGATACTATTTTTAAAAGATAGCGGAAGGGGTGCACAGAATATAATATAGAAAGATAAATAGAAGAACATACGAGATTAAAGGAAAAAAAGAAAGAAAAAGAAGTGAATGACGACAGGTAGTAACTTAAGAGGAAAGGTAATAAAGTTTTAATTTATTTTTAAATATAGGAAGAGATTTAGATTCTTTAATATGTAAGGGGAGAGAATTCCATAGTCGTATAGCGGTAACCGTAAAAGAATTAGAATAGAAGGAAGAGGAATGTCTAGGAGTACTTAGAAGGAGATTATTTTGAGATCGTAGAGGTAAGGAGTGTAAACTACTTAAATATATAAATCGGTCTTTCAAATAAGAAGGAGTGGTCGGATTGAACAGAATGCAGTAAAGAAGATGAAGAATGTGAGTATTCCTGCGAAGGCGAATCGGTAACCACTTGAGCTTATGGCGAAATTCGGATATGTGGTGGAGTATTTCTCATCTGGCCGTTTCTGAACCCATAAGTATTCTCCCTGCTTGTTCAAACGTTTTGTAATTTTTCTTCAGCTTCCTTACCCAATCTTCCAATGTGAAATACCACCCTGACATCCATCTAGATCTAGGTATAGAAAAGGATTCTCCAATGGCAAATTTAAAATTAAAAGAAATTGTAGAAAAAACCTTTAAAGATTGGCTTATCATGTTCACTGATGCTTCCAAACAGTTTGATGAAGGATATATTGGAGCTGCTGTTTGGATATCTAAGTTCAAAATCATTCTTAAATTTAAATGCCCCTCACTATCCTCCACTTTCACTGGTGAACCAACTGCAATTAGTGAAGCTCTGTTATATATCGAGTCGTATAATCTTAATAAAACAGTTATTTTCACAGATTCAAAAAGTTGCTTGTTATCTATTTTGTCCAATCAATTCCATAACAAACATATATTTCCATTAATTCTTAAAATAAAAAATACCCTATTCAGATGCCTCTGAATCTTAAAGGAATCCATGTTTCAGTGGCTTGGATCCCTGGCCACAGTGGTATCTATGGAAATGAAACAGCTGATGTACTCGCTAAAAATACAATTGCTAATGGTATTCTACAAAATTTAATTTACTCACATGACCTAATTTTGCTAGCTAAAAGGAAACTGAATGAAAATTGGAATAAATTGTAGGAAGTATCCAAAAATGTAAAGGGTAAGCACTATGCTGCCATCCAAGGGGTTATTCCTCCGAAGCCTTGGTGTTTTAAATTTAACAAAGCAAATAAATATGCAACTTCAATCATCTGTAAATTGAGAATCGGACATGCTTGTACACATGTACATCTGGCCAAAATCAGAGTTAGGGATAGCTCATTGTTTGAATGTGGCTTAGATGAAGGTTCCACAAACCATATTTTTTCAACTGTCCCTAACTATTCTCCTCCCTTTATGTTATTTACCTTCCTCCTTATGTTCTTCGACCTATAGATTTTAATTCTCTTTTAACGTATACAAGTACTCCTTTTGTGTATACTTTATGTGATTTTATTAATACTAATACAGTAGAAGTCCGATAATCCGGCACGTTCGGGACCGGCTCGGTACCGGACTACCGAAAATTCCGGTCTATCGGGCGGTAATTATAAGAATAATTAGGTTAATAATTAAACTACAAATACAGTATGCAAATATGTATGTACATACAACAAAGTTTATTTTACATTTCACATAATGTATGTACACGTACTGTAAAACATATGTATTTCACTTAGATTTAAAAAAGTCACGAATGTCTTTTTGTTTTCTTGACTTTTGGTGTTTAGTATAAAATTTATTTCTAATGATATGGAAATCAATAATTTCTGAAGCGCTGTAGCTAGTACTAGCCTCAGCAAAAGAGATAAGCGTCTTGATGGTTTTCTTCCTCATCAGTCTGTAGAGTTAGGTCAGATGCAGGGTTTGCAGCTGGCCAAAGTTTTCTCCAGCAGTTTTGGAGTATTGTATTTTTTACCTGGTTCTAAGACAGTGCAATAGCATAGACGGCATCTTTTACTGTAAACTTTTTTGAAAATCAGTCACGTACCACAGCCGGCATTTAACAGGCCTTGAATAAAAGACCTTCTATAAAAGAATTTAAAATTTTGAATAACCCCCTGGTCCATGGGTTGAATCAAAAATGTTACGTTAGGTGGGAGCAGAGTAGCAACAATATTTCTAGAAACTAACTCATCTACTGGCGGGTGGGCTTTGCAATTGTCCAAAAGAAGGATGGCTTTAGTATCTTCTGGTAGACCAAAGCTTTTGAAGGATTCCTTGACCTCAGGCACAAAGTGGTGAAAAAACGAGTCTTTAAAGAGGGCGGCAGTCATCCACGCATTAGATTGAGCTTTGTATTGTATGGGCAAGTGTGCAACATTCTTAA
Source organism: Parnassius glacialis (assembly GCA_033319125.1). Taxonomy (NCBI): domain Eukaryota; kingdom Metazoa; phylum Arthropoda; class Insecta; order Lepidoptera; family Papilionidae; genus Parnassius; species Parnassius glacialis. The sequence goes on along the minus strand of JAVANC010000027.1, from coordinate 20,886,313 downwards.
AAGCCCTGGGTTTTGCAGATTTACCTATCACAAAAGGGGTCACTCAGTGGTTTCCAGATGCATTAGCACATAGCAAAACGGTTAATCTGTCTTTGTTTTCTTTAAAACCCTTAGCTGCTTTTTCTCCTCCCCCAGATAGTGTAGATGTTGGTAAACATCGCCACAATAGCCCTGTTTCATCAGCATTGTAAATCTGTCCAGGTGTTAAATCATTATCAGCCACGATTTTCCCAAACTCGTCTTTGTATTTTTCTGCAGAATTTTGGTTTGCTGAAAGTGTTTCTCCAGTTACATCAAGTCATCGAATTCCATGCCGAAACTTAAAGTTTCTGAGCCAACCATCAGAATAATTACATTCAATTTCAGCAACTCCTAAATCTTGGCCGAATTTCTTTGCCTTTTCAACAACCATTGGCCCTGTTACCGGCTTTCCTTCAGAAAGTAATGCATTAAACCATTTGAACAATACACTATCTAGCTGTTCTAGTTTTGGTTCTTTTAATGTTTGTCTAGAAGCCAACTTTTCAGTTGTTACCGATTGAGAAGCAAACTTCATTAGTTCATCTTTTTGTTTTTTTATGTCATAAATAGTTGATGAGCCAATATTAAACTCATTAATTAAAATATATCTATTCTCGCCTTTTTCTAGCCGTTTGATGATTTCAAGTTTTTGATTGAGAGTCAGTTTTCATTTCTCTCCTTTTGAACTCGAAGGCTTAGGTTTTGAAAACATGGTCACTGTACAGTTAGAACAAATTTTTTTTTTTATAAACAGTTTCAAAAGTTACGTTTACTGTGATGTGAAAGAACACAAAACAACAACGCACAAAAAATGGCGAAGACGCATCGCGATTGATTAACGGAGCTGCTCTGCACCTGAATTTGTTGTGACAGCTGAGACTAGCCGGCCGCTAACTACGTAATTGTTTCCGAACAATACCGAGCGCTTCCGGATGATCCCGAACTACCCCGAAAACTTCCGAATAGCTCTCGAGCGTTTTTATTTGCTTTAAAGATACACTTTTGGTGAAAACCGAAAACCAAAGAGCGATGCTGGACTATCGGGCATTCTGGACTGTTGGATGCCGTACTAATGGACTTCTACTGTAACATGAAACTTTAAATCCTTGTCACCTTTAACATATTAATAAGATTCTAATATATACATGTGTTTGTCATTTGGTCTAGGTAATTCAACAGATAGATGTGTCAAAATTCTAGGAGGAAAACTAAATTCTTGTATTATCACAGACTCTTATTTTAATTAAACTCATAAGCTTTCATATTCCACTCAATACGTCATTGGCGAATTTTAGCAAACCGCCACAAAAAGGAAAGAAGAAGAAGGAAAGAAAAATACCACTTAGTAGCCTCTTGCATCTATTGTCTTCATCAAATCACGTAGTGTCGGGCTCTTGAATTCAGTAAGGGGCACCCGCTGCTAATACGCTGGCATATTATACATTTTTTGGATTCACCTATTGAAATATTAATTTCAACTTTCTGATTTAATTTGTATAGGTCACATTCAATTATGAGCGGAGAGTGGTCCGACCAATATACGTCATGTTTCACCGACACTATTAATCGTCGTCCGTGCAGATTGAATGACTATACAGTGATCTAATCATCTCTCACGCCCATGTGCATCACTACGAAACGTATAGGTGTTAGACTGAAGCCCTAACATATCAACGTCCGCGCAGTACCACGTGTGATCATTGCAGAAATTAATGTGTAGTGAGGTGTTCGACGTCCCATTGTCATAGTTAACCACGGCTACCTTCACATTAAAATTATTAATTTTGGGCCGATCTACGCAGTATCAACTTATATTATTTGACCTCTTGCAGTTGTATGCTTGGATTGGGATTTAATTTTATTAATTGTAGGATTAAAAGCAGCCTCGCGAATCATCCTTGGAAGGAATTGGTGTTCTTCAGTGAGGATTTGTGGTATATCAAATCTGATGTAGTGACGGGGGTGATCCCGTACGTGTTCTTAGACTGCATAATTCTCGGATCGTCGATTTTTCAATATCAGCTATGTGCTCTTTAACGCAGGTTTTTATTGGTCTTTTAGTTTGTTTTATATAAGAGATACCACATTCATAATCAAGCGTGTACTCTCCTGCAGGGGCCTCTTTTGCAGGGGGATATTACAGTTGACTGACGGTAAAACCTGACTAATCTTCTTCGGCGGCTTGAAGTATGTTTTAATGGAAGCACGCTTCAAGATGTAGTCAATATTGTCAGTGACACCTCTGACATATGGCAGTACAGCAGGCACAAGCTCAACTGTGGCAGGCTTTCCTAGTTCACTGTGACGTAGGCGCAGGACCTGAAGCTTGTTGTCGTGCAAAACTTGCTTGACGTGTTGGACGTGCTCGGTGGCCAGGTCACAGATCTCTCGTGCTCTCTAAAACAAAGATTTTCCCATGGTAGCTAACTCGTGACCATGGGTGCTGTAAAGTACTTGAAACGCTGGGAATATAAATAAGTAAAATCTATTTTTATTTAAATAAATTAATAGAATCAGGAGTTACTTTGCGAAAACTATTTAGTGGAGTTGTTATAATTTAATTTGCTTAAGGTTCAATTTACGTTACTACGGAACGGAATGGAAGCGAATTTTGAAACGAAATTTTATATAGTAAAATGAATTTTATGTTAATTATGTAACGTGTAAACTAGATAGGACCTAAAAAAGAAATCGCGCGTCTTCCGTGGAATTCTCGCGCATTCCCGAGAATTCTTGTAGCTACTGTCGGCGCAGTCTGTGGAATTCGCGGTAAGTGGCGGGAAGGGGTCGTTTTCATTTCTTCCATAAATCATGAACCTGAATATTTCTTTTCCATTTTCTGATATTTTTCCTTTTTTCATCGTTTTTTTTTTCTGTCTCACAAATAAGCAATATGAATATAATAGCCAATCATCCATTCTTGTCTAATAAAAGATTTAAACTAAATAACTGTACGGTGTAAGCTTTAAGGCACAGAATTCGGATGCCATCCCGCGCGACGAGGCGAAATTAACGCTTCCGTTCCATTTCATTCCGCCGCAATGTAAATTGAGCCTAAAGAAATAAAATGATGTGTCGCTCTGATGACGGCTCCGTGGCGCAGTGGCTTAGCAATGAGTTGCTACGCTGGGGAGCGCGGGTTCGAATCCCGCACGGAACAAGTATTTGTATGGCCTACAAATAATTGTTCCGGGTCTGGATGTTTGTCCTTGTGGAATTTGTGTTTGTAAACTGCCTCCGCGATACAGGAGAAAATCCTAGTGTGGGGGTAACGTTTTTTATAAAAAAAATTGTATATACATAGTCATTCGCTACTTAAGTGGGGAGCGGTTGCGTCAGCAAGTAGTATAAAGCAGCTGTTTCGGCTCGCCGCTCCCATTCCGCTTGTGCCGTCGCCCCCGTGCGGTCATGTGCTAGCGAAGTCCGCTATCTGACCGAGCACCCGTCCTCGTAGAGGAATTCCTCAGTCAGTTCAGTCGAGGAATAAAACGTCAGTCCCTTCCCGTCCCGCCGCAGCCAGCGCCGCCGCCCCCATGCGGTTATGTTAGCTGTCCACTCTCACCGTCTCCGTACGGTACGTGCCCTCCCGCCTCAGCTAACACCACTGCCGCCGTGCGGTTGTGTTAGCTGTCCACGCTCACCGACCCCGTACGGTGAGTGCCCTCCCGCTGCAGCTAGCGCCGCCGCCCCCGTGCGGTTGTGTTAGCTGTCCGCTTTTACCGGCCCCGTACGGTGAGTGCCCTGCCGCTGCAGCTAGTGCCAGCGCCCCCGTGCGGTTGTGTTAGCTGTCCGCACTCATCGTTCCCGTACGGTGAGTGCCCTCCCGCTGCAGCTTGCGCCGCCGCCCCAGTGCGGTTGTGTTAGCTGTCCGCGCTCACCGTCTCCGTACGGTGAGTGCTCTGCCGCTGCAGCTAGCGCCACCGCCCCAGTGCGGTTGTGTTAGCTGTACGCGCTCATCGTCCCCGTACGGTAAGTGCCCTCCCGCTGCAGCTAGCGCCACCGCCCCCGTGCGGTTGTGTTAGCTTTACGCGCTCATCGTCCCCGTACGGTGAGTGCCTTCCCCACTTTCCCGTCTTCGTTAGCGCCGCCACCCCCGTGCGGTTGTGTTAGCAGACCGTGCTCGCCGTCCCCGTACGGTGAGTGCATTCTCGCTCATGTGACTCCCAGATCGTCACTCCTCTGGCACCGCCGCCCCCGTGCGGCTGTGTTAGTTGACCCGCGCTCCCGTCACCGTACGGTTGTGCCCCGCGCCCCCCTTCCCTAAGGGGGGTCGCTTCCGATGCAGCAAACAGGCCATTCGGGCTAAAGCCAGTCCCACAGGTGGTGTTTAATGGGTAGGCACTTCATTGTGAGTTTCACATAACCACGCAGCCGGCTGCGTGGTATACTATGAGCATTCACCACCTCCCTCCACCGCTTTCGGAGGGCAACCTTGCTTTGGGGGAAATAAAAATTCGCCGCTCACTTAGCGGCCAGCCTCTGCAGAGTCTACTTCACCTGAGGATGCCTCGTGTAGAGGGGTAATACGTGTCGTATTATCGAGAATGGTGTGTCGTTCCTAGTGTGGTGGTTTTGGGAGTGGTTGGGACGGAGATAGTGCACGCAATTGAGGGAGGGTGGGAGGTGCTCTTCAAACTGGGCAGGACACTTCATTTTATTTGTTTAAGAAACATTTTTTAAATTAATTACTTTAATTATTAAGAACCAGCAAACAGTAGTAAATAGGTACTCTCTTTATCACACTTTTTATTAAAACCGGTTCTGTTTTGGAGGAGGAACCACAACGTTATGTTTCGTCAATTTTTCATAGGTATAATCGATCCGACAATCCGCCGTTGTCTCTTTCGATTGCCTAGCTCGATTTTTCTAGCACAGCGCGATAGCAATATATATTTCGTTAAACATAGATTTAGAATATACCAGTATATTCTATGTCGTTAAAAATTTATTATTCAAACTTGCCACAATACTGAGGTATACAACCTCAGATAATATTTTATTAGAAAAAATATAGTTTATCTAGCACATCTAGCCTAATCTAGCATTCATAATGACGTTGTTAGTTATAAGCAAGGAGGTTTTATAAGACAATAATAGTGTTCTGTGCTGTGGTTCTCTGTGAATGGCAAATTATTCGCAATATTCACGACTTAAGCTCAATGATTACATTCTTTTTACATTGACTTTACCTAGCCTAGCATGTAGGAAATGATGATTATATCGCTATTTATTGGCCATGAGATTTTATTGGTCTGCAGGGTTAGCTAAGATGACTTTTTACAATCGCTATCTGTCGCCATAAAAAACTATAAAAATGAGGGGCAATGATATATTATCTGCTGAACGTTAATGGGAGAAACAGCCTGATCCCACGTACGCAACGTATGCGATGTAACGATCCCACGTTGGTTTACACACTTTTATCACTTCTTAGCGGACGCACAAGTACAAATTTATAGCATGTTCTCTGATCTGGGAGTGAGTTTGAGAATGATTTCCTTAGTCTGATGTTCATAAATGAATTTACCCACGTCATAAAGAAAAAGAAAAAAGTTAAGAAGCGAATATATTGGGTACATGAAATAAATAAACAAAGACAGGAGTTTGGAGAATACTATACATTAGTTCTGGAATTGCAAAATGATTAGTAACCTACCGAAGATTCGGTTTCGGTTTCGGTTACGGCAAGTTTCGGCAAAAAAATCTAGTTTCGGTAATCATTTCGGTTTCGGCAAAAAATCTGCCGAACTTTCGGCGGCGCCGAAACTCAGTGTTCATGGATTATCGTACGTCGTTTGGGTGAGTTCGTGACTCGTGTATTATTCATAATTATACAGAAACAGAAACTATTTATTCAATATACATTATTGAATGACGGCTCCGTCGCGCAGTGGCTCAGTAATGCGTTGCTGCGCTGGGGGGCGCGGGTTCGAATCCCACACGGAACAAGTATTTGTATGGCCTACAAATAATTGTTCCGGGTCTGGATATTTGTCCTTGTGCAATTTGTGTTTGTAAACTTCCTCCACGATACAGGAGAAAATCCTAGTGTGAGGGTAAGGTTTCATTAAGAAAAAAAAATACATTACTAATAATACTTATTGAAAGTTACTCGTTTGTTTAATTACCACGGCGAAGTTGCATCAGCGAGGCTCCTTTTTTTTCGTTCCAAGGATCTACCCAATAGATCTATCCTACCAAATATGCTATGACATGACATAGCTCCTCATATCTATTAATTCCTGACAAGACTCGTGTTCCGTCAAAGTACCTAACAGTCGCGGTCTTTGAAGGTAGTTACAACGGCCTCGCAGTCGCACTTAAGTGGGGCTTCTTGCGAGACCCCAAACAACTACTTAAATTTGTGACTTTTTTTTTCGAGGGTCAAAGTGATCAAATTAATTGGCCATGTGTGGTAAAATCCGGGCGCATCGCATTTTAGGGGGCCTCGCGAGGCCTCTTTAAGTGCGAGGCCGTGGGCAAGGGCCCACTTCGACCAAGCCTAGCTACGCCACTGCTTACAATCATATATGTTACACAATTAACAACACAAAACAAATTAGAAATAGATTCGTAGTGATCACCTCATTCCCAGGGGTTATTATCATCCATAAATTCCTTAATATTATAATAACCCTTTTTATACAAACTTGTTTATTAAAGTTTGGGTTTTGTATATTTTCTGGGATTGTGTTAAGTTGTGTGTGAGTGTAATATATTAAGTTAATGCTCTCATTGAATAATATTCACAATATTGTGACCGCAATAAAAATATGTGCTCAATTTAACTAAAAAAAAAACAAAAACTTTTTATGGGTGTAAGTGTTGATTTTTTTACAAAATGACTTAAAAAGTTTTTCATAAATTGTTGATTTTTAATTTAAATTAAATAAATATATTGCTTCATGACTATTACAATGACTGTTTTTCATTAACTTGTATTACCTATCTGTATATGTATGAAAATATACCAGATTTCAGTATACAATAAATAAATTAACATGTCTAAATAATTTTCGGTTTTGGTTTCGGTTTCAGCCGAAATTGACATCCGGACCGAAGGTTCGTTTTCGGTTTCGGTTTCGGTTGAAAATATTGTTTTTTTTTATAGGATAGGTGTGACAAACGAGCACACAGTCCACTTGATGGTAAGTGGTGCTGCGGCCCATAGACATCTACATCTATTCTCGTTTGCGAATCAAAATGCAGATGCGTTGTCACCCATGAGGACTAAGATGGAATGCCTCATTTCCAGTAAAAAGGGCCTCCGGCCACCTGCACTCACCAAGCGAAACGCAGAGGTAAACCTCTACTTCACGCTGGTATTCTGTGAGGTCGTGGTACCACCCCGGTTCGAGCCGGCCCATCCGTGGGACAGCAAATGCCGCCACTTGGCTCTACCACTGTTGAAAACCACTGTTGCTGTTGTTTTGGTCGGACACTAAAAATGATAACATATCTACCATCCCTGCTAAATAGACATCCCAAATATACAAACTCATCCACTTGCTCAATCAAATCCCCTTCTATTCTTATTTCACATAACGTTTTACTTTCTTCTCCTTCAAAAACCATCCCTTTCGTCTTACTTGCGTTCACTTTCATATCCCTTTCTTTTAATGACCAGATCATTAAAGTAACCATCATTTGCAACTCGGCCGCCGACGATGCAAATATGACTTGATCATCAGCGTACAAAAGGCATTTGACGGTGAACTCACCAATTGTCAACCCACATTCTTCTACTTTCAAAGTTTGCAAACAACTGTCCATAAATAGGTTAAATAGCTAAATATGTCTCTAAATATGTGTTAAAATATAACTATATATGTCTCGATGACATTTGTTACTATTAAAAAATAAAAATAAAATGTCTTTATTACAGGCAACAGAGAACCCATACAAGAATGTTAGTAAAATTTAAGTGAAATATAAATTAACTTACAGTGTTATTAAATTAATTTACATAAATAATGACCACAAATATAAATGGAGATGTTTGAGACCAGCCGCCACGAGGGTACCGGTGTCTTATACCGTGGCATGTAGCCGTATCCAGCGCTTAAGCAGCGGCGAGTCCCACCTATCTGCCATTGTGTTGAGAATGCTATTGGTGCTGCTTCATAAACACATCAGCATCGAACCAACACGCTTTCTAATAATGGCATGAAAACCATCAGTGTGCATTTTAGAAAACATTACTGACGCGGATCCCCCGACTTGTTCCTAATAACTGGCACAACTGTGATTCGCATAAGGTCATCAGGCAGGTAAGAGTGGCTGAGACAGAGGTTATATAACAAAGATAGGACCCTAGGTAGATGGATTCCAACGCACTGCAGATGCTCTATGCTGAGGTGGTCATGAATAGGGATTTTACCCCGTACCATGCCCTTAATTACGCGGTCCACATCCTTTGCCGAGAATCTAACATTAAGTTTGTCAGTACGATACCCATCATCACACATCGCAGCTGCAGGCCCAAGAGGCGAGCCCTCCCTGAAGTGAGCTTGGAATGCCTTGACTATCTCACTGTGCTCATGAAGCTCAGCGACAGTCACCGGAAGGCTCAATGTTGGGTTTAATTTATTTGTAGTCTTCCAAAAGCGCTAAAGTCCTTACTTGCACGGTGTTGTGCAATTATATCCATTTTAATTTGTTGCTGATTGTTTTGACACTATTTCAGCTTAGACTTAAATACCCTCCTATATTCCACTATATTCACGTATACTGGACCAGCACTTGGCTTACCGTAGAGTTGCCACTTCTCTAGACAATCCCGAACGTGCCGGTGAGCGTCCTGGACATGTTTATTCCACCCGATGACATCTTTGTTCTTTTTATTTTTATTTTTACTTATACGATTACTACAAATTTTAGCACCCTCTGTGAGGATACTAATTATATTTTTGTATAAATTATCTAAAGTTTGTCTATGACTATTATCAGAACACATTTTATCTGTACAACTCGTGAGTTCCAAAGGAAAATTTACATTTCTAAGTTTAGAATGATATCCTACCCTATATTTCTCTATTTGAGAGGAATCCCTGTCGCCCCATATTACATCATTAATGTTGTAGCTACCATGCACAATTTTAGGTGTTATTACATCAATGTTTAATTTAATTTCAATAAGGTAGTGATTCGACCAAAAGGTGTCATATATGACAGACACATGAGCCACGGTGTTCCGAGCGGTACTTGTCACAATACAATGGTCAAGCCAGCGCCAACAGGTATGTGCATCACTGTGTTCGCTGGCAATAAGTTCAAATGTATACAAGACCAACATTTTTGAGCACAAGAATTCATAAGTACATAACAAAACCGCTCACCTGGATGTGCATTGAAGTCACCAAGTATGTACGCGGATTCAACGCCGCTGCTCTCTATAATGGCACTAACCTCACTGAGACACTCAGTAAACTCCGGTATATTTTCACTTGAATCGGTAGGCATATACACAGATACTATAAGGAACGACCTCTCTTTGAGAACTATTTTGATTGCCGCAAGCCGTATACTACCAAACACTACTACACGCTATCACCGACACAGGCGTAAGCAGGTTCTTCCTCCACAGGAGAGCTACGCTGCCGTACGGCCTTCCACGAAGCAACCCCGCTGAAGTATCCACTGCGGACACACATGTGTAGGCGAAATCATCATCTATAGATTCCAGGAACGAAATATCATGAGGCAGGAGTCATGTCTCCTGCAACGCCACCATGTCCGCTGTGCGACATATTCTTGTCACAAAAACTAACGATCTAAGTAGTAGGATAGAATTGGGGCTTCTGCGTCACTTGCTCTCGCTTCGCTCGAGCTACGTGCCGTAGAAGGCCCCAATCCTCTCCAGTAGAAGTCCACATTTTTAGTCTAACCAAATTAGTGCCTACATGTTCGCAAATTTCTATATTATATCAATTTATTTAACCAACGGTGTCGATCGCAATGGTCTAGTGGTTTGTACTACGAACGGACTACAAAGCGTGATGGTTGCGGTTCGATTCCCACACAGCACAAAAATGAGTGTGCATGAACACGTTAGTTTGTATTGTTGTAGGCCTTTTCTATTTTTCTATCCCGCGGAAACAGGTGTACTTCCACTTCCAGTTGAGTTGTTAAGCATTATATTCAGAGCGTTTGTAAGATATTGCTGGTATTGCTGCATCTATACGATTAATTTCTAATGATGCGACTTGTTTTGACTAACTTCAATATGGTCAGTGCTAATAAAACAATGTTTTTTTTTGAATAATTATACCTAATATAGCACTACCTCCTATTACTTGCACGGATACAATTACCTTATTACTTTATTAGCAAAATCTATCGTGGCAATAGAACACCTCTACAATTTCTTCTATTTATGCCCAGATATTCCAACATATGTAGGAATCAAATTAGCTGAGCTTATGCCATTGTTTTATTATTGTTTTCTTCTCATAGCGAGTGCACGTTGATTACAATGCGAACAATACCTGTCAAAAATGTTTTTAAAAGAAAACTATATGAGCATATCCGTAGCCTACAAAGTTGAATCAACTTTCTTTATATGTTTATAGTTATTTGTATACATTTATTGAGAGAGATATATATATATATATATGTGTGTATGTGTGTGTGTGTGTGTGTGTGTAAATGTGTGTATTTATTTATATATGTATATGAATTATATATTTTATATATATATATGTGTATATTTTATGTATGTGTTGCATGTACATATATTTGAACTGAATAATATCATGACAACTTAACTGCCCAAACTCACTTTCTGTTCTACCCAAGGTTAGCTGGTAGAGAATGCCATATAGCATTAAGCTCGCTTTTTGTACAAATATTTGGTGCAAAAAAGAATAAATAAATAAATAAATGTTCGTCAAAGATCTATATTGGTGAGTTTAATCATTTTACTATTCAGAAATTCAGTCGTGATTAATTTTTATTTGTTTTTTTTTTGACTTCGTACTTGTTTTGTTTATTGCAGATCATGGCCAACACTGAGGAAATATTGATTCTAATCCTATCACTAATCCGTATTGCTATGTTCAGGATGTGGATAAATTTATACTAAATTATTAAAACCAAGAGGAGCGGCTTCATGATTTACCACCAAATAGAATAGCTACTCGTATAAATAAAGAGCAGCAATCGAAATCAAAGAAATATTTCAGGAAGAGAAGCCGTACTCAAGAATCATCATCATCATCATACATTATCCACCAAGATAAAGATAAAGGAGGTTTTACTACTACTTAAATGTCTTTGGTGTTAATTAATATAAGTGTTCAATATGTCGTGGATTTAATGTATAATGAAGTGTTAGATGCTACAAATTGTCTTATAAAAAAATTGGTGAAAAAATATGTGAGAACTAGTAATTTAAGTAATGTGGCTTGTAAAATATAATAAAACAAAACAACGTTTAATTTTCGCTTCTTGCAAGTCGAAGCTGGGGCGAGCGACGGCAATGTATCAGCCTCAGATTCCGAGTCGCTTCCGAATAGTTCAACTCATTTCTTGGACCTAGGAGATGATGGTTTTGTCTTTGATACATTAGTTGGTTTCTTAGCCGCTTTTTTCTTTTGCGAAGTCAACTGTACTTCAGCATCTGACTCGAAAGGATTGGAATACCTAAAATGTAACACAAAGTTATTACAAGAAAAATACATCACTGTACAGAAATACTCATATAAAAACTTATAAAGCGAAACATATAACTTTACTGTAACATATATAACAAATAAATTATTATTCTATTGTATTTAATGAGTAAGGAGCCTAAGTGTTGCGTACATACTTGCCGTCTTGATGATGATGAACACTTCCAAGTCTAGTAGACTGTGGGAAACACACTGTAACTAATGGTGAAATAGCTCCCAACAGCCTATTTTATACTCCTAAATTATAAAACTATGCCCACCTGAAAAAATTGTAATTTGTCATCTTTTAATATAAAGATATGTTTCATTTGGTACAATTTGCATTAATCTGTATTTATATAAGTCATAAGGAATATTATTGCTTATTAATATTCAAACTTTAGATTAGCGACGGCGCAGCAACTGGAGACGAGCGGCGCGGCGTCGCGATGTCGCTGCAAGTTTTATATTGTAATTGTACACAAGCAAATACGGAATGGGTAACATAATATAGCGGTCGATGTAGTAACTAAATTGAGATCCATTACAAATATATCTTTATTCAAAATTAAATATTTCGTAAAAAAAGTATTTTTTTATAAATAGCTATTTTTCAGTTTAAGCTGAATCTTATACTATTCGTAAATACATACTTATCTTATTAATTAATATCATAAACATAAAAGTCTGTATGTTTAGAAGTTGTCGGATGTTTGTTATTTATCCATTATAGAATGGCTGAACCGATATGGAGTAAATTTTGCATAAATATATATAGTCTGAAAAAAAACACGTGCTACTTTTTATCCCGGAATTAATATTATGAATGTGAAAGTCCTGGATATTTAGGTGTTTGTTACTCAATCGCGTCAGAACGGCTGAGCGGATATGGATGAAACTTGGTATAGAGATAGAATATAGTCTGGAATAACAAATATGCTACTTTTATCCTGGAAATAATATTATAAATGTGAAAGTTTGGAAATTCGGATGTTTGTTACTCAATCACGCTAGAACAGCTGAACGGATATAGATGAAATGTTTCATTCAGAAAGAAAGTACGACTCCCGTCGGATAGAAAAATACGAGTAGTAAACCACGCGGGTGAAGCCACTAGCGTTCGCTAGTTACACACTACAAACAAACGTGTGTGGGAATCGAACCGCAACCATCAGGCTTTGTAGCTCGCTCGTAGTACAAACCACTAGACCATTGCGATGAACAACATTGGTTAAATAAATTGATATAATACAGAAACTTGCGAGCATGTAGGCACTAATTTGGTTAGACTAAAGGGTTCCACACAGCAAAGTATCCGATCGTGAAAGAAACAACCTATTAAAACATTTAGAGAAACATAGAGCTTAGCTTAGCGTTCCGTTCCTGGGTATCCATCCACACACGTCTATGAGTATCCATTGCTACCCAAAACACGTAAACATACTTGGTCTATAAAAACTTCATTGCAATTAGAAAAACCACGATTTTTTGTCATAGCCTTATAATCCAACCGCAAACATAATGCGGCATTATCAATGGCAGAGTTTGACCATTGTCACGTAAGTGATATAAGAGTCTTTTTAATTCATCATATTATCCTTATGAGGGACTGAATGTCAGTTTTTAATAAGATACGTTTTCTTCATAAGTTTCTTCACGGACGCTGGTCAGAGCCGTTGATGGATTTAAAGGAATTCATAGACTTAGCGCCATTATTTGTAATTGATTGTTCAAGACGATCGTTACGATCGACGTGAGAGTTCAAATTGAAACAGACCAAAGAAATATTGCTTGATTTTAAACGATTCTATATTTGAGTACAAACCACTGAGTAATATCGTTAAGAAAATCTCGTGAATAGCAATACAATAATCTTAGATCTTCAGGGATTCAAAAATGGCAAAAATTAACATATAGTAAAAGAATTTACTATAGCCACTCTAGAGTACACCAAAATATACCTCATTAAACCGCCTTACCCGTTCACTTCACTATCTCTTGAAGAGAAAAAACGAATTTCCTGGATTGAAAAGCATAGAGGGTATCGATGGAGTGAGGGCTTTGTTGATTATAGAGAGTTTCACAGAATTATGAAGACATGTTTGAAAGATAGAAAGATTTTTTTAAAAGAATGTGAAAAATAAAATGATAAAGATCTTTGTGATGAAAATAATACTATCATAGATATAAGTCGCTTAGGAGCTCCAAATTTAAATACTCTTTGTGAACTTTATTGTAAAGATACTTTAGTGTATAACTGTTTTCCTCGTAAGAAAATATGTGCGTTAAAAAATGTTTTTTTAAGAAATGGTGGTTTGAAGTGATTGTTTGATTTTCAATAAACTATATGTGAATAAAAACTTCATCTTTTAATTTAAACTGTCCTTGTGTTCGAGGTGGAGAAAAAAACCCAATGGTTTCAGACCATCAACGATTAGTGTTGTTAAAGTAACTTGTTTTTGTACCACATTGCATTTTAACTATGACGTGGAAACTCTACTGAAGAGAATTGGGACTTTCAGCAGTACGTAGATCAAGCGAAGCGAGAGCAAGTGACTCAGAAGCCCCAATTCTATTCTACTGATGTAATAACATTCTTGCAATTGAAGCTAACGAGTTTTACTGTTTGTGTATTATTCAAGTTAATAAAACGGCGGTAAGCTATTTCGTCAGGCCAAAAATCATCCTTCTAAAATATATCTACTTTCTGGTTAGGCACGTAGATCTTGTATGCATCATAACTTTCCGATACTTTCATAACCATTTTTTCCATAGTCACCTTTATGTTTACTTTATTCTCAATGTGATTCATTATGTCACACACAGACACCTCCTTCGATACGTTATAAATATAAATATGAGTGTTGACAACCGCTGCTCTGAACTCTTGATTTGGTTCTGTAGTAGTTTTTCCTATATTTCCTACAAAGCGGTTTTTAAGTATTTTACGTTGCGCTGTCAGCCATTTTTCATCAGGTGCCGGTTGACTCCATACTCCGCTGCGAGCAATATCGGCTAACGATCGTTATATACTCCAGTACAACCGCTGACCTGCGCGGCCGTGTGTTTTGTCGCTCGCTTGCACCGAGCATGACTGAGCATGAGTCATCGTCTCTGTGATGCTCACTTGTTTAGGTCGTTCTCGCCCAGCTGATTCACCAACCGCTAATTTTTGAACCGCTGATTCCTGCGTCTTGATACCCTCTAATAAATTATCTATGTCTACCATCGGCCGTTACTCCAGTAATTGCTGAGGGGGTGACTGATGCACAGGGATAGTAGTGTTAACATCCTGTAAGGGATATAACCCCATACGTCCACTATAATGGGCAAAACTATTTAATAAGCAAACACCTTGTCTAATATTTATGCTGTGGGTTGTGGGTTTACAACCGATGTTTTCTTCAGGGATTCTAGATAAAGCTATAGCTTCTGAAGCTAGCTAGTGAACATATATTGTTCTTTGATCACTTTTAATTCAGCTTGAATTTTTACGATATCTTTGAGAAGCCGTGTTACATCGACGTGGTCAAATAAAACCGGAGGTAATTTGTGCGATTTCCGCGTGACAAAAACAGGGAATTCTTCGGGGTCCGTCTCTTTGATAACACAGATGATATCTTTTATATCTCGCCGTATCTTTTCTTGCCTCTTCCTGATTTTTTTCGCTATTACATTACAATATTGGATTAACTAATTCACTGCAATACTGATTTCCTTAACTAAGTGATAACATGACTACGATGAGTTCTATAATGAATCTTATTCTAAATGCAAGGGATTTTATAGGATGGTCAAAACAAATCTGTTCACTGAAAATATGACGGCTTGGCTTGACCAGCAATAACAATTATATAGTGGAGTCAGCGTCTTCTGTAACGTTACTCCAATATCAAAAGCCTAATCGGTACAATTCGTGGTCAACATCTAATATATAAAATTCTCGTGTCGCGGTGTTTGTTACCAAACTCCTCCGAAACGGCTGAACCGATTTGTATGAAATTTTGTGTGCGTATCGGGTAGGCCTGAGAATTGGCCACATCTATTTTTCATACTTCTAAATGATAAGGGTGACCCACCCCTTAATATATTTTTTATTTTTTTGACAAATTTTTATATTTTAATTTTATTATGATTTAGCATTAAAAAATACATACAACTTCAAATTTTCCTTCCCCTTCTACGATGAACCTCTGTTTTTTAATCGCGATTTTTATATTATTCTCTTCCATCCACAGATCCGCAATAGGGTTGTAAGATGGCAATCGAAGAACGAAGCCGGCCTCCTTTCTTTCACTCTCTATACAGTTTTCGTCCATTTTGTTTTTTTTTGTGTCTCGATCGTAGCAGTGATTGTTATACGTCATCATATCATTTTAATTTTTCAGTGCAAGTCTCATTTTAATTTTATTGTCATAGTGAATTTATCATTATTATTCAGTACTATTATTATTTATTTACATTTTATTAATAACTAATAAAGACAGTTTTCACTTTTGGTTGGTATTAAGCAATCTGAAATGAATCAACACATGTTGTGAGCTCCCGCCAACAACGGCCATTACTTTACCTGTATGTATCATTCTTAACATTTTGTGGAAATAGTTCTAAATTAAAACAGAAACGAATACGTGTTTAATAAATATACGTGTTTTATTATTGTGAAAGCTAAGCCAAATAATAAGCAAACGAATACAATATTAAATTACTGTTTTTTCAGCAATAAGTATTTCAAATAGATTCATTTACATGTTCTATGTACAGTTTTGAGGATGAAGCTACTCGCGTCCGTAGGAATTACTTGAACCCTGATTCCCTACACGTATCCCCTGGGTAGTGCCAAACGAGCAGTACTACATACTGGTGGTAGGTTGGTCCTCTACTAGTGAGAGGCCCGGCCGAGGGTTAGTTACCACCCACCTGGCAAAGACATACCGCCAAATGATGCAAATCGTGTTCCGGTATGATGTTAGGTGAAACCCATATCTTAGGGAGAATGGGTCTGGACAGTTGCGTTACGCATACGGACCGGTTGCGACGCGGCCGTTTTTTAGTGTCAGGTGCCTGGTTATGGAGGTTAGTGGGATCCGAAGCACGGTTGCACCGCTGGCCGACCGTAGATAGCTGGGGGCCCAATTAATGAGCCAGCCACTCATGAAAGGCTGCCCCGCCATCTTACGAAAAATCCTGGGATGGCTCCACCATGCCGGTTGGCGACCGGAGGAGAGGGCCTGGTGGCGATTTCCAGGGGGGTTCGGGCGTCCCCGCGATCTCCATGCTAGGTACCATCGATGCTATGACTCTGTTTGCGTCCCTAGGTTATATGTGTGACGCCTCGTCCAACTGCCATTCTCTCAACCTATTCACTCCCACCATATATGAAAAAAAGGAAAAAGAAGAGTAAGATTGTACAGCGGTTGCACTCCCTCACCATTAAAGTGCACCTCACAAACATCCGAGGCCTGCACTGTAATCTCAATGCAGTCCATTACCACCTTGAGACTGACAAGCCGCACTTACTCTTCTTGACTGAGACGCAGATCAGATGTCCTCTAGATGCGGCGTACCTTGGCTACCCTGGGTACACATTGGAGCATAATTTCCATCAGCGCGCCGGAGTCTGTGTTTACGTCCGCAACGACATCTGCTGTAAGCGTCTCCGTCACCTTGAAGACCCCACTTTCTCTACGATCTGGGTATTGATAGACACTGGAATGGATAAAATTATTTATTCTTGTGTCTATCGATCGCACAGCGGCGACCAGGAGACAACTAGGCTGTTTGAACACCTCATTGAAGCCTCTGATGTGGCTTTAAATCGGTACCCTAATGCACAGTTGATTTTTCTGGGGGACTTTAATGCCTGTCATCAGGACTGGCTGTTCCCATACCAGAAGACCGACCACGCTGGGAGAGAGGCGTGGAATTTTGCCTTGTCGCTGGGGCTCTCCCAGCTGGTGCAACAAGCGACTAGGGTACCTGATGTGGATGGGCACACAGCCAATTGCCTCGACCTTCTGCTGACGACCGATCCAGACAGGTACGATGTTTAGGTTACCTCACCCTTGGGAACTTCGGACCACTGTCTGGTGAAATCTGTATCGTTATATTCCCCACCTAACTACGATTTCCACGGAGTGCGACGAATGTGGCGATACAAGTCAGCAGATTGGGATGAGATGCGGCATTTCTTTGCATCTTATCCTTGGCGGCAGGTCTGCTTCTCCTCTAGAGACCCATCGAGCTGCGCGGATGCCATAACCAATGTGATACGTCAAGCGATGGAGTATTTCATCCCCTTTGCTGACGTGCCCATTGGTGGTAAAGCTCGCCCTTGGTTTAACGCCGAGTGCGCTCGTGCTGAAAAGCACAAGCATATGGCGTACTTATCCTGGGTCGATGCTCGAGACCGTAAAGCTCCGGATGTTAGCCTTAAGAAGAGAGCCTTTAACCAAGCCGCCAAGTCGTGCAAAAAGGCATTACGCCAAGCCAGTTTCGACCGCATTAAATGCATCGGCACAAAGCTCTCTGTCAAACCATCTGGCAGTAGAGCTTTTTGGTCTCTCGCCAAAGCGGTCGAGACAAACTTTTGTCGGTCTACACTGCCTCTGCTGGTAAAACCAGATGGCTCACTGGCGCATGCGCCTAAGGAGAAAGCGGACTTATTTGCTTCTCTTTTTGCTTGCAATTCGCGTCTGGACAGTAGCAACAGCGTACCATCACAATTACCTCACTGCGATACCTCTATGACTGAGGTCCGTATCACCAACAAGGAGGTTCTTAAAACCTTGCGAAGTCTAGACGTGAATAAAGCTAGTGGACCTGATGGTATACCAGCTGCTGCATGGCTCTACCAGTGGTAGAGCCATGCAGCAGTTTTTGCTGTTGCACGTATGGGCCGGCTCGAGCCGGGTTAGTACCACGACCTCACAGAATACCGGCGTGAAGTAGAAGCTCTGCTTCTGCGTTTCGTCTGGTGAGTGCAGGTGGCCGGAGGCCCAATCCCGCCCCCCATCAACATGGTAGCGGAATTACACAATAGACTACCCCAGGAGGGTACCAGTACCCCTGGAGAATCCCTCGCTGAGCATCCACGACCATGTTATTCCAATCCTGAGCGTGGGTGCTCAGGCTGCCCCGCGTATTCTGGGGGGGGCAAAATTCCGCTCAAAAACATAACTGCTCAGGGTAAACAGAGCAACAATACCAAGGCGACCCCTGCCACGCTATCCGTGAATTTCTGCAACATCAGGGGACTTAACTCTAACCTAAACGCCGTCCACTACCATCTCGAGACGGCGAAGCCGGTCTTGCTCTTCCTGACCGAGACGCAGGTTTCCTCTCCGGCTGATATTTCGTATCTCTCCTACCCTGGGTACATATTGGAGCACTCCTTTGTGCCTCGGGCTGGAGTTTGCGTGTATGTCAGAGAGGACATCTGTTCTCGACGCCTCGGCAGTCTTGAAGGTTCGGACCTGTCCATCCTTTGGCTACGCGTAGACAGCGACGACCATCCGCGCGTCTACGGGTGCCTCTATAGGTCCCATAGCGGTAATGCCGAAACAGACCGACTCATCGACCACGTCCAAATGGCTACAGATTCCTTGCTACAACAGGTCCCATCCGCAGAGATCGTGATCCTTGGCGATTTTAACGCCCACCATGCCGAATGGCTCGGTTCACATTTAACCGATCATGCGGGGAGATCTGTTTATGACTTTGCCTTGGCATATGGTCTGACACAACTGGTTACTTCGCCTACGCGGATTCCAGATGTGGAGGATCATACACCTTCCCTGTTGGACCTTCTGCTGACCTCTCATCCGGACGGATATCAGGTTTCCGTCGATGCCCCTCTCGGCTCTTCGGACCACTGTTTGATCCGGAGTATGGTGCCACTCACGCTCCCTTCGCGGTTGCGTTCTGCAGGTTGCCGCCGTGTTTGGCATTACAGGTCGGCGGATTGGGACGGAATGCGGTCTTTCTATGCATCCTACCCATGGGGGCGGGTTTGCTTCTCGCCGGATGATCCCAGCGCTGTTGCTGACTCTGTCACTGATGTGGTGCTACAGGGAATGGAACTATTTATTCCATCATCTGTGGTACCCATCGGAGGCAGATCTCAGCCTTGGTTTGGTCGCTCCTGTAAAACTGCATTACGCAGTAAGCAGGAGTGTTATCAAGCCTGGGCTGCGGCTTCGGCGACTCGGGATGTAAACACCAGCACACTTAAAAAGAAGTATAACTTCGCCTCCAGGTCCTTCAAAAGAGTTATTGCCAAGGCAAAGTCAGAGCACATAGGCAGAATTGGCGAGAAACTAGTTCGCCTTCCTTCGGGAACCCGTGCATTCTGGTCTCTCGCCAAGGCTGTCCAAGGGAATTTCTGTAAGCCATCACTACCATCTCTGCACAGGGAGGACGACTCACTGGCCCATGACGCAAAAGACAAAGCCGACCTTTTAGGCTCCCTTTTTGCGTCCAACTCGACTCTTGATGACGGGGGGAAAACACCGCCGACCATCCCGCGGTGTGAGTGCTCTATGCCGGATGTGCTGTTCTCACAGCGCTCGGTTCGCAAAGCACTTCTCTCCCTGGACATCCAGAAGTCGAGTGGGCCTGACGGAATCCCCCCAATTGTGCTGAGGACGTGTGCTCCGGAGTTGGCACCGGTCCTAACGCGTCTTTTCCGGTACTCCTACTCCCAAGGCGTAGTCCCGAATTCATGGAAGACAGCTTTTGTCCACCCGATCCCTAAAAAAGGCGACCGCTCAGACCCGTCCAACTATAGGCCTATCGCGATCACCTCCTTGTTCTCCAAAATAATGGAATCCATTATCAACTGCCAGCTCATCCGGTACCTTGAGGATCACCAGCTGATTAGTGACCGCCAATACGGTTTTCGTGGGGGTCGATCAGCTGGTGATCTTCTGGTCTACCTGACCCATAGATGGGCGGAGGCAGTAGAGTCCAAGGGGGAGGCGTTGGCCGTTAGTCTAGACATTGCGAAGGCCTTCGATCGGGTTTGGCACAAAGCGCTTCTCTCGAAGCTCCCTTCCTATGGGCTTCCCGAGAAATTGTGCAATTGGATCACCAGCTTCCTTGCAGATCGGAGCATCAAGGTTGTTGTAGACGGTGCATGTTCTGACTACAAGCCTATTAACGCTGGTGTTCCACAAGGCTGTGTGCTATCACCAACGCTGTTTCTTCTGCATATCAATGATATGTTGCTAACTGGTAACATTCATTGCTATGCGGATGACAGCACTGGTGATGCTCTATACACCGGCCGTGCTAATATTTCTCGGGAAAACGTCTCCGAGTACCGGAACAAACTTGTGTCTGAAGTCGAGTCTTTGCTGGACAAAGTCTCGAACTGGGGGCGACTAAATCTAGTCCAGTTTAATCCTCAGAAGACACAAGTTTGCGCGTTTACCGCTAAAAAGAACCCCTTTGTCGTATCTCCTCAGTTTCAAGGCACTCCCCTGGTTGCCTCAGCCAGTATCGGAATCCTCGGCGTCGACATATCGAGTGACGTGCAGTTTCGTGGTCATTTGGAAGAGAAGGCCAAATTGGCCTCTAGAAAGCTTGGCGTGCTCAGCAGAGCGGGACAGTATTTCATGCCGGCACACCGCCTGCAACTCTACAAGGCGCAGGTTCGGCCTCACATGGAATACTCTTCCCATCTCTGGGCAGGGGCTCCCCAGTGCCAGCTCCTTCCACTTGACCGCATCCAGCGCAGAGCGGCTCGAATCGTCGACGACCGAGTTCTTTCCGATCGGCTCGACTCATTGGCGCTGCGAAGAGATGTTGCATCTCTTTGCATTTTCTTTCGCATCTACCATGGGGAGTGCTCTGAGGAATTGTTCGGATTAATCCCAGCCGCCAAATTTCACGAACGCACATCGCGGCAGAACTCCCGATACCATCCACACCATCTGGATGATTGGCGGTCCACCACTGTGCGATTTAGAAGATGTTTTCTTCCTCGCACGACTTCCTTGTGGAATCGATTACCATCAGCGATTTTTCCGGACCGATACGACTTAGGGACCTTCAAGAAAAGAGCGTACTCCTTTTTAAAAGGCCGGCAACGCATCTGCAATTCCCTCCCTGGTGTTGCAGTTGTTCATGGGCGGCGGTAGTCACTTACCATCAGGTGAGCCGCATGCTCGTTTGCCCCCTTTACTATAAAAAAAAAAAAAAAAAAAAAAAGGTCTGTGCACCTGAGTTGTCTCCTGTGTTGACACGCTTGTTCCGCCTCTCATTCAGGACTGGAATAGTGCCTAAATCTTGGAAGCTGGCCAATGTGCAGCCTGTGCCTAAAAAAGGTAGCCGTACCGACCCTGCCAACTATCGGCCAATTTCAATTACCTCCATACTCTGCAAGATTATGGAGCGTATATTGAACGCCCACCTTATGGCATACCTAGAGCAAAATGATCTCCTCAGTGATCGCCAGTACGGGTTTCGCCGAAATCGATCAACTGGGGACCTTCTAGCGTATGCCACTCACATATGGGGCGAAGCCCTCGAGAACAGTGGTGAAGTACTTGCTGTTTCCCTCGATGTTTCGAAGGCTTTTGACAGGGTTTGGCACGCTAGTCTATTAGGCAAGCTTTCAGCGTACGGCTTATCCCCTGGCCTAATTGTCTGGGTGAAGGACTTTCTGAGTGAACGGTCTCTCCGGGTCGTCGTTGATGGTTGCTCATCCAATACTGTGGCGACTAACGCCGGTGTTCCTCAGGGGTCCGTTCTCTCCGCAACTCTCTTCCTGCTGCATATAAATGATCTGCTCATTCCCGGTGTCTATGGGTATGCAGACGACAGCACAGTTGTGGAGAGATACCAACCAAGCGCCCGGGCCAGTCGGGATCAAATCCAGTCAGAAAGAGAGGCTATGGTTGAGCGTGTGAGTCTAACACTACAGGCAGTCTCCGAATGGGGCGATGCCAATCTCGTGAGATTTAACGCCTCCAAAACACAAGCGTGTCTTTTTACCGCTAAAAGGAGCCCGCTCACCTTGGCTCCTACTTTCCGGAATGTATCCTTGGAGTACACTGACCGCCTTCAGTTGTTAGGGATTGAATTTTCTCCGAACCTAAACTTTGGACGGTTCATCGAGTCCAGAGCCAAAGCAGCCGCAAGGAAACTTGGTGTCCTTGCAAGGGTGCGGCGGTACTTCACGCCGGGGCAGCTTCTTACCTTATATAAAGCCCAAGTCCGATCGTGCATGGAGTACTGCTGTCACATATGGGCTGGTGCTGCAAAATGCCACCTGGCAGCATTGGACTCAGTGGAGAGACGTGCTAAGAGGCTCATTGGTGACCTTGATTTGGTTGAAACCAATCTTGTCAGCCTTGAGCACAGGCGCAGAGTAGCCAGTCTCTCGGTATTCTATAGGATGCATTTCGGTGAGTGTGCGCAGGAATTACACGCCTTAATTCCTCCTTCTCCTTTCCACCATCTGACAACCAGACGGTCGGTGAGTCTTCATCCCTTTGTTGTCGATATTCCACGCATTAGAACCAAACGGTTTGCTTCGTCTTTTGTAATGCGTACAGCAAAGGAGTGGAATAATTTGCCGGCGTCTATCTTTCCGTCCGATTACAATCTAGGCGTCTTCAAGGCAAGAGTGAATAGGCTTTTGTTACGATAAGACAGTGCGATTTACCATCTAAGGCTGCATCACCACTTACCACCAGGTGGGATTGAGGTCAAGCACTGTCTTATAATAAGTAAAAAAAGTCAAAAATGCCAGCAAGACACAAAGGGTCCAATTTGAGTCGTCGAACAATCAAATCTAGAGTCATGCAAGAGAGAAGAGTACAAAGATCAGACGAACGAATCCAACAAAACAATGCAGAGGTGCGTTCGAGCCTGGCGCAGATACGTGAATCACAATCGCAAGAAGCACGAGATGAACGAAATGAACAAAGACGATTAGAACGAAGAGAAACGCGCAGATTCGTAGTCAACAGATGTAGAGCAATTGACCAACAACGCCAACAAGTAATTCGAGCATTTACATCAGATTCATTGCTTCGACTAGCATTCCAGTATGAGCCTAATGTTGAATATTATGCTCATACCAAAGTGGTCATTGGTACTTTGGACCAGGAATGCCCGCAATGTTATGCGCTTAAATTTAAAAATGAGCCAGTCGGGATATGTTGTTCATCAGGAAAAGTGCAACTAACGGAAATTGAAACACCACCTGAACCATTGCACGGCTTACTTATCTGTACGGATCCAGATTCTAGCCTGTTCCTAAAGTCAATTCGCACATTCAATTCATGTTTCCAAATGACGGAGCAACAGAAATAGTTCAAAATATTGCTGCAAACGGTCAACAATTTAGTTCCACGTTCAAAATCAGAGGCCAACTTTATCACAAAGTGGGCTCATTGCTGTTAATGCCAAACGAATCTCATAAATTTTTACAAATTTATTTTATGGGTGGCGAGGACTCCGAACGCGCACGTGCCAATCGCGTGGATGCACGTTGCGACTACAGTAACCTCAATTCACCTTTTGCCAGGCACATCGTCAGCGAGCTGGACGCTCTGTTAAATGAGCACAATGAATTGTTGAAATTATTAAAATCTCACATGCCCAAGCTACAAAGTGACAATCACGCTATTGTCATCAATCCTGATAGAACTCCAGCTGGAGATCATATACGTAGATTCAACGCACCTGTTATTGACGATTTTGCTGGAATCATGGTTGGCAATCGTACAGCTACGCGACAAATCGTGATTCGAAGAAGAAATAATAATCTTCAGTTCATAGCTGATGTCTCTATTGTGATGCTATTGATCTAATAACATTCTTGCAATTGAAGCTAACGAGTTTTACTGTTTGTGTATTATTCATAGTCCAGAGATATTATTACTCGACAGACACACGGTTTCTGAGTCTTTTTTCACCAAAGAACGGCGATAATTAACTCCGTCAGGCCAAAAATCATCCCTCAAAACTATACCTACTTTCTGGTTAGGCACGTAGATCTTGTATGCATCATAACTTTCCGATACTTTCATAACCATTTTTTCCATAGTCACCTTTATGTTTACTTTATTCTCAATGTGATTCATTATGTCACACACAGACACCTCCTTCGATACGTTAAATATAAATATGAGTGTTGACAACCGCTGCTCTGAACTTTTGATTTGGTTCTGTAGTAGTTTTTCCTATATTTTATACAAAGCAGTTTTTAAGTATTTTACGCTGCGCTGTCAGCCATTTTTCATCAGGTGCCGGTTGACTCCATACTCCGCTGCGAGCAATATCGGCTAACGATCGTTATATACTCCAGTACAACCGCTGACCTGCGCGGCCGTGTGTTTTGTCGCTCGCTTGCACCGAGCATGACTGAGCATGAGTCATCGTCTCTGTGATGCTCACTTGTTTAGGTCGTTCTCGCCCAGCTGATTCACCAACCGCTAATTTTTGAACCGCTGATTCCTGCGTCTTGATACCCTCTAATAAATTATCTATGTCTACCATCGGCCGTTACTCCAGTAATTGCTGAGGGGGTGACTGATGCACAGGGATAGTAGCACATTGTCAGTGATTGTTGAACTTATAAAAAAAATTATAAGTTCAACAATCACTGACAATGTGCTTTTTATATATCATTTATATATTATATACATGATTGTTAGATACGATTTCATGCGACAAAACGTTGGAATTTTAATTTTTAGGCCCTAGTAGAACATACTTTCGCGCGTAAGGCACGCAATGGAATTTTATTTTATTCTTCGAAAAGAAAAACATTTATTTAACAAACACAATAAAAAATAATAAAATAAAAGCAAAATAGTAAATGCGCCTGCATATCGGTGCTCCCTAAAACAATAAATAAAGAAAAAAATAAAGCAATAAATCCGTGATGCGTATGTTTGTGGGAGTGCCATGGTGGCACTATATTATTAAATCGTGTGCAGACTATAAATTAATTTTAAAAGAAGTGGTCGTTGTGTACAATATTATATTATAAACTAGCTGGCCAGCCAGACTGTGTTCTGCCCTTTTCGACGACCCTTCATATAAAAAAATCCTTAAATTCGCAATAAAAAAAATATTGAGTGTCACTTATCAGGATAAAAAACTATCCTATCTCTCAAGTTGGACCGAACTGCACAGAGTGTGTAAAATTTCATTGAAATCATTTCAGTAGTTTAGGAGTTCATCGCGGACAAACAACGTGACACGTAATTGTTATATATAAAGATTATAATGTTGTCTTAAATGCCATAATTACCTAATGTTGTTATTGGATGCAAATGACGATACCTCTATTATTTTTAACTGCAATTTAAAGATTTATTTCTTCCTTTTATATTATATGATTCCAGTGACCCGCCTCGGCTTCATCTGGGTAGGATCTATTAATGTGGCGTTACTTAGATTTAAGATAATCATCAAATACCATGTATTTTATCAAGTTTTCTTTTTGTAATCTTTAATTTTTTTATTAAAATATAACCTACCTACATCACTCTTGGGACTGCTCTCTATTATTATCCGTGACGTTTCATCCCAATCGGTTCAACCATTCCGAAGATTAAGTGCTTGGCCAAAATGGGATCAAGAAAACTAGATAGATACATTACAAAAAAATATACGCCATAAATTCTACAAGCATGTGAAATACAAGATTGTTACAATATAAATGATGAAGAGAAGATTGTTACAATAAATTGTGAAGGATTTCTCAATATAATAATATGTAGCATTTTTTACCAATTTAAGTATTATGTATCATCATTATTTAATGGATAAATTTAGGAGAACGCAAAAAAAAAATGTTTAATTTCTCCTGTAGTAATTATGGTGCCTACCGGACACACATTAGTTTTTTTTGTGCCCAGAAGCAATTGGAAAGGGCTACCCCGACACGCGAGGAAGTGGAGAATGCTTTATTCATACCAAGACAGCCGGTCTGTCGTGGTTATGCGGGACTCACTGTATCTAACCTAACCGGGAGCCTAAGTGATACCCGCTAAACTCCACTTTACGGGATGGGCAGTAACCTTTGAGGCCTCTCTGCCGAATCGGAAGCGGCCCTCTTTTGGAAAAAGAGGGCGCAGGCGGCTACGAGCCGCTGAGGGAGAGCCTACTTAGGCAAATTTAAGAAGAATCGGCCTGAGCCGCCAGGAGGCAGTTCAGGTAGGTTGAAAGTTTGTTTGGCGGGTCCGAGAGAGAGTTTCTCGGCCTGCGGACTCGATAGCGAGAGGGGGTGGGGCTGCATAAGTAGCTGCCTCACGAATCAAATGATTGGAATGAGACTCTGAGGCTTTGAAAAAGTTTTCAGATAATGTTTTTTTAACAGTGGTAGAGCCACGCGGCAGCTTTTGCTGTCGCACGGATGGGCCGGCTCAAACCGGGGTGGTACCACGACCTCACAGAATACCAGCGTGAAGTAGAGGTTTACCTCTGCGTTTCGCTTGGTGAGTGCAGGTGGCCGGAGGCCCTTTTTACTGGAAATGAGGCATTCCATCTTAGTCCTCACGGGTGACAACGCATCTGCATTTTGATTCGCAAACGAGGATAGATGTAGATGTAGATGTCTATGGGCCGCAGCAATCACTTACCATCAGGTGGACTGTGTGCTCGTTCGTCACCCTTATCCTATAAAAAAAAAATGTTTTTAGAAATTGTTGGATTGTAGGGAGCTCTAAGTCCCGATGGAGGTCGGCGTTACGGACGTACCAGGGTGTGTTCGTAGCTCGACGATAGAAGAGGTTTTGAACTACTTTGGAGTTCATTAATAATTTTGGGGTCAGCGTGAGCAAAAATAGGGCTGGCGTAAGACATGACTGGTCATATACAGATCTTATAATGGGTTCGCTTGTTACGGAGGGACATTTTATTGCGTCGGTCCAGCATACTGTTAAGCCGACTCAGATAGAAGCGTGCATGACGAGTTACTCTTTTGACATGGGGCCCGAAGGTGAGCCTCGTGTCAAGGGTGACGCCTAAATATTTGACAGACGTATGCCAGGGGACAGGGGTCCCTAGCATACGTATTGGTGGGGTGTTTTTGAGGCGGCGTCGTTTATAATCGAAGTGAACGGCGGAGCTCTTCTCCGGGTTCACATCGATGCGCCATTTTTGGAACCAAGCTCCTAGATCATCAACTGACTTTTGGATCTTGTTCCGTATGAAAGGTAGCGAGGTACCTTTACAGTAGAGGGTAGTGTCGTCTGCGAAGAGGGAGACCTGAACACCTTTCGAGGGGATGGGAATGTCGTTGGTGAACAGGATGTACAGGAGAGGAGCAAGTACTGAGCCCTGAGGGACAGCAGCTTTGATGGGGCGCTGAGAAGAGAGCGTGCCTTCGTGTCTAAAACGAAAGGTACCATGCTTTAGGTAAGAGGCCACGAGACGTACTAGACGATCGGGGAGACCTATTCGGTATAGTTTATAGATAAGGCCTTTATGCCAGACTCTATCGAAGGCTTTAGCTATGTCGAAAAAGACCGCGATGGTCTTATGACGATGAGGATAAAAATCGCTGAGGATATATTCCACAATACGGTGAACTTGTTGGAGGCAAGAATGTTTCGCTCGGAAACCAAATTGATGGGGGATGACAAGAGGGTCACCGTCTGTGGGAAACAGATGGAGCCTCATGCGAGTGAGGATGACTCTTTCGAAGAATTTGCCCATGGCCTTGATGAGGCTAATGGGACAATGACTGGAGGGGAGATTGAGAGGCTTTCCTGGCTTGGGAATACCAATGACAGTTGCCTCTTTCCACGTAGTGGGAAAATAACTAAGATTGAAGCAAGCGTTGAAGATAACAGTTAAAAGGGTTAACACTTGCTCAGGAAAGTGTTTAAGGGCTTGGTTGGAGATGCCACCCGCGCCCGGAGCTTTTTTGGGCTTAAGTCCTTTGATGAGGGATGAAATCTCATCATTGGCCACTGATAGGGTCAGAGGCTGTAGGGGGTGAGTTCCGGCGGCGGACCTCATCCTCTACTGCCTGGCTGTGCGAGGGTTCGACGGGTTGATACTAGGCTTAAGCCAAGTCTCAGTAAATACAATAATTTTATAATTCGAAATCAAGATATTCTTGAGCACATCATAGGTCTTAGTTCTCAAGCCTCGCACGTTCTGATAATAGACTTCTAACACTGCAGAAATTCAGGAGTCATAACATTCACACATTTTCTTAATTTATATTATGAGCTTAAGACTATCTTCATTTTTAATTATTATTGCTTGGCTAAATTCGTCTTTGCGTACGTAAATTTTTCCATTCCTAATCCATATGAAGCGATATTTCATTTCTTTGGATTTTATGCGCGCAGCGGCATGAAGGGATTTATTTCCTGGAGTTAAATACTCTGAGACATATATTGCAACTTGAGATCCTCCAATTCCTAGATGGATGGCATTAAAAATATAGATTTCATAAGCTCAACACCGCCGTCAGTCGTCGAGCCACGCCTTGTAAAACCAAATTGATTTTATAGAGTAATTTATTTGTACGAAAAAAAAAATAACAATTGATCCAAAATTATTTTTTCAAAAATATTACTTAGAGTTGGAAGTACAAAAAAAGGTCTAAAATTAGCAGGGTTCAATATACTACCATATTTAAATACAGGTGTTACTTTTCTGTTTCATTAAATCAGGAAACACACCAAAATCGCAAATATTAAAAAAAGCAAGATAAGGTGCAATTCGTTACTTGTTCTGAGAGTGAC
The DNA here is from genome assembly GCA_033319125.1 of Parnassius glacialis. NCBI lineage: Eukaryota > Metazoa > Arthropoda > Insecta > Lepidoptera > Papilionidae > Parnassius > Parnassius glacialis. The sequence goes on along the minus strand of JAVANC010000027.1, from coordinate 20,856,915 downwards.
TGTGGTATAATGGAAATAATCCTGATAATTACACATTTCACAAGTAAATTCTCAAGACGTCGTCAATGTTATGACGCGTTTATTTCAGGTTAAAATTGATGTTATATGCTGTTTAAAATATAGAATGTTTTTAGTTATTTTGTTAATTTTGATATTTTGCTAAGAAAAAAGTCACGTTGTTGACAATTTACATGAATTTGGTAAATACATTTTTGTACAAAATATTTTACATGTACGCTAGGGATTGACTCAACTATACCAAAATTAATGTCGATATATAACGTTGAATGTTTATATTGAATTGATAGACTTGCCCACACAACAAGAAAATAAATCCTCAGTTTGCCTTCTATAAATGTAATTTTATTTTGCCGTTTGTCAAATAAATTCCCTCTGGATTCTATAATTAGAAAAAATGGTTAAGCTTAATTGGACGGGTTGGTTGGAATCCAAACACAAACTCAACAATTTACAGCAAACATTTGCTGGAGAAGTATAAAAAAAAAGTAGAATAAAAATAATTTTATTAAAAGGAACCATTTCTGCATTATTTGTATTAGTAAATATAATATTCTTATATAATAATAAGACTTCAAAAATTTTACTTTCAAAACTTTAGATAAAAATAGAGACAGATTTTTATACATTATAAAACTTTAGTACATTAAAGATAAAAAACCTTGAGATTATCCTATTTAAGCCATTATGAACCCAACTAAATATCTATTTGTCAACCAAAAAAATGTATAACATTCTTCACCACCCGCACCTCATGGTTACACTAGTGCAATATTCACAGCATCACGCTATTTTCCCCCAAGGGATTGCCTGAGGCTTCGGATTATATTCCCAAGTCATTATGATAAAAGTTATATTATCAATATGTTAAACAACAAATTCCGGGGAAACTGTCCATCATCATCATCATCATTACAGCCCTTCACAAGTTCACTGCTGAACATAGGCCTCCCCCAAGGAATGCCACAAAGCACGGTCCCGAGCCACCTGCATCCATCGACTTCCTGCATGTCTTACCAGGTCGTCGCTCCATCTTGTGGGGGGACGCCCTACACTTCGCCTACCGGTACGAGGCTGCCACTCGAGAACCTTTCTTCCCCATCGGTTGTCGGTTCTTCGAGCTATATGGCCGGCCCACTGCCACTTCAGCTTACTAATCCGTTGGGCTATGTCGGTTACTCTGGTTCTACTGCGGATATCCTCATTCCTAAGTTTATCACGCAGAGAAACTCCGAGCATAGCCCTCTCCATAGCTCGCTGAGCGACCTTGAGCTTCCTCGTACGGGCAGCAGTGAAGGACCACGTCTCAGTTCCGTAAGTCATCACTGGCAACACGCACTGGTTGTATAATTTTGTTTTAAGGTTTTGAGGTATTTCCGACGAGAAGATGTGTCGTAGCTTCCCGAACGCTGCCCAGCCGAGTTGAATCCGTCGATTGACCTCTCGGTCGAAGTTGGACTTACCTAGTCGGACTATTTGTCCCAGGTAAACATACTCGTCAACAACTTCGAGCTTAGTGCTCCCAACAACTACCGGCATAGGTGTGACATGGACATTAAACATAATCTTTGTTTTGTCCATGTTCATCTTAAGACCTATCCATTGGGAGACACTATTGAGGTCATTGAGCATAGTGCTTAGTTCCTCCAGCGATTCTGCCATGAGGACTATATCGTCGGCAAATCGAAGGTGAGTGATGTACTCGCCATTGATGTTAATTCCGTATCCTTTCCAGTCCAGAAGCTTGAAAACGTCTTCCAATGCAGCGGTGAAGAGTTTCGGGGATATAACGTCACCCTGTCTTACACCTCTCTGCAATTGGATAGGTTTCGTACTCTGGTTCTGTACTCGGATAGCCATCGTAGCTCTACTGTACAAACACTTCAGCACTTCGATATACCGACAGTCAACTTGGCACCGCTGAAGGGACTGCAGCACCGCCCAAATTTCGACGGAATCAAAGGCTTTCTAATAGTCCACATACGCCAGACATAGTGGCAAATTGTACTCTTCGGACTTCTGTACAATTTGCCGTAGGGTATGTATGTGGTCTATGGTGCTAAAGCCCTTTCGGAAACCGGCTTGTTCGGGAGGCTGGAAGTCGTCAAGTCTGCGCGCGAGACGATTCGTAATGACTCTCGAAAACAGCACGTAGACGCGGCTCAGAAGGGAAATAGGTCTGTAGTTCTTCAAGAGAGCGTTGTCACCTTTCTTGAAGAACAAGACCACCGCATTTCTGCTCCACGCCTCCGGTGTAATGCCACCATGGAGGACGGAATTAAAGAGCTTCTGAAGGACTTCAAGTACCGGTCTTCCACCCGCTTTCAGAAGCTCCGCTGTAATTCCATCCTCGCCTGGGGCCTTGCCGTTTTTAAGGTGCTGGAGAGCCATTCTAATCTCGCTCAGACTGACGTCCGGGAAATCTTCGGAATAGTGTCGAATAAGACTCGCTCTTGGATCGTTTCTCACACTTGCGTGTGGCTCCAACGATGACGTGTACAGCTGCCCATAGAACCTCTCAATCTCACTCAAAATCTCAGGTGCCCCGGAAACGATGCTGCCACATTCGGTCTTCAGCTTTGACAGTTGGCTCTTTCTGGCAGACAGATCTCTGGCAAAGACTTTGGAACCTTGGTTCCGCTCGATCGCTTCTTCAATACGAGCTGTATTGAAGTTGCGTAAGTCTCGCCGCATGCATTTGGAGATCTGTCTGTTCAGTTGCCTGTATGCTGCGAAATCTGTTGAAGAATGTAGCCTCATCTCCCGTCTAACAGCCATGAGATTAAGAGTGTGATCGGAGAGTTTTTGTGTTCTTCTGCGGCGGGTCTTGCAGAACTTAGCTCCGACCGCATGGACAGTTTCCACGAGCTTGTCATTCATATCGTCCACTTCATTGCAGTCTTCTAGGCACTGAAAACGGTTTTGTAACTCGAGCTGAAAGGTTTCGGGACTTTGGATTAGAGCACGAGGGGGACGGAGCGTTGACTTCATCAGACGAGACCTCTCCAACTTAACATTTAGGTTCAGTGTGCTTCTTACCATTCGGTGATCGCTGCCGGTTTTCACCCTCGCGATCACTAAGACATCACTGAACAGTTGTCGTCTGGTCGTCATAATGAAGTCAATCTCATTTTTTGTCGAACCGTCGGGGTTCGACCAGGTCCACTTCCTGTGGGGCCGCTTCTTGAAGAAAGAGTTCATCATAAAGAGTCCCTCTTTCTCCATGAAGTCGGCCAGCTGCTGGCCCCTTGGGTTCCGTTGCCCTATTCCAAATTTCCCTACTTTCAGCTCACCGTTCTCTCTTGTGCCTAGTTTTGCGTTGAAGTCTCCCATTAACATCGTATATTGGGTTTTGGAGGAATGCATGGCTCTAGAAATATCCTCATACATTTCCTCCACCTCCTCATCGGGATGTGACGAGGTTGGTGCGTAAACCTGTATGACCTTCAGCGAATACCGTTTGGTGATTCTGAGTATAAGGTACGCAATCCTCGTCGACACACTCTCAATCTTTACAACGTTGACGATAAATCCGACACCTCCTTGGGACAGATGGTCGCCCTCCCGGTGATAGAGCAAGTTGCCGGATTTGAGGATTACCGTGTCCTCCCCCTCTCTTCGGACTTCGGATAATCCTATAATATGCCAGCGCAACTTGTCTATCTCTTCTTCCAGCTCCACGATCTTCTCGTCAGTCCTCAGGGTGCGTGCGTTGTACGTTGCCAGGTCGAGTCGTCGTAGGTGGCAACCGAACCTCCACCGGAGATTCTTAGCACCCCCTGCCCCGCCGTTACCATGGTCGCCACCGTAGCCAGGAATAGCGGGGCCGCCGGGGACTGGGGGCCGTCTCTTTGTAACTTTCATCATGGGGGGTATACTGCCATAGTTGCCACGCTTGGCGAGCGGGTTGGCAACCGCAGTTTTTTTTATTGTATTTTTGCCGTTACCAGGAAGTTGCTGCTGCCCATCTGCCTGTTTCCCTTTGTCGCCTTTTACGACACCCACGGAAGGATATGGGGTAGTGGACATTCTTGACCGCCACTACACGGCAACTATCCATGGCAGTATATATTTTTTTCCAAAGATCATGAGTTGAAAATACTACTTTTCGATCTGATTCTTGTGGAGTTTTTTTTTAGTTTATCGGTAGAGTCATCTGGGATATCTAACATTCGAATTAAAATCCAAGAAAAGGCAGATAGGTTCAGCTTATTCCCAGGAACATGTTATATGAATATTTTTTAATTATTTTTGAACTATCCTGGTAAACATTCAGTTCATTTTTGAAGTTATTTAATTTCGTGCAATAAACTATTTAAATATTTTTACCGCTTTCTTAACAATCATTTTTCGATAGTCCTTGTAAGTAAAATGTACATCACTAGCTAACGCACACAATGACAAATCAAAATTAGTCACGCGTTTTCAGGCTTTCGGGACGCCTATACGCTAGTATATTCTAAGTCTATGCCTCCATCATAACCATTTTGCACTTGTACGATAATATGAGTAGCCATATATAAAGAAAACGCTCTAAATAATCCATCTTATATTTTCTAAAAAATGTACGTAGACGTCCGGATGTTGATTTTGTCTGTAGTCACGATAACTCCCGAAAAAATTGACGTATCAAGGACGGGTTTTTTTTATTAGCTTGAGAGTTAAATTAACTGGTTTCCTATTTCATATCAATAGCCTAGTAAGCGTAGTTTGATAATGATTTTCATCTTTTATAAGTGTTATTGCTATCAAATATTTAAAGGCACTGTTATATTTTTAGCATTTGATTGACAAAGGACAAATGTACCATACAGCCTTTATAGATTTTATATTTTGTGTAATCGATTTATTTTGGTAAACATTATTAATTTTTTCCCTGTATTTGATACTACTTGTTAAAATAATAGAGCGCTAAATTTAGTACACGCAAATTATATACAGTATATATAATGTACAGTGTATATTAAATAAATAATAACATTATTATCATGCCAGATAAACCTTTACAGAGATAACTTTAATCAACACTTAAAATTAATAATACTTCAATTATCCCCAGACTAACGCAGTATGAAAAATAGAGCGCTGCGTACGTCACTCAATAAGTTTTGAGATTTATTTTTTTATAGAATAGGCTGACAAACGAGCACACATTCCACCTGATGGTAAGTGGTTGCTGTGGCCCATAGACATCTACATTTATCCTCGTTTGCGAATCAAAATGCCGATGAGTTGTGGGTGACAACGCATCTGCATTTCAGTCAGTCCATGAATGAGTGACCATTTTCTTAACCTACCGAGATTGAGAGACTAGAGAGTGCATCTGTATCCTCAGATACTTAGTGCAATTTACTCTGTTAAGATCATTATGTTTTTAAAATTCTTTTTTTATAGTATAGGGTGACAAACGAGCACATAGTCCACCTGATGGTAAGTGGTTGCTGTGATCCATAGATCCATACATCTATCCTCAATAAAGAATCAAAATGCAGATGCGTTGTCACCCATGAGGACTAAGATGGAATGCCTCTTTTCCAGTAAAAAGGGTCTCCGGTTCTCTACACTCACCATACGAAACACAGCAGTGTTAAGCTGCCATTTTACGCTGGTATTCTGTGAGAGCGTGGTCCTTTCCCAGTCGAGCCGATCCTTTCGTGCTACAGCTATACTACTAACATAGCTGCAGCATGGCTCTACCACAATGAAAAGAGAATGATGAAATAAGATGCTCGAAATTTAAAAATGGAATGCACCCGTGTTGTATGTTTCTATAAAGCAATTGAATTTAAAAATAGAACTCCATAAGCCAATTACTCAGTATTAAAAAAACTAAGTTATATTAATTTTCCTGCAACGCTTCCTGCGCTTCTCTTTTAAAACAATGTATTTTAACCGTGAACATTTGCGCGCTATGATATATTATGATTTTAAAATTGGTTTAACCAAACAATTACGTTTACAACGGTTACAATCAGCATTAGGGGACTTAGCTCCATCACGCACAACAATTTTTAGGTGCTTCGCTGAAGTCAAAACGGGTAAAATTAATTTTAGAGATGACCAAGGAACCGGGGCCCCGCAAACTACAGTAACGGCAGAAAATGTATGGACTACTGAAATGTTGGTGCGGGAAGACCCACAAATCACATATATGGACATCGAAAATATTATAGGCATTAGTTCGGGGAGCATTCATACAATCCTACATCAACACCTTGGAGTGAGGAAGCTTTGTTTAGATGGATCCCTCGTTTGCTCTCCGAAAACGAAAAACAGACTCGTATGGATTGGTTTTTTTTATAGTATAGGGTGACAAACGAGCACACAGTCCACCTGATGGTAAGTGGCTGCTGTGGCCCATAGACATCTACATTTATCCTCGTTTGCGAATCAAAATGCAGATGCGTTGCCACCCGTGAGGACTAAGATGGAATGCCTCGTTTCCAGTAAAAAGGGTCTCCGGTTCTCTACACTCACGATACGAAACACAGCAGCATGAAGCTGCTATTTGACGCTGGTATTCTGTGAGAGCGTGGTCCTTCCCCGGTCGAGCCGACCCATTCGTGCTACAACTATACTACTAATATTAGTATGTGCAGTATAGTGCAGCTATATAGCTGCAGCATGGCTCTACCACGTAAAATAATGCCGTCACGTCAAAATGGTGCCATGAAATGCGTCTTCGTTTTGAAAACGGGGCATCTAGGCGTGTTTCAGAAATCGTTACTGGTGATGAGACATGGATCTATCAATATGATCCGGAAAATAAAAGCAATCATCGGTATGGGTCTACTCAGAAGGACAGTTACCGACAAAACTGCAAAGACCTCGCAACGCAACAAAAAAAAATGGTGGCTAGCTTTTTTTTCACGGAGCGGACATTTGTCGAAGTCAATGCTGGAAAATCGTAGGTAAGTTAACTCTGAATGGTATACTACAAGCTGTGCGGGAGAGAAGACCAAAGACCGGGCCTCGGAGAAGCATGCTGCATCGCGATAACGCCTCTTCACATGCCTCCCTTAGAACAAAAGCATTTATTGAGGAATCTGGTGTTGAAACTCTAAATCACCCACCCTACAGCCCTGACTTAGCTCCTTACTTAGCTCCGAACTTAGCTTTTTGTTTCCAAGAGTCAAAGAAAAAAAAAGGCAAGTTTTTTTCAAACGCCGAAGAAGCCGTGGCTGCCTACGAAGAAGTGATTTCCGACCTGGCAAAAGTGTTTTCAGAGTTGGTTTAGGTGAATGGAACTTTGTATAGAACATGATGGTGAATATTTTGAAAAGATGTAAAATAAATATGAATAGTATCTAGAATACTTTTTGTATATCTTAAAACTTATTGAGTATCCTACGTACATTAACAAGTACGTAATGCAAAAAAACCAAGCAAAAATCATGCTCACCTTATTGTAACAAGATGCACATGGTTTTAGGTGCATATGTGTGCATCCATCGGTAAACGTTTACGGGCTTATTGAAAGAAACAAAGAAGAAAGATGAGTGCGTGTCAAAATTTGAGCATGGTTTTGGCTTCACTTGAAATGTACGCATTTCTTCCTTTGTTGGAAGTTCAGTTAGGTTATAATATATGTGTGTGTGTATGTATATGTGTATATATATATATATATTATAAAATATACTACACTCATCTTTCTTCTTTGTTTCTTTCAATAAGCCCGTAAACGTTTACCGATGGATGCACACATATGCACCTAAAACCATGTGCATCTTGTTACAATAAGGTGAGCATGATTTTTGCTTGGTTTTTTTGCATTACGTACTTGTTAATGTACGTAGGATACTCAATAAGTTTTAAGATATACAAAAAGTATTCTAGATACTATTCATATTTATTTTACATCTTTTCAAAATATTCACCATCATGTTCTATACAAAGTTCCATTCACCTAAACCAACTCTGAAAACACTTTTGCCAGGTCGGAAATCACTTCTTCGTAGGCAGCCACGGCTTCTTCGGCGTTTGAAAAAAACTTGCCTTTTTTTTTCTTTGACTCTTGGAAACAAAAAGCTAAGTTCGGAGCTAAGTAAGGAGCTAAGTCAGGGCTGTAGGGTGGGTGATTTAGAGTTTCAACACCAGATTCCTCAATAAATGCTTTTGTTCTAAGGGAGGCATGTGAAGAGGCGTTATCGCGATGCAGCATGCTTCTCCGAGGCCCGGTCTTTGGTCTTCTCTCCCGCACAGCTTGTAGTATACCATTCAGAGTTAACTTACCTACGATTTTCCAGCATTGACTTCGACAAATGTCCGCTCCGTGAAAAAAAAGCTAGCCACCATTTTTTTTTGTTGCGTTGCGAGGTCTTTGCAGTTTTGTCGGTAACTGTCCTTCTGAGTAGACCCATACCGATGATTGCTTTTATTTTCCGGATCATATTGATAGATCCATGTCTCATCACCAGTAACGATTTCTGAAACACGCCTAGATGCCCCGTTTTCAAAACGAAGACGCATTTCATGGCACCATTTTGACGTGACGGCATTATTTTACGTGGTAGAGCCATGCTGCAGCTATATAGCTGCACTATACTGCACATACTAATATTAGTAGTATAGTTGTAGCACGAATGGGTCGGCTCGACCGGGGAAGGACCACGCTCTCACAGAATACCAGCGTCAAATAGCAGCTTCATGCTGCTGTGTTTCGTATCGTGAGTGTAGAGAACCGGAGACCCTTTTTACTGGAAACGAGGCATTCCATCTTAGTCCTCACGGGTGGCAACGCATCTGCATTTTGATTCGCAAACGAGGATAAATGTAGATGTCTATGGGCCACAGCAGCCACTTACCATCAGGTGGACTGTGTGCTCGTTTGTCACCCTATACTATAAAAAAAACCAATCCATACGAGTCTGTTTTTCGTTTTCGGAGAGCAAACGAGGGATCCATCTAAACAAAGCTTCCTCACTCCAAGGTGTTGATGTAGGATTGTATGAATGCTCCCCGAACTAATGCCTATAATATTTTCGATGTCCATATATGTGATTTGTGGGTCTTCCCGCACCAACATTTCAGTAGTCCATACATTTTCTGCCGTTACTGTAGTTTGCGGGGCCCCGGTTCCTTGGTCATCTCTAAAATTAATTTTACCCGTTTTGACTTCAGCGAAGCACCTAAAAATTGTTGTGCGTGATGGAGCTAAGTCCCCTAATGCTGATTGTAACCGTTGTAAACGTAATTGTTTGGTTAAACCAATTTTAAAATCATAATATATCATAGCGCGCAAATGTTCACGGTTAAAATACATTGTTTTAAAAGAGAAGCACAGGAAGCGTTGCAGGAAAATTAATATAACTTAGTTTTTTTAATACTGAGTAATTGGCTTATGGAGTTCTATTTTTAAATTCAATTGCTTTATAGAAACATACAACACGGGTGCATTCCATTTTTAAATTTCGAGCATCTTATTTCATCATTCTCTTTTCATTGTGGTAGAGCCATGCTGCAGCTATGTTAGTAGTATAGCTGTAGCACGAAAGGATCGGCTCGACTGGGAAAGGACCACGCTCTCACAGAATACCAGCGTAAAATGGCAGCTTAACACTGCTGTGTTTCGTATGGTGAGTGTAGAGAACCGGAGACCCTTTTTACTGGAAAAGAGGCATTCCATCTTAGTCCTCATGGGTGACAACGCATCTGCATTTTGATTCTTTATTGAGGATAGATGTATGGATCTATGGATCACAGCAACCACTTACCATCAGGTGGACTATGTGCTCGTTTGTCACCCTATACTATAAAGAAAGAATTTTAAAAACATAATGATCTTAACAGAGTAAATTGCACTAAGTATCTGAGGATACAGATGCACTCTCTAGTCTCTCAATCTCGGTAGGTTAAGAAAATGGTCACTCATTCATGGACTGACTGAAATGCAGATGCGTTGTCACCCACAACTCATCGGCATTTTGATTCGCAAACGAGGATAAATGTAGATGTCTATGGGCCACAGCAACCACTTACCATCAGGTGGAATGTGTGCTCGTTTGTCAGCCTATTCTATAAAAAAATAAATCTCAAAACTTATTGAGTGACGTACGCAGCGCTCTATTTTTCATACTGCGTTAGTCTGGGGATAATTGAAGTATTATTAATTTTAAGTGTTGATTAAAGTTATCTCTGTAAAGGTTTATCTGGCATGATAATAATGTTATTATTTATTTAATATACACTGTACATTATATATACTGTATATAATTTGCGTGTACTAAATTTAGCGCTCTATTATTTTAACAAGTAGTATCAAATACAGGGAAAAAATTAATAATGTTTACCAAAATAAATCGATTACACAAAATATAAAATCTATAAAGGCTGTATGGTACATTTGTTCTTTGTCAATCAAATGCTAAAAATATAACAGTGCCTTTAAATATTTGATAGCAATAACACTTATAAAAGATGAAAATCATTATCAAACTACGCTTACTAGGCTATTGATATGAAATAGGAAACCAGTTAATTTAACTCTCAAGCTAATAAAAAAAACCCGTCCTTGATACGTCAATTTTTTCGGGAGTTATCGTGACTACAGACAAAATCAACATCCGGACGTCTACGTACATTTTTTAGAAAATATAAGATGGATTATTTAGAGCGTTTTCTTTATATATGGCTACTCATATTATCGTACAAGTGCAAAATGGTTATGATGGAGGCATAGACTTAGAATATACTAGCGTATAGGCGTCCCGAAAGCCTGAAAACGCGTGACTAATTTTGATTTGTCATTGTGTGCGTTAGCTAGTGATGTACATTTTACTTACAAGGACTATCGAAAAATGATTGTTAAGAAAGCGGTAAAAATATTTAAATAGTTTATTGCACGAAATTAAATAACTTCAAAAATGAACTGAATGTTTACCAGGATAGTTCAAAAATAATTAAAAAATATTCATATAACATGTTCCTGGGAATAAGCTGAACCTATCTGCCTTTTCTTGGATTTTAATTCGAATGTTAGATATCCCAGATGACTCTACCGATAAACTAAAAAAAAACTCCACAAGAATCAGATCGAAAAGTAGTATTTTCAACTCATGATCTTTGGAAAAAAATATATACTGCCATGGATAGTTGCCGTGTAGTGGCGGTCAAGAATGTCCACTACCCCATATCCTTCCGTGGGTGTCGTAAAAGGCGACAAAGGGAAACAGGCAGATGGGCAGCAGCAACTTCCTGGTAACGGCAAAAATACAATAAAAAAAACTGCGGTTGCCAACCCGCTCGCCAAGCGTGGCAACTATGGCAGTATACCCCCCATGATGAAAGTTACAAAGAGACGGCCCCCAGTCCCCGGCGGCCCCGCTATTCCTGGCTACGGTGGCGACCATGGTAACGGCGGGGCAGGGGGTGCTAAGAATCTCCGGTGGAGGTTCGGTTGCCACCTACGACGACTCGACCTGGCAACGTACAACGCACGCACCCTGAGGACTGACGAGAAGATCGTGGAGCTGGAAGAAGAGATAGACAAGTTGCGCTGGCATATTATAGGATTATCCGAAGTCCGAAGAGAGGGGGAGGACACGGTAATCCTCAAATCCGGCAACTTGCTCTATCACCGGGAGGGCGACCATCTGTCCCAAGGAGGTGTCGGATTTATCGTCAACGTTGTAAAGATTGAGAGTGTGTCGACGAGGATTGCGTACCTTATACTCAGAATCACCAAACGGTATTCGCTGAAGGTCATACAGGTTTACGCACCAACCTCGTCACATCCCGATGAGGAGGTGGAGGAAATGTATGAGGATATTTCTAGAGCCATGCATTCCTCCAAAACCCAATATACGGTGTTAATGGGAGACTTCAACGCAAAACTAGGCACAAGAGAGAACGGTGAGCTGAAAGTAGGGAAATTTGGAATAGGGCAACGGAACCCAAGGGGCCAGCAGCTGGCCGACTTCATGGAGAAAGAGGGACTCTTTATGATGAACTCTTTCTTCAAGAAGCGGCCCCACAGGAAGTGGACCTGGTCGAACCCCGACGGTTCGACAAAAAATGAGATTGACTTCATTATGACGACCAGACGACAACTGTTCAGTGATGTCTTAGTGATCGCGAGGGTGAAAACCGGCAGCGATCACCGAATGGTAAGAAGCACACTGAACCTAAATGTTAAGTTGGAGAGGTCTCGTCTGATGAAGTCAACGCTCCGTCCCCCTCGTGCTCTAATCCAAAGTCCCGAAACCTTTCAGCTCGAGTTACAAAACCGTTTTCAGTGCCTAGAAGACTGCAATGAAGTGGACGATATGAATGACAAGCTCGTGGAAACTGTCCATGCGGTCGGAGCTAAGTTCTGCAAGACCCGCCGCAGAAGAACACAAAAACTCTCCGATCACACTCTTAATCTCATGGCTGTTAGACGGGAGATGAGGCTACATTCTTCAACAGATTTCGCAGCATACAGGCAACTGAACAGACAGATCTCCAAATGCATGCGGCGAGACTTACGCAACTTCAATACAGCTCGTATTGAAGAAGCGATCGAGCGGAACCAAGGTTCCAAAGTCTTTGCCAGAGATCTGTCTGCCAGAAAGAGCCAACTGTCAAAGCTGAAGACCGAATGTGGCAGCATCGTTTCCGGGGCACCTGAGATTTTGAGTGAGATTGAGAGGTTCTATGGGCAGCTGTACACGTCATCGTTGGAGCCACACGCAAGTGTGAGAAACGATCCAAGAGCGAGTCTTATTCGACACTATTCCGAAGATTTCCCGGACGTCAGTCTGAGCGAGATTAGAATGGCTCTCCAGCACCTTAAAAACGGCAAGGCCCCAGGCGAGGATGGAATTACAGCGGAGCTTCTGAAAGCGGGTGGAAGACCGGTACTTGAAGTCCTTCAGAAGCTCTTTAATTCCGTCCTCCATGGTGGCATTACACCGGAGGCGTGGAGCAGAAATGCGGTGGTCTTGTTCTTCAAGAAAGGTGACAACGCTCTCTTGAAGAACTACAGACCTATTTCCCTTCTGAGCCGCGTCTACGTGCTGTTTTCGAGAGTCATTACGAATCGTCTCGCGCGCAGACTTGACGACTTCCAGCCTCCCGAACAAGCCGGTTTCCGAAAGGGCTTTAGCACCATAGACCACATACATACCCTACGGCAAATTGTACAGAAGTCCGAAGAGTACAATTTGCCACTATGTCTGGCGTATGTGGACTATTAGAAAGCCTTTGATTCCGTCGAAATTTGGGCGGTGCTGCAGTCCCTTCAGCGGTGCCAAGTTGACTGTCGGTATATCGAAGTGCTGAAGTGTTTGTACAGTAGAGCTACGATGGCTATCCGAGTACAGAACCAGAGTACGAAACCTATCCAATTGCAGAGAGGTGTAAGACAGGGTGACGTTATATCCCCGAAACTCTTCACCGCTGCATTGGAAGACGTTTTCAAGCTTCTGGACTGGAAAGGATACGGAATTAACATCAATGGCGAGTACATCACTCACCTTCGATTTGCCGACGATATAGTCCTCATGGCAGAATCGCTGGAGGAACTAAGCACTATGCTCAATGACCTCAATAGTGTCTCCCAATGGATAGGTCTTAAGATGAACATGGACAAAACAAAGATTATGTTTAATGTCCATGTCACACCTATGCCGGTAGTTGTTGGGAGCACTAAGCTCGAAGTTGTTGACGAGTATGTTTACCTGGGACAAATAGTCCGACTAGGTAAGTCCAACTTCGACCGAGAGGTCAATCGACGGATTCAACTCGGCTGGGCAGCGTTCGGGAAGCTACGACACATCTTCTCGTCGGAAATACCTCAAAACCTTAAAACAAAATTATACAACCAGTGCGTGTTGCCAGTGATGACTTACGGAACTGAGACGTGGTCCTTCACTGCTGCCCGTACGAGGAAGCTCAAGGTCGCTCAGCGAGCTATGGAGAGGGCTATGCTCGGAGTTTCTCTGCGTGATAAACTTAGGAATGAGGATATCCGCAGTAGAACCAGAGTAACCGACATAGCCCAACGGATTAGTAAGCTGAAGTGGCAGTGGGCCGGCCATATAGCTCGAAGAACCGACAACCGATGGGGAAGAAAGGTTCTCGAGTGGCAGCCTCGTACCGGTAGGCGAAGTGTAGGGCGTCCCCCCACAAGATGGAGCGACGACCTGGTAAGACATGCAGGAAGTCGATGGATGCAGGTGGCTCGGGACCGTGCTTTGTGGCATTCCTTGGGGGAGGCCTATGTTCAGCAGTGAACTTGTGAAGGGCTGTAATGATGATGATGATGATGGACAGTTTCCCCGGAATTTGTTGTTTAACATATTGATAATATAACTTTTATCATAATGACTTGGGAATATAATCCGAAGCCTCAGGCAATCCCTTGGGGGAAAATAGCGTGATGCTGTGAATATTGCACTAGTGTAACCATGAGGTGCGGGTGGTGAAGAATGTTATACATTTTTTTGGTTGACAAATAGATATTTAGTTGGGTTCATAATGGCTTAAATAGGATAATCTCAAGGTTTTTTATCTTTAATGTACTAAAGTTTTATAATGTATAAAAATCTGTCTCTATTTTTATCTAAAGTTTTGAAAGTAAAATTTTTGAAGTCTTATTATTATATAAGAATATTATATTTACTAATACAAATAATGCAGAAATGGTTCCTTTTAATAAAATTATTTTTATTCTACTTTTTTTTTATACTTCTCCAGCAAATGTTTGCTGTAAATTGTTGAGTTTGTGTTTGGATTCCAACCAACCCGTCCAATTAAGCTTAACCATTTTTTCTAATTATAGAATCCAGAGGGAATTTATTTGACAAACGGCAAAATAAAATTACATTTATAGAAGGCAAACTGAGGATTTATTTTCTTGTTGTGTGGGCAAGTCTATCAATTCAATATAAACATTCAACGTTATATATCGACATTAATTTTGGTATAGTTGAGTCAATCCCTAGCGTACATGTAAAATATTTTGTACAAAAATGTATTTACCAAATTCATGTAAATTGTCAACAACGTGACTTTTTTCTTAGCAAAATATCAAAATTAACAAAATAACTAAAAACATTCTATATTTTAAACAGCATATAACATCAATTTTAACCTGAAATAAACGCGTCATAACATTGACGACGTCTTGAGAATTTACTTGTGAAATGTGTAATTATCAGGATTATTTCCATTATACCACAGTCACTCTCAGAACAAGTAACGAATTGCACCTTATCTTGCTTTTTTTAATATTTGCGATTTTGGTGTGTTTCCTGATTTAATGAAACAGAAAAGTAACACCTGTATTTAAATATGGTAGTATATTGAACCCTGCTAATTTTAGACCTTTTTTTGTACTTCCAACTCTAAGTAATATTTTTGAAAAAATAATTTTGGATCAATTGTTATTTTTTTTTTCGTACAAATAAATTACTCTATAAAATCAATTTGGTTTTACAAGGCGTGGCTCGACGACTGACGGCGGTGTTGAGCTTATGAAATCTATATTTTTAATGCCATCCATCTAGGAATTGGAGGATCTCAAGTTGCAATATATGTCTCAGAGTATTTAACTCCAGGAAATAAATCCCTTCATGCCGCTGCGCGCATAAAATCCAAAGAAATGAAATATCGCTTCATATGGATTAGGAATGGAAAAATTTACGTACGCAAAGACGAATTTAGCCAAGCAATAATAATTAAAAATGAAGATAGTCTTAAGCTCATAATATAAATTAAGAAAATGTGTGAATGTTATGACTCCTGAATTTCTGCAGTGTTAGAAGTCTATTATCAGAACGTGCGAGGCTTGAGAACTAAGACCTATGATGTGCTCAAGAATATCTTGATTTCGAATTATAAAATTATTGTATTTACTGAGACTTGGCTTAAGCCTAGTATTTTTGATAATGAACTATTTGATTCCCGTTATGTTGTCTATAGAAAAGATCGCGTGTATCTTGATGCATCCAAAAAGGATGGTGGAGGTGTTCTCATTGCCATCTCACGTGAGATCTCGTCTTATCGTATTTCAAATTGGGAAACCGATGAAGAGAATATGTGGATAGTGTTAAAATTCAATAACAACTATGTAACAAAAACTATTTGCCTCCACCAGTTAAACTAGAAAATTTAAACAAGTTTTTAGATAGCGTGGATAATGTCACCAACTACGTTGATGATTTAGTTGTTATAGGTGACTTTAATATGTCTTTTATTGAGTGGTCTGCTATTGAAAAATATTCATATACGACCCCATGTAATTATAGTAATGCTCTAGGATACTCATTAGTTGACTTCATGTCTATTAATAATTTATATCAATATAACTGTATAAGTAACTGTGATGGTAAACTTTTGGACTTGGTGCTAAGTAATTTAACAAACATTATAATTAGGAAGCCTCCTGAAATACTTAGTAAACTGGATTCATACCATCCTAGTTTGTTAATAAGTATAGAATACGGTCATATTTCCTTCCTTCGTTCCAAACGTCGTATCGACTACAGATACTTTAAGGCTGATTATAAAACTATTGTTGAGAAAATTAAAAATATTGATTGGTTGCATGAATTTTCTGTATGCAAAGATGTCGATGCTATGGTTGAAGTATTTTATAATCGTCTCTTTGAAGTTATCGATTTATCAGTACCTAAACGTAAGACTATTTCAGCAAAACATCCTAACTGGTTCAAACGTAACTTGGTTAAATTATTATCAGAGAAATAAAAAGTTCGCAGTAAATATCACAAATACAATAACCCTAGAGATAATATAGAATTTCAAATACTTCGAAGTCGATGTAACAAACTCTTTGTTTCATGCTTTAACGATTTTAAACACAATGCAGAGTCTGATATTTCAAAAAACCCAAAACACTTTTGGAAATACTTCAAACATAAAAAGAAAGGTGAGTCATCTCTTCCCTCGTCCATGAAATTGGATAACCAAGTTGCAAAGTCTGGAACGGAAATAGCCAATCTTTTTGCAAACCATTTTTCATCCATTTACACCGAAACAACTAATATCATGACGGCAAACTTTAAACAAAAAAGCAATGTTACACAATTGAGTAAGTTGAAGATTTCTGAAACAGATGTCCTAAAAATAATTAAAACTTTAGATACTCAAAAAGGTGCAGGTCCAGATAGTATCCCTCCCATTTTTGTAAAACGTTGTGGTCCGAAAATTGCTTTTCCATTGACACTTATTTTTAATCGTTCCCTAGAAGATGGTATGTTCCCTGAGAAATGGAAAAAAGCACGAATAGTTCCAGTCTTTAAAAAGGGTGATCGCATGGATATAAAAAATTATCGCTCTATATCAATTCTTTCTTGCTTTTCCAAACTGTTTGAAAGTCTTGTGTACCCAGCTTTTTCCAAGCACCTTGATCATTTTCTTACAAGCTCGCAGCATGGATTCAGAAGTGGATTGTCAGTACAAACTAATTTGTGCAATTTTACTTCTGATCTTATAAAAGAAGTAGATAGGGGTCTGGAGATCGATGTAATATACACGGACTTTAGCAGCGCATTCGACAAGGTTGATCACAAGCAACTCATTAACAAACTTTCTCTGTATGGTGTTGGTCCCTCTTTGATTAGATGGTTTAGATCTTATTTGGAGAATAGATCCCAAATTGTTGTTGTCAATGGTTTCGAGTCCCAAATGTATCGAGCTCAATCCGGGGTGCCTCAAGGTTCGCATCTGGGCCCTCTATTATTCTTGGCTTTTATTAACGACATCGCCACAGAAATCAAAAACTGTCGTTGCTCGTTATTTGCTGATGATTTAAAACTTTATAAACCAGTAAAATCAGTAGAGGATATAAAGCTTATACAAGATGATCTCAATAGAATATCTCATTGGTGTGAGGTCAATAGTATGACTCTTAATGCTAATAAATGCTTCCACGTAAAATATACCAAAAAAATAAAACCACTTGTCTCTAGTTACTCAGTTGGTAATGTAGTTTTGCAAGAGTTACCGGAGATTAAAGACTTAGGAGTAACTATTGACAGAAAGCTTACCTTTAAATCTCATATAAACAATATTGTTAATAAAGCCGCGAAGTTTTTAGGATTTATTAAACGGAATACAAAAGGGTTTTCTTCTAGGACTAAAATTATTTTATATAATGCTTTTGTAAGAAGTCACCTTGAATTCGCTAGTGTCATATGGAATCCATCTTTTAGTGTGCACTCCCAACGCGTTGAAAGTGTACAGCGTGCCTTCACTCGACATCTTGCCTTCCATGCCAGTGGTATCTCACATAGGCAGCCTTACTATCAGCGACTGGCTAAGTTTAAGATAATGTCTCTCCGGAATAGACGAGACATTCTAGATCTGTGTTTTCTACACAAAATAGTACACAATAAAGTTAAGTGCAGTGACCTTCTTGATCGCATATTGTTAGCTGTCCCGCGTAAATATCCCCGTTGTCGCATCTTAAAAACATTTTACATTCCTTTCGCGAAAACTCATCTCGGGAATCATGCTCCTATTGTTCGTATATGTGGCAAATATAACGAAATAACTAAAACCATGCCTAGCATCGATATATTTCACGACTCTTTTAAGACCTTTAAAATTAAACTTACTAGGCATTTATCGCGCAGTTCCTGTTAAAAATTGTAATTATATTTTGAATAGAATCTATTTTGTACTTAAATTAAAAATGTACATACTTCTAAAGAGAGTACAATATCTACCATTTTCTTTCCCAATAATTGAACCTGATATTTTTTTTTCTCAATTATTTTTTTTACCTATCACATAATTTACTTAAATTGTTTCTCATTTTATTACATTATTGTATGTTTGTTTGTTATTTGTTGTATGTTTTTCCTACTCCAAATTAATCCTAAGTTTAGTTGCACGACTCAATCTGTAAATGCTATGTACACTTGTAATTGATATGCATATCAGAAAATATAAAAGTGTGTATGTTTTTGTGACAATGTCATATATGTATATTGTAAGTGTACTTGTTAAATAAATAAATAAATGCCAGCGAGTATTCACAAGATGCCTTAGGTATTTTTTGTGATCTTTCCAAGGCTTTCGATTGTGTTCATCATCAGACATCAATCAGGAAACTACAACATTATGCGGTCAAAAATATTGCGATTAGACTTATTATTTCTTATTTAAGTAACAGAACTCAAAAAGACGTGATTAATGGTAAAGGTTCCTCCGAATCGGTAGTGTCAATGGGCGTTCCTCCGAGCTCGATTCTTGGCCCATTCCTGTTCTTAATCTATACTAATGACTTACCTTATCATGTGACAATTACGATATGGTATTATTTGCTGATGATACCTCTTTAATTTTCAAACTCAAACAGCAGTCAATTCATTGTGACTATGTAAATAATACTCTATCGAAATTAGTACATTGGTTTAACGCCAACAATTTGCTCTTAAAAGGCAATAAGACGAAATGTATTAAATTTACGATACCTAATGTTAAACATACGAATAACAATATGCTCTTAAATGCGGAAGAGTTGAGTCTTGTGGATACCACTGTTTTCTTTGGTGTTACTATGGACGCGAAGCTTCAATGGGTCCCCCATATATTTAAATTAGCAACCAGACTTAGTTCTGCAGCATATACTGTAAGAAAGATTAGAAGTCTCACAAATGGTGAGACAGCTAGATTAGTTTATTTTAGTTACTTTCGTAGCGAAATGTGTTATGGAATTTTACTATGAGATAATACGACTGACGTTGAAGCGATATTTGTTTTGCAAAAGAGAGCCGTTCAAGCGATTTATCACTTAAATTGCAAAGAGTCCTTCAGAGAAAAATTTAAAGAAATGAACATATTAACTTCGGCATCGCAATATATTTATGAAAATGTAATGTAAGCACATAAAAACATAGATAGCTTTGATTGCGCGACGGCTCCGTGGCGCAATTAGCAATGAGTAGCTACGCTGGGGACCGCGGGTTCGAATCCCGCTCGGATCAAGTATTTGTATGGCCTGCAAATAATTGTTCCGGATCTGGATGTTTGTTCTTGTGCAATTTATGTTTGTAAACTGTCTCCACGATACGGGAGAAAATCCTAGTGAGGGGGTAACGTTTTTTTTTAAGAGAAAAACAAAGATAAGAATAATGATGTTCATACTTTAAACACTAGGAACAAACATAAGCTTGTAGTGCCACTTACTAGACTCCACAAAATTAGTAATTCATTTATGGGGCAATGTATACGCTTTTACAATAAAATCCCAGAACATGTTCAAAGTTTGTCAATAAACAAGTTTAAAAGTTTTATTAAAGAAAAATTGTTCAAAAAGGTTTATTATAATATTGAGGAATAGGTGAATGAAAATAACCCCTGGGAATGAGGTGATCACGACCATGCTGGTTCTATTAAAATTCATTTAAAAATTGTAGAAACAAAATTATTCTAAGCTAAAATATGTTTAAAAAAGTTCCGCTGGGTTTCTTGCTGGTTCTTCCCAGGACAAAAGTATTTTCTGAACCAGTGGTAAATAAAAAAATGACTTTCAATAAGTATTATGTAATAATAAATATATAAAAAAATCATTCTATTCTATTGCTTCCACAGCCCCGTGTAGTGGCGCGTAAGAATACTCACTACCCCATATCTTCCCGTGGGTGTCGTAAAAGGCGACAGAAGGAAACTGAGCTAGAGGATGGGCAGCAGCATCTTTCTGATAACAGCAAAACAACAATAAAAAAATTGCGGTTGCCAACCCGCTCGCCAAGTGTGGCAACTATGGCAATATACCCCCCATGAAAGTAACGAAGAGAGAGCCCCCAGTCCTCGGCGGCCCCGCTATTCCTGGCTACGGTGGCGACCATGGTAACGGCGGGGCAGGGGGTGCTAAGAATCTCCAGTGGAGGTTCGGTTGCCACCTACGACGACTCAACCTGCCAACTTATAACGCACGCACCCTGAGGACTGACGAGAAGATGCTGGAGCTGGAAGGAGAGATAGACAAGTTGCGCTGGAATGTCATAGGATTATCTGAAGTATGAAGAGAGGGGGAGGACACGGTAATCCTCGAATCCGGCAATTTGTTCTATCACCGGGAGGACGACCATCTGTCCCAAGGAGGTGTCGGCTTTATCGTTCACAAGTCTCTCGTTAACAACGTTGTAAAGATTGGGAGTGTGTCGACGAAGGTTGGGTACCTTATACTCAGAATCACCAAACGGTATTCGCTGAAGGTCATACAGGTTTACGCACCAACCTCGGTACACTCCGATGAGGAGGTGGAGGAAATCTATGAGCCATGCATTCTTCCAAAACCCACTATACGGTGTTAATGGGAGACTTCAACGCAAAACTAGGATCAAGAGAGAACGGTGAGCTGAAAATAGGGAAATTCGGAATAGGGCAACGAAACCGAAGGGGCCAGCAGCTGGCCGACTTCATGGAGAAAGAGGGACTCTTTATGATGAACTCTTTCTTCCAGAAGCGGCCCCACAGGAAGTGGACCTGGTCGAGCCCCGACGGTTCAACAAAAAATGAGATTGACTTCATTATGACGACCAGACGACAACTGTTCAGTGATGTCTCAGTGATCGCGAGGGTGAAAACTGGCAGCGATCACCGAATGGTGAGAGGCACACTGAACTTAAACGTTAAGTTGGAGAGGTCACGTCTAATGAAGTCAACGCTCTATCCCCCTCGTGCTCTAATCCAAAGTCCCGAAATTTTTCAGCTCGAGCTAGAAAACCGTTTTCAGTGCCTAGAAGATTGCAATGCAGTGTACTATATGAATGACAAGCTCGTAGAAACTGTCCGTGCGGTTGGAGCTAAGTTTTGCAAGACCCGCCGCAAAATAACACAAAAACTCTCCGATCACATTCTTAATCTCATGGCCGTTAAACAGGATATGAAGCTGCAGTCTTCAGCTGATTTGACAGCATACAGGCAACTGAACAGACAGATCTCCAAATGCATGCGGCGAGACTTACGCAACTTTAATACTGCTCGTATTAAAGAAGCGATCGAGCAGAACCAGGGCTCCAAAGTCTTTGCTAGAGATGTGTCTGCCAGAAAGAGCCATCTGTTGAAGCTGAAGACCGAGTGTGGCAGCGTCGTTTCCGGGACACCTGAGATTATGAGTTCTATGAGAGGTTCTATGAGCAGCTGTACACATAATCGTTGGAGCCACACGTAAGTGTGAGTAACGATCCGAGAGCGAGTCTTATCCGACACTATTCCGATGATATACCGGACTTCAGTCTGAGCGAGATTAGAATGGCTCTTTAGCACCTTAAAAATGACAAGGCCACAGGCAAGGATGGAATTACAGTGGAGCTTCTGAAAGCGAGTGGAAAACCGGTAGTTGAAGTTCTTCAGAAGCTCTTTAATTCCGTCCTCCATGGTAGCATTATACCGGAGGCGTGGAGCAGAAGTGCGGTGGTCTTGTTCTTCAAGAAAGGTGACAACGCTCTCTTGAAGAACTACAGACCGATTTCCCTTCTGAGTTGCGTCTACGTGCTGTTTTCGAGAGTCATTACGAATCGTCTCGCGCGCAGATTTGACGACTTCCAGCCTCCCGAACAAGCCGGTTTCCGAAAGGGCTTTAGCACCATAGACCACATACACACCCTTCGGCAAATTGTACAGAAGTCCGAGGAGTACAATTTGCCACTATGTCTGGCGTATGTGGACTATGAGAAAGCCTTTGATTCTACTAGACCTGGTAAGACATGCAGGAAGTCGATGGATGCAGGTGGCTCAGGACCTTGCTTGGTGGCATTCCTTGGGGGAGGCTTATGTTCAGCAGTGGACTTGTGCAGGGCCGTAATGATGACGATAATGATGATTATTTCATTAAGTTAGTCTTTTAAAGAGCTTGTAAGTTGTATATTGAAAGCTTTCTGAACTAGAACAGATTTAAGTCATCGCCACCTTTGTTCCCTTTATCGTCTAAAATATTTTCTTCCTACATATTAAGTATAAGCTTATGCTTGTCCAAACTCCTATTTTACCTATTTTTGATTATGCAGATGTGTGCTACCCAGATCTGTCCCAAGAACTTTTTATCAAGCTGGAGCGCCTGCTTAACAACTGTATTAGGTTTATTTTTGGTCTGCGAAAGTATGACTTTATTTCTCAATATAGATCTCAGCTTAAGTGGCTCACAATAAGGCAAAGCCGCACCTCCAGTATATTACTTGTTGTTTTTTCAATTGCGAATGATCCATATTCGCCTCCTTACCTCAAAGATCGATTTCAGTATCTCTCTTCTTATCATGATAGGGTTCTTCAATCTTCTTTTAACAACAAGATTAATATTCCTACTCATCTTACCGGGTTCTATGGTAACTCCTTCAGTGTTCCAGAGGCACTTTGGAATTCTTTGCCCGATGTCATCAGAAAAGCGCCTAACAAATGCCACATGAGTAAAGAAACCGCACAGAGGCAAAGCTTCTCACGAGCTATCAAAATTTTTACCTATTTAAATTTTTACCTAGTAGAGTTGACACAGGAGGATAAAATTAAATAAAAATAACGTTTATCAGCTTTTATTATATACTCATGATACAATATTTTTTTTAAACTACATTTTTAAATATTTTATTTTTATAATTTGTGTTCTTCAACAATTTGTTGTGTCTATTAATTACATCGTAAATTATAATCTAATGTAAAGTATTTTTAAAATAATTCATTAGAAAGCACTCACATGGCATAACAAATATACAATCTTTTATGCGTTTTATAATATTTCAATACCAATATTTACAATATTTCTTTCGAGATTAAAATATTCGCGAAATTTTTGTTCAAGCTATTTATACATTCATTTCAGATACATTCTCACATTGGATGGAACTCGAATAAGCACCGTCGTTTGTTGGCAAGCTGTGTTGAAAAAGCATTTCCAAATAAATATTTTCCAGTTCTTTTTTTAGAAAATTTAATACAGGATTTTTCAAAGTGATCCTCACAGATTATATGTCGCTGCTTTTTTTTAATTTGATATATATAATAGTTCTTTGAAAAATAAAATTTGAAACTTATTATTCTTTACATAACCCTGAATTTGAGCACTGGCGAGCCGGTTTAGAGCAGTTTCTCTCTGTACGTGACAAGTCGCCAGTGCTCACGTACGCACTATCAATAAACGCAATAGACGCACTAGTTTGTAGTGGTGTAACTATCATAGCTCGGTTGTATGAAGTTTTTCCTCTGAACGTACTGTACCTTTCTTTACTCATGTGCAAATGCTCCTTTAAAAAGTTGGTTCATGAGCATTTACTGAGGAGTCATGAGAATTACAATTTTGTTAAATAGTCGTATTTATACTGTTAATATATGTAAATATACGGATGTATATGTATATACTTACAATATAATATCAAAATATATTTCGTTACATAAAATGTGTATCAATTTTAGTTTCTTTTCTTTCTTTTATTCAACTGCTTGATCTACGTCAAATTCTCACTACTTCACGGGTTGACTTGTAAAGAATGCCTTTAAGCATTAAGTCCGGCCTTTGTTGAATTGTTGTTTTGGAATGCAATAAAGATAAAAAAATAAAGAAAGCGATCACACAGTCCGCTTGATGGTACGTTAATGCTTTGACCCGTCCCAAAACAAGGAAAGATATGCGGAGACGCTGCATACATTTCAAGGGACGCCGAATCCAAGCCAAACCCTTGATTATCCTTTTGTAAGAACACGCATACACGCAAACATAAACATGTGAATTTATTTACAAGCCCCAAATTGGTTTGAGGTACAAAAAAATTGGTTAAACAGTGGTAGAGCCACGCGGCAGCTTTTGCTGTCGCACGGATGGGCCGGCTCGAACCGGGGTGGTACTACGACCTCACAGAATATCAGCGTGAAGTAGAGGTTTACCTCTGAGTTTCGCTTGGTGAGTGCAGTTGGCCGGAGGCCCTTTTTACTTTTTCCATCTTAGTCCTCACGGGTGACAACGCATTTGCATTTTGATTCGCAAATGAGGATAGATGTAGATGTCAATGGACCGCAGCAACCACTATATAAATTAGCCCAAAACGAAATAAAAGAACACATACTGGCTATGGATAATCTGGTAAAGACATGTAAATACAATGAGGAGCGTTTTGACTCCTTAGTTAAACATCAATGTGAGTGTCAGCATTCAATACCAGCTTCTTCGGAGTCGATGTGTGTTGATAATATTATACCATCACCAAAACTCTATGACAGTGCCATAGCAGAGGAGCTTAAAATAAAAAAATAACTTAAATATTAACAAAAATAATATAATTGTGTATAGCGATAACATAGGAAAAAATCTAGGCATAACTTTAAATTACTCTTTAAAGGGACAAAAAATTACAAATTGCTGCATGCCTGGAGCATCTTTTAGTGATATCCTAAATAAAATTATAGTTACTAAATTTTGCCCAAATAGTACAATAATAATTTTTGTTGGTAGAAGAGCCAGTGTAAACAACAAACAGTTATTAAGATATATTGAACAACTTAATAACTTAAATGTACTTAAAATTGTCTTGTTCACACTGCCTTATATACAGGGATTGCCACAGGAAAATAATTTAAGACATAATTTAAATATACAAATGCATAATTTAATATGTAATAATAATTTAAATTTGACATATAATTGTAATGATAATAATGACAAATTTCATGTAATTGACATAAATAATTTAATAAAAAAGTTTTGGACAAAAGATAGGTATTTCCTATCCAAATATAATTTAAGACTGATAGCAAATGTGCTATCTTATTATTTACTTTTTAACTCAGCCAAGCTTTTGGCTACCAAGACTGCTTTTATTGGGCAGGATAATTATTTGACAATTAATTTGGAATCAGTTCCAACTAATTTAAATTAGTAAATGCGACAATAGAGGCAATCTCTAGCAGTAATGAGAGTTTAATTAACTTTGAATGTAGCCCACAAATAAGTAATAAAAATTGTTTACACCTGGTGCATCAAAATATACAAGGCATGATGGGCAAAGAATTAGAAGTTGAATTGTTTTTAAATAGTAACAACATACATATCCTCTGTATTACTGAACATTGGCTAAAAGATTATAATTTCATGTTTAATTTCAGAAATCACCAGGTGGTCAGTTCCTTCAATAGAGAAAAAAGTTTACGTGGTGGCTCCTTAATACTAGCAGATAAATCATTATTATATAAAGAACGTAAGGATATAGTGAGCCTCTCTGTTGAACGAACTGTAGAAATGGCTTGTGTCGAGCTCGAGCACCTCATTGTTGTAAGTGTTTACAGACCCCCATGTGCTACTTATGACTATTTTGAAAGGATTGTGGAAGAAGTTTTGCTCAAACGTAGTAAACAGGACAAGTCTGTTGTAATATGTGGAGACTTTAACATCAATCTCCTTGAAACTTCCTCCATTAGTATTAAGTTTAGCTCATTGTTTAAATCGTATAATCTTGTTAATTTATTCTTAGAACCAACACGTATTGCTGGGCCTAGTGCGACCTGTATAGATAATATTTTTACAGATGTTAAGCCCTTGCATAAATCAATTATTCAAAATTTAAGTTCAGATCACTGTGGACAGTTGGTATCATTGCCTTACTCTATACACAAGAAACAGAAAAATAAGAAAGTTGTGTTTGTTCCAATAAATGAACATCGCTTGGAGAGGTTTAGAAGTAATATAATAAAAAGACTTCCATCACTTTCATTTAAAAACAGTGCTAATTATTTGTATGGTACGTTATTTAAAATTATAACTTGTGAATTTAGTAGGATATTTACTTCTAAAACTTCCTCTTTTAACAGTCGCAAATCATTTAATGAATGGGCGACAGTAGGAATTTATAAGAGTAGGCGAAGGTTATACGAGCTTTATAATGAAAGATCATTTAATAGTAGTGTTATATTTAGAGATTATGTAAAAACATATTCTAAAATATTTAAAAAAGTGTGCGCCACAGCTAAGGCTTTACATTTAAGTAACAAAATTAAAACTGCATCAAACAAAATTAAAATGACCTGGAGAATAATAAATAGTGAAACGGGCAAGGTCAAACCGCGCAACTCGGATTTTCAATTGACTATTAACAATAATTTAACCCGATCTGATCGAGAAGTTGCTATTGCTTTTGAGAAACATTTTACTGATGTTCCTTTTTTGACAACTAAATCATTAAACTCTTCTCCTACTGTCGCCGAATCATTGCTCAAACAAAATTTAAAGGCTTGTTCAAATACTTTTAAATTCCATAGAGTACTGCCAAAAGATATCGTTAAATATTTTAAAACTATTGATGTTAAGAAAACGGCAGATTTATGGGGGATTTCCGTTAAAGTTATTTTATCTATAATAGATATAATAGCACCTTATCTAGCCACTATATTTAATACAAGCGTCGAATCTGGTGTGTTTCCTGATTTAATGAAACTTAGTAAAGTCATACCTTTATTTAAATCTGGTAGTACATTAGACCCCGCCAATTTTAGACCAATTTCTGTACTACCAACATTTAGTAAAATTTTTGAAAAAATAATTTTAGATCAAATGTTAAGTTTCTTTAATATTAATAAATTGCTACATAGAAATCAATTCGGTTTTACAAGGTGTCGCTCAACAACTGACGCTGGAGTTGAGCTTATTAAACATCCTTTTTGTGCATGGGAGAATTCAGAGGATGCTTTGGGTATATTTTGAGACCTTTCCAAGGCCTTCGACTGCGTTCACCATGAGACATTAATCAGGAAGCTACAGTACTATGGTGTCAAGAACACAGCGCTTAAACTTATAATTTCATATTTAAGTAATAGAATGCAGAAAGTTATTATCAATGGTAAAAGTTCTTCCGGCTCACGTGTACTAATGGGTGTCCCTCAGGGCTCCATTCTCGGCCCATTCCTATTTCCAGTGTATATTAATGACTTACCTTCTATTGTAGAGGATAATAATGATATAGTATTATTTGCTGATGATACTTCTTTGATTTTTAAACTTAAACGTCAATCATTTAAATGTGACGAAGTGAATAATGCTATATCAAAGTTAGTGCATTGGTTTAACGTTAATAATTTACATTTAAACGGAAATAAAACTAAATGTATAAAATTTACAACAACGAATGTTAGAAATCTGAGTACCAATGTGTTTTTAAATGGGGAAGAACTGAGCCCTGTTGAATCCACTGTTTTTCTTGGCATCACTCGCGACGCAAAGCTTCAGTGGGGCCCCCATATATCCAAACTAGCAAGCAGACTAAGTTCTGCAGCCTATGCTGTAAAAAAGATTAGAGGTCTCGAGACAGCTAGATTAGTTTATTTCAGTTATTTCCATAGCATAATGTCTTATGGGATTTTGCTATGGGGAAATGCGGCTGATTCAGAAACTATTTTTGTTTTACAGAAGAGGGCCATTAGACAACCTAAAACTGAGAGAGTCTCTTAGAGATAAATTTAAAGAAATAAATATATTAACTTTGGCGTCTCAGTATATTTAAGAAAATTTAATGTATGTTCACAAAAACAAAGTTAGTTTTAGTAAAAAAAGTGATGTGCATTCTGTAAACACTAGGAACAAACACAAGCTAGTGATACCAGTTTCTCGACTCCACAGAGTCAGTAATTCATTCTTGGGGCAATGTGTACGCTATTACAACAGGGTCCCGGAAAGTGTACAGGCTCTCTCTATTAGCAAGTTTAAATGTTTTGTTAAGTTGAAACTGTATAAAAAGGGTTATTATAGTATAAATGAATACATGGTTGATAATAACCCCTGGGAATGAGGTGATCGCTTCCAAGCTGTTTCTAAAATAAATTTTGTACTTACGTATAGTTAGTACAACCATTATTGTAAAATTTGCTTTAAAAAAAGTCCCGCTGGGTTTCTTGCTGGTTCTTCCCAGGACAGAGGTTTTTTTTCGAACCAGTGGTAAAGTAAAAAATGACTTTTATTCTATTCTATTCTATTCTTACCATCAGGTGGACTGTGTGCTCGTTTGTCACCCTTATGCTATAAAAAAAAGGTACATATAGTATATATGTGTCCGTCCAGCAGTGGATATTTACAGGGTATTAGAGGCTATATATAGAAAGAAGAGTGCTTGAGTGCGTGTCAAGGTGAGCGTGGTTTCGGCGCCCCTTAAAAACATAAAATGTACGCAGCGCTCCGTTTTTCTTGTTTACTGGTCTGAGTGGCCCAGAGTACATCTATATCTATCTTTAATTACATTTTTTAAGAGTAGTATTGAAATAAAAGGATCGACGTCGGGTCTGTGGAATGAAGGCTAAAAAGAATAAAAGAAAAGAAATATAAGGCAATCTTTACCCTTTTTTTCTCTTGGAAACTTAGCGGCTTTGTACTCTTTTTAAAATTGTAGAAAGCTATGTTTTAAAAAGAGTGAAAGTGAATTACCTAGTTAATTCAATATTTACAATTAGGCAACAAATGAAAGGGAATTTTGTTAATAATTTGTTACCAGTCTCTTTAAAATTTTTCATATAAATAAAAGTGTCTTTCAAACATTTCAAAATGTTTGAATATCGAAAAACTACCTTTTATTGAGCTGAGGGGGTTATAACCATTTTTAAAATTTCTGTTACTCTGTCTGTTTGTCCGGGTTAATTCTGTTAAGTCCGTTCTCTACCAGCTAACCTTTGGTAGTATGGTAAGAGCTATAGGTAGAACCGCAATAGAAAAAACTAGCTTATTTACACATATTATTTAAAACGCATTATGTAATATAAATATGTTAGTTTATTCATATATACACTTATACAGACATACATACACAAATACATATATATCAATGAAAAAAATAACTATTATACCAATTAAATATATTTAAATCTAGTATTGGAAATTATAATATATAAACCATAACATTAATCAAGTAATTTTAAATAATGTGCCTCACGTACGTTTCTTTTAAATCTCGTGGGATGTTATTCTATTGATGATACCGTAAAAGAATCCGAGTAGTATGTAGATTTATGCATTGAGATAATTAGAGTTTTGTTGGTCAGCGAACGGGATAAGTTTAAGTATGAAAAACGCTTTTCCAGATAAGCTGGGAAACAAGGATTGTGTAGAATACCATACAAAATGGTTAGATGGTGTGTATTCCGGCGAAAACGGACGTCGAGTCACATAAGTCTTGAGCGAAATTGTGATATATGATCAAGCTTGCGCAGGCAAAAATATAGTGTATGCACAGATTGAGCAACCGGTCGATTTTGCTAAGCAGCTTCTCAGTTATATCTGGATAAGCAATATCAGCATAATCTAAAATAGGAAGCAACAGTGAGTTGACTAGCATAACCTTGGCCGGCTGAGGTATAAATTTTCGCCAGAACTTCAATTAATTTGTGCTAAAAATACGTTTCCGGACATCATTAACTTGTAGGCTTGTAGCACCCAACTTAGATCGTCAGCCAAGATTAAGTCGAGGTTCTTAACCTGCCTAGCATATTCTAAATCTACACCGTTTAGAGTGACCTTAGGTACCTAGATGTAATTTTTCTGCTCCTTATGATTATAACCTGTATCTTTACAGGGTTTAATATTTAGTCCGTGGCAGCTCGCCCACTGATGAACTGCAGCAAGATCAAAATTCATTCTGTCCACAGACGAATTTAGCTCATTTAAACTAAAATGCTGATACGAGGGCGGCACTGAAAATTTAGGGAGTAAAGGAAGTAACACAACAATACTATTTAAAAATGTATTTATTGCTTTTCGAAGTATTCTCCTCGAAATTTGACACATTTTTCCATACGATGGAACCAATAATTGAAGCAACCATTCCATTCGGAAGTTGGGGTCTCCAAAATGGCCGTTTTGTAGGCGTCCACAGCTTCTTCAGGTGATGAAAATCTCTGTCCACGCAATTTGTTCTTTATCTTAGGGAAAGTATAGAAATCATTAGGGCTTAGGTCGGGGCTGTACGGCGGATGGTCTAATAATTCTATGTTTTCTTGCTCTAAAAACTCTTGTTCTGTGTGCGGTGTGAGAACTCGCATTGTCGTGATGGAGGATGATGCGGCGGTTGCAGTTCTCTTTATGGAGTTCAGAAACGACCTGTGGCAAACAAATGCTAGCATACCATGCTGCATTAACCGTTCTTTGTCCCTCAAGAGGAATAGTCCTAACATGGCCGGTTTTGGAGACATACGTGGCCACCATTTTTTTTGCCACACTCCGTGAACGAACAATTTTTGTTGGCTTTAACTCATTTTCGAACACCGAAACTCGTGACTGGTTTTTTGTTTCGGGTTCGTACGCATATATCCACGATTCGTCACCTGATACGATGTTGTATACAGCATTTGAGGATCCTGCGTGGAATCTTTCGAGAGTTCTGACGCACCAAGTAACGCGAGCCGCTTTTTGCTCTTCACAGAGCAAATGCAGTATCCATCGGGAAAACAACTTTTTCTCACCTAATTGTTCATGCAAGATTATTTGTATTTGACTCATGCCAATATCTAAAGTTGCCTGAATTTTGCGGTATGCCACATGTCGATCTTCCTCAATCAGCTTACGCACAGCATCAACGTTTTCTTGGGTGACTGCAGTTTTTGGACGACCTTGACGGGGATCATCACTGAGCTTGACACGTCCACGTTGAAATTCAGCAAACCAGCGATAAATTGCGGTTTTGGATGGGGCTTCATCACCAAATGCAGAAATCATCCGGTCAACGCACTGTTTTTTGTTAAACCACTTCGAAAATCATAATAAATCATCGCTCTTGAATTTTCTCGAGTCAATTCCATTTTCTCAACGACTAAACAAGTTTGACAAAACCTTGTGACAAGACCGAGAATCTTTTTTTAAATAAATAAATGGTATTCGATTTTTAAAACCAAGGAGTTTTTTTATTAAAAAGATTTTAATATGACAGGAACAGTGGAAATATTCCATTCCCGGTACTTTTAGTGCAGCCTATGTACCATTGGATACCATCTGCGTACAGGTAATACTTGCTGAAATTTATTACGGAGATAAATGCATTGATAAACGCAAAAAAAGCAACGGAGATAAAACCAGTAGCAGCGTTAGACCAATCGAAAAAGCTGTCATCAACACGTATGCGTTGCCGGCGTCCTCAAAGATAGGAACCATTGTACAGTTGCTGATTGCTGATTCAGGAATTTCAGAAATGCTAAGAAAATAACACAGTTAAAGGCGTTACTGAAGTCTAGAACGACAAGAAGAGTAAGTTGACAATTATCTATTACAAAGCTGATATCGGTATTTATTTTATTTAGGACTGTAGAAATACTGTGCAGTGATTGGAAATAAGACTGAAAAACATTAAAGAGATTGTTTTTGTTTAAAAATTTTGTGAAAAAGGTGAGGGCAGATATTGACCTATGATGGCTAAAATTAGTAGAAGAGCTATTTTTGGGACAGGAATTAGGAAAGCTTATTTCCACTTGGTAGAGAAGGAACTAAAAACAAAGGAAGAATTTATTAGATGTGTGATATGGGAAATTATTTGCTCCAAAGTTGACATAACTATGTCACATGTTCGAATTTTTAATACCATCTGGGCCGACAGCTTTGCTGAACATGACAGATAAAAAAACTCTTTTATTTCATCATCACTGGTTTGAAACAGAAAGCATTCATTTTTCAGGATGAAATTTACAGAATGGAAGCGAGCAAATCAATAATAGGTGGTGCGTTTGTTTGTAGTCACAGAGTACTTTTTATAGTTTGTAGTATGCCGCGTCCCTGCAACGACGGTACTCATATAATTATTCGAATTTTCAATGTATCCATGATGACGAAAACGATTCAAATGCGATGAAAACCACATACTAACTAGTAGATTCTACCCGAATATGAAAACATAACGCTGATCAATAAACAAATGACTAATTTTGAAAAACGTGTTTTTTTTTATAGAATAAGGGTGACAAACGAGCACACAGTCCACCTGATGGTAAGTGGTTGCTGCGGCCCATAGACATCTACATCTATCCTCTATACAATTCAAAATGTAGATGCGTTGTCACCCGTGAGGACTAAGATGGAATGCCTCATTTCCAGTAAAAAGGGCCTCCGGCCACCTGAACTCACCAAGCGAAACGCAGAGGTGAACCTCTACTTCACGCTGGTTTTCTGTGAAGTCGTGGTACCACCCCGGTTCAAGCTGGCCCATCCGTGCGACAGCAAAAGCTGCCGCGTGGCTCTACCACTGTTTAAAATTAAATTGTTCCATCTTTTTAAAATAAAATAAATTTTAAATTAGAATTCTTAGCCAAACAAAAATTATTTTGATTTGTAATGGCCAGTACTGCAGAACAGCAATTTCGTAGGTTATATTAGTGGGCTCTCTGTGTCTAAAAATATTGCCGTCGACTCATCGTAATAAAAGGGAAAAGCTCCATTTTTTTGTTTTTATATGGATAATATCATAGGTGCCCAATGACTAAATGCCATATCTGTGTTTGGTTTACAGAAGTCCTCTTCTGGCCATAAAAACATTTTATAATCTAAAGCTTAGTCTCTCTGAGAGAAATACCCGGCCAAGTACGAGTCGGACTCGAAAATGAAGGGTTTCATAACATCGTAATACATGTTTCTAGTAGGGGAGCCCCTATTAATTTTTAATTTATTTAAATTTACTATAATTATTATTATTTGTTGTTACAGCGGCAACAAAAATACACATTCTGTGAAAATTTCAACTATCTACCTATTACCAATCATGAGATAACATCCCGCTGACAGACAGACGGACGAATAGCTGAGGGTTAGTAATAGGTTCCCGTTAGTTACCCTTTGGGCACGGAACCCTAAAAATAGAGAGCAATATATCAGTTAAAGATGTTGCTGTCCATCTCCAGTTTCAATTCCTTTTGTCGCCCCTTACGACACCCACAGGATAATAATGGGGTAGCGAATTCTCTAACGTCGCCACTGCACAGACAACATAATTATTTTCATTTCTCAAATAATATTTCTTAAGTTAATGTTTAAAATAATGTAAATATTTTTGAAATTATTTTGTAAACCTAATACGTACCTTAAACAAGTATATATTTTCGTACATACCTGCACTGTTTGGAAGAACTGCCTATCGAGTTACTAAGTAAAAATGGCTTTAATTGGGTACATATTATTTGTTAGATAAAAATATATTCTGTTCTAAAATCGGTAATTAGCATTGTTAAAGTAAACAAACGCTGTTAATTTGAAATAACGTGTAATTAATGTTTGTAAACACCGTTACGTTTCTTCTATTTTTAAAAATAGATTCCTAAATTATACTAAACAAAATAGAACTAATTTTAGCACAGACAGATTCAGCACAGCTTGTTTATTTAATTAATTATTATTTTACTTTATGTATTTACTGCGTAACTAACAGTTACGCAATAAATACATAAAGTATGTCAGAAATTGCAAGGAACACAAATTGTACATAGCATGCAATGAGGGCATTCACGACTTTTTCTACCACCAGGGTGGCGCTACTTAAAAATGAGCATGAGCAATGCAATATTAAACAGATTTCATGGCGGGAAAGTTAATTCGTAAGAAAAGTGTCGAGATTAACGTTTATTTCCGAAATATTAATTAAGTGTACTTTATATTAAATAGATTAGAAACGGATAAACCCAACTACGGATATTACTAAAAGTAGAAGAATATAAAAAAGTTATAAATATGTAAAAATAATAAAATCAAGAAAGCAATGAGTCATCGTTTTGTTTATACACTAGAAATCGAAAGCCTTATAATAAAATCGCTAGGTTTCAATGATGAAGACACTAGTTATGTAACCATCTTCCTAACAAATAAGATTACCTTAGTACCAACTAGTGACATCTGATATCGGTATAGCCTAAAAATTGTTTAAGTCTAGGTGTTTAGGTCTTAGGATTTTATGGATTTAAAATACTTTTAAGATATAGGCGAAATTCCTAGTGCGAGCGTAACGTTCCCTTAAAAAAAATAACGGTTTCGTTCACAAAACTTAACTACAAATCCCGCAATTTCATTTTACTTTCGCATTATAATAAAACAAATTAGCCCCGCAAAAAGTCTTATGCGATTAACAACATGTCCTGCGCACCTGCGAACATTACCGAATACCACATGTACATCGGAAATGTTCCCATTAATAAAATTAAAGCTTCGAGTTCTTCTTGTAAAACTTAAGCTATCAAAACTTGCATGAAATCATAAATTATAACTCGGAATTAATAAAAAAATATGCTAATGCATGTCTTGCAATGCTTTTTAAAATTAGTTCGTCATTAACGTGCTCGTACCTTAGGGATATTTATAAATATGACCGATAATATTTTATTGGATTACTTTAAAATTGTAAATTGTTGACGGTTCCGTGGCGCAGTGACTTAGCAATGAGTTGATGCGCTAGGGCCGCGGGTTCGAATCCCGCACGGAGTATTTGTATGGCCTACAAATAATTGTTCCGGGTCTGGATGTTTGTCCTTGTGCAATTTGTGTTTGTAAACTGCCTCTGCGATACAGGAGAAAATCCTAGTGTAGGAATAACGTTAAAAAAAAAACCGTTTTAAAAGTTATGTATTTTATTTTAGAACACATAACTTGTTCTTGTGAATCATGTATTACATCATTATTTCAACCCGTTGGTTGGGACTAAAGACGACTGAACAAATTGTCAGACAGATCTGGAGGGTTGCTGCACATAACTATTAATCATCTTATTCAAGCTATGAAGCAGAGGCGAGCAAGCCGTGCCGAACACTGTAACGCAGAGAGTAGCTTGAAGGAACAGGAAGCATTATTATTCCAGTGCTGCGATGGACCTTTGTAAAGCTAGATGGCTTGCAGAATGTGAAGACTGCAGACAATATCTGCTCGGGAGCGAATGAATGGGGTACTTGAGGATGATGAAGATTTGAAGTTGTAGTTTCCGAAGGTTGTTGGTTGAGCGTTCAGATCACGTCGCGGTCACCACTGTGACGGATAGAAGAAAACGGGGAGATCTCCCGCCGGGCAAGGTGTTCTGCCCGGGGAAAGGCCAACGTTCCGATTGGTAGTTCGGAGCTATTCTATATATGCTGCTTTAACTTCGGAACTTTGTTAGTGCAATTTAGGCTTCTATGTGTTTCGCTTGTGGCGCGACGACAACGCCCCCACAGATCCAAGCAAGGTAAATATGTCACATCTTATTTATTATCCATCTAAACAAAACTTTTTATAAACCTCACCTTAATTTGTGGTTACGAGTATGCAATATTCATATTCGTTTCAGATACGAAGGGTACCTAATGCTGACAAAATATCATGTGGAGGCCACGAAAACGTAAAACTTCTTTGTACCTAGATAAAATGTTCTAGTCATTGTCAGTCATTTCATATGCCACATTTTCTATAGAGTTTAGAACGTTTTCCTTCTGCCGACACCCAAGGGAAGATATTATGGGATAGTGGATTCTGTTATGCTGCCAGTACACGGTGGATTTGATAGTTCAGTAGACAAACACATATTTATATTACAATCATAGTAACATACAATAATAACGTACACTGTTTTATTAGTTCAGGACTGTTCAGGACTCTCGTAAGTGACATATTTAAAATGCCTTTCACTTTTCCAGTCAACGTTTGTGCGGTATCGACTATGTAACCTTGAGATACTTAGTGTTCCTTAGTGATTATCTCGGTACCTGTCACAAATGTTTTTCCCCGAAACTATTGAACTTATAACTTTCTATAACAGAAATTTGACATAGTTGTAAAAAGTGATAAGGCAATTAATTTCAATATATAGAAAATTTGAATAAAATTGAGATTTGTTTGAATCTAATTGTAAATATATAAAGTTTTCACTACTGAAGAAAATAATATGTGATGGAATAAGTAATTAAAGAAGATTACTTCAAGGTTATGAATCTCATACTTAAATTATGTAACATAGCACACAGTGCGAAAACATATAACTTGAACACACAGAAGTTAATGAGAATTATGTTTTAGATTAAGTTTGGATTGTTTACTTTGCAGGCTCTTCACGCACCCATTTTCATACTGTTTGCAGTTGTGAGAACATTAATTATGAATAAGATTAGATATTTTAGACAATATTAAAAATATACCTTTATATAGAGATAAGAAATCAAAGTGATAAAGAGATCTACATTCGGAGTTTATCGACGTGATAAAATCCGAATACACATAAACTGGCCTATAATATGACCAATTTAGTCACAAAGGATAATGATGTTTTCATGATGGAATTCTTTGTGACATGTTAAATAAGCTCAATAAGAGTAATCCTAAATTACTTATGTTCATTATAATGATGGGCCCTGATAGCAGAGACGCAAGCAAGCACTCCTCGTAAATTTCATAGTCCGCGAGCGAGCTAAGTTCGATCCCTACCAGCACCATTGTTGCCACGTTACTTTTTACTGCTGATTTACCACGTGGTCGGCAGTGAATGAAAATTGTGAGGAAATCTGCAGGCAACATTTTGGGGACATGCGCCTAGGTAAGAAAACCGTTATTTTATATTTGTGTACTGCGGATAGTGTTATCGTCCACTTAGGTAGGTACGTGGCCGTCAGCATAAATGAACAGTAAGATGAAGAAGTAATGTGCTGGATATACAGGCTTTAATATAGGTTTCATGAGGACATATCATTAGTTAGGTAGGATATTGTTACGTTACGGATAGTGTTACGTATGTAACTTGTACATGGTAGAGCCATGCTGCAGCTATATTAATAGTATATTATATATTAATAGCACGAATGGGTCGGCTCGACCGGGGAAGGACCACGCTCTCACAGAATACCAACGTCAAATCGCAGCTTAACACTGCTGTGTTTCATTTGGTGAGTGTAGAGAACCGGAGACCCTTTTTACTGGAAAAGAGGCATTCCATTTTAGTCCTCACGGATGAAAACGCATCTGCATTTTGATTCGCAAACGAGGATAAATGTAGATGTCTATGGGCCA
Source organism: Parnassius glacialis (assembly GCA_033319125.1). NCBI lineage: Eukaryota > Metazoa > Arthropoda > Insecta > Lepidoptera > Papilionidae > Parnassius > Parnassius glacialis. The sequence goes on along the minus strand of JAVANC010000027.1, from coordinate 20,819,000 downwards.
CTGCAACCACTTACCATCAGGTGGACTGTGTGCTCGTTTGTCACCCACACCTATAAAAAATATCGGTTGGTAGATTACCGGTATACTACACTGCAATAATATAATACACTGCACCATTATTGAGTAAGAATCTAAGAATGAACTTACTTAGTAAACGCGACGAGTCGGTAGGTACAGATTCCAATTTGGGAAGGCTGTTCTGTGGTGGAGTATTATTAGGCTGATAATGATGACGATAATGACAGGAACGAAAGCCGTTTTATTTGGTAGTCCCGTGTCGCTTTTAATAGTGATAATCTTACGTGTGTGACAAGTTTGGCACTTTATGTTATTTTATAGTTCAGACTTTAAAAAGTTAGTTCGGGTCCCTTAATTTTATACACGTATAATACGTGTAGTAAATTTTATGTCCGTTGACAGAATTAGAATAAGTTTTACAAATTTCAATAGGATAGTGATTCGACCAAAAGGTGTCATATATGACAGACACATTACTTCATTCTTCTACAGTCGCAAGGAATTTTATGAGTGGCGATATTAGGAATTCATAAGAGCAGACGAAGATCATATGACCTTTACCATGAAAGATCATATAATCTTTCCGATGGTTTTAAAGAATATGTCAAAAATTATTCTAAAATGTTTAAAAAAGTTTGCTCCACAGACAAATCGTTACAAAATTAAGACGGCTGAGAATAAAATTAAAATGCCGTGAGTATAATTAACAACGAAACCGGTAAAGACAAACCTCCTAATTTAAATTCAAACTATCAATTAAAATTTAACAAGAATTGACTAAATCAAGTCAAGAAGTCGCAGCGGTGTTTGAGAAATATTTTACTGATATTCCTATCTTGACAACAGAGGAATTGAATACTTCTCCAACTGTCGCCGAGTCATTACTCAAACAGAATGTTAATACCTGTTTAAATGAATTTAGATTTGAAAAAGTACTACCGCAAGATATTGTAAAACGCTTCAAAAGCATTGATATAAAGAAGACCGCAGATTTGTGGGGGATTTCCGTTACAGTTATTACGTCCATAGTAGATTTAATTGCATCTCATCTTGCTATTATTTTTAATACTCGTATCGATTCTGGTGTGTTTCCTATTTTTTTTTATAGAATAAGGGTGCAAACGAGCACACAGTCCACCTGATGGTAAGTGGTTGCTGTGACCCATAGACATCGACATCTATATTCGTTTTCGAATTAAAATTCAGATGCGTTGTCAGCCGCGAGGACTAAGATCGAATGCCTCTTTTCCAGTAAAATGGGTCTCCGGTTCTCTACACTCACCATACGAAACACAGCAGCATTAAGCTGCTATTTTCGCTGGTATTCTGTGAGAGCGTGGTCCTTCTCCGGTCGAGCCGACCCATTCGTGCTACAACTATTGTTACGGCCAGCAGCTGCTTATCTAACAGTAGAGTCTCCCGGGCCCATAGAGGGGGAACCTACAAGCAGATATTGGTCGGGCCTCCTACAGGCCAAAGGTGGAAAGTTTCTAATTACAATAAACAATCAGGGGGGAGCGTTCTATTCTATTAAACCGAGCTTACTTACCTCTATCCAAGGCGACTGGTCCCTCAGGATTCGGTCAGGTCGCATGTGGTTATATAGTGCTAGGAAAGTAAGGGTCAGTGATGTGTATCTTGGTGTGGCTGGTAGTGTTATTGAACTTATTAGACCGTTACCCTCTGCAGCAGTTCGGACCTCAGCACCTCTCCAAACTGCGGTATCCTTTCTAGGCGCCGTCCACAGTCACTTCTTCATTCGTCCGATGACAGTCCATTAACTCTATCGTACGATTAACTACCTTATAGAAGCCACTAACTCTCGTTTGTTATAACGCGTAACCCGCGAAACGAACACAGAACGTATGGATCAAAGGTCACTACCGTTTCGCGTGGCCACAGTTATTTCTAGAATATCAAATACCGCACTAGCTATTATTGTCGAATTCACTTATACAGATTCTGAGTTAGATACACTAAGTCCCGGGTGAAGCTATCAAGCAAGGAATGTGCATTACATATCCTAAACCGTATGTTTCCTAGATGCGCGTGTCTTATTCCGCTTCCGACTTCCCGACAAAAAGACAGCGTGCCACCTATCGCAGCGCTGAATTTGGACTGTTATTTTTTCTTGCGCGCGTTCTCGACATCCACCGCTCAACACGCTCGACCGAACTTCATCCCGTATCGCGCCCAACCGAGTGCCATCTAGCGTCGATTCTTGACATGAGCGCTTTGGCGCGAACAAACCCCCGTCCCGGACATAAGGATTTAGGTCCGCGAGCAAACCGGTCAGCGGGACAGCGTCGCGATGGTAAGTTGCAAGACCGAATCTACACCCAAACTAGGCCACCTTAGGCACCTTATCAGATCTTGCAACCCTAACCAACGCCTCAAAATTACAGCCCCAACGTGGGCTAGCCGGAGGGTTGAACTGGATGCCCTTCCTGGACATCGCAGCACATAAATAAGTCCTATTCCTAGACAGAAGTCCATCGACCTCCTTCAAACACCTATCTGCGCTCCTATGATTAGTTCCGCAATCCGACCGGATCAGGTATGCAAACTGCGACGCGACACGAAGCGGCCCAGAAGGACCTCCTAAGCTTCAGTGCAGAGAGCACCCCCAAATTCCCCATGAACGTCGTCTGTGGAGAGCCGAACGAAACGCACAGATAGTCCCTAGTATGAATTTTCATACAAATAGGCATAACCAAGCCATCCACCATATAATCATTTACCAAATGGTGCGACAGCTGATTTTCATCTGATCCTATATACAATCCAAATGCCGTTATCATCGGGGCTCACACTTGAATATAAATACCTATATATATAGCCTGGCGTCAGAGACTGGTACCGCTAAGTAGGATTGACGAAGTCATTGGGCTCTAGTAATCTACAAACCAGATAGCCCTTTAGGCAGGTAGTCCTATGCTCATATTTCAACTAATTTTTCAAAAGCATCAATGTTCAATTACAGAATTAATTAAAACAAGGTAATCACCGATGCACATAGGTCAACATGACAAAGTAAACAAAACAATAAACGTAAGAGACAGCCCTATTTTTCATTTCAAATAAATATCTTAGACAGTGCCAACAAAATGTAAACCAAAAGAGAATTGACTCTTATTCCCTTCGGCACAAATAGGGCCTTTTCACAAAGCAAAATGATTAAACACTATCACAAAACATATACCTAATTCAAATCAAATGAATTCAAACTTTCCTTTCAGCAAACAGACGCAACAATCAAATACAATTACATAGCATATGCACAAGCATTCAAAAGGGCACACAATTTAATCTCAATTTTCCGTGCAACCACAAACGCAGTCATCAAATATATTTACAAAACATATGCAGCAGCATTTAAGGAGTATTTTAAATTAAATATTTTAATCACAACCGCTACAAATATGAATTTCGCGGAAAACCCAAAAGCATATTTAATTTTAATTTAAACCGTCGTTAATTAAGTACTCGACCAAACCCAAATCTAATACGCCTTGACAGCGTGATTCAACGCTCCAGGGTAGCCCTAATCTTCCCACCACCAAGTGGAGGCCACACGGCGTGAACCCGAGACTAATAGAGCGCAAACCGCTAACAGTCGCCACTCGGGTTGTACGCCCTCACTGAGGCCGTCGGCAACAGAACAGCTTGACAAGTGGACTGTTGACGGCTTAAGGCTCAGTGGAGGCGGCCGTGGTGGGAGCTAAGGTGGCAACTAGCTAGGGCCGCCTCCATCAAATGGGGTACAGTGGTACACCAGTCGCGCCCACTCAGACAACGGGAGTGAGAAGGGTCTAGCGAACTGATGAGTGGCCTTGAAGTTACTCTCCACACGCTGAGGGGATGACACCCCCGCCCCTAGGGGAATTACCCCCCGACTGGTCGGGGGAGGGACCCCTCTCAAACCTAGGGGCCTGGTGGCTAGCCGGCGGGCGCCGAGCGTCGCCCGTCAGAGGGCGTGGTGGAGCGCCCCCGCCCGTGGGGGTCGAGGGCCTGGCAGAGCCCCAAGAGGAAACGCCGTTCGCACCTAGGCACAGAACGGCATGGTGATTGCCCTGGCAATGCAGACAGGGCCGCTGGTGCGGACAGTCTCGCTGGAGGTGCCCTTCCAAACATGAGTAGCACCAGCAGCGCTCCTTGGCGATAGTTCACCACGCCGAAACCGGCTTACCTAATAATTTCGGGCACGACGTTACCCGGTGATCAGATGCTCGACAATAGGAGCAGGGGGGGTTGACGACAACTAGCCCGGCGGATTCCGCCTCTCACTGGGCACGCCTCGTAAGTCGTCAACGGTGCCCGCCGCGTTCTCAATCTGCCGGCACTGCTACTCCAAAAACCGCAGCAGGTCATAGAAGGGCGGAATATAGGAGGCCTCGTCCCCGCCGTACCCCTTCCTCAAAATGTATTCGAAGGTCGAGAGGTAGACGGGACAGCACGATGCGGAGCAACAAAAAAGCCCATTCGCCCACTGGTAAATCCAGCTGCCTCAACGTATTACAGGCCACCAAGACTGGATCCAACAGGTCCCGACGTAGTCTGGCCCGGTCACTAAGCAGCGGGAGGCTTAGAAGCTGCTTAAGATGTTCGTCCGCAATTCACCGGACGTTGGCGTATCTTCTGGCTAGGAGGTCCCGAGCAGTCTGGTAGGCGTCGTCTGACAATCTCAAATGGCCGACGACGCTCAGGGCCTCCCCCTCCAGTGAGGCCAGGAGGTACGCCATCTTCTGGCTCGGGGTCAAGTCACTCCGGGCGTCCACTAGGCTGTCGAAAAGACTAACGAAGGTCAGCCATTCGGAAAGGACCCCGGAGAACCTTGGCAAGTCCAGAGTTGGGAGTCGTCCCAACAGCTCCGGCTGAGGCTGCTTCCGAAAGGACTCTGGCAGGCCACTCATCCGAGCTTCACGCGCCTCCTCGGCATACCTGCCTTCAGCCTCGATCAACTCGTCCGTGAGCGAAAAGAACTGCTCGTAGCAGGAGTCCAGGATTCCCTTTTCCACATCCGAATCCTCGAGCTTTGCGTAAGCCTCCTCCACTGCGGCCCTTCGAGCATCGACCTGCTTGAACCGCTTCATCAAGTTATGGACCCTATCCGGTCGACCTATCAAAGCATGGGTGCTGGTGGCCCAGCGTAACTCAGTCCGCAGGCAACGGATTAGTATCTTGGGCGAGGACATCACTACTTAATACAAATTATGACGCGGCTCGAGCACAAATTACAAAAATAACAAATAACAAATACAACAAAAAATTAACAGTTAACAAATGCAGTTCCTATCAAATCGAGTTGAATAGATATTACACAAATAAGAATTACTACTTATCAAACCAAATACAAGTTAGTACAAAAGAAAAGACACAAATCAAATTAACAAATACTAGTGCGATCAAATCAAGTTAAATTCAAATTGTGTAAATACAAATTACTACAAACGAAGATACACATCACGGTCGATCAACAAAAAATGCCTAGCTCGGAAACCGACCCTTCGATAGTAATCCACTACAACTATCCCACAACGAAAATTAACCGATTACGTAAAAATAACCATCTACCTACATGACGCAAACTCCCACTTGCGCACTAAACGGGCGCGACTTTTCAAATTTACCCGCTAACAACAAAAAAGCAAGCCACAAAAGAAAAGAATTTTATTATTACGTATATAATAAATAAAAAAATTATTTTTACGTATTACGGACGGGCGTGATTGTAGACACAAAATTAAACCAATCAACCCAACGCTCCCTGCCACCCAAATTGTTTAATTTTTATCAAACACTATGGTCGGGATCGACCGGGAATCGATCCCGGAACCACGCTCTGCTACCAAATGTTACGGCCAGCAGCTGCTTATCTAACAGTAGAGTCTCCTGGGCCCATAGAGGGGGAACCTACAAGCAGATGTTGGTCGGGCCTCCTACAGGCCAAAGGTGGAAAGTTTCTAATTACAATAAACAATCAGGGGGGAGCGTTCTATTCTATTAAACCGAACTTACTTACCTCTATCCAAGGCGACTGGTCCCTCAGGATTCGGTCAGGTCGCATGTGGTTATATAGTGCTAGGAAAGTAAGGGTCAGTGATGTGTATCTGGGTGTGGCTGGTAGTGTTATTGACCTTATTAGACCGTTACCCTCTGCAGCAGTTCGGACCTCAGCACCTCTCCAAACTGCGGTATCCTTTCTAGGCGTCGTCCACAGTCACTTCTTCATTCGTCCGATGACAGTCCATTAACTCTATCGTACGATTAACTACCTTACAGAAGCCACTAACTCTCGTTTGTTATAACGCGTAACCCGCGAAACGAACACAGAACGTACGGATCAAAGGTCACTACCGTTTCGCGTGGCCACAGTTATTTCTAGAATATCAAATACCGCACTAGCTATTATTGTCGAATTCACTTATACAGATTCTGAGTTAGATACACTAAGTCCCGGGTGAAGCTATCAAGCAAGGAATGCGCGTTACGTATCCTAAACCGTATATTTCCTAGATGCGCGTGTCTTATTCCGCTTCCGACTTCCCGACAAAAAGACAGCGTGCCGCCTATCGCAGCGCTGAATTTGGACTGTTATTTTTTCTCGTGCGCGTCCTCGATACCCACCGCTTAACACGCTCGGCTGAACTTCATCCCGTATCGCGCCGAGCCGAGTGCCATCTAGTGTCGATTCTTGACATTAGCGCTATGGCGCGAACAACTATACTATTAATATAGCTGCAGCATGGCTTTACCACGTATAAACGTGATTTAATGAAGTATAGTAAAGTAATACCTCTTTTAAAATCTGGTAGTATATTGGACCCCGCTAATTTTAGACCTATTTCTGTAAGTCTCAGTAATATTTAAAAAAAATAATTTTGGATCAATTGTTAATTTTTTTAATACAAATAAATTACTTCATAAAAACCAATTTGGTTTTACAAGGGATCGCTCGACGGCTGACGCCGGTGTTGAGCTTATGAAATATATTTTAGTGCCTGGGAGAATTCACAAGATGCCTTAGGTATTTTCTGTGATCTTTCCAAGGCTTTCGATTGTGTTCATCATGAGATATTAATCAGGAAACTACAACATTACGGTGTTAGAAATTTGGCGCTTAGATTTACTACTCCATATTTAAGTAACAGAACGCAAAAAGTCGTGATAAATGATAAAGGTTCCTCCGGATTGGTAGTATCAATGGGCGTTCCTCAGGGCTCGATTCTTGGCCTATTCCTGTTTATAATCTATATTATTGACTTACCTGATCTTGTAGGGAACAATCACGATATAGATATAGTATTATTTGCTGACGATACCTTTTTAATGTTCAAACTCAAACGGTAGTTAATTAATTATGACGATGTAAATAGTGCTCTATGGAAATTGGTACATTGGTTTAACGCCAACAATATGCTCTTAAATGGCAATAAGACAAAGTGTATTAAATTTACAATACCTAATGTAAAACATTCGAATACCAATGTGCTGTTAAATGGGGAGGAGTTGAGTCTTGTGGATACCACTGTTTTTCTTGGTATTACTATTGACACGAAACTTCAACGGGCCCCCATATGTATCTAAATTAGCAAGCAGACTTAGTTCTGCAGCATATTATGCTGTAAGAAAGATTAGAAGTCTCATAGATGCTGAGACGACTAGATTAGTGTATTTTAGTTACTTTCATAGCGTAATGTCTTATGGAATTTTGCTATGGGGTAATGCCACTGATATTGAAGTTATATTTGTTTTGAAAAAGAGAGCCGTACGGGCGATTTATAACCTAAATTGTAAAGAGGCCCTCAGAGAAAAATTTAAAGAAATAAACATATTAACTTTGGCATCGCAATATATTTATGAGAATGTAATGTATGTGCATAAAAACTTTTCTTTAATAAGAATAAGGATGTGCATACTGTAAACAGCTTTGATTGCGCGACGGCTCCGTGGCGCAGTGGCTTAGCAATGAGTAGCTGCGCTGGGGACCGCGGGTTCGAATCTCGCTCGGATCAATTATTTGTATGGCCTGCAAATAATTGTTCCGGATCTGGATGTTTGTTCTTGTGCAATTTATGTTTGTAAACTGCCTCCACGATACAGGAGAAAATCCTAGTGAGGGGGTAACGTTTTTTTTAAAGAGAAAAACAAAGATAAGAATAATGATGTTCATACTTTAAACACTAGGAACAAAGATAAGCTTGTAATGCCATTTACTAGACTTCACAGAATCAGTAATTCATTTACGGGGCAATGTATACGCTTTTACAACAAAATCCCAGAAACTATTCAAAGTTTGTCAATAAACAAGTTTAAAAGTTTCATTAAAGAAAAACTGTACAAAAAGGGTTATTATAATATCAAGGAATACATGAATGAAAATAACTAATTTAATAAAAATAATTTAAAAATTGTATAATCGAAATTATTGTTAAGTGAAACATGTTTGAAAAAAAAAAGTCCCGCTGGGTTTCTCAAACCGTGGGAAAGCCGTGGTAGCTCAGATGGTTAGCGCTCGCTGTAAGCTTCACAGTACTCGAGTAACCCGGGTTCGATCCCCGCCGGCACCAATGAAATTGTTAATTGCAATTTTAAGTGCTGATTTACCACGTGCTCGGCGGTGAAGGAAAACATCGTGAGGAAACATGCATGTCTGAAAAAAAATATTTCGAAGACATGTGAAGTTCGCCAACACGCATTGGGCCAGCGCGGCGGACATTTTCCTTGCCCTAAAACCCTCTCAGAAATGAGAGGAGGCCTGTGCCCAGCAGTGGGACGTAAATAGCCTGCAACTTTACTTTTTTTACTTTGGGTTTCTTGATGGTTATTCCCAGGACAGAGGTATTTTCCGAACCAGTGGTAAATAAAAAATGACTTTCAATAAGTATTATGTAATAATCAACATTGAATAAAAAATTATTCTATTCTAATTTTACCTTAGCATTCCGAACGAACAACTGGAGAAGTGACGGTGGGATTAACTTCTCGGCCGATATTTTCTTTCAGTGTTTGTTTCGTAAAATTTACTCTTGAGGTAACCTCACAGAACTATATCCATGGCTCACTCCATGGATTAATCCGTCGACCTTGGTGACTAAAGGATATCACGGAAGCGACTTAAAATATGTTCGGAAAGAAATCGCAAAGAAACATCATGATTCTTAGCACTATGATTCGTGGCCCAACTTATGTGCGCTCAAAGTTGAAAATAATCGTTGAACGAGCACAGTATTTGGTGGCCCTTGAAAATTTTCAAAAATAGGGTCTTATTATATCTGCTTTATAATGCACACCAAACATTGACTTTGGCATTGTAAAGTTGCTTTTGGTACCTATTTCAAACGTGGAATTCGTCCTTTATACTCGTAAATAAGCTGGATTACTTTAAAATATCGTGTTTGCTTTACGAAATCGTGATAATATAGTTTCACAGAAGTTTTTTTTCGCAAATTGTGATCATTAGGATTATGCGATGGCAAAATTTGAATTTTTCAGTAGTGAAAATTAAGATCTTTATCATTGTAATATTTCGTCCAAAATTGTTTTTTGAATCCCATTTTGGAGGACGAAAGAAAACAATTTTGCATGAAAACAGATTTCTTGTGCACGGACTGACGCGGATGATCTCGTAAAGAGTTTTAAGATGAGTTCATTTTTTTTCATTTCAGTTTGGTCATGTAGAAAGAATGAAATAGGAAAGAGTGACAAAGCAAATTTATGTTGCAGAAGTGAACGGCAGGGTCGAAAGGGACGCCCTAGACGAAAGTTTATCGACCAAATCGGCGATACATTAAAAATGCGTAGAATGAGCGTGTATGCGTAGGTATATGGATGTGGAGGAAGCGAGAGAGGTGTGTCAGGATCGTGCCAAATGGAAGTCCGTAGTCTCTACCAATCCCTCTAGGTGACAGGCGTGAGTGTTTATGTTATGTCATTTTTTTCTTTTATTCTTTACGTCTGTTTGATCGCGGGTTGTTTACTGCCGGACTCGTTCCCCGAAACCTCCGCACCCACGATCATATCTTCACTTGGTGTGTGATATTAACATTGGATAATGTTTGACGAATATCATTGTCTTTAAAAAAGTGTCATTGATAAGAAACATTATAAAATATCCGTTTACGTTTTTTACTTTTTGAAATAATGGCAAATAAAGTCCTAATTTGTCACCGGACGCCCGGTAGTATTAGGACCGACGTACGGTACGTTAATTTATTTTATCTTACCAAACAGGGAAAACTTCTTTAGACTACTTCTATAGACTTAGATATGAATAATAGGATAAAGACAGCTGCACTCTTTGGCGTGTCGCCGATCAATAGCATTAACAGTCTTGAGTTCGCACTCGACGTAAGATGTATATATATTCGATATACTCTTCGTATTCACCAATCCCGACGGGTACAATCATGAAAACAACTGTTATAAAAAACATTCTGATTTGTCTGCTCTATCATTGCAAGCAAGATCATGCAGCGTGGTTCATCATCATCATCATAATAGCCTTCCGAAAATCTATTGCTGAAAATAAGCCACTTCCATCAACTACCCCATACGGGAAATATTTTCCATAGTTGTCACGCTTGGCACTTTGGAAGCCAAATTTTTATTATTATTTTAAGTTGTTATCAGCAAATTGCTCCTGCTATTTCCTAATTAATTTCCCTCCGTCAACTCTTAAGACACCCACGGGATGACATGGAATAGTGGATATTTTTACGCTGCCACCTAATGTGGTGTGCGCAAGTAAATATTAATCAGATAAATTAATTTAATTTTTGTGATAAAATTACCTATTTTATGCCTTAAAGTTCTGAGATATTATACGATAATTTATAACTTATTATATATTCAAAGGTCATTCGTTAGTCGTTTACGCTGAGTATTGACTTTGGTATTTCTAATATAGTGCATCTTATACCCATATATATTTCAGCTTATAAAAGTCCACTGCTAAAGATAGGCCTCTCGATAGATTGCCTTATAATGGGATTTTACCATTTTTTTATAGGATAAGGGTGACAAACGAGCACACAGTCCACCTGATGGTAAATGGTTGTTGTGGCCCATAGACATCTACATCTACCCTCGATTACGAATCAAAATGCAGATGCGTTGTCACTCGTGAGGATTAAGATGGAATGCCTCGTTTCCAATAAAAAGGGTCTCCGATTCTTTACACTCACCATACGAAACACAGCGGCGTTTAGCTGCCATTTTACGCTGGATAGTTGTGTGAGAGATGGAAAGGATACGGTATCAACATCAATGGCGAGTACATCACTCACCTTCGATTTGCCGACGATGTAGTCCTTATGGCAGAATCGCTGGAGGACCTAAGCACTATGCTCTATGACCTCAATAGTGTTTCCGAACGGATAGGTCTTAAGATGAATATGGACAAAACAAAGATCATGTTTAATGTCCATGTCACACCTATGCCGGTAGTTGTTGGGAGCACTAAGCTCGAAGTTGTTGACCTTCGTTACCTGGGACAAATAGTCCGACTAGGTAAGTCCAACTTCGATCGAGAAGTCAATCGACGGATTCAGGTATACCTCAAAACTTGAAAACGAGACTGTAGAACCAGTGCGGCGTGTTGCCAGTAATGGCCTATGGAACTGAGACGTGGTCCTTCACTGCTGGCCGGCTGAGGAATTTCAAGGTCGCTCAGCGAGCTATGGAGAGGGCTATGCTCGGAGTTTTTCTGCGTGATAAATTTAGAAATGAGGATATCCGCAGTAGAACCAAAGTGACCGACATAGCCCAACGGATTAGTAAGCTGAAGTGGCAATGGGCCGGCCATATAGCTCGAAGAACTGACAACCGATGGGGAAGAAAGGTTCTCGAGTGGCAGCCTCGTACCGGCAGGCGAAGTGTAGGGCATCCCCCTACTAGATGGAGTGACGACCTGGTAAGATATGCAGGAAGTCAATGGATACAGGTGGCTCAGTACCGTGCTTTGTGGCATTTGTTGGGGGAGGCCTATGTTCAGCAGTGGACTTGTGAAGGGCTGTAATGATGATGATGATGTGGTCCTTCCCCGGATGAGCCGACCCATTCGTGCTACAACTATACTACTAATATAACTGCAGCATGGCTCTATCATACCATTCCATACCATAGTGAAAATTATTAAAAATGCAGTTGTCACCTGCTTGTACGCTCGGCACTGTAGTAATTTTACTGTACGTATTATAAAGATTGCTTTTACTTGGTAGAGTTACGCTGCAGATATATTATGGTCGAATGGCACGAATGGGTCGCCTCGACCGGGGTTGCCATGTTCTCACAGAATATCAGCGTAAAAAGCAGCTTAATGCTACTATGTTTGGTATGGTGAGTGCAGCGAACCAGATACCCGTTCTATCTTAGTCTTCAGAGGTGACAACGCATCTGCATTTTGATTCTTAATCAAGGATGCCTATGGGCCACAGCACTTACCATCAGGTGGACTGTGCGCTCTTTTGTTATCCTTATTCTATAAAATAAAATCAACGCCGGCGTTAATTAAACGGTTAATTGAAATTTTTAGTGCTGATTTACCACGTACTCAGCGTTGAAGGAAAATATCATGAGGAAACCTGGATGCACGCAGAGATAAAAAAATTTGAAAGACTCGTGAAGTCTGCCAACACGCAACGGGCGCTATTATGATGAGAAGAGGCCTGTGTCCAGTAGTGGGACGCATATAGGCTGTAACATTTTTAAACGCCTCCAAGGTACAAGAAATAACCTAGTTTATATGGTTTTTAAAGAAAACATCGTGATAAAAATATAGAATAAAGTTAGGATAAACATTTCTGCGAATGCGTATCACTTTGCAGGTACCGACGCTTCCGCTAGTGACACTATTTGAAATGCACTCTTATTTATTTTCCACGATGTATCGACAAAAGTAGACAGCAGCATTAGCAGCGTATGCTTTGAAATATTCATTCATGTTGATTAGCCATGACACTTATAAAGGCTATTTAAAATACATGAAATATATTTTTAAATGTATCGCTTATATTAAAACTACGAACATCAGAGTAACAAACGATCAAACATGAAAGTAAGCAAAAACTAGGAATTTAGCTATAGCTCCATCAGCCAGTCCTCTTATTCTTCCAAAAGCGAACACCGATGCCAAGACAACAATATTTGGAGTCGGAACACTCATCACACAAAAATCTGAGTATAGATTTGAATGGAACTTTCACCACAGTGTTACATACAGGTCCAATCATTAAAATAAATAAATGTGTAAAATCACACTCTCTATTTCAGTAGCCAGTTGTCTTGTAAGAAACCTCTGGACAAAATTTAGGTGGAATTTTTAACACTATGTTATTCAGTATAGTCTCTTATCCAATTACGGTGATACAAATAAGCAGGTTATTTTTCTGTTCCTTAGATGTGTCTTCAGCTGCTGATCTGTATATTACTCATAGTCCGAATACTCATATACTAATGAAAACTTTATAACTTTTAATAACGTTGTAACATAATTTAATAAACGTAATAACGCTGGCTAGCTAACTGTAGAGCTAGCATGCAAATTGAAGGTTTGGGTTCCATGTTTTTTTTTTTAAAAATAGCGGCCATTTGCGAAAAGCGTAAAAAGTGAGGTGATCTCTTTCAGTTAAAAAGTAAAGTAGATAGGTAATAGGGTATATATGTCGAACTGCTGGACTGATTGTTAAAGGACTTATTTAATTTATTAATATTTTTAGAAATGTCTGTTTCTTCGCAATGTTAAATTTCTCTAAATCAGTACTTAAAAGTGTTAGTAAAAATGTTATCCTCGTAATTTCTTTTTTCCCACATCAGCCCGGAATAGTTCACTGCTGGATACAGCCTTCTTCCATAAATACAACATTTATGATTTGCTTTAATCGACGCTCTTGGCAGACATTTGACAATCGCAGTACCGGACGTCTCGTATCTTTGACCCTGCTGCCCGTTGCGAGTCTAGATATTTTACATGTAATATATAACTTAAATTTAAAAACTCCCGAAACCAAAAGAGTTGATGATCTTGTGTACTTACATAGCATTTCAGTAAACAGTATAACATACATTCACTGCAGTATCCATATTGTTTTTAAGATTGTGGGTTAAAACGCAGTTATCATAATAACTGCGTTTTAACAAATTAAATTAAGTTAAATTTAAAGCCACCGTAGCTGAAATTTGATTTTAATAATACGGACTACGAAAATAAAATGTCGCGGGTTCGAATCCGCAATCCGAAAATCTGAAATCCTGTGGTGAACTATTCAAAAGACAATTAATTATGAAATATTGCTAGTATTTTTTTAAGAACCGCCTCAAATAATATGAAATTATAATTGATACTTTTTAGTATGTACCTACGTCTTTTTACAGTCAAAGTGTACTGTCGTCTCGCCCCCCTTGATCTAATTTGTCGCGACCAAACGTAGATATATAGGTCGTTACGATCTGTAAATCTTTTCTCAAATCTTTTTTATGGGAAAGCATTTATTACATTAATAAAAAGGCTATGTTTCTGGTGAATAAATATTCTTTAGATTGGAGTAAAAATGCATTATTTGACGTTTTATCGTTAGCAGATATTGGATTTTGTGCACGGTAATATATTACTACATTAAAACGAACAAGCTCTAAGCCTACGCGTAGATGATATCCTAACATGTAATTAGTAATTATGAAAATTCTCTAAAAGACATCCCGCGTAATTATTTGTTGGTTAGGTATTTGGAAAAAATTGTTAACAGTAAAATAAAGTTCAAAGGAGCGTTTTCATCAATTTATTTACCTATTACATCCTTTCAAAATCCACTGCTTAATATAGTAGACCTCACCATTGCCTCCTATGGGAGATATTTGCTATAGATTTCACGCTCGGCAGGCGGGTCCACAACCGCAGGTTTTTATTTTATTGTTGTTATTTTTTATATAGAATAAGGGTGAGAAACGAGAACACAGTCCACTTGATTTTAAATGGATGCTGTGGTCCATTAACATTCATACTCGATTAAGAATCAAAATTTAGATGCGTTGTTACCCCTGAGGACTAAGAAGGAATGCCTCGTTTCCAGTAGAAAAGGTCTCTAGTTCTCTACACTCACCATACGAAACATAGCAGTGTTAAGCTGCTATTTTACGCTGGTATTCTGTGAGAGCGTGGTCCTTCCCCGATCGAGCTGACCCAAACATGCTACAACCATAATATAGCCGCAGCGTGGTTCTACCACGTATAAACTACCTATCTGCTGGTTTGATTCCCTTTGTCAGCTCTTACGACACCCACTAATGTATTCTCGCGCCGCCATCACTACGAATAACGTGGCGTCAAATATAATGTAATATATTTGAAAATAATAATCTAATTAAACGCACAGGCACCATTGAGTTATAATGTACTACGTACGTTATAAATCAATGCCCGGCACAAACACGGCTATCTTCTTTGATAGTATTTACATATAGTACTTTTTGTTTTAAAAATATTGTACTAAACATACCCTTATTGACAGGCAAATTTTTTAAATAATTTATTTGCATAATCTTTTAATTTCAATAAGTGTCAATCTTCTTACACAATAATACTAACATTGTATTCGAAAACAATGGCAATATGTACAAATGCATATTTTAATACAACTTGACAAATAATATAGCCGCAGCGTGGCTCTACCACATATGAACTACCTTTCTCCTGGTTTGATTCCCTTTGTTAGCTCTTACGACACCCACGGGATGATATAATATGGTTTAGTGGATTCTCGCGTCGCCATCACATGGAATAATATTTAATATAATGCGTGGCGTCAAATATAATGTAGTATATTTGAAAATAATAATCTAATTAAACGCCCCGGCACAAACACGGTTATCTTATTTGGTAGTATTTGCATATAGTACTTTTTGTTTTAACAATATTATACTAAACATACCCTTATTGACGGGCAATTTTTTTAAATAATTTATTATTTATATATTTATTTTATATCTTTTAATTTGAATAAGTGTCAATCTTCTTACACAATAACACTAACATTGTATTCGAAAACAATGGCAATATGTACAAATGCATATTTTAATACAACTTGACAAATATTCGTACGTCCATATGACAAAACATTTTCTCCGAAACAATGACGTTCGTTCAATAGATGATACGAGTATATGTACACGAAGCGCATCCATCATTTTGCAGGAAATGTCTATTTGTGAACGTGCTTTGTAGGAACTTTATGTTCTCGGCTTTTCGTAACAAATAATTTTAAGAATATAAACATCTCATTTCTTCACATGATCTTGAAAATGTCAGTTGTATAAATAAAATAAAAAATCTGTTCCAGTTATTTCAATACGTGGAAAACAATATTGAAAGAAATTTTTTAAAAGATTATACGCGTTAATCATTGCTCTAACGAAATATCTTGGAGCTTGTTATCAAACGACAATTTAATATCATAATGACTTTTTGAAGTTATACTTCTTTTGGGGCGATTGGAAAAAATACTTTTAAATTAATAAACAGCGTTGGTGATAGCACGCAGCCTTGTGGAACACCAGCGTTGATAGGCATGAAATCAGAGCATGCAC
Organism: Parnassius glacialis; assembly: GCA_033319125.1. NCBI lineage: Eukaryota > Metazoa > Arthropoda > Insecta > Lepidoptera > Papilionidae > Parnassius > Parnassius glacialis. Next base: position 20,802,401 of record JAVANC010000027.1, on the reverse strand, counting down.
CGTCTTTTACGACCTTGATGCTCTGATCAGCAAGGAAACTGGTGATCCATTTGCACAATTTCTCGGGAAGCCCATAGGAAGTAAGCTTCGAAAGAAGCGCTTTTAAAAAGTGGTAGAGCCACGCGGTAGCTTTTGCTGTTGCACGGATGGGCCGGCTCGAAACGGGGTGGTACCACGACCTCAAATAATACCAGCGTGAAGTAGAGGTTTACCTCTGCTTTGCGCTTGGTGAATATTGGAATTGATTAAAGATAATTATAAAATGACCCACTATAGCCAGAATTCTATTCCTTCTATGTTCTCGTCGTAAACAATACCGTTCGGGTGGTATTGTCAACTATACGAATTCATAAGGGTATTAAATTGATCTGGATAATATTTCAATGTAATAGTTGTAATAATGTGCAGTAGTACAGTGACTGCAAATAAAAGTGATAATTAAGTTTTAGCTCAGGATTGGTGTAGATAATATTTAATCTAATGTTTTTAATAGTACTTATTAGAAAATTATTTTATTTATTCAAAACTTAAATGTAACACCTTAAGGTAAAGGGTACATAGGGCGGACTTAATGTCATATGGCATTCTCTGCCAGTCAACCCTGGGTGCCAAAGACAATTGTAGGCAGGTGCGAATCATAATACATAAATAATGTGTATTTATATTAAAATATAATATATACATAGTACATACATACACAACATATATTTAAATATATTTAACATATATTTACATACAATAATACATACACACATATATGTAATGTGTATTATACATATTGTCGTGAAGCGACAATTAAAAGAGAAAGAACCTAACCTAAGAACAGCAAAACAACAAAAGTAGACCAAGAAAATAATATATTTAAGTTTTTTAAAAGAGTATTTACAATTTTATAAAAAAAATGAAATATGAAGATGATGGATGAAAGGAGATTACAATTAGGTTTAAAAAAAAATAAAGATAGGAGAATAGGACAATATAGTTTTATAGTGGAGCCTGGAGCCTCGCTGCTTTTGTAGAAATAGGCACACGCAGAGCTTGAGGTTTCTCAGCGGCGACGGCACGCAGCGCCTGGACTGAGCACACGCAGCGTCCGGAGCCGGCGCACGTAGCGCCTGGGGTAGGTGCGCTCAGTACTTGGAGAAGTAGTCGCCGCGCCCAGAGGTAGCGCGGGCAGTAGGTGCACTCGGCGCCTGGAGCAAGCAGTCGTAGCGTGCCCGAAGGTAGCGCGGGCAGTAGGTGCACTCGGCGCCTGGAGCAAGCAGTCGTAGCGCGCCTGAAGGTAGTGTGGCCCCGCGCTTGAAGCAGACTGCCGACGACTTCACGTGTAGATGGAGGCTTGCAGGATCCCGGGGCAAAGCGGCCTTTAGTAGATGTTTCTCATTTGAGAACTGAAGCGAGACTGTCCTGTATTCTCCAATTGTTCGGCTTTTATACCTTTTTAGAGAGAACGAGAAATTATTTAAATTAAAACGAAATTTATTGTAAATGACCTACAGCCAAAGAGTATTTATGTAGGAAGAACATCATACCAGAGACGAATTTGAATAAAAGTTACCATAACAACCGCATAAACAATGGTTGTCAAATTGAGCAATTTTTAGTTTTAGGACTGTTATTAAGAAACTATTACATTTAAGTAAGAAATGAGATATTATTCATATAGGAAAAACTAATGCACGGCAGCGTGGTAAGACTTCATTGACAGCTATTTTAAAAGTGCTAAATAGTGTGAAAATACGAAATAAAATGATATGTTATTGTCTAAAAACGTTACAGGATCCTATAGAAATAAAGGTGATGCAAAATATAAATGCAGAAAATCAAAATCAGAATGGAAAAATAGTATAAAGTGATGCAAAACATGAATGCAGAAAATCAAAAACAGAATGAAAAAAATAGTATAAAGTGATGCAAAACATGAATGCAGAATATCAAAACAGAATGGAGAATTAGTGTACAATGAAATGTAAGTAGCATAATACTACAATATATAGTATACATGCTTATAAACTTTATAAATAAATATCTGTATTAATATATAAATAAATAAATATTTGAAGAAAAAAAATGTCAGTTAGTAAGTTCCCTTAGGTAATGTTCTCGTAGAAGTAATTTAAAGGAGTTTCTATTTGTAGCATTCTTCATTCATTCTACAATTAAGGTTTATAAATAAAAAATAATCGATATGTTGCTATTAATCCCTTTGATATCTCTCAAGTCGACGTGCGGTCTGCATATTCATTTTCTTTTCCATTTGCGACCGGTGATTATAGTAGAACGGTTTCACTTTGCAGCCAGTGTGACGTATACTACATAACTAGATTTTGTCTGCTGTGGCTAACAACATTTTAATATTATTGTTGCGTAATAGCTTCAAAGAGAGAGAACGGTAACTGGTACGTTTTTTAATTTTTAACTTCATGTATGCAACATTCTAGGTCTGGCTTAAATTTGAGGATGTTACTATGTCTGTATGCATGTATGTATGTATATATGTGTGCGTGTGTACGTGTGTGCGTGTGTACGTTTGTGCGTGTGCGCGTGAACGAGTCTGTGCGTGCGCCTGTGTTTATGTAAACCTCTTGTAAGTTTTGATCGGCTTAACCCATTCGAACGATCTTAGCTTGGGTTCGAAAGGGTTTCACCAAACTTAGATCTATAATACTATTTGAATCGAGTCGGACCAGCAGATTTTAAGAAACTCCAAAATAAAATTTTCCAAAAATGTTTTTATTTTAGAATAATTTTTAAACAAAATCTAATCAGGTCTTAAACACAAAAAACGACGTTGATTGCTGTAAATCGCTTCAAAATCGGTTGATGCGATGAAGAGAAATATATCCCAAAACGTTCGAAACATATTCTATCACGAGGTTTTGAGCTCGAAGAGCTGGATGGCTGATGGAATATTTGTTGAGCGTTTTGTGATTGAACATAGCGGGAATTTTCAGGGATGTCCTGCAGGGTCAACCGTATTTTTTTTAACTATTAATAGGGTCGGCATCAATGAAACTGTTAAATGAAATTATTAGTGCTGATTTACCACGTGCTCAGCGTTGAAGGAAAATATCATGAGGAAACCTGGATGCATGCAGAGATAAAAAAATTTGAAAGACTCGTGAAGTCTGCCAACACGCAACGGGCGCTGTTATGATGAGAAGAGGCCTGTGTCCAGTAGTGGGACGCATATAAGCTGTAACTTTTTTAAACGCCTCCAAGGTACATGAAATAACCTAGTGTATACGATTTTTAGAGAAAACACCGTGATAAAATATGAAATAAAGTTAGGATAAACATTTTTGTGAATGCGTATCACTTTGCAGGTACCGACGCTTCCGCTAGTGACACTATTTGAAATGCACTCTTATTTCTTTTCCACGATGTATCGACAAAAGTAGACAGCAGCATTAGCAGCGAATGCTTTGAAATATTCTTTCATGTTGATTCGCCATGACACTTATAAAGGCTATTTAAAATACATGAAATATATTTTTAAATGTATCGCTTATATTAAAACTACGAACATCAGAGTAACAAAGATCAAACATGAAAGTAAGCAAAAACTAGGAATTTAGCTATAGCCTCATCAGTCAGCCCTCTTATTCTTCCAAAAGTGAACACCGATGCCAAGACAACAATATTTGGAGTCGGAACACGCATCACACAAAAATCTGAGTATAGATTTGAATGGAACTTTCACCATAGTGTTACATACAGGTCCAATCATTAAAATAAATAAATGTGTAAAATCACACTCTCTATTTCAGTAGCCAGTTATCTTGTAAGAAACCTCTGGACAAATTTAGGTGGAATTTTTAACACTATGTTATTCAGTGTAGTCTCTTATCCAATTACGGCGATACAAATAAGCAGGTTGTTTTTCTGTTCCTTAGATGTGTCTTCAGCTGCTGATCTGTATATTACTAATAGGCCGAATACTCATATACTAATGAAAACTATAACTTTTAATAACGTTGTAACATAATTTAATAAACGTAATAACGCTGGCTAGCTAACTGTAGAGCTAGCATGCAAATTGAAGGTTTGGGTTCCATGTTTTTTTTTAAATAGCGGCCATTTGCGAAAAGCGTAAAAAGTGAAGTGATCTGTTTCAGTTAAATAGTAAAGTAGGTAATAGGGTATATATGTCGAACTGCTGGACTGATTGTTAAAGGACTTATTTAATTTATTAATATTTTTAGAAATGTATGTTTCTTCACAATGTTAAATTTCTCTAAATCAATACCTAAAAGTGCTAGTAAAAATGTCATCCTCGTAATTTCTTTTTTTCTACATCAGCCCGGAATAGTTCACTGCTGGATACGGACTTCTTCCATAAATAGAACATTTATGATTTGCTTTAATCGACGCTTTTGGCAGATATTTGACAATCGCAGCACCGGACGTCTCGTATCTTTGACCCTGCTGCGCGTAGCGAGTCTATACATTTTACATATAATATATAACTTAAATTAAAAGCTTTAAAAACTCCCGAAACCAAAAGAACTGATGACCTTGTGTATTTACATACTTAGTATTTAAGTACACAGTACAACATACATTCACTGCAGTATCCATATTGTTTTTAAGATTGTGGGTTAAAACGCAGTTATTATGTACAAATTAAATTAAGTTAAATTTAAAGTCACCGTAGCCGAAACCTGATTATTAAGAATACAGACTACGAAAATAAAATATCGCGGGTTCGAATCCGCAATCCAAAAGTCTGAAATCCTGTGGCGAACTATTCAAAACACAATTAATTATGAATTATTGGTAGTGTTAACATCACCGCAAGTAATTTTTATGAACCGCCTTAAATAATATGAAACTGTAATTGATACTTTTTAGTATGTACCTACGTCTTTTTACAGTCAAAGTGTACTGTCGTCTCGCCCCCCTTGATCTAATTTGTCGCGACCAAACGTAGATATATAGGTCGTTACGATCTGTAAATCTTTTCTCAAATCTTTTTTATGGGAAAGCATTTATTACATTAATAAAAAGGCTATGTTTCTGGTGAATAAATATTCTTTAGATTGGAGTAAAAATGCATTATTTGACGTTTTATCGTTAGCAGATATTGGATTTTGTGCACGGTAATATATTACTACATTAAAACGAACAAGCTCTAAGCCTACGCGTAGATGATATCCTAACATGTAATTAGTAATTATGAAAATTCTCTAAAAGACATCCCGCGTAATTATTTGTTGGTTAGGTATTTGGAAAAAATTGTTAACAGTAAAATAAAGTTCAAAGGAGCGTTTTCATCAATTTATTTACCTATTACATCCTTTCAAAATCCACTGCTTAATATAGTAGACCTCACCATTGCCTCCTATGGGAGATATTTGCTAAGTATAGATTTCACGCTCGGCAGGCGGGTTCACAACCGCAGGTTTTTATTTTATTGTTGTTATTTTTTTATAGAATGAGGGTGAGAAACGAGCACACACTCCATCTGATTTTAAATGGATGCTGTGGTCCATAAACATCTACATTCATACTCGATTGAGCATCAAAATGCAGATGCGTTGTTACCCCGGAGGACTAAGAAGGAATGCCTCGTTTCCAGTAAAAAGAGTCTCCAGTTCTCTACAGTCGGCAAACGAAACACAGCAGCATTAAGCTGTTATTTTACGCAAGTATTCTGTGTGAGCGTGGTCCTACCACGATCGAGCTGACCCAAACATGCTACAACCATAATATAGCCGCATCGTGGCTCTACCACATATGAACTACCTTCCTCATGGTTTGATTCCCTCTGTTAGCTCTTACGACACCCACGGGATGATATATTATGGTTTAGTGGATTCTCGCGTCGCCATCACATGGCATATTTAATATAATGCGTGGCGTCAAATATAATGTAGTATATTTGAAAATAATAATAATAATGATTATCTTCTTTGATAGTATTTGCATATAGTACTTTTTGTTTTAACAATATTAAACTAAACCTACCCTTATTGACAGGAATTTTTTTTAAATAATTTATTATTTATATATTTATTTTATATCTTTTAATTTGAATAAGTGTCAATCTTCTTACACAATAACACTAACATTGTATTCGAAAACAATAGCAATATATACGAATGCATATTTTAATACAACTTGACAAATATTCGTACGTCCATATGACAAAACATTTTCTCCGAAACAATGACGTTCGTTCAATAGAAGATACGAGTATATGTACACGAAGCGCATCCATCATTTTGCAGGAAATGTCTATTTGTGAACGTGCTTTGTAGGAACTTTATGTTCTCGGCTTTTCGTAACAAATAATTTTAAGAATATAAACATCTCATTTCCTCACATGATCTTGAAAATGTCAGTTGTATAAATAAAATAAAAAATCTGTTCCAGTTATTTTAATACGTGGAAAACAATATTGAAAGAAAATTTTTAAAAGATTATTACACGCATTAATCATTGCTGTAACGAAATATCTTGGAGCTTGTAATCAAACGACAATTTAATATCATAATGACTTTTTGAAGTTATACTTCTTTTGGGGCGATTGGAAAAAAATACTTTTAAATTAATAAACAGCGTTGGTGATAGCACGCAGCTTTGTGGAACACCAGCGTTGATAGGCATGAAATCAGAGCATGCACCGTCTTTTACGACCTTGATGCTCTGATCAGCAAGGAAACTGGTGATCCATTTGCACAATTTCTCGGGAAGCCCATAGGCAGGAAGCTTCGAAAGAAGCGCTTTTTAAAAGTGGTCGAGTCACGCGGTAGCTTTTGCTGTTGCACGGATGGGCCGGCTCGAAACGGGGTGGTACCACGACCTCAAAGAATACCAGCGTGAAGTAGAGGTTTACCTCTGCTTTGCGCTTGGTGAATATTGGAATTGATTAAAAATAATTATAAAACCCACTATAGCCAGAATTCTATTCCTTCTATGTTCTCGTCGTAAACAATACCGTTCGGGTGGTATTGTCAACTATACGAGTTCATAAGGGTATTAAATTGATCTGGATAATATTTCAATGTAATAGTTGTAATAATGTGCAATAGTACAGTAACTGCAAATAAAAGTGATAATTAAGTTTTAGCTCAGGATTGGTGTAGATAATATTTAATCTAATGTTTTTAATAGTACTTATTAGAAAATTATTTTATTTATTTAAAACTTAAATGTAACACCTTAAGGTAAAGGGTACATAGGGCGGACTTAATGTCATATGGCATTCTCTGCCAGTCAACCCTGGGTGCCAAAGACAATTGTAGGCAGGTGCGAATCATAATACATAAATAATGTGTATTTATATTAAAATATAATATATACATAGTACATACATACACAACATATATTTAAATATATTTAACATATATTTACATACAATAATACATACACACATATATGTAATGTGTATTATACATATATTATACATATATAGTATACATGCTTATAAACTTTATAAATAAATATCTGTATTAATATATAAATAAATAAATATTTGAAGAAAAAAAATGTCAGTTAGTAAGTTCCCTTAGGTAATGTTCTCGTAGAAGTAATTTAAAGGAGTTTCTATTTGTAGCATTCTTCATTCATTCTTCAATTAAGGTTTATAAATAAAAAATAATCGATATGTTGCTATTAATCCCTTTGATATCTCTCAAGTCGACGTGCGGTCTGCATATTCATTTTCTTTTCCATTAGCGACCGGTGATTATAGTAGAACGGTTTCACTTTGCAGTCAGTGTGACGTATACTACATAACTAGAATTTGTCTGCTGTGGCTAACAACTTTTTAATATTATTGTTGCGTAATAGCTTCAAAGAGAGAGAACGGTTACTGGTACGTTTTTTAATTTTTAACTTCATGTATGCAACATTCTAGGTCCGGCCTAAATATGAGGATGTCACTATGTCTGTATGCATGTATGTATGTATATATGTGTGCGTGTGTACGTGTGTGCGTGTGCGCGTGAGCGAGTCTGTGCGTGCGCCTGTGTTTATGTAAACCTCTTGTAAGTTTTGATCGGCTTAACCCATTCGAACGATCTTGGCTTGGGTTCGAAAGGGTTTCACCAAACTTAGATCTATAATACTATTTGAATCGAGTCGGACCAGCAGATTTTAATAAACTCCAAAATAAAATTTTTGAAAAAACGTTTTTTTAGAATAATTTTTAAACAAAATCTAATCAGGTCTTAAACACAAAAAACGACGTCGATTGCTGTAAATCGCTTCAAAATCGGTTGATGCGTTGAAGAGAAATATATCCCAAAACGTTCGAAACATATTCTATCACGAAGTTTTGAGCTCGAAGAGCTGGATGGCTGATGGAATATTTGTTGAGCGTTTTGTGATTGAACATAGCGGGAATTTCCAGGGATGTCCTGCAGGGTCAACCGTATTGCATACCTTAGCGAAAGCGCAAGGTAATGTTCTACTATCGCCTAAAAATTAAAATTCCAACATTTTATCGAATAAAATCGTATCTAGCAATCATATTATACATATAAATGATATAAAAAGCACATTGTTAGAAAGATAAATGATTGTTGAACTTATTAATAATTTTTATAAATCGATTAATTGCTATTTTTAAATAAAAAAAGGGTTTTAGTGGCTTATGGTGTGGATTTATCATGTCCCTGTGGCTTGTAAACACTATAACTTTTGAAAATATCAATTGTTTAACTCAATCTATTTTTTTAATCTCTTCATCTATCATGTGGGAAGCCACTGAATGTAAATGGCAGTGTAATTTTGTTTTGTTTAGCTATAATTAATTTTTTTCGGCTCCAAAATGGCGAAATTTTCGTTGATTTGGTTGCCTCGTATATAAATTGTTTCTGTAAATGGGGATCAACAGCCACAGAGTAGTTTAGTTCACAGAGTACCTTTGTATTAAGTTTAGTTCGGCTTCAGTCGCCGTTAATGTGCTCTGTGGTCGCCGTCGTGAGTGGACATTGTTTCGGTTGTTTTCAGCGGCTCAAAAAGATCGCTGTACAAATACACAATATTCGAATAACCAAATTTCTTAAATACTTGATTATAATAATAATAAGAGATTTTTTTATTACAATATTTAAAAGCACAGAATAAATAATAGTAGTACTTACTAAAAGTAAGTAGTATAATTTTTTTTGTCATGGGTGACATTTTCATGCTTTTCGAAGTTGTCGAAACCGATAGGGTTGTCGAAATGTAAATCCAAGATGGCGGCCGCAATAGGTATCAATTTTTTCATCATGGGTGTCATTTTCATGGTTTTCGAGGGTGCTGAAGCCGATAGTGCTGTCGAAATGTAAATCCAAGGTGGAGGCTGCAATAGGTATAAAATTTTTCATCATAGGTGTCATTTTCATGGTTTTCGAGGGTGTTGAAGCTGATAGTGCTGTCGAAATGTAAATACAAGATGGCGGCTGAATTAGGTACCAATTTATTCATCATGGGTGTCATTTTCATGGTTTTCGAGGGTGTTGAAGCCGATAGTGCTGTCGAAATGTAAATCGAAGATGGCGGCTGCAATAGGTATCAATTTTTTCATCATGGGTGTCATTTTCATGGTTTTCGAGAGAGTTGAAGCCGATAGGGTTGTCGAAATGTAAATCCAAGGTGGCGGCTGCAATGGGTATCAATTTTTTCATCATGGGTGTCATTTTCATGGTTTTCGAGGGTGTTGAATCCGATAGTGCTGTCGAAATGTAAATCCAAGATGGCGGCTGCAAAATATATCAATTTTTTCATCTTGGGTGTCATTTTCATGGTTTTCGAGGGTGTTGAAACCGATAGTGCTGTCGAAATGTAAATCGAAGATGGCGGCTGCAATAGGTATCAATTTTTTCATCATGGGTGTCATTTTCATGGTTTTCGAGAGAGTTGAAGCCGATAGGGTTGTCGAAACGTAAATCCAAGGTGGCGGCTGCAATGGGTATCAATTTTTTCATCATGGGTGTCATTTTCATGGTTTTCGAGGGTGTTGAATCCGATAGTGCTGTCGAAATGTAAATCCAAGATGGCGGCTGAAGTTGGTACCAATTTTTTCATCTCGGGTGTCATTTTCATGGTTTTCAAGAGTGTTGAAGCCGATAGTGCTGTCGAAATGTAAATCCAAGATGGCGGCTGCAATAGGTATCAATTTTTTCATCATGGGTGTCATTTTCATGGTTGTCGAGGGTGTTGAAGCCGATAGTGCTGTCGAAATGTATTTAAACTACTTTAATAATTCCGTATAATCATGTTATACGTAAGTTTTTTAATGCGCTTAAGGTATGCCCAATTGGATTTACCAATATATTTTTTTTTAACTATTAATAGGGTAGGGTCACTCTTGACCTCCATCTGACCCGAGAACAAAAGTGAGGTCTACGATGGAGCGAGTTTGCCCAGGAGAAGCCTATTAACACGCACCTTGAAGGGGTCCAGGTTATATTTACTCGGAAAAACAGACGCCGACAGGGCATTCCACTGCTTGGCTGTGCGTATTATAAAATATTACTTAATAGCACTTAGTGCGAATATTCGCATTGTCAACCAAGTGCGCCTGCTGCACATCGCGGGTCTTGGTATTTTACGTCTGTCGTAAACGAGTGGAAGTCTAGGATTTTTCTGGATTTTTTTATAGCATAAGGGTGACAAACGAGCACATAGTCCACGTGATAATAAGTAGATGCTAAGATCCATATATATCTACATATATCATCGATTAAGAATTAAATTGCGTTGTCACCTCTGAGGACTAAAACGGAATATCTAGTTATAGTTATCCTATTTCACGATGAAGGTTTGACTTTGGTTGTTGCTAGCCCTGCACATACACATTGTGTTATGGTGGCCACACACGGTCAGTTAAACTGATCAGTTTAACTCATGTACATCCAAAAACTGTCCGTGAATGTGAAATCTTAAGTTGAAATTTTTAACTGACGGCAACACACGGATTTTATTCGGGCGTGCTGTCAGTTAAACTGCTCCGTTGAACTGACGTACATCCAAAAACTGATCGTGAATGTGAAATCTTAAGTTAAAATTTTTAACTGACGGCAACCCACGTATTTTTCCGGGCGCACCGTAATCCGCTGGCTTCAGTTCGTTTCCATTATTGGTAAGTACATACATTCTTAGTAGCTTTTATATATATTTTATAATTTTTTATAATATTTTTTTAAGATTTTATATTAATGATTTCTTATACTTACGCGAACACTACACATTTAAATAAAACTAATTTTACGGATTTTATCGCGTATATTAACATATTTTACATTCCCGACGTTTCAAGCACTTTACAGCACCCATGGTCACGGGGGGGGGGGGACTGAGGTGTATGACGTCCCAATGTCATAGTTAACCACGGCTACCTCCAGATTAAAAATTATTAATTTTTGTTCCGATCTACGCAGTATGAACTTACAGTATCATGAAGTCATGCAGTTGTATGCTTGGGTTGGGATTTAATTTTATTAATTATGGGATCCCAAGCAGATGGTAGCACCCAGCCATCTTCTCTATTGAAATTAGGATGTTTTTTGATTTCAATAGCCTCGCGAATCATCTTTGGAAGGAATCGGTGTTCTTTAGCGAGGATTTGTGGTCTATCAACTCTAATGTAGTGACGGGAGCGATCCTGTACGTGTTCACAGACTGCAGACTTCCCGGAGCGTCTATTTTTCACATCAGCTATGTGTTCTTTAACGCGGGTTTTTATGGATCTTTTAATTTGTCCTATATAAGAGAGACCACATTCACAATCCAGCTTGTACACTCCTGCATCTTGCAGAGGAATATTACACTTGACTGATGGTAAAAACTGACTAATCTTCTTCGGCGGCTTGAAATATGTTTTAATGGAAGCACGCTTCAAGATGTAGCCAATCTTGTCAGTGTCACCTCTGACATATGGCAGTACAGCAGGCACTCGCTCGACTGTGGCCGGTTTAACTCGTTCACTGTGACGTAGGCGCGGGACCCGAAGCTTATTGTCGTGCAAAACTTGCTTGACGTGTTGGAGCTCGGCGGCCAGGTGTTTACTGTCACAGGTCCCTCGTGCTTTCTGAAACAAAGATATATCCACGGTAGCTAACTGTGAAGGATGGTGGTGAGAATCACCGTTTAAATATATATCTGTATGGGTCTTTTTTCTATACACAGTGTGACTCAAGGTGTTATCAGGATTCCGAATGACTAACACATCTAGAAAAGCACTCCGAAAGAGACACTCCGAAAAATTAAATCTAGACGTAAAATCGATAATACCTACGTGTGCTAAACCACTGAAGTTGTATGGGTTGCCAAAAATACACAAGCCCAATGCTCCACTACGTCCTATAGTGAGCCAAATCGATTCACCAACTTACAGATTGGCTCAACACTTAGTGAATATACTCTCACCGCTCAGGGGACATACAAGAGCACACACAAAGGATTCCTACCATTTTATCAGCGAGGTGAAAGACCTACATCTGGCAGACAATGAAACTGTGGTTAGTTTTGATGTGCGGCACTAGATAGAACGGTCGTTTTTAAACTCATATGAAAGGGCTCATAAAGACCTAGATGACTGTTATGACCTCACCTTTCTGATGGTGTTATCCGAAGGTGGATATAGGATCTCAGTAACGGCACTTGATAGAAGGATCGTGTTTTAACTCATTTGAAAGGGCTTATAAAGACCTAGGTGACTGTTATGACCTCACCTTTCTGATGGTGCAATCCGAAGGTGGGTATAGGATCTCTATGACGGCACTAGGTAGAAAGATCGTTTTTGAACTCATTTGAAAAGGTTTATAAAGACCTAGTTTAATGTGATTATATTACCTTAATGATGGTGAATAAAGAAGGTGGGGTAAAAGATCTCAGTTATGCCACTACGAAACACCATCGTGTTTGGGCTCATTTGGAAGGGCTCAAGAAGTAACTACATAAATAATATAAATATAATGAATAGTACAAACAGTATTATTACTCACTTTATAATGTTTTTAGGCAATTAAAAAGCAGCAAATTCCTAAGCAGGTACAAAATTAGAAATCGACCATATATTTTACAGCAATAAAAACCAGAAGACGAAAATATCTGCGTACTTCAAGAAAACCTACAAGCACCATTAACACCAATTCCTATAAATAGCCAAGTTACCTGTACGCAGTATTTAGAATTCAATGATTTTTGACTGATTTATTACACGAATACTACACATTTAATAAAACAAACTTTACGGATTTTATTTTGTTCAACTTATTTTAATTCGTGACGTTTGGGTGCTTCAACTTTATTTTAGTATGTAACACGTCGAGAGCTCAATTAGATAAACATAGAAAGCTAGGCCATCCTAACTATTTCCGTTACTGAAAACCGATAAGCATTATCTGGTCATCATAAGACTCATCATCAGATTTTCATTCAGAATGTGCCCATGCCCACGGATTTTTTTGGGTTCACCGTAACCGGAGTGCAAGTTAGTATCAGTGGGGTGTCTTCCGCTCTACAGATAGCTAATTTAATAAACTGATAAAAATAAATAACACATTTGTTAAATAAATAAAATTTACCATAATGAATAAAACCATCATAATATCTGACCCATTTCTTAAAAATATCTTAATACTGACCATATCATGAATAAAAATATCTTTTGAAGTGTTACTATATAGGAAACGTTATTTATATACATATATACGGAACGGATTTCATTTCTCGATCGATGGAGCCGCACCCGTGCGCGTTTAGTTGGCGTGACTCCTATAAATTAAAAATATCATTTCCTATCTATTAACTACCTGTTCCCTGCGACTTTCCGCGTGTAATTTATTACGATTGGATTTCATGAGTTTTAATTTTATTTTGCACGGAACCCTAATTCTTTTTCTAAATTAAAATTAGCCTAAGTTCCTCCATATAATATCAGTTATCTGCCACAGAAAGTCTCGTTTAAATCGGTTCAGCCGATTCGGAGATTAGCCGGAACAAACAGACAGACAGACGGACGGACAGAAAGAAAGATAGACAAAGATTTTAAAATTGTGTTTTTGTTATAAGTACCTTATGTACTTTCATATGCATTTAGTAAAAAACTGTTATTTTGACATTACAAATAGATACTTTAATTTTATTTATTTGTGTAGATATACATTAATAGACAGGAAATGCTATTAAATAAGATTTAGGTATTATTAAATATCATTTAATTTATCTCTATATATTATGATATTTTATAGCAGTCACGAAAACCAAACGGCCACGGCCACGCCCCACGTTTTAACTAGGACTGTTGATAAAATATCGATATATCGAAAAATCTATTTTATTATTTAGAAATAACGATATTTATTTTTAATATTTTGACGACATATATTGAAATATAAGTTTCATATTGAAATATAGATACGGCTGTCGATATATTAAAAAAAAATATTTTTTTATTTTGTCACGTAAATCATTTAATCTACAACACCATCGTAAACTTAAATCCTAATCCTTGATGGACCCAATCTATTATACTTTATTTACACTATATTATCTTTTTCATTTTTCCCCAGTTTATTTATTTGCCTATTATCTTAAAAAGAAATGTAATTTTGTAAAGTATATCTCTGTTCTACTGTCTACTTTACTTACTGTGACTTTTGGCAGGAGCTTGACTATTGACGGATGGTTTTGCTCCTGTTTTATCGTTTAAATAATCGTTTGAAGTGGATTTTTATCAAAGTGATGCGATTATGTGTATTAAGGGTCTGCACATGTGAGCTATCAGAGAAAACGACGAAATAAGTGCTTCGATGTTGGTATAAGCCTCAAGTTATTTTAGTCGCTTAGGCGTCTTATGATTTACTTCCGTGCTATCAGCAATAGCTGTTAAATACTTGATTTCTTCAGCTGCATCCAAAGCATCTGAACGAATTACTTCTACAATCAATCTTTTAGTGCCCAATAATTGGAGTACTGAAACAGCTGAACAACGAGTATTTTTGAAAACTCTTACTGACAAATATTGGTAAACATAATTGTCTTATTTAAATTAAACAATAATTCAAGTTAAAGTTACAGCCTATATATGTCCCAATGCTGGGCACTCCTCAGCTGGGCAAGTCTCTCCTAACTTCTGAGAGGGTTTTAGGGTAACGTCCGCCGCGCTGCCCCAATGCGTGTTGGCGAACTTCACGTATTCTGAAATTTTTATTTTATTTCTCAGATATGCAGATTTCCTCACGATGTTTTACTTCATCGCCGGACACGTGGTAAATCAGCACTTAAAATTGCAATTAACAATTTCATTGGTGCCGGCGGGGATCGACCCCGGGTTGCTCGCGTACTGTTAAATTTACAGCGAGCACTAACTATCTGAGCTACGATGGCTCTTTAATAATTAGGTTATAGTTCTTAGTAATTATTTTATAAATTATTTTACTAACTAAGAACTATAACCTAACATTTTCATACATTAATAATTTATTATAAAAAAATATATAAATTATAAACTGTGTGAATCATTTTTAAGCAATAAGCATCAATATATCGCTTATGTTTCCGATATATAAAACTCCGATATTGATATATTTATAATTATCGATATAATATAACCCTAATTTGAACTGATCATTTGCAATGATCAGTTGAACTGACCGTGTGTGTCGAAATTTTTTTTGGATTAAATCCGTTTGAAATGATCAGTTGAACTGGTGTCAGTTTAACTGACCGTGAGTGGGGACCATTAGTGTGCGTAGGCCTCGGGAGTGCTCAGCTTCACGATCGCGAGTCGCGCGAGTCGAACGAGTCGCAGTTACACACACACACACACACAAACGCGCATATCATACACGTCACTACTACAATCAAGGCGAAACCTTCATCGTGAAATAGAATAACTATACCACTAAAAAGGGGCGCCGGTTCTCTGCACTCACCAAACGAAACACAGCAGCATTATTCGGCCGATTCATATTGGTATCCATTTTTCCCGCAGTCACCTCTTACGGCACTCTTAGATAGATAGCTTCATTATCATAATTATCATCGCCATCATCACCATCATCATCACCATTATTTAAATTTAATTTAATAAATTACATAATAGCCTGAAGGCATTTGCTCCCAGTCAGTAGTAAGTTTTACACGTGGTAGAGCCATGCTGCACCTATATTAGTAGTATAGTTGTAGCACGAATGGGTCGGCTCGACTGGGGAAGGACCACGCTCTCACAGAATATCAGCGTAAAATGGCAGCTTGACACTGCTGTGCTTCGTATGGTGAGTGTAGAGAACCGTAGACCCATTTTACTGGAAAAGAGGCATTCCATCTTAGTCCTCACGGGTGACGACGCATCTGCATTTTGATTCTGTATTGAGGATAGATGTAGATGTCTATGGGTCACAGCAACCACTTACCATCAGGTGGACTGTGTGCTCGTTTGTCACCCTATGCTATAAAAAAGTAAGAATGTATTCCTATTCGGTATTCCATGTGTTCTTTAAATATTGTTGATCGGTGTTTAAATCTTGTTTACGAAGTTAAGATGGCGGGATTATTCATTCTCAAATCCAGTCTACTTAGGCATGATTGATAGCTGGCTTTAAGGATCAGAATATTGAGAAGAATTACGTCTTCTGCCCAGACCCTTTTAAATTACTGCTGTTTTTAACATTTGTTCAGGACTATCACTTGATTTATGGATGTAGTAAATACTTTAGTATATCTAGGCACTTAACGTTGCTAAGTGTTGGCAATGTGATTTCTACTGATACTGTGACTGATATTCGAAACAGCCCTAGTGTACACCGGTATATGTTTTATAAATGTAAGTGACAAACGAGTACCCAGCTTACCTGGTGGCCCATAGAAAAATTAATAATTAGAATAATAAAAAAAATGAACAAAAGAAATTATTTTATAAAATTTTAATTATTTATATTGATTTTAATTTAAAAAAATCAAATATGCTTTATAAAACTTCCCTAATATGTAGTGTTAAAAGTGGAAAAAATAATAACAAGAAAAAGCTATTTGTGGCGAAATTTCCCTGAGATAATGAAAGAATAACCACCTAACCTAATGAAGAAAAAAAATTTTGGGCCATTATTTGTAGTAATGTCCTCCCAGCCGAATTTTAATCACGGACGCTAGTATATCCTTTTTGTAGCTGTAAAAGGGGAGATTATACTTACTGTCCAGCTCCTATGATAAACAGCGTGATGATATATATTTATTCTAACAGTTTGTATACAAGTTATCTACGAAGGACGGGATTCTACACTAGACTATACACACTAGAGAATAGAGTCTCTAAATCTCATAGTTCGATTGGATGACAATCCGACACGACCGCAGAGAGTTCAGGTGCGAGCAACAGTTTAACGTGCTTTCCGAGGCACGGGGGTGTAACACCGCCAACTTTCTGCCTCCAGAATGCTTCTGAGAATTTCTTGAAAGAAAATTTTTTTACACATTATTTAGGCCGGATCGAGAATTTGAATACGTGACCAAATGATCTGCAGCGCTTGCGATAACAAAACTAACGACGTACTTATTAGCAGTGATAGGTAGATATACTTAAAAACTATATTATCAATCAGGGTTGCTTACTTTCTATCTGTTCAAAAAAAATTAAAAATGTGAAATGAGTGAAATTAGTTGGCAATGAAGACTAGGCACATGTACCAATTGAAAAGCTTTTTAATATGTAAAAATATATTTGTGGCAAACATTTCAAATCCGCAGATTTAAAAAAAAAGAATACACAACTATAATTAACTGCTATTCCATCATCGGACTTGAAGCTTCCACAATAATGTGAGGACATGTTAATTAGATCTACTAGTTCTTATTTTCTTATATTTTCTTATTTTTAAAACGTTACCCCCACACTAGGATTTTCTCCTGTTCGTGGAGGCAGGTTACAACCATAAATTGCACGAGGACCAACATCCAGACCCGGAACAATTATTTGTAGGCCATACAAATACTTGATCCGTGCGGAATTCGAACCCGCGGCCCCCAGCGCATCAACTCATTGCTAAGCCACTGCGCCACGGAGCCGTCGTTAGTTAGTAGTTAGTTAGTTTGTGGATTAGATTTCCCTTTATAAAGTAAAAGATAATATCCCTCTAAAGTAAAATTTTCATAAGAATCAGATTATATAATTAAACCCTAAGTTATTTGTACTCACCTGATTATAAATGCTAGTTACTGTTTTTTTTTTAATTCATCTACAACAATTAGCAACAACGAGCACTATTTTTGAAAGCGACTATTAGCATCTACGCCTACTTTACTCATGTGATATTAATAAGCGATATCTCTGAGTAATAAGTACATCTGTGAAGAAGCCTAGCGACTTGAATACATATATACATACATAAAAACTCATGCCTGTCACCCAGAGGGGTAGGCAGAGACTACAGACTTCCATTTGGTGCGATCCTGACACAACTCTCTCGCTTCCTTTACATCCATATATCTACGCATACACGCTCGTCGGTTAAAGGTACTCCTAATCTGGCCCATTTTTAATGTATCGCCGATTTGGTCGATAAAACTTCGTCTAGCGCGCCCCTTCTCGACCCTGCCGTTCACTTCTGCAACATAAATTTGCTTTGTCACTCTTTCCTCGTTCATTCTTTCTACATGACCAAACCACCGAAGCATTCCTTTCTTAATCCTTGTCACAACGTCATCTTGCAAACCACACTTTTCTCTTATCACACTATTTCTCATCCTGTCATTCAGATTCAGCCCTAGCATACTCCTTAAGGACCGCATTTCTAGAGCATTTATTCTACTCTCATGCTTCTTCTGCCAGACCCAACTTTCACTACCATACATTAAAGTAGGGGCTAACACAGCATTATGAATCGCCATACGTGCCTTATTTGACACATTTTGACTCCTCATAATAGTGTGTAGAGCCCCATTCACTCTATTTCCTGCGTTCACTCGTCGTTCTATATCCTTATCATATCTACCATCCCTGCTAAATAAACATCCCAAATATACAAACTCATCCACTTGCTCAATCAACTCACCTTCTTTTCTTATTTCACATAAAGTTTTACTTTCTTCTCTTTCAAAAACCATAACTTTCGTCTTACTTGCGTTCACTTTCACACCCATTTCTTTCAATGACCAATTCAATAAAGTAACCATCATTTGCAACTCGGCCGCCGAAGATGCAAATATGACTTGATCATCGGCGTACAAAAGGCATTTGACGGTTGACTCACCCATTCTCAACCCACATTCTTCAACTTTCAAAGTTTGCAAACAACTTTCCATAAATAGGTTAAACAGCCACGGGGAAGCCACACATCCCTGTCTGACACCTTTATGAATGCCAAACCAGTCCGAGTAAACCCCGTTGATCCTGACACAAGCACTAGAGTCCCTGTAAAGAGACATCAATGCCTGTATCAAGTTAGCGCTCAACCCAAATGAGTTCAGTGTTTGCCATAACACATTCCTGTCCACTCTATCATAAGCCTTTTCCAAGTCCATGAACGCACAAAAAACTTTTTGGTTTTTGGCCAAAAACTTCTCCGCTATCATGCGCATGGAAAATACTTAATCCGTACACCCCATCCCCTTTCTAAATCCAGCTTGCACATCCCAAATTTTTCCATCAGTTTCTTCCATAACTCTTTCAATTAACGCCTTAGCATACAGTTTACCCACAATGCTAAGCAAGCTGATACCACGGTAGTTTTTACAGTCCTGCTGCGAGCCCTTTCCCTTGTATATTGGGACTATAACGGCTTTGCACCAGTCTTCCGGTACCCGCTTCAATTCCCAACACAAATTAAACAAGGTGTACAGCAGGCCTGTAACCACACCCTCTCCAGCCCTTAGCATTTCGAGTGATATTCTATCATATCCGGCTGCGTTACCTGCTTTCATGCTTTTCATTGCTTTCGTTATTTCATCTACACTTATCTCCCTACCTCTCTCCACTTCTTCCGGAATTTCTATTTCACTTACGTCAAACGACTCTTTACTCTTAAACACGCTTTCAAAGTATTCCTTCCATCTCTTTAAATTTGAAACTTCAACATTCAGCATGCAGCCATTCTCGTCTCGTACAGCATTCATTCTAGGCTGTTTTGCATTTCCCCTGGCAGTCCTTACGAGCTTCCAGAACATTTTAATATTTGCCTGGAAGTTATCAGATATCCTTCTATCATTCTTATCTATCCTTTCTTGCTTTTTCCTTTCAACAACTTCTTTTACTCTCTTATTTATACGTCTAAAGTCTGCCTTTTTTCTTTCAATTTCATCATTCATACCGCCAGAATTACCAGCTTTAGTTGCTAGTAAATCTAGCCATGCTCTCTTCATTCTTTGCTTCAACTTCCACCCGTACCTCATCATCCCACCACAACGTATTACTTTTCCTTTCATTCGTTCTCTTACTTACACCACATGCTTCGGTGGCTGCATCCACCAAAACTTTCTTAACATTATTCCATACATTCTTCAATTCTAAATCATTCATATATAATTCATTCAAACCACTTATGTTTTCCCTCAGTCTGCATTTATACTTCTCTTTCACAACTTCATCTTGTAACCTCTCTATTCTTATACGCTGTAACACAGTGGTAGATACAGATGTGTGATGCCGCCAACGTTTGAATAGACCATTAATTTGGCATAAGACCAAGTAATGATCCGTCCCTACGTTGGACCCCCGGTAAACCCATGGGTTTTATCTACCACTGCGCTTCTCATTCTTTCATCCACAATTATGAAATCTATCATGCTTCTATCATCCCCTCTTTCCCATGTATACATGTGAATCCTCTTATGGCGAAAGAAAGTGTTCGCCACAAAAAGATTCTTTTCCACACATACGGTGAGGAGGTCTTCACCATTCTCATTTATTCTTTCATTGCCAAACGTCCCTAATATCCTTTCATAACCAGACCTCTTGACCCCAACCCTTCCATTAAAATCTCCTAACATAATAATATTTTCATTTTCCTTACATTTCATCAGCACCAGCCTTACCATGTCCCAAAACTGCTCTCGGATATAAGTGGGCTTAGACATATCTGGGGCGTACACCCCTAGTACAAACAACTTCTTTAAGCCCACTTTCATTCGTATCCAAAGCAGCCTTGGGCTTACACATGCATACTCTTTTACACATTGACCTATTCTTTCTGAAAGGATGACACCGACTCCCTAGCATGCCCGCTCGGTCTCGTCTACTCCAGACCAGTAAGCGGTATACATGCCATGTGCAGTGACATCTCTTCCCTTTCGTTTCGTCTCGTTTACACATAACACATCTATTCCTCTATCATTCATCATTTCACATACTTCATCCATCTTATCATTCATTGCTCCACATACATTCAGCGTAGCCAGACGGGCCTCCGCAATCCACTTCTCACCCCTCCGGGAGACAGGACGTGACGGGTGGCGAACCTCGTCGCCGGTTTTTCTCCCGGAGATTCGTCGCACCCCTGTTCCATTAAAGGGGCGCCGGGAACTCGGGGCCATTTCTTTTTCTACTTGGCTCATGGTGCGAACTAAGGGGTGGTAGATTTTACGCCACTACCATCCGGCGCGGAGCCAAGTCTATCCTATCGGCTTTGTCGCTCGTTTAGCACCACCCGAGGGATACGTGTAGGGTGGGCCTAGGGTTAGGTGGTCGAAGCCTACGGACGCGAGCGACTCATATAGTCGTAGACTTGAATATAGTATTTATTTTTAGAATAAGGGTGACAAAAGGGCACACAGTCCACCTGATAGTAAGTGGATGCTGAGGCAGATAGACATCTACGTCTATCCTCGATTAAGATTCAAAATACAGATGCGTTGTCACCCCTGAGAACTAAAATGTAATGCCTCGTTTCCAGTGATGAGAGTCTCCGCTTCGCTACACAAAACACAGCAGCATTTACCTGCTATTTTACGCTGGTAATATGTGCGAACTGTGCTGGGTGGTCCCACCCCAGTACAGCCGACCCATTTGTGCTTCTTTTTTTTTCTTTTTTGTTTCTAAAAAAAGTTACCCCCACACTAGGATTTTCTCCTGTATCGTGGAGGCTGTTTACAAACACAAATTGCACAAGGACAAACATCCAGACCCGGAACAATTATTTGTAGGCCATACAAATACTTATTCCGTGCGGGATTCGAACCCGCGCCCCCCAGCACAGCAACTCATTGCTAAGCCACTGCGCCACGGAGCCGTCTACAAACATAATATAGCCATGGGTCTATCAACATACAGAACAAACATCCATACACATTTTTTTTTATAGGATAAGGGTGACAAACGAGCACACAGTCCACCTGATGGTAAGTGGTTGCTGCGGCCCATAGACATCTACATCTATCCTCTATTACAAATCAAAATGTAGATGCGTTGTCACCCGTGAGGACTAAGACGGAATGCCTCATTTCCAGTAAAAAGAGCCTCGGGCCACCTGCACTCACCAAGCGAAACGCAGAGGTAAACCTCTATTTCACGCTGGTTTTCTGTGAGGTCGTGGTACCACCCTGGTTCGAGCCGGCCCATCCGTGCGACAGCAAAAGCTGCCGCGTGGCTCTACCACTATTAAAACAAGCACAAGCTTGTACAAGGACAAGCATACATGTAGTGTTTGCATATATATAGTATAGAGTAAATATTTGTTATTTACTAATAATTTACCATGCACAAATACACAAACATACATTTATATATAAGTCACTGTCTCGAGCGCACCGCGTCAGTTACACGAAAGCCTCGGGCGAGAGTGGACGTGTTTAGTTAAGTGCGTGCCGAGCCTGTATTACACTACAGTGATTAGAGAAGATAGCATGTCGTGTTGCGACAATTAAGAACAAAAAGAATCTAACCTAAGAGCAACAAAACAACAAAAATACAACAAAAACAATTAATATATTTAAGATTCAAAATTATTTACAATTTTATATAACAAAAATGGAGTATGAATATGAGGATGGATGATGCGATTTACAGATTATTTAAAAAAAAAGTAAATAAAAAAAGAGATTAGTGCCGAAGCTGAGTCGGAAGATCCAAGGTGTGCTCTCAGCGCCTGGAACGAGCACGCACGGCGTAGGTGAGAAGGCGTGGGCGTCTCTAGGCGACGACCTCCGGTGAATGTGGTAATTGCAGGATCCGGCGATTTCAGGCCAGACAGGGGCTTGCAGGATCCTCGGCGGCTTCAGACATCACAGAAGCCTGCAGGATCCGGTGACTGCAGGCGGGACAGAGGTTTGCAGGTTCCGGTGACTTCAGGCGGAACCGAGGTTTGCAGGTTCCGGCGACTCCAGGTAGAACAGAGACTTGTAGGAACCCGGCGACTTCAGGCAGAGCAACGGGTTGTAGAGTCCAGCGACTTCAGATAGAGCAGAGGTTCGTAGAGTCCAGTGGCTTCAGGTAGGACAGAGGCTTGCAGGATCCCGGGGCAAAGCGGCCCCGGGATAAGGCCTTTAGTAGATGTTTCTCGTTTGAGAACTGAAGCGAGACTGTCCCGTATTCTCCAATTGTTTGGCTTTTATACCTTTTTAGAGAGAACGAGAAATTATTTAAATTAAAAGGAAATTTATTGTAAATGACCTAGAGCAAAAGAGTATTTATGTGAAAATATCGAGATAAAACATCATATCGGTAACGAATTTGAATAAAAATTGCCATGACAACCATATAAATAATGGTTGCCAGAAATATAAATTTTTAGTTTTAGGTATATAATTGGAAAACCATTACATTTAAGTAAGAAATGAGATATAATTCACATAGGAAAAACTTATGCACGGCTGCGTGCATGAAGCCTGAAATTGTAGAGTTACAGAGAATTCAATAAAAGACCATAAAAGGTAAAACTTCATTGACAGCTAGTTTAAAAGTACTAAATAGTGTGAAAATACGAAGTAAAATGATATGTTATTTTGTAAAAACGTTACAGGATCCTATAGAAATAAAGGTGATGCAAAATATAAATGCAAAAAATCAAAAACAATGAAAAAAATAGTATAAAGTAATGCAAAACATGAATGCAGAATATCAAAGCAGAATGAAAAATTAGTGTACAATGAAATGTAAGTTGCATAACACTACAAGCAGACAATACAAGTGGCGACGAGGAAAAAGATAAGTACCTATTTGGTATAAAGATATAATCAAAAATAGGTTAGCAATGTGCAACTATTAGCAAGGCAATTGTAAATTAATTTCTAGAGTACCCGCGAAAAAAAAACTGTGGATTATGAATTATGATTTATTGTTTTTAACCCTGTTATTATCATTTTAATTATTTATATAAATTATATGTTCGCATATGAACACGCTTATGGTGTGCGAAATTTATTTTCTTTATGTAGCAATGATAAAATAATGATTTATTTTAACATATGTCTATTAGCACAACCTTTATTTAAAATATTTTTGATGGAAAAATAGTAGATGTAACTAATCACTCCTCTCGATTCGAACCGAAATACAATGTCGTTAGCTAAATTTTAGTGGCATTTTACATGTAGGTGTGATATTTATCGCCTTTAATGAAAATACTATTTTACCGCTTTCAGGGCATATATGTCTTACAAAAAATAGTGGACCCTTCACGACTTCTGTAAATTGCATAGTAGGTAACTAGTAATACTGTAAATGCACATTATAGGTATTGAATTCACCCAAAGCCTAAATGGCACAGCAATGGAAGTAGTCGGTATAACAAATAAACCGAAAGAGAAGGGCGCGTGTTATGGAACATATTACTATCATGAAATTGAGTTTGGATACCAAGATACCAACCATTAAATTGGTGTTGGGTACTAAGATACCATCATTAAATTGAGTTTGGGTACTAAGATACCATCATTAAATTGAGTTGGGTACTAAGATACCATCATTAAATTGAATTGGGTACTAAGATACCATCATTAAATTGAGTTGAGTACTAATATACAATCATTAAATTGAGTTGGGTACTAAGATACCATCATTAAATTGAGTTGGGTACTAAGATACCATCATTAAATTGAGTTAAGTACTAAGATACAATCATTAAATTGAGTTGGGTACTAAGATACCATCATTAAATTGAGTTGGGTACTAAGATACTATCATTAAATTGAGTTGAGTACTAAGATACCATCATTAAATTGAGTTGGGTACTAAGATACCATCATTAAATTTAGTTGGGTACTAAGATACCATCATTAAATTGAATTGGGTACTAAGATACCGTCATTAAATTAAGATGGGTACTAAGATACCATCATTAAATTGAGCTGGGTATTAAGATACCACCATTAAATTGGAAGTTGGGTATTAAGATACTACCATTAAATTGGAAGTTGGGTATTAAGATACCACCATTAAATTGGACTTTGGGTACTAAGTTACTACCATTAAATTGGACTTTGGGTACTAAGTTACTACCATTAAATTGGACTTTGGGTACTAAGTTACTACCATTAAATTGGACTTTGGGTACTAAGTTACTACCATCAAATTGGACTTTGGGTATTAAAATACCAGCATTAAATTGGAAATAAAAATATAAGAAACTGTTTCAGTTTGCCCCTAAAATAATAATAAAAATGATACCGTTATCAGTTTTAATGTGATAGCACATCATGGCTCATGGCATCTCTACTAATCTATCTGGACGCAGCTGAAGTTACATCAGCACTCAAGGAAAGAGCTACGCTATTGTATTTTGGTGGCTCTGGGATACAAGAAATATTCTACAATTTACCGGTTGCCAATGTCGAATCATCAGAAACTGTTGATGCATTTAAAGTAGCCATAAAAAAACTCTACCAGTATTTTCAACCTAAACGGACCAAAGTTTATGAGCGGCATGTTTTTCGATTGCTAAAACATGAAAAAGGAGTAAAATTTGGGAAGTTTTGATAAGATTGCGTCAACAGGCCGAAAAGTGTGCATTCGAAAAGCAGGATGATCATCTCATAGATCAAATTGTGGAAAAGTGTAATTCGAAATTGCGCAAGAACCTTATATCTTACAAAACGTGGAAGAGTTAAAAAGCAAAAAAGTATATGCTTTTAATCAAATGTAAAGACCAGACAAGACATTATTACATATAGTAGTAACTCTCCTTTGGCAATAGAGGGTTCATTTGAAACTATACTCGAAGTCGATGGACGAAAGGAACACGTACAACCATTTACGTGATTTCGGGGGGTACTAGAGACCTGTTGGGTAAGAACACAGCAGTCCGTCTAGGTGTCTTAAAACTTGGTATCGGGATAAATCAAGTGGAGAGTACCGATCCCCATTAAAGAGAAGGTTGCAATCAAAATTAAGGAATCACTAAACAGTGATATAATTGAAGAAGTGCAAGGCCCGTCTAAATGGGTTTCACCAATGTTCCAATCATGAAAGAAAATGGTGAATTACGTTTGTGCGTAGATATGAGATGTACGAACGCCGCTATATTGCGAGAGAACCACCCCCTGCCTACTATGGACCATATTTGCCTAAAATGAAGAAAGCTAAATATTTTAACACATTAGACATAAAAACCTGTTATCATATACATAAGAACAGAATTGAAAGAGTACAAAAGATATTCCTAAGGTCACTTAACTATCGTAATAACATTACTAACGAATCATATGATGAATCTTTGCTTAGGTATAAATTGTTATCCCTTTGCAGTAGACGCAAATTGTTTGATATAATCTTTCTATATAAAATTTTGAATAATTTAGTTGACTCTTCTCTACTTCTCTCAAAGGTATCATTTATTGCTCGTGCTCGTCTTCCAGTGCAATCCTCACGTAAAATGTCACTTTTTGTTCCTCCGCGGTTACATAAAAAATATACTCGTAACTCATTTTATACCGTTCCACTGACATATATAATAAACAATTTACTAATATCGACCTTTTTAACACATCTCTCAATTCCTTAAAACAAACATTAAAAACCAATTTAAGTAAGGTTTGCAAGTGAGTTGTATTTTTTTTTCTCTTTGATATTTTTATGAACCTATGTGTTATGTAAATAATCGCTATAAAGTGTTACCATGTAACTTTCTTTTAATTTGTGTTTAACTTTTCGGCACTGTAGGTCAATTTTTAACGTATAAGTTGTTTTTATTTTATTTTCTTTTGTATATGACTGTTTGTTGCCAAAATAAATAAAAAAAAAATGCCATCCATTAAGTGGAAATTCACTCTGAATCCAGACGCATAACGACTTTTATAACCCCTAAAAGATTATATAGATATAAAAGAATAATGCTTGGAATTACCTGCGCTTCCGAGATTTTTCAGAAGATCATTGAAAGGATGCTGATAAACTGTGAAGGGGTCGTCAATTTTATTGATGATATCCTGGTATTCGGGAACAGTGAAGATGAACATGATGCATGACTAAAGAAAGTTCTACAAGTACTTAGTAAAAACAACGCCGTGCTGAATAGCAATCAATGCATATATAAAACGCAGGATGTGAATTTTCTGGGACACAGGCTTACACATGAAGGAGTAAACCCTTCAACAAGTACGTTGAGAGCATTATGAAATTTAGGGTCCCAAAGACCATAGAAGAACTCCAAAGTTTTTTAGGACTCTTAAACTACATAACAAATGGATACTTAACTTGGCCGCCATGGCAGAACTTCTGAAGCACCTGCTAAGACAGAAGATGAGCAAAAGGAAGAGCTGAAAAAACAATGGTCTGGGGAACAAGATAAAGCATTCCAAAAAACTCAAACGGATGCTCACGGAAATACAGATTTTAGGGTATTATGACGTCACAGATACAAGACAGGTGATAGCAGATGCTAGCCCTGTCGGACTTGGTGCTGTCCTACAAAATGATACAAATGTCCCTAGAATTATTGCCTATGGTAATCGAACTTTGACAGACTGCGAGCGCAGGTATAGCCAAACGGAAAAAGAGGCACTAGCATTAGTTTGGGGGGTCAAACATTAATATTTTTTTATTTGGAAAGCCTTTTGATTTAGTCACTGACCAAAGCCGCTAGAGATATTGTTCGGGTCTAAATCAAAACCATGTGCGAGGATTGAACGATGGGTACTGAGGCTACAGTCTTATTCATTCAAGGTTGTATACAAGCCAGGAAAACAAATATTGCTGATCCCTTGTCACGATTATGTAACTATCCTGATAACCCACCAAAAGGAAAAGACCAGCATGTGTACCAAATAGTGGAAAATTCTAGACCAGTTGCTATACCAATGAGTACCATTGTAGCATATTCAGAAAAAGACCAAGAGATTTACAAAGTGAAAAAAGGTGTGTATCAGAACGACTGTGACGATTCAATTAAGAGTTATAAATTTTTTGAAAACGAGTTGTTTCCACGATAGCATTCTACTTCGTGGAAATAAAATTGTAATACCACAGCAACTCTTCAAGAGTGTATTAGATGCTGCATAGGAGGCTCATCCAGGTATCGTAGCGATGAAGGGACGCTTGAGATTAAAGGCATGGTGGCCCCGTATCGATAAAGACGTAGAACAATAAGCAAAGGCCTGTAAAGTTTGTACGTTAGTGGGTTTGTCAAGCCCACCTGCACCAATGAAGAGACGAGAGTTGCCTGCAGCTCCATGGATAGATGTCACAATGGATCTAATGGGACCATTGCCAAGTAATGAGTATCTGTTAGTAGTGGTCGAATACTATAGTCGATACAAAGAAGTAAAAAATTACAAAAAACATCACAAGCTAACAGATTATTATAATGGTAAAAGAAATGTTCAGTAGACTTGGTAATCCTATTTCTATCACCGCAGACAATGGCAAGCAGTTCGTTAGTGAAGAGTTTCGATCTTTCTTCAAATAATGTAACATTAAGTTATTTAGTACTGTACCATATTGGCTTCAAATGATCGGCGAAGTTGAAAGACAAAACAGAGATATTTTGAAACGTCTTCGTATCAGCCAGATCGAGAGGAAGGATTTAAGAGAATGTTTGTGGGAGTATCTTCTAATGTATAACAGCACCCCTCCTTACAGTTACCGGGAGGTTACCGTCTGAACTGTTTTTTCAACAAAAAAGTAGGGATAAAATTCCATCAATAGGTGAAATAAATTACAGACAATCATTTGTATTCAGATATCAGGGATTGATACAAAATACTAAAAAGAAAAAGGAAAGAGTATGTAGGAAACGCAGAGCAACTCACTCAGATATAATACAGGGAGATAAGGTTTACGTAAAAGCAGTGGAAAAATCGAATAATCTTACAACAAATTTTAAACCGACGCCACACGTCGTAGAGAGTGCACGAGACGGTGACTGCACAGTACGCAACAGTGAAACGAACCAAAGTTTTAGGAGAAATTTGATACATTTGAAGAAAGTAGGAGGCGATTGGACGACTATTCCACCCGATCAGAATGAAAAAGAACAAAATCTAGAACAGGATAAAGAAGACGAAAATATGTAATAATTAATACAGACATCACAAGCTGCTTTGTGATTGTTATGAGTTATAACAAAAAAAATCTTGATAAGAAAGAGATGTAGTGTTTGCATATATATAGTATAGAGTAAATATTGTTCTTTGTTATTTACTAATAATTTACCATGCACAAATACACAAACATACATTTATATATAAGTCACTGTCTCGAGCGCACCGCGTCAGTTACACGAGAGCCTCGGGCGAGAGTGGACGTGTTTAGTTAAGTGCGTGCCGAGCCTGTGTTACACTACAGTGATTAGAGAAGATAGCAGACAATACAATACAGACACAGAATATTTATTTTATGGCATAGAAACACTTGTTCAGCATGGGACCGAACCCTCGGTCTTGTCGAGCCGCAGTCCAACGCTTAGCCACTGCGTTACGGAATCGTCATTTACTTTTTACTTAATTAATTACTAATATATTGTGTTGTATATTGTTTATTTATTATACATATTTTTGTACTTAACAATTGGGTATCAATCCCCACGCAATAATACAAACTTTTATGTTTTATTTATTTCTCATAAATTATTCAGAGTAGAGATCTGACTTTTATAATATAAAACATCTATAAACAATATATCGATAAATGTTATATCAATAAAATTATACGAAGTCAGATATTCTAGAGAACATTATTATTACTGTGACCTTTACGGAACCGCGAATGGTAAAAAGTAACAAGCCAAAGTCACTAAGTACTTAGGTTATATATATATTTTTAAATTTTTTTTCAAAATGAGAATGATGTCTTTTGACAAGTCAACCTGATGAATAATGATAGTTTTACTGATAACTAATAGTTTACTAAGGCTTTAGTTTGAATTTGCCCAAGATTACGTTAATATGATATTATATTTAAAATGGCTTTATGATTATAAATATATTCCATATTACACGGCCTCCATATCCCTTCTTCTTTAAATTTAAAGCAATTGAATTAAGCCAGGACGGGGCATGTTTGTCACGATTTCAACATTAATTCCATATTTTATATTTTTCTAGGATACGTCCCGATAGCTAATTGAACAGTGGAAATTAAATAAGCACAAATCAGACTCCGTCAAGTACTCGCGTGTTATTGAGCTTGTTACATATAGATGCCCCTTACAAAACCGCGAACTACGCGGCTACCTCATTTTCCCCACACAACGTTTCAACATTCCTTCCACGAGGCAGTTTTGCTGACTTGATGGAAAACTCGGTCGCCGTGGACTCACAATGATGCACGCGATGTCAACCGACATATCAGCTTTACCAGAAACCAATTGCAGCGAGGTAATTCTGCTAACCTGATGGGAAATGTAGCTGCCGTGGATTCACAGCGACGCCCGCGGTGTCACCCGCCAGTATTATATATACGAAACTCCACGATGCCAACACACTTCGTTCCTAACATCGGGCGGGGTGTAGGTTTAATTACATTTAATTAGTATTAGTTCTTTTAGATGTAATATCTTTTAAATTAAATTTAATAAAATTAATTTTGGTTTTTCTTGGGTTCGCCGGCGGCGACATCCATAATTAGCTCTCGGCAAGAAATAATAGTAATAGTTCTATAATTACTTTATAGTTAAATTTATAATATACAAAATGCAAACTATTATTAAGGAAAAGGTTTCTTTCCTGGACTTAAGTTTTCAAAGTAAAAACTTCTTTAGCCGTGTTGAGCGATTTTTATCTTTATCTGGTGAAAATCTTCAGAGCAAGGTTTGCATGGGGATATATTCCAGAACAATGGACAATTTTCAAAGTTCTATGTATACCTAAGGCTGGTGAAAAGACTATGCTTTACCAA
This sequence comes from Parnassius glacialis, assembly GCA_033319125.1. Taxonomy (NCBI): domain Eukaryota; kingdom Metazoa; phylum Arthropoda; class Insecta; order Lepidoptera; family Papilionidae; genus Parnassius; species Parnassius glacialis. The sequence goes on along the minus strand of JAVANC010000027.1, from coordinate 20,771,200 downwards.
AATCTTTTAGACCTAAAAGCCTATCCTGTTCTTTTTAATAATAATAATCTTGAACTAGGAATTACATCTATATCTCAGCAATCAGCGCCCTCTTCCAATTTTATGATACCACCTTTATTCTTAAGACATTGGAAAAGGTTATAGATAGATATATTAGGGATGTAGCTTTAGCTACGAGGCCTATATATTACAAACAGCAGAGACAAATCTACGGATATATCCCTGATCAGTGTTATTGACATGGACGAAAAAGCGCTGGAGGATAAAGAAATAGCTCTTTGAGACTTTCTAGATATAGAGGGCGCCTTCGACAGCAGCCCCACATCACTGCTGGTTGGAGGTTTGACATCTAAAAATGTTGATCCCACAACCATCAGGTAGATAATCAAAGATAAAGGCAAATATAGCGCTATTTCAAACTTCGATTGAGGTTGCAACTACAAGAGGCTGTCCACAAGGAGGTGTTTTGTGGGGTGCGAAGTCAAGTGTCAGAAGTCCTCCACGTGTGCCTGGTAGTTGCGGGTCCCTCTCGATACGTCTGGAGGGAAGAGCAGCTACTGGGCCGGTGCACCCTGGGCGCGGCGGTAATCTTCCTCGAGAAATGAGAAGAAATTCTTATTCCTTGGGGAATGCTACTGCCGCGGCTAATTATTCTGACATGGGTGGGGTCCGTCTCGGACCAACGGTGCGTTCCTCTGCGTGACCCTCTGATCAGCAGAGGGCATAGCAAAGGAGTGAGGGCGGGCTCGGTGTGCACTTACCCTGCCTCCGGGCAGACAGTGAAGGATTCATCCTTTGCTGTAACCGCCGGTCTCGTAATCCCATCGAAGTGTCGTGGATCATGTCTCGCGGCTTTGACAGGGACCGAGGGTCTTGGCTTAACCGCCCGGACCGCGAGGGAGAAAACCTCTATAAAAAGTTACCCCGAATCTCAAGCGGCGACGCACCGCGAGGGGATGGATGGCTGACGGGGTTCTATGAACAAATCAGTCGTTAGTGCGCTCCTCGCCAGGGTACCTGCAGACCCCCTGGCGAGTAATAAATCCTCTAAATCTGCTTACCTTGGTAAGGGGTCTCTGCCAAGGTGGACCTTTAATTCCCCCATACTCGTGGGTACAAAAAATGGAACATCAAATACAAAAAAACATAACCGCCGGCAACGGCAACGTAGAGGAGAGGAGGAACGATGCGGGGACAGAGTCCGACGCCGCATCGAGCAGCGTGGGAGGCTCAGAGAGCTCCCGACACGTGGGGCCTGGGACCGCGGAGACCAGCAAGTTCTTCCGCAAGCGGTCCAGGCGGGATGGCGACCAGGGGTCGGCATCCGGTGAAGAGGAGGTTTCGGCCCGGAAAATCCCCACCAACAGGCGGGGCGGGCTAAGAGGCAAGGGACGGAAGCTCTCTGCCAATCAGAGGGCCGAACGAGCGGCAAAGCTTGCCGAGGAGGGGCGCCACCCGGACGATACGGCTCGGGTCTCAGGCGAAGAGACGGATGCAACTGGCGGCTCCGAGGTGGAGCGTAAGGCCAGATTCGTAAAGGAGGTGGAGGCCGCGATCAAGGTCGTGGCCCACAAGCAAAAGGTCTCCTCGAAGTTAAAGGCCATTCCCGCGGCCTCCGCCTCCATCATGGCGGCTGCGGAGGCCAACTTTGTTGGGGCCGGGTCTAATGCGGACGAGGTGGCGAAGCTGCGGGCGGACGTGGCCCGCCTGACGTCCGCCATGGAGATTCTCCAGAAGGAGAATGAGAAGCTCCGCGCAGACCTGGCCAGTCTACATGAGCCTGCCTCTCGTGCGGCGCCCCAGACGCAGCGCCCAAGCCAGCCCGTGCCGGTGGAGAACCAGGTTCTTAACCTGGTCCGGCAGGAGCTGGCTGCCTTCCAGCACCGGTTCTCCATGCTGGAGGGCATCGTCCTGCGCCCCCCCCCCCCTAGGGGCAAACAAGACGGCGGCGAGGCCGGCAACGGTCTCGTACGCGGCGGCCACGGCTGCCGCATCCAGGCCGGGGCCGTCCAGCCAGCCCTCGGACGGGGCTGCAGTTGCCCCTCCCCCTCCTGAAAAGCCGGCTCCGGCAAAACCGATACCGGCTGAACCGGCTCCGGCTAAGCCGGCGATGGGAAAGAGAGGCAAGGCGAAGGCGAAAAAGGGCAAGGCGGCAGTACAGGTGGTGGCTGCGCCAGCCCCAGTGCCTACGGCGAATGGGCCAGCGCCAGCGGCAAGCCAGCTGCCGCTGCCGCCACCGCCCCCCCCAGCTCCCTACACCTCCCGCGGCTGAAGCCTGTTGGCAGGTGGTCGGGGACAAAAAGAAGGGGAAGAAGGCAGCCAAAAAGGCCAAGGAGCAGGAGCGGCAGCGCCAGTTCAGGGCGCGCAAGATCGCGGCTAGGCTCCGCGCCCTGAAGACCGCAGCTGTAGTGATTACACTACAGCCGGACGCGGAAAAGAAGGGCGTTACCTACCGCGATCTGCTCGCGAAGGCGAAAGAGGCGGTGGATCTCGGGGAGCTCGGGATCACTGGGGGCCTCCGGCTCAAAGTCACCCAGACGGGGGCCCGTATGCTGGAGATCCCCAGGGAATCCAGTGGCGCGACCGCGGACGCTCTGGCTGCGAAGCTCAGAGCGTCCCTGAACGCGGACGAGGCCCGAGTGTCCAGGCCCGTCAGATGCGCAGACCTGCGCATCATGGGTCTGGACGACTCGGTATCGGAGGAGGAGTTGGTGGCCGCCGTCGCCAGGTCCGGGGGGTGCACTACTGACCAGGTCAGGTCAGGCGCCATACGCCCGGACCAACAGGGTATGCATGCCGCCACGGTGTGCTGCCCTGTTACGGCGGCCAAAACCATAGTGGAGGGCCGAAGGCTTCTGGTGGGCTGGGTCTCAGCGCAGGTTAAGCTGCTGGAGCCCAGACCTCTGAGGTGCTACCGCTGTCTCGTGGGGCATCACGTGTCAGTGAAATGCGCCTCGGCGGTTGACCGCAGTGGCCTTTGCTTCCGCTGTTGTTAGCCCGGACACATATCGGCGACCTGCTGCGCCACGCCGCACTGTGATGCATGTGCGGCGACCGGCAAGCCAGCCGATCACTGGGCCGGAAGCAGGGCCTGCGTGCCACCCGCCAAGGCCAAGGCCGCGGGTAGGGGAGGGCCCTCCTCCGCCGCCACCGCCTCTATGGCCACCGCCGCAGCCGCAACTGCCGCCGCCGCCGCTGTCACTGTCGCCGCCGCCGCCGCCGCGACACCGACGCCCCAGAGGGGCGCCCCGTGGAGGAAGCTGAAATGGAATGCCCATAACGGCCCCATTAAGCTTCCTCCAGGCGAATATCAACCACTGCGCCTGCGCTCAGGATCTGTTGCTCCAGAGCATGGCACAGTGGTCGATTAACATCGCTGTGGTTGCTGAGCCGTATTTTGTCTGGCCTAGGGATGACTGGGTGGCGGACCTTAACGGCTCAGTGGCCATCATTTCTTCGGCCGCCGCTGGTACACCGACCCTTGAAGGTGTCAGGAGGGGTCAGGGGTGCGTAGCAGCACGGTTCGGGGAGTTCGTTGTTGTGGGGGTGTACTTCTCCCCGAACCGATCTCTCGCCGAGATCCATAACTCTCTTGCAGAGCTGAGAGCAGTCGTCGTCGGAAGCTATCCCCTCCCCGTACTTGTCCTCGGGGATTTCAATGCCAAGAACTTGGCTTGGGGTTCTCGTCGTACAGATATGCGGGGTAGGATGGTGGAAGACTGGGCTCTGGAGACAGGCCTGGTCGTCCTAAATCGGGGTTCTGTCCTCACGTGTGTGCGGATGCGGGGCGAGTCAGTGGTGGACATTTCGTTCGCAAGCCCCGCTCTGTCGTCGCGTGCCGTTGACTGGCGAGTCATGGAGGGGGTGGAGACCTACTCCGACCACCGGTACATCAGGTTTGACGTCTCCACCCAGCCCTCGAGCGCGCCAGTCCAACAGGCCCCGAGTGGTCCGCGTTGGGCGCTGAATCAGCTGGACCGGGAGCTCCTCCTGGAAGCCTCGATCGTGCAGGCCTGGGTGTCATCACCGGATAGGCCTGCCGACGTCAATGATGAGGCAGGGTGGTTCCAGGAGGCCATGTCCGAGATATGTGACGTGGCAATGCCCCGCGTCCGGCCAGGAAGCGCCCGGCGTCAGGTGTATTGGTGGTCACGTGAGCTGACGTGTCTGCGCGAGGCTTGTGTCGCCGCGCGGCACCTGTACGCCAGGCATCGCAGGCTCCGCATTCGTCCACCGAATGCGGCAGCCATTGAGGCGGAGCTGTACGAGGGATACAGAGCGGCGAAGACCGCCCTCCGGGAGGCTGTCATGCGGGCCCGGGATCGGGCCCGTGAGGAGATGCTGGAGACTCTCGACAGAGATTCATGGGGGCGCCCATACAAGATGGTGCGGGATAAACTCCGCACCTGGGCCCCCCCGCTGACGCAGAGTCTCCGGCCTCAGCTCGTGGAGGACGTGGTGAGCGCTCTGTTCCCTGCGCGAGGGGAACATCCGCCCCCGCCTATGGCTCCGCCACCTGCGATGCTGGAAGCAGACCACCAGGACGACGACGACGACATCCCGGAAGGGACCGGGGTAGACCTGAGAGTGGCGGTACGTAGGCTCAAGGCCAGGAATACCGCCCCAGGACCCGATGGCTTGCCTGGCAAAGCCTAGGTCCTGGCCTCGGAGGCTCTCGGGCCCCGACTGGAGGGGCTCCTAAGCGCATGCTTGGAAAGAGGCCAATTCCCGCTTCGTTGGAAGACGGGGAAGCTGGTCCTCATTCGGAAGCCGGGGCGCCCTGCGGACTCTCCGTCCGCATACCGGCCCGTGGTGCTACTCGACGAGGTGGGCAAGCTCTTTGAAAGAGTCATTGCAAACCGCCTCGCCGAGCACCTTGCGGGGACGGGGCCGGATCTTGCGGAACACCAGTTTGGTTTCCGCAAGAGGCGCTCTACGGTGGACGCCATCATGCGCATGAGAGCCCTCACGACGGGGGATGCAGTGGCCAGGGGGGTTGTTTTGGCGGTGTCTCTCGACATCGCCAACGCCTTCAACTCCATGCCCTGGAGCTGCATTAGGGAGGCACTCCGGTATCACCGGGTGCCGACCTATCTCCGTCGTATAGTCGGGGACTATCTGACGGACAGGGCCGTCATCTACCCCGGTCGCAACGGTGAGTAGAACCGGCGAGAGATGTCGTGCGGTGTCCCATAGGGTTCGGTTCTGGGGCCGCCCCTGTGGAACATCGGTTACGACTGGGTGCTGCGCGCCGACCTCCCTACCGGCGTCAGCGTAGTTTGCTACGCTGACGACACGCTGGTACTGGCACAGGGGGGGTCGTACGAGGCGGCGGCGGAAAATATGACACGCGGGGTTGCGATAGTCGTTGAGAGGATCCGGCAGCTGGGTCTTGAGGTGGCTCTGCACAAGTCCGAGGCCATGCACTTCCATGGCCCTCGGAACAGGCCACCACTGGGATCCTCAGTGAAGGTAGGAGGGGTATCCGTCGGCGTCGAGTTGACGTTGAAGTACCTAGGACTCGTCCTCGACGGCCGATGGAACTTCGTTGAGCACTTCCGACGTTTGGCTCCCAAACTGGAACGGACCGGGGCTGCCTTCAGGCGGCTCCTGCCGAACCTGGGGGGCCAAACGCCTCCTGCCGGAGGCTCTACGCGGGGATTGTGCGGTCCATGGCCCTTTACGGGGCCCCGGTGTGGGCGCGTGGTTTGGCGCGGCTTGCCATCCACCACCTGAACGCGCCCCAAAGGGTGGTCGCCGTGAGAATGGTTCGCGGCTACCGCACGATCTCCCGCGAGGCGGCGTGCCTCCTTGCCGGATTGCCGCCATGGGAACTGGAGGCGATAGTCCTCGCGCGCCTGCACGAATGGCGCACGGAGGCACTATGCCGGGGGGAAACCCCGCTGCCGCGGCAAGTTGTCGTGCACCGGACAGACTTCCGGCGTGATCTCATGGCGACTTGGAGAGAGCGACTGTCGCAACCCCGTGCTGGGCACGCCACTATAGCGGCGATAAGACCCCTCTTTGAGGAGTGGCTTGAGAGACGCCACGGCGTCCTCACCTTCTGCCTGACGCAGGTCCTCACCGGACACGGTGTGTTCGGGAGGTTCCTGCACCGAATCGGGCGGGAGGAAACGCCCGGGTGCTCCCACTGCGAGGATCGACCGGAGGACACGGTGGAGCACACCGTGGAGGTGTGCCTTGCTTGGGCGGAGCACCGCCGTGTCCTCGTAGCGGCGATAGGCGGCGGCGACCTCTCGCGTCCGGCCCTGGTCGAAGCCATGGTCCGGAGCGAGACGGAATGGGATGCCGTCACCACCTTCTGCGAAGCAGTGATGCTAGCGAAGGAGGTGGTGGAGCGGGAGAAGGAGAGAGCAGCAGCTTTCCTTCCCGGCCGCCGCGGGAGACGCTCCGGGCGTCGGGGGCTACGTCGTGGCCCCCGGCCACCGTAGGCGCGGGCCTGTGGATGGCGAGCAATGGGTAGCTCGCCGTCCGTCCGTCTAACGACGACAGGCCGTGTCGACGGCGCGTTTGTTCCACGCGCGCCTCAAAGAGCTGTCAGCATCGTGAAGGGGCCCGCAAGGGCCGACGCCTGCCGGGGCTGCGGGCTGTTCGAAAGAGATACCGCGGCTCCGGAACGTAAGGGCACTGAAGGAACACGGATGGTTTTTAGTCAGTAAAAGTCTGACACTCCCTTCCGCTCCACCCAGAGCGAAAGGCGTCATTTGATGATTTTCCATCCGCATAAAAAAAAAAAAAGGAGGTGTTTTGTCACCCCTTCTTTGGACTCTTACGGTTGACCAATTCTTGTACAAGATTTTTTTTTATAGGAAAGGGTGACAAACGAGCACACAGTCCACCTGATGGTAAGTGGTTGATGTGGCCCATAGACATCTACATTTATCCTCGTTTGCGAATCAAAATGCAGATGCGTTGTCACCCGTGAGGACTAAGATAGAATGCCTCTTTTCCAGTAAAAAGGGTCTCCGGTTCTCTGCACTCACCATACGAAACACAGTAGCATGAAACTGCTATTTGATGCTGGTATTCTGTGAGAGCGTGGTCCTTCCCCGGTCGAGCCGACCCATTCGTGCTACAACTATACTACTAATATAGCTGCCGCATGGCTCTATCACGTAAAAATGGCAGACCTTCGCATTGACATACTAGGTTATGCTGATGACCTTGTGATCATTACGAGGGGTTTTACCAAATTACTTTATCATTAATCATACAAAGAGCCCTAAACACCATAAATAACTGGTTTAGGGATGACAGTTTATTAGTTAATGCTGATAAAACTGTTTTAATACTTTTTTTGTTATAATTCTTTACCTTTACCAAAATGAGACGGTTGCACAAATTAGTCACACCAAAACTTAGTGGTAAAGAAGTATCATTCTCCACTGAAGTTAAGTATTTGGGCGTAACAATCGACCAAAAACTTTAACAGTGGTAGAGCCACGCGGCAGCTTTTGCTGTCGCACGGATGGGCCGGCTCGAACCGGGGTGGTATCACGACCTCACAGAAAACCAGCGTGAAGTAGAGGTTTACTTCCGCGTTTCGCTTGGTAAGTGCTTGGTGGCCGGAGGCCCTTTTTACTGGAAATGAGGCATTCCATCTTAGTCCTCACGGGTGACAACGCATCTGCATTTTGATTTGCAAACGAGGATAAATGTAGATGTCTATAGGCCGCAGCAATTACTTACCATCAGGTGGACTGTGTGCTCGTTTGTCACCCTTATCCTATAAAAAAAAACAAAAACTAACGTGGGACTCTCACCTTAGCAACGTATGTCATAAGACTAAAATTTACCTGCAGTCGTATGGTTGGAAACAACTGGGGCTTGCGTCCCAGTAAGATCCCATGGCTATACATCAGCATAGTGAGGCCGATTCTCACCTACGCCTCCACTGTCTGGTGTAATAAGGTCAACCAAAAGTTGACTGCGGACAGACTGAATAGTCTACAAAGGACTGCCCGCTTAATGGCAACTGGAGCGATGCGATCATCGCCTGGAGCGGCTTTTAATGTACTTCTATGCTTAGCGACCCTTGATCATTATTTAGACAAAGAGACGAGAGCTAGATTGTATAGGGTTAACGCCCAGCGTGGTTTGAGCTTGCTTTCCTTATATATTGAGATCTATGCTCGACTCAATTAAAGAAACACCGGTCTTATGCATGATCTCAGATATCATGCGTACACTGTACACTTTTAATAAAAAAGTATATAGTGGAACTACCCTCCAAAGAAGACTGGCTGAGTAGATAGGTCATCTGTGAAGTCGGTAGCCTTATGTGGTATACCGATGGGTCAAAAATGAGCCTCGTCTTAGGCTTTGAAATTTATGAGGAACTCCCCAAATTCAAACTTAGTATGCATTTGAGTAGATTCACCTCTTATCTTCCAGGTAGAAATTTTCACCATACTTCAGTGTGCGGAAATCACTCTGCATAACACTACGTCAACCATATAATGCTGAGATCAAAATTAGTGAACTAGAAATTAGTTGGAAACTGCGTGAACCGTTTAAACGCCCTGGGACGTAAAAACAAGGTCATTTTAAGAGATTCCGAGATTCCGGGTCATTGGTATTGTGGGCAATGAACTTGCCGTCAAGCTCGCACGGGAGGACTCAATGACTATACAATTTGGACTCGAGCCATTTTATGGAATCTCAACTATCCTAGCTCAATTGACACTTGAAACTGTTTGTCACAATAAATCACTTAAGATCTGGTCTGATACACCAGGATTAAAACATTCTAAAACCTTAGCCTTTGGCTTTTGATCGTGAATTCGCTTCAGAAGCTCTGGGATGAGGTAAAAATAAATTGCGCATTCTGGCAAGAGCCCTGACTGGACACTGTTGTCTTGAAAAGCACATGTCCATCCTGGGACTAAGCAACTCAAGGATGTACCGGTTTTTATCCTTAACGGAAGAAACGCCTCTGCACATCCTAACTGATTGCGGACCCTTAATGCGCAAACGTAACACTCATTTGAGAAACTATGTACTCCGCTCAGAAGAAGTGAAATTGCTCACAGCTCAGCAACTCCTTCTATTCGTTGAATGGTTTAGCAGTGAACTATAGCCATAGCAGCGATCACAATAGATCTTTTAGGTCGTAGTCATGCTGGTCTCTCTCTCTCTCTAGACCTGCATAGTTGCTCGCACATAATAAAAAAATGCAGTAGATACTAGTAAAATATAGCCGTGGTAGCTCAGCGCTCGCTGTAAGTTTCACAGTACGCAAGCAACCCGGGTTCGATCCCCGCCGGCACCAATGAAATTGTTAATTTCAATTTTAAGTGGCGATTTACCACGTGCTCTGCGGTGAAGGAAAACATCGTGAGGAAACCTGCATGTCTGAGAAATAAAAAAAAATATCTCGAAGACATGTGAAGTTCGCCAACACGCATAGGGGCAGCGCGGCGGATATTTCCTTGCCCTAAATCTCTCTCAGAAATGAGAGGAGGCTTGTGCCCAGCAGTGGGACGTATATAGGCTGAAACTTTAGTAAAATATGAGTTCGTAGGTCACAATAAAAGACGAGATTTATATGTGCTAGCTATAATTCACAAACTTCTTGCATCTTGGAATGAGAACGTTAAAATTGCAACTATCTTACAAATGAAAAACGGTTCTTAAAAGATTTTTTGTGGCTAGCGACAACATTTTTGCCATTCAATAAATGAGAATCGAGTTGTAACATTTGTGCTTGCGCGATGTTATTAATTTATATTTGTTACAAATAGAGAAGAGTTTTATTTTCTTGTATTTAATTCAATAATAGAGATAATATGGTCACCTTAGTTGCTTAGATTGCGACTCATCCGTAACTTTAATTACTTGAAAATGCTAGTCATGGTTACGTCATTGTCACGTATTTATGTTGTTTAAATATTGCTTTTCTAAATTATAGATTGTTATTATAGTTTTACTAGCTGGTATCCACGGCTGCATTTTCTATTATAAAAAATATTTAAACTTAAAGATGCAGTACGCCCTATTGCAATACCCTTCTATACATATACATCAAACTATTTGCTTTTTAAATTATTTCGCTCAGCAAAAACGTGCAGATTTTGGGCCCCTGGAACACTATGTAGTTTGCTCCTATGTGAGGTTTTCAAGATTTGCCCCTGGGATTTGTTGATTGTCATTAAAAATGCTATTATAATAGGAATTTAAATCGTAGGTTATTTGGTATAACAGGAAAGCATGGGATAAGCCCAGTCACTGCCTGGCTTCTCCTGGTAAAATTGTGGACTTTTATGCATCTGAATTGCGTTTGTCTGAAAATGAATAGAGCCTTAAGTACTTAAAGCAAGTTCTTTAATAAAATTATACAATATCAGATCAGAAATGGGTAGGCTAAAACAAAAGATTACCTGTGTTAAGTGCTTGTACTGTACTTGTGTTGGTACTGTGATAGCAGCTTTCGAAATGTTCACAAGTTGTCGCCGTAGTTAAAATCTTTCAGAAACTCTTAACGTGGTCGTGTTGCCCCTATATCATGGTTGCATTACGAATGGAAAAACTAGATCGGGGATGGACTTAGTTCTCACATTATACTAGCGTAAAATAGCAGCTTTATGCTGCCGTGTTTCGTATGGTAAATCTAGAGAATCGGATATCCGTTTTACTGGTAACGATGTATTTTATCTTAGTCGTCAGGGGTTTTATTCTTAATTGAGGATAGATGTAGGAGTCTATGGGCCTGTGCATCCACTTACTATCAGGTAATAAGTGGACTCAATGCTCGTTTGTTTACCTTTATTCTATAAAATCATGCCCTCAACCTTAACGCCCAATACGTAAAAAGGCGATAACACGATAGCCTGCTCAACTCTCTTAGGAAGGAGAAGTGCCACTCTAGAAATGCGTTATTATTTATTGACTAATCATAATGCAACAAAAGAAACAAACAATTTTTTGTCAGTGTAGTGGCAGTGTAAGAATATCCACTACCCCATATCATTCCGTGGGTGTCCTAGAGGCGATATGACAAAGGGAAACAAATCAGGAGATACGCAGCAGGGTCTTCCTAATAACGATTTAAAATAAAAAACCGTCCAAGTGCGAGTCGGACTCGCGCTTGATGGGTTCCGTACCATCGTACAAGATTTAATACTATGTATGCAAAACAAAACACGTTTCTAGTAGGGGGGCTCCTTTTTATTTTAAATTTATTTTTATTATTTGTCGTTATAGTGGTAACAGAAATATACATTCTGCATTCTGTGAAAACTTAAAATGTCTACCTACTACGAATCATGAGATAAAGGCCGCTGACAGACAGACGGATAAACGGACGGACAGCGTAGGCTTAGTAATAGGGTCCCGTTAGTTACCCTTCGAGTACGGAACCCTAAAACCTGCGGTTGCCAACCCACTTGACAAGCGTGGCAACTATGGCAAATTTCCATAATGAAGCAATCTATGAATAGAATAGAATAGAATAAATTTTATTTAATATATACTTGGGAGTAAATAAATCGAGCCACGTCCTTTTTCCACGTATAATGGTTAATATTTTTGGTAATATGGAACGTATCTATTCGAACTATATATCGCCTAAAATTTATTGCGTCACCTTTACAATGAGGGTAAATTATTAAATAATAACCATATTGAATGATAAATTGTATAATAGTCCAGCAAAACAATAAAAAACAAAATCATTGCAAAAAAAAATTCTTACTAACTGCTATTACCCCCCCCCTAGGCATTCTTGTAATATTTTTGTCATCGACCTGATCAGCCTTACGATAATATATTGTGGTATTTTCTCCTATTCTACAAGTACAGCGATTTTAAGCTCGTGAATGGATGAAACAGGAGGAACCCTGGCTAGGTTTATTTAATTTTTTTTAATCGTAGAAAATTCATGCTTATATAATGAAATTGATAGCTACCAGTAGGAAGTAATTACTTTAGAAAGGTTGTTGATTTTAATATTCCGTTTGCGAAACGTGAGTAAATATAACGTTACTGATTAAACATTTTTCAATTTCCGTTTTATTTACGAGGGGTGATGCTGTAAATATAGTTTATTTAAATACAGAACAATTTTGTTTTTCAAATATAATATGCATAAACGTCGACTGTAAAGAAAATGTTTATATTGAGTCTTAGATACTATCTCTAGCCGTGTACTGTTCACAGTACGCGTTGTCATATTCGATATTCGCCGACATCAATAATATTGTTGATTCCAGTTTAAAGAGAAAGATTTTACAATTTGTTAGATTTAATTTTTGTTGTACAACCAAGTAAATTTGATATTAGCTGTCAAATCAAATGAAAGTGGTAATTTACCATGTGCTCAGCGGCATTTCTGTGAAATAAAATTTTTCGAATACAAAACAATTTTGAAGAATTATACGGGCCGTTCTGTTAATAGTGGTCCAAACGAAATATGGTGAGAGATGAGACCTTGTCCTATGAGATTTTCATGAAACTGTTATAGTTTTCAAGATTTTTTGATTTTCATGATTTTATCGAAAATTTGAAGTTTATAGTTTTTTAAATTTTTAAAGGAGATTTTAATGGAATGGTTGGGGTGAAGAGGCTTGGTTATGAAAGGATATTGGGAAAGGTTGGTGATGAAAGTATAAAGGAGAATGGCGAAAGCCTCCTCACTGTATGTGTGGAAAGAATATTTTTGTGACGAACACTTTCTTTCGTCATAAGAAGATTAACATAGGAATCGTATACATAGGAAAGAGGTGATAATAGAAGCATGATAGATTTCATAATTGGGGATGAAAGAATGAGGAACGCTGTGTTAGATACAAGGCTTTACCGGGGCTTCAACGTAGGGACGGATCATTACTTGGTCTTTGCCGAATTAATGGTCTAGTCAGACATTGGTGGCATTGGACTTATGTGTGTCTACCACTGCGTTACAGCATATAAGAACAGAGAAGTTACAGTGTGAAAGAGAAGTGGGTCATTTTACCGTGAGGTTAAATAAATAAATAAAAATTAAAATCAACGTTTTGTTTATTTATGAAATAAAAATATTTTTTTGGTATTTAAGGAACATGTAAAATGTAATGACATAGTTAAATATACTAAGAAATTAAAAAAAATAGTTTTTTCCGTTTTTAACAATAGACAGGAGTGACCACGAAATCGACAGGAATGAACATTTTTGGCCTTAAAGTCTTAAACTTAATAACATAACTTCAACACAAACTTCTAACAACAAATAATTAATATTATCAGTCTTGTTATTATTCTCGACACATATTAACTAATCAAAGTAGTACAATAAAAAATAAACAAAAATAGACAACATAAGTGACATCATTTCTGTCGATTTTCCAAAAGATTTTTTCGTCACTTGAGGACGATAATATACGAAGTTGATTCCAATACCAATACAATCCCATTTCAATTCAATCCAATACAGTATCCATTCAAGATGAAAACTTGTCTTGGATGGATATTGTAGATGGAATCATCAGTTGCAGAAAAACTTCAATCAAAACGATTCTCTTCATCGTTTTCATCCCTTCTAGATTCAGGGTTGTCACAGATTAATAATGTCATCATATTCTTCGTCACTCCCGTAGAACACCTCGTAGAAATTTAATATATTATAAGTATTCTAGGTATAAGAGTCCAAGCTGGCGATAACAAGCGCAAACTAAGATGATCCTTATTTCTTGAAACTAGTGAGCCCTGGAGGGTTGGATTAGGCAAAGGAGATTTTAACAGTGATTCTGGTGAACCAGTAACAACATCTTCTGTTTTTTTGTTAGAAAGATGATGGAATGATGATGGTAACATATTTCATCAGACCCGTAATAAGTTATATGGGGCATAAACAAAGTACCCTTGAACGTAAATGTGGTACCTTTATTCGAAATGGCAGACATATGATCGTAATGGACCTCAACAACAGGTAATATTTGGAATTTTTTTTATAGGATAGGGTGACAAACGAGTACACAGTCCACCTGATGGTAAGTGGTTGCTGTGGCCCATAGACATCTACATTTATCCTCATTTGCGAATCAAAACGCAGATGCGTTGTCACCCGTGAGGACTAAGATGGAATGCCTCTTTGCCAGTAAAAAGGGTCTCCGGTTCTCTACACTCACCATACGAAACACAGTACTATTAAGCTGCTATTTTACGCTGGTATTCTGTGAGAGCGTGGTCCTTCCCCAGTCGAGCCGACCCATTCGTGCTACAACTATACTACTAATATAGCTGCAGCATGGCTCTACCACGTATAATATGCAGGTCCCTTGCAAACACGTAATTAATGATTCGCAATCAGAGACGTATCGCCCAACTACTACTTGAGTATCTCCTGTTCTCTTGACGTATCTTCCCATGCCGTCTGGAGCCTTGTCGCGATTTTTATAGCATTCTCATCTTATAGCTCATCTTAACAGTTTTTAAGTAGCAAAATCCTCTCTCTTAAATATTTCTTTTCAGCTCTTATTTTCCTTCGATTTTTCTCTGCAATCTGCTAGCCCATGACATTTCTTAAAGATCTGGAGCTTTGCGGTACTAGTTATAAAGGCGGTGTTTCATTTGTAAGTCTAATGTCAGTTTGTCTGAGTTTCTTTTCTTTTCACGGTGTTTTCGAGTACATCCTTGCCGTTATTTTTGTACTCGTTTTTGTACTCGTATTTTTGAAGTCAGATTATTGATACCTATATATATTTTACAAATCCCTACTCTTTCCTATTTTTGTAGTTTTCCCAACTAACCTACTATAGTACTGCTGCCTACGCCGATCCTTTTCGTTGTCAGTCAACATCATTTTAACCACTTATAGTAGTAACTATAGTTTTGAAGATTTCGTGATTACTCAGTCAAAGTGTGGTTTAGTATCATTTTAAAGTTTGATAATATTGCCGTGTAGTGGCGGTTAAGAATATCCACTACCCCATATCCTCCCGTGGGAGTCGTAAAAGGCGACAAAGGGAAACAGGCAGGAGATGGGCAGCAGCATCTTCCTGATAACAGCAAAAATACAATAAAATAACTGCGGTTGCCAACCCGCTCGCCAAGCGTGGCAACTATGACAAATACCCTCCTTTGAATGAATGTAACGAAGAGACGGCCCCCAGTCCCCGGCGGCCCCGCTATTCCTGGCTATGGTGGCGACCATGGTAACGACGGAGCAGGGGGTGCTAAGAATCTCCGGTGGAGGTTCGGTTGCCACCTAAGACGACTCGACCTGCCAACATACGACGCACGCACCCTGAGGACTTACGGGAAGATCGTGGAGCTGGAAGAAGAGATAGACAAGTTACGCTGGCATATTATAGGATTATCCGAAGTCCGAAAAGAGGGGGAGGACACGGTAATCCTCGAATCCGGAAACTTGCTCTATCACCGGGAGGGCGACCATCTGTCCCAAGGAGGTGTCGGATTTATCGTCAACGTTGTAAAGATTGAGAGTGTGTCGACGAGGATTGCGTACCTTATACTCAGAATCACCAAACGGTATTCGCTGAAGGTCATACAGGTTTACGCACCAACCTCGTCACATCCCGATGAGGAGGTGGAGGAAATGTATGAGGATATTTCTAGAGCCATGCATTCCTCCAAAACACAATATACGGTGTTAATGGGAGACTTCAACGCAAAACTAGGCACAAGAGAGAACGGTGAGCTGAAAGTAGGGAAATTTGGAATAGGGCAACGGAACCTAAGGGACCAGCAGCTGGCCGACTTCATGGAGAAAGAGGGACTCTTTATGATGAACTCTTTAATCTTATCTTTATAATCTTTAATCTCTTAATATTGCTACAAATATGCTAATAAAGGAGCTACAAAGAGCTATAGACGTACTCGTACATACTAAAATGGAGACAGTTCCCTCTCGCAAGAGAATAAAGGTTCCCTGGCTTACTCAAGGGCTATTAAGGTGTCACCCTCATAACATCAATCTTACGATTACTTATAAACGCTATAAAAAATTCTGTGATGATTTTGATAATAATGTCATAATAATTATAATTAATAATATAAAGCCGGGACTGATAATAAAATAAAGTTGAAAATCGTTAAAAATATAGCTAAACTAAATAGTAATGTTACGCTTTTAAATACTAATCTTCTTAGCTTAAAAGCCAGTCCCGTAGAATCAATTAACTATATTTATAATTATTTTTCCAATTTTGGAAAGGAACTGGCAGACGGAATTTCAATAAATTACGTAAGGAATGAGTTAACAACAGCGGACTCGAATTTAATAAATCAGTCTCAATCTTTAAGCTCAAGACTCACCGATCCACTTGAAATTGAGTGTTTACTAAGTAATTTTAAGCATAATTTTGCACGAGGCTACGATAGAATTACTAATCAGGTGATTAAATCTACTAAGCACCAGATAATTCCCTCTATTGTGTAAATTTGTAACCTGTGTCTTGAATCAGGTTTGTTTAGCCCTTGTTTGACCTTACCTTTATAAAAAAAATTGTGTATTATAACGATATATACGCTTACGCGTTCTAAATGTAAGCAAGCTCTAACTAGATTTTTAATGTCTTTATTTTATGAGGAAACAGAAAAATTATTAAACATAGATAGATCAAACACAAACTGTTACGCAAAATAACACACACTCACTCCTTCTTTCTCACACGCACATACACACACACACGCATAATTTACACACTCACAAACACACACACTCATTTACTACAGATTCGCATATACCTATTAGTTTTACACTTAGTTTAAACTTGTAATAACCAGTATAAAATGAACCTTTGCATATTATATCTATTTTTATTTGTTTTCTTTAAAGAAATACAATATTATTTGAATCTCTGCTCATTACTCACTAATTGAAACAATTATTTTATGTGGAATCTAAAATGAGTTCTTGTAAAAAGTTTGCTATAATATTTGAAAATCAATAAAAATATATCAAATATTTATAACACATCGCTCCTGCCTTGCTTATGTACCACACCAAATCTTTTAGTACATATAGCCATATTATTGAGCCATTTGTCGGATTTTTTCATTGATTTATATGTTACACTAGATAAGTAATTGCCGCGCCAAAGCGTTGCCACTTCACATATGGCCACAGCCATATGCCCAGCGAACGTCGGTTCAGTGTTCAATGTGACGCCGTCCGAGTTAAGCCGAACGATTCACGACAAAAAATAGGTAAATGCGTAGTGAAAGAATGCGATTCAAGGTCACAAAAACATAATAAATCAAGCGGAATCACTTTCCACACGTAAGTTTTAATTTATATATTCATATTAACGTTTAAAACACTAAAAAATAAAATAAAATATCGAATAATCCAATTTAGCTTCAATATTGCCACTATTCCGCCTTTGTGATTTTCCACATTAATGGGAGACTATATAATTTATGGAATATGTTAATTTTGTTTTAAAATAAACAAGTAAAATTGTTTGTTTAAAAATAAAAACTATGTTTCAACCTTTATACAAAATAATTAATTATTCTTATTTTAGTTTATTCATGAATGGTCTATTAATTATATTTTATTATTTTATTTTATATTAATAAATTTGCATTGCAAACTTTCCGAAACTAAGTCTTTGTCTACTAAATTTGGTCTTATGACATTAGCTACAAAAACATTAAAAGAGCTTCAAGGAAATAAATTATTAAAAGAATTTGCAATACACCCGGGAGATCATTTATCTTCAATACAAGTTGATCATTCCCTTTTATTGATTAATGCCATTATTTATAAATATTTAAAAATAAGATTGTACTACGAAAGTAAATTATACACTCAAACACACAAAAAAGAATCCAAAAGGCAATTATATAACAAACTGATGCTTCATAGCGGAGTTTGAGAGCATGGACTATTATGAATATTTAAGCGGATTAGTATTACAGATTAAAACCATTTATATTATCTTACAAATATACTTCGGCAGAGTCACGCCTGAATCCATTAGCTATCCTCAGTATTGTTGCAAAAAAAATGAAAATTTTTAAAGTTGTTTAGTAGTATGGAAATTCTATAAACAAGAAAATCAACGAAATTTATTGATAACCAAAATTTTTGTAGCTAATTTCATGAGACTAAATTTAAGAGAGAAAAACTTGCTGATGATTTCACATCTTATACATATTCAACACAGATCTCGCTTAAGAAACCTATTTAAGGTTAAAATAAAGCAAATAAAAAAACAATTTATGTTTTTTTATTTGCTTTATTTTTTGTTTGATTTATTAGTACAATAAAAATAATATATAAAACATCTTTTATTTCAATAGTTATGCTTACTTCTGTTCATCTAATAAGAAAATATACAAATTTAAAATAAAAACAATTTACTGCAACTTTAAAAAGCATTTTTTATTACCAACCCGCCACTGCATGTTTGTGTGTCTATCTTTATCTAATCTTAGGGACGATATTGTTTCCCGCGACTTGTGTAAGTGAGACAGATATATGTTTACTTTAAAATTTTAATGATTTCAAAGCTACGTCGTCGCGTTTGGTTAGTGGTTACACTTTTTTCGACGCGCGGCAATGTGGTTTGCTTCTCTAGTTTTGTTTTGTATAACTCAATGGATTTTTTACTTAACTAATTATTTTACTTCTACCCACTTTATTTCGTTTCTTGATTTTGTATAACTCAATGGATTTTTTACTTAACTAATTATTTTACTTCTACCCAATTTATTTCGTTTCTTGATTGCGGTAAAATTGTTTTTATGATTTTGATCTATTTGGAATGTATTAAATAAGTAGAGCTTAGCAGCTGTAACATAGGTCTGAGACCTAGCACGGTTGCTAAAGATACCCTAATTTTAGTATTGAGTTGGATTAATTCTTTTCAATATAAATTTTATAAGGTTTTGTTTAATGTAGTGTTTTTGGGATCAATAAATATGATTATTATTATAATTATACTTTCTGTTTATTCTCTTGTTTCCGAGGTATTATACATTTTTTTCGGGCTGTTAGCCAAACGAACTCGGTTGGGTGTTTAATCTTTACACGGAAACTTACGGACTATTCTGCAAGTATTCAATATTGCTGCTTTCTGCAGCAATATAAAGGTAAGTTTATGAATGTTTAGCTCCTTTAAGCTAGAAAAGTGAATGGGGAATGACGCCAGAGGCTGATGTTGTAATACGTACAGTTTTTGTAGTTATTCCTTTCCACTGGTATTTTATTTCGATGGATAAATCAGTGTATTTGGCTATTTTTTCATGATAGGTGGAGGTCAAATTGTGAGTATTTGGTATAACAATATCTATAAGGTAAATTGATTCGTTTCTTTTGTTATGTAGCGTAATATCCGGTCTATTATAATGCATGGTGTTATAAGTTAATATAGTTCTGTTCCAGTAGAGTTTGAATTCACGAGAGTCAAGTATGATTTCGGACTTGTATTTATAATAAGCAATTTTTTCATGGTTAAGTTTATATTTATATGCGAGGTACTGATGAATACTACTTGGTCGTGTCTGTGTTTATAGTCGGTCTGTGTTAATGAGCTGCAGGCACCAGTGACATGCTGAATGGTTTCTCAGCTATTATGACAATGTCTATAAAGGTCTGATTGTAGAGTGTGGTCTTTAATTATGTGATTACTATAGTTTAGAGTGTGTATAGTTTGATCCTGAATTGCTAACATGAGGCCTTCCGTTTCAAGAAAGAGTTCTCCGCGCTTGAGCCACATTTTGGACGCTATCTTGCCTACGTTTGTGTTCATCAAGTCGCGACGGTGTCTTCCATGTAACGTCTTCTGCTACTAGCTGTTAATTTTATCATGTGGAGAGATAATACTTTCATTTTTCTGTGTTCTTTGATCTTTGAGGTTCAAAGGAGTGAGTTTAGTATCGGCTTGGACAACTACATTATGAAGCGGATATTAGTGGCTTGTTGATGGAAGAAGTTTCGAATATCTTAAATTTGAGAATTATGAAGATTTTTTATATCTATGAAACCTCTTCCACCTTCCACTTTAGGTAATGTGAGTCGTTCGCTACAAGATATAAGGTGGTGTTTTCTGTATTTAGTCATTGTTGTATTGATGAGACGTTGCAGTTTACTTTTAGACCAATGAATTACACCAAACGAATAAGTTACAGTTGGGATAGCGAATGTATTTACTGCTTTAATGGTGTTTTGTGCATTTATGTAATGTATTCTATTTAGACGTGTTTTTGATGAATTTGTCGAGTCTGAGTAAATCCTAGATATTTATCGCCAATACTTTCATCTACAGCTTCAATGGTTTCACCTGTTTAGAGATTATATAAATTATGTTTTGCTTTGCCTCTACGAATTGATTGTATCCTGCATTTATTTATTCGAAATTCCATTTGAATATCAGTTGAGTAGCTTTCCGTTATATCAGCAAGACTATGTATATCTTTTAAAATACCTCCCTACAATTTTAGAACATATATATAAAGTAAATATGATAGTGTGTGATGTGTGTTTCCCTTGGTGATTTTATATCCCTTGTCAGTTCTATTGATAAGGTTAAAAGGATTTTAAGCCAGGCAGAACCAAAGAGGGCTTAAAGCATCACCTTCAAATATTCCCCTTCGGATTGTTATTATATCAGTGTCTAAACAAGAGCCACGATTGTAAAGCTTGAGAGTAGTTCTCCAATGGAGCATTGCATTTTTAAGAATTCTATAATTTGAGTATGAATTTTATAGTGTTCTAAAATGTATATTATCCAGCTATGGGTCAAAGTAGCTCAAAGTTGCAGTCAGTAAAAGTTGCAAAGTTGTAGTCAAAAAACATAGTAAAAATATTTCTTTTTTTTGCTTGTTTAGAGATGATTGCGTTAATTTATTATTATTATGGGGTATCTATAAAGTTTTCTCATCTGGTTGGGTAGTATCAATATATAATTGTAAATGAACATGGTAAACATACATAAATATCAAGAAAATAGAATAAATACATAAAAATACATAAATATATAAAAACCCAACCAGATGGAAGCCCTCGGCAGGGGAGACCAAACAGCTGAGGGTTAGGGCGAAAGGGAAAGAAACCGGCGGACAATGTGCTCCTCGACACCGCTTTCTGCATTTGGGCTTGGAGCAGTCCGTCACGGAGTCCCAGTCGCCTCAGATGACTCGAGAGGCTGACTTGGATTTATCCATTCGCAGAAACGACCATAGGAATAATTTTAACCGGCAGACCACCCCACATGTCGGTCACCTCGTGAGCCAGATCCAGATATTTCGTCAGCTTATCTGTTTCGGCTTTCACGCGATTCTCGTCATAAGGAATGGTAATGTCGACCAAAATATCATTGACTGTGCCCGGTCCATCGGCACAATATCAGGCTTATTCGCAAGAATAGTTCTGTCTGTGATGGCCCGGTCCCAGTAGAGCCTGGCGCGGTCATTTTTGAGCACGTCTTCCGACACTTACTTATAATTTGGCAGTTCCCGATCAACGAGACCGTATTTCTGGTGTAGAATCCTGGCTACTAGGTTGTGTCTGTGCAAATACTCAGAGTTAGAAAGCGCCGAACAACTGGAGATGACATGCCTAAGTGACTCACCGGGATGGTGACAATTATTAAATATAATTATTATTAAATTCTCTTTATAGGGACTCTAGTGCTTGTGTCAGGATCAACGGGGCCTACTCGGACTGGTTTGGCATTCATAAAGGTGTCAGGTAGGACTGTGTGGCTTCCCTGTGGCTGTGTATTATAATAGATTGACTATTTATCGACAGTTGTTTGGAAAATTTGAAAGTTGAAGAAGGTGGATTAAGAATCGGTGAGTTAACCGTCATATACCTTTTGTACGCCGATGAGGTCATATTGGCATCGTCGCCGGCGAAGTTGCAAATGATGGTTACCTTAATAAATAGGTCATTAAAAGAAAGGCGAATGAAAGTAAACACATGTATGACGAAAGAAAAATATAAGGGGAGTTGGTTGAGCAAGTAGATGAGTTTGTGTATTTGGGATGTGTATTTAGCAGGGATGGTAGATATGATGAGGATATTAAACGACGAGTGAACGCAGGAAATACAGTAAGTGGGGCCATACACTATTGTGAAAAGTCAGAATATGTCCATTAAGTCACGTACTGCAATTCACAATGCTGTGTTAGTCCCTACTTTATTGGATGGTAGTGAAAGTTGAGTGTGGCAGAAGAAGCACGAAAGTAGAATAAATGCTTTAGAAATGCGGTCATTAAGGAGTATGTTAGGGCTGAATCTAAATGACAGGGTGAGAAATTGTATGATAAGAGAAGAGTATGGTTTGCAAGATGATGTTGTGACCAGGATTAAGAAAGGAATGCTTCGGTGGTTTGTCATGTAAAAATAATAAATGAGCAAAAGAGTGACAAAGCAAATTTATGTTGCAGAGGTGAACGGCGGAGTCGGAAAGGGATGCCTAGGCGAACGTTTATCCACCAAATTGGCGATATATTGGAAATGGACCAAATTAAGACCCCAGGATTTTAACAGTGGTAGAACCACGCGGCAGCTTTTGCTGTCGCACGGATGGGCCGGCTCGAACCGGGGTGGTACCACGACCTCACAGAATACCAGCGTGAAGTAGAGGTTTACCTCTGCGTTTCACTTGGTGAGTGCAGGTGGCCGGAGGCCCTTTTTACTGGAAATGAGGCATTCCATCTTAGTCCTCACGGGTGACAACGCATCTGCATTTTGATTCGCAAACGAGGATAGATGTAGATGTCTATGGGCCGCAGCAACCACTTACCATCAGGTGGACTGTGTGCTCGTTTGTCACCCTTATCCTATAAAAAGAACCCTCAACCGACCAGCATATATGCGTAGGTATGTAGGCATGTAGATGTATATGAGTCGATGAATGCAGGTGGCTCAGGACCGTGCTTTGTTGTATTCCTTGGGGGAGGCCTATGTTCAGCAGTGGACTTGTGAAGGGCTGTAATGATATGCATGTAAAGGAGGCGAGAGAGGTGTATCAGGATCATGCCAAATGGAAGTCCATAGTCTCTGCCTACCCCTCTGAGTGACAGGCGTGTGTTTATGTATCGAAAAATTTTCAAGGGAATGGGCATCAAGGAAATAGTAATTTTGGAACGAAGTTTCTTATCGGACGGTATGAATTTGACGGACCCCCATCCGTCAAATTCGAGGCGCTAGGCGAGAAAAAGTGTAAGATTTTTCCGTCATGACCCCTTCTGACGTAGTGTACATGGCCTTGACGGCTATAAGGAAACGAGATGGAATAATATCCATTTCCCTCTCACTTTTTCTTATCTTGCCATGAAAGAAATATTATTTTAAATGACGCTTTATTTTAATAGACGCTAGTAATTAATTTATTTGTATTTGTTAATCAATAATATAATTCGTTTATCAATAATAACATACTGCGAAAGGAACTTCGTTTCAACCGAGTGTTCCACGACACTCACGCATGTCATGTTTTTTTTTTAAGAGCCCTCTTACATTTCGGCGTTTCGCAAATTTAGGTATTTTACGCACCGAGCGGGCGGCAAGTTACGCGACCGATACTTTCTTTCATATCTATTCACTCGCTCGCACTATAATACTGTGAGTATGGCGACTAAACGATCTTGATCTTCCATAATACAAAGTTTTCTTAGGATGGACTTCAGTGGATGGAATATTTTTTGGTGTGTCATTTTAATGTTATCTTATTAATTTATTATTATATAATTATATAATTTATTATTTATTATTATATACCATTTTGATATATTATTCATTATTTATGAAATTTAGTGTCAAAATAAGTACACATAAATATTTTAATTGTTACGCTGTAATCGAATGTTAATAATCGATTATGTCTACTACCGGTAGAATAGTGGTATAAATAAATAAACGGTTGCAACCTGTTTTAATAAATATAACAACCAAATGTAACTAATATTTTTTTAATCGGTACTTACAGTCAATTACTATATTTTTATAAGAAAAATATTTGCTGCGACGGCATTGACCGAACTTTTCTCGATTCGATAATTTCAGGCAGTACACACTTTTCATAAAAAGCTTGTAACTTGGGTAACATATTGAAAATCTAAAATTGGTCGTATTTGTAAATTTTTAGTACTTTTACTGCATTAATCTGGGCCAATACATATTATGGCAAGTATTCAGACATTTTTATTTGCTAAATGAAGCTGGACTTGGATTTGGTAAAACCAGTCATTATTTTGATTTAAGGTTACACTTGAATCACTGAATTTATAACCTTTAACTTTTTTTTTTGTCGAAAGGCCGTATCAAAATCTATTCCGAAAGCTGAAATAGGACATTTAACTTCAATAAGACCGTTGCTGTATAAACCATTAGGTGAAGCCCTCAAATAACAATGATCTATGTCAATGAATAGACCACATTTTTGAAGAGACGTAATCTAAATTATAACTATATAAAGTAGTTTTAAACCGATCGATCAAAAATTGCGGTCGTAGTTGACGATATTCTAGTATGCAGGTAATCGACGCACACTACGATAGCAATCGACGCACACTACGGTAGTATCGAAACGATGCAGCGCCCGAAATAAACTGACGCAGGTCCACACTCGGCAAGCGCTCGCGCGTTAATGATCGCAGATGGCCGGCACAGTGAAATATATAGTACTTTTATTTAATTAATTAAAATATAATAGTAACGATATAAAAAGTAAAAATAACAGCATAGTGTAAGCAAATGTTGATGATTATTTTGGTATAAATTTTACTTCTAAATGATGTAGAACTTCGGAAATATAGGGGCTTGTATCTAAGCTTTTTTGGTCGTTTTTTGAATTATGTTGATTTTTTTTTCCTAGCGTGAAAAGCATATAACGAAAATGTATTCCATTATTATTCAAGTGTAGGATATTTGGGAGATAAAAATATTTTTTTTGATGGTCGATATTCAATAGAATCTACAAATTAGAGCTCCCAAATCATGTCTTCGAGAGTTTTTGCCTAAACATGCATCGGGAGAATGATTATTACTGATTAAATAAATAAGTTATCTAAAATCCATTCCGAGCTTATTTGAGGAGAGAAAACGAACTATTTTTACCAAGTAATTGTTATTTCAAGCAATGAACGATAGACATAAAATTTCAACGAGGAAACCTTGTAATTTCGCGTTTTTTTTGTAATACGCCCCTTAACACGAGTATCTTATACTTGAATGAAAAATCTTGTCTCGTATAAATTTACAACTTTAATATTTATTTCTAAAGAAACTGTTCACGTTGTTGGGAAACTGCAATAAACATACAGTTACACATCTAGTCAGAATTAATATTCAATTAAAAAAAATACGTTCTCGCTATTTCAATAGAATGGCATAAGTTATACATATTAAGGTGATACATTTTCGATAAAATCATGAAAATCTTGAAAACTATAACAGTTTTCTGCCGACTTCCAAAAAGGAGACGGTACTCAATTCGAGTGTATGTTTTTTTTTGTTTTTTTTTTATGTGTGTTACCTCATAACTTTGTACTGGGCGGACCGATTTCGATGATTCTTTTATTATATGAAAGCTGATAGTTCTCGTGTGGTCCCATATGAATTTGATCAAGGTCAGACCAATGGTTATTGAGTTATTCTTAAATAACCTATATTGACGTCGCTTATATTGAAGTCGGCTGTACAAAATTTTTAATTTTAAATTATATAAAAAATTGTTTTGGCTGTTCTCATAGGGCACGGTCTCATCTCTCGCCACATTTCGTTTGGACTACTGTTAACAGGACACCTGTATACAAAATGATGGTTTCAAAAGTATAAAGAATGAGTTTTTAGAATAAGTATAATAAGTCTTTTTATGAGGTATTGAATCGAAACTAAGTAACAAATAAATGTTACAATTTTATTTATTCATATATAATAAAAATAACACCATTCAGTAAACAAAGAATATTTTAATGTTACCGTAAAATATTAAAAGGTAAATAACATTACAGATCCTTTTTATTTATTATTAACAATAAATATTTATGATTTATAATTTATAACACTTAAAATGAGATTTAGTACTCTCCTTACTATTTATATAATTTTTATGTTATAAGACATTTAAATTTAAGTACCTAAAAAGTTTTTAAGCGACTTAATACAATTTTAATTACTTTTTTCTTAAAATAGAAAGTCTGAAGCTACGGGAGTTTATACATGGTGACACTGGTTTTTATCAAAAAGTATTCAAAATAAATTGTTTTTAAAAACTAAAATTATTACGGGCAAAGCAAAAGTTAGTTCACAAACGTAAATAAGGATTGATGTTTGGCTTAAGTTAGATATTTATTATATATCGTTAGATTATTAACTAAGAGGCCGATTTTTATTCATTACCATGGAACTCTTGGAACCGATGGGAAAATGGGATAGATCGATCTCGTCTATAGATTATAGAATGAAACCACGATTTTACGAGTAAAATTAAAGGCGTTCGAAGAACCGTGCCACGTGCAACGAGTGTATGTGCGCAACTGCCCGTCGAAGGAATGATCTCCGATAATGTATTTGTAGGTGCAGCGGTTGTTCGAGAGCGCTTCTTACTTAATTTATTTCTAACATGACGGTACACAAGAATCAAACAATATACATGATATATAAATAGCATTAGAGAACAAATAGTCACATAATAAATAAATATTTTATAATGCGTCGCTTACATCGTCCATGGGGTATTCAGGTGTGTTGTACCTCTTCTTATAGATGTTTGGACTGTAAAAAGAACATAAACTTTATGAAGATCAAACCGAGATATTCTACCTAAAATACATTAGAGAGAAGTAAAATATCGAACAAGATTAAAACAAATTTTCGAAATATAATATTTTTAACGTAGCGTAGATATCATAGTTTTAAATGAAACGTAATATTGTAGTACCTACATATGAAATATAAATAAAATAAAATCATAGACGTTTACAGTTGTGCGCGCATCACGGAAAAACTACTGGATAGATTTCTATTAGGTTTTCAAAGTTTTAATTCTTAGACACTTGGTCCTTATCTAAAAAAATATTGCGATATCTTCATTTAGTATAAATTTATTAAAGTTTTAAGAAAAAACGATTTTTATACGGGGGTTTTCACACGGTCAACTGTACCTACGTCGTTTGCTTCCGCGTTACTAACCCAGATAATATACATAATATGTTAGTTATAAACGGAGTTTCTTAGCTTCACAAACTTTTAAATATTATTTTTGGGTTGTTAAGAAATATATTTTAGGAAGTATTTTGATTAGAAATTATTTTATCAACTTTATTATATAGTAATAACATTTCATTAATTGCACGGTTTTACATGAAAAATAATGATTACTATCTACATAATACAAATAAATTAATAGACACATGAATTATATAAAAGTTAATCAATTGGAGTTTCAACATTACTTTCATCAATTTTATATATCTGAGCGTGACGGTCACGCGAGTTTAGTGCGTTTTCAATATTCTAATCAACGATCAGTAAAATTAATTGCCAGCACCTTTCCGTTATATTACAAACCAGATGTCTTCAAGGCAAGAGCAAATAGGCTTTTTAACACGCTTTTATTGGCTTGGTATGTATCTATGTAACGGACTTTTTAATGTGATTTTCATCCCCTTCAAATCGTCGGATTGATTTGAATCTTGCACACTTATGTAGGACCGATGACAATGCAATAATTTAAATAGTTTGTCTCATTATTATCCTTGCCAGGATCTTTAGCATTTGCGAATAATTCATAAAACAACTGCCATTTCTGCCAGTTCAATCTGATTTAAGCCGCGTAAAAGAAGTCCGTTCCAAAAAAACACGTTTCGTTGTTAGCCACACTAAAAAATGGAAAATAAATAATAGTTTAAAAAACTTTAGTTCCGTTATCTATAAAAGCGAGCTTTTTTTTTAGTTTTAGTGTGAACTATTATTTATTTTCTATTCTCCACGTATAAGGGTTAATATTTTTGGTAATATGGAACGTATCAATTCGAACCATATATCGCCTAAAATTTTATTTAATAACCTTTACAATGAGAGTAAATAATTGAATAATAACCTTATTGAATGATAAATTATTCACTCTGAAAGAAAAATTGTAATTTTGATAGAACATTTAGTAGGGTTAAACAGTTCAGAAAAACAATAAAAAAATATTGTAAAAAAAAATGTTAATAATAACTATTACGCCCCCCACCCCCAGCCTTTCTGCATTCTTGTCGTCTTTTAGTTATCGACCTGATCAGCGTTAGGATGACATATAGTGGTATGTTCTACCACTCTTCAAGCACAGCGACGTTATGCTCGGGAATTGATGAAACAGGGGGAACCCTGGCTAGGTTTGTTTCAATTTTTAAAGACAGTTAGGACAATTTTATTTTTCAAATATAATGCACGACAGGACACGACTGACTAAGTTGGGCTTTGTAGCGTAGTCTTTATCGTTCTTATCCATATGAAGTTTTGTAATCGATTAAAATTTTTAGGTCTAGTCGCAATGTATAGTAGAATTCCTAAATCTATATTTTACAAAGGTCGGTTTTTTTTTAAATAAAATAAAGGTGACAAACGAGCACACAGTCAAACTGATGGTAAGTGCATGCTGTGATCCATAGACATCTACATTTATCCTCAATTAAGAATCAAAATGTAGATGCGTTGTCATCCCTGAGGACTGAGATAGAATGCCTCGTTTCCAGTAAAAAGGGTAAGCTGCTATTTTATGCTGGTATTCTGTGAGAGCGTGATCTTACCCTGCTCGAGTCGACCCATTCGTGCTACAACCACAATATAGCTGCAGCGTGGCTCTAACAAATATAAAATTTATATATATATATATATATATATATATATATATATATATATATATATATATATATATAAATTTATGTATGTCAGAGTACTTTTTAGAGGCCAATTTGGTCTTCCTTTCAAGTGACCGTGAAACTGCGCACTATTCGATAAGTCGATGCCGAGGATTCCGGGGCTAGCTGAGGCAGCAAGGGGCGTGCTTTGAAATTGAGGAGATATGACTAAGGGGTTCTTTTTAGCGGTAAACGCGCAAACTTGTGTTTTCTGGGGATTGAACTGGACTAGATTTCATCATTATCATCATAAAAGCCCTTCACAAGTCCACTGCTGAACATATGCCTCCCCCAATAAATGCCACAATGCACAGTCCTGAGCCACCTGCATCCATCGACTTCCTGCATGTCTTACCAGGTCGTCACTCCATCTAGTGGGGGGACGGCCTACCCTTCGCCTGCCGGTACGAGGCCGCCACTTGAGAATCTTTCTTCCCCATCGGTTGTCGTTTCTTCGAGCTATATGGCTGGCCCATTGCCACTTCAGCTAACTAATCCGTTGGGCTATGTCGGTTATTCTGGTTCTACTGCGGATATCCTAATTTCTAAGTGTACCACGCAGAAAAACTTCGAACATAGCCCTCTCCATAGCTCGCTAAGCAACCTTGAGCTTCCTTATCCGGCCAGCAGTGAAGTACCACGTCTCAGTTCCATAGGTCCATCACTTGTAACACACACTGGTTGTACAGTCTCGTTTTCAAGTTTTGAGGTATACCTGACGGAAAGACATGCCGTAATTTCCCGAACGCTGCCCAACCGAGTTGAATCCGTCGATTGACCTCTTGGTCGAAGTTGGACTTAACTATTCGGACTGTCTGTCCCAGGTAAGCATACTCGTCAATAACTTCGAGCTTAGTGCTACCAACAACTAACAGCATAGGTGTAACATGGGCATTAAACATGATCTTTGTTTTGTCCATGTTCATCTTAAAACCTATCCGTTGGGAGACACTATTGAGGTCATTGAGCATAGTGCTTAGGTCCTCCAGCGATTGTGCCATAAGGTCTATATCGTCAGCAAATCGAAGGTGAGTGATTTAGTCACCCCAAATCGGAGACTTTGTTCAGCAAAAACTCAACTTCAGACACAAGTTTATCCCGATACTCGGCGACGTTTTCCCGAGAAATATTGGCACGGCCGGTGTATAAAGCATCACCAGTGCTGTCGTCTCCATAGTAATGAATGTTACCAGTTTGCAACATATCATTGATATGCAAAAGAGACAGCGTTAGTAATAGCACGCACGCAGCCTTGTGGAACAAAAGCTAAAACCTTGATGCTCCGATCCGCAAGAAAACTGTTGATCCAATTTCACAATTTCTCGGGAAGCCTATAGGAAGGGAGCTATGAAATAAACGCTTTGTGCCAGACCCGTTCGAAGGCCTTCCTAATGTCCAAACTAACGGCCAATGCATCGTAGCGTATAGTAACCTGCCCAGGTGTATGAAGAATGATTGTATCAAGTTTTGTTAAAATCCGTCGAGTTGTTTTTGTTTTTATAACGAACATACATAC
This sequence comes from Parnassius glacialis, assembly GCA_033319125.1. Classification (NCBI taxonomy): domain Eukaryota; kingdom Metazoa; phylum Arthropoda; class Insecta; order Lepidoptera; family Papilionidae; genus Parnassius; species Parnassius glacialis. The sequence goes on along the minus strand of JAVANC010000027.1, from coordinate 20,740,860 downwards.
AGACAGACAGACAAAAAATTTTACTGTTTGCATTTTTGGCATCAGTGTCGATCACTAATCACACCCTGATAGTTATTTTGGAAATATATTTCATGTACAGAATTGACCTCTCTACAGATTTATTATAAGTATAGATTGGTTAATGTTGTTACTAACATATTTTAGTTTATAAAAAAAACCGGCCAAGTGCGAGTCCGACTCGCGCACCGAGGGTTCCGAACAAATCCGTAGGTATATGAGTTTAAAATTATTAAAAATATTTTTATTATATGATGTAACTAAAAATTTATGCTTTTCGCAATTTTTCCTTTATCTGTGCTATAATACGTTGCTTCGTGCCAAATTTTAAGATTCTCAGTTCACGGGAAGTACCCTGTAGGTTTTGACTTTTGATTCCCTTGCGAATATCGAAAATTTGCGGCATAAACGGCTGTATCTTTTGATTGCGTTGGCTTAGAAGTTTGATTTTTTCACAGCCCCAAGGGACAGTAGACTTGAGTATTTGATATAAATTTCAGCTTGATACCTCTACGCGTTCCTGAGAAAAAGGGTCTTGACAGACAGACAGACAGACAGACAGACAGACAGACAGACAGACAGACAGACAGACGGACAACAAAGTGATCCTATAAGGGTTCCGTTTTTTCCTTTTGAGGTACGGAACCCTAATTACTAACCTGTATGGATCATGGTCCGAAATAAACGATTATTATTATTATAATTATTATTTTGAGTATCCATAGAGTATTGTCACCTGGTTGGGCTGAGTAAATATATAAAAGAAAATGATAAATATACATGAATATATATTAAATATATATCCCAATATAATAAATAAAATCCCAACCAGATTTAAGCCCCCGGCAGGGGAAACCAAACGGCCGAGGGTTAGGGGGAAAGGGAAAGAAACCGGCGGATGATGCGGGTGGTTTCAAGGAGCACCGTGTTCTGTATTTGAGCCCGGAGCGGTCCGTCACCGAGTCCCAGTCGCCTCAAATGATCCAAGAGGCTGACTGGGATTAGCCCGTTCGCAGAGACGACTACAGGTATAATTGTCGGTGAGCCAGGTCCAGATATTTTGTCTTCTTATCTGCTTCGGCTTTCACGAGGTTTTCGTGATACGGAATAAAAATATCGATCAAAAATATCCTTGACCGTGCTCGGTCCATCAGCACAATATCAGGCTTATTCTCAAGAATAGTCCTGTTTGTGATTAAAGCCCGGTCCCAGTAGAGCTCGCACGGTAATTTTTGAGCACAGCTTCCAGCAAGTATTATTACTTACTATATTACTTATAATAAAAAAGGCAGTTTCCGATCCACGAGACCGTATTTCAGAGCGAGCTCCTGGTGTAGAATCCTGGCTACTAGGTTGTGTCTGTGCAAATACTCACAGTTAGAAAGCGCCGAACAACCGGAGATGACATGCCTAAGTGACTCTCTGGGATGGTGACAAGCTTGACAGATGTCGACGGTGCCACCCTTTAGGATGTATCTCCGATAGTTGTTGGTCTTAATAACCTGATCCTGTATCGCGCAGACAAAACCCTCGGTTTCCCCAAAGAGGTCGTAGGCAGTAAAGGGATGCGACTGTATCTAAGAAAGGCTCATGTAGAGCCATGTAGAACCGCCCGTGGAGCTCCATACGGCCTCCCGGTCGGAAATGCTCTATACTGCAGGGTGTTGCCTATGCTCGTTGGCTAAAAATAGATAGGTAAGCCCTTAATCACAAGAAATAACGTCCTTATAGAATGAATCATCTGATCTCGCCAGGAAGTTATTACGCAGGCTGCACGATTATGCATGGTGAGAGCGCTCAAAAAGCCGCGCCCACCATGTTTCCGCGGCAAGTACAGCTTCATTACTGACGATCTCACGACGGACGTCATGGTAGTGCGGACTTTTCTATCCAGGGCGTTAAGTTCAGTTTGAGTCCACCTTAGTATGTCGAAGATATACATGAGAACAGGCATGACCCAACCATAACAGTTGGGTCATGCCTGTTGCGTGTCTTATTGACTTCCGACAAAAGGCTACTACGAGTAAGTACTTTGGTCAAGCGTATATAAAACAGATCGCAAACTGATTGTTTCATGTCCACCTCATCAATACCTATATTTTGTGACATACCTAGGTATCGGTATTGTTTACGCCTAAATTTGGTCATGTTGAACGTCATCCAATCACGTTCGACTTCGTGAGTCGCCCAATGGCCCCAGGTGTCACGCGCATCGAAGGGAGGGGGAACGGTAAGTAGCTTCCCAGCGTGTGACGCTTGTGGACGAAGAGTTAGTGCCCCGCCAGACACGATGCGGGGAGCCCATGAGGCTCTCTTACCGAAATTCACGCGACCGTCGTAGGTCTAGATAGTTAGATTAAGTGCGCGTTGCTTCGTTACGTAGATATGTGAATTTTGCGATATTTAACTAGTGCGGGAATGCGGAATTGTGAACGCGCGTCGAGTAGGTATACGGTCTAGGATTCGAGCCGCGCATTCCTTGTTTGAGAGCTTCCCCCGGTTAATTGTCAAGATATCATTATAATTGTGCCCTTTTTGTGTGTTGGTTGGCTAGTTATATTAATTTGCGCGTCAACGAGGCGTATTTTGAATCTTGCGCGACGTGTTGTTCTGGTGACCAGTCTTTGTTTTTCAAATCCGTAAGAACCCCAGCAAAATCAGTTATAGATCTCACTCTGCTAATCTGAATCGGTTTTCTGTTATGCAACCCTAAACCGATCATTGTTAATTTGTGATCAGTTAATGCAGAATCACAGACTATACCAATTGCTGGTTTTGTAGAATTAGTAAAGATGTGATCCAAACAAGCGTTGTTTCTCGTGGGTATGGTTATAGCTGGCACAAGTCCATGGCTAGTCTTTAAACACAGATAATCAGATAGATGAGAGTTTAATTCGTCAGATAGCAGGTTTATATTAATGTCACCGGCTATATTAATAGGAACTTTAGTTATTGAATGAATCGTAGAATCAAGTGATTGTATGAAACGGTCCGGATTATTGAACGAAGGAGATCGATAGATTCCAAGAAGTGTAAGTGTATTTTCTATTATTATTTGCAGACAATTTGCGTCATCTAATATAGGTTCCGATACTAAAACATTATATGCATCTTTTATGTACGCAACGACACCGCCATTTTTGTTTATAAATTTATTAGTACGAAACGATTTATAGTCTGGAATTTGTTGTATGACTGTCATTCAAAACACACTCAGATAAAATAATAGCATCAAATTGTACATTAAGTCTCGAGAGAACCACTAGGAAGTCAGTAAAATTGTGATGTATACTTCTTATGTTACAGCCTAAGAATGTGATGTTAGAGTATGGCTGTAATTTGTTTGCACAGAGTTCCAGATCAGGAATTGAGTGACAGGTTATTGAGAATGTTTTACTAATATCCTCTTCTACGTCTATGGTGGCCGCTTAGGCCATAAATTGTAAAAAGGAGAAATATAAATATTATTACTTCCATGTATAAAGTCACTCATAATAAAAGATGAGAATAAACAGTAATATCTGTCAATATTTAGGATAGCCTGAGAAAGAAGAGCTTGTTTTTCGTGTAACATTATTTGTGTTTGTTTGTTCTGTTTAGTTTTTTTGTAACAAAGTATTAGAAGTGTAATATAGGAGATAGTTACATATTTAATTTGATGTAGTAGTTTATGAATGTTATAGTGTAATATGAGTGTATGTATTGTGGTTTTGTTATGAATGTTAAAAGGTACGCTAATTAATATACAAATACGTGATAAATACCATAGAAAGTTAATTTTGTACAACTTATAAAATGGGAATGTAGATGTTAAGACTAGAGTTAAAAATATACAAACTGCACAACAAAATGAGAAATAAAAAATAACATTAAGAAAGCTAATGCAGCATTTGTTGATTGGTGCTACCGACTGGAGCTGCAACAGCCAATTCCTCAGGACCTGACTTGGAGATGACGCTCCAAGTCAGATGCGTTCCGTATCGTAATAGCAGGACTTCCTTCCCGCCTACGAATGTGGATGTAACCCTACTTAACCCAACAATACTTGTAACCGGCCTCTTTAGCTCGTATTCTTGTCTCTCGATATAACCACCGGTTATGTTTCGTTAGATGTTCATTGAAATATAGTTTTCTGATAGGGCCCTGTACTTCGATGTCAGAAGTGGTGAGGTCACGCATGGTCCTAGAGGCTCTAAGGAATTCGTCTCGTTTGTTTTTGCGTAGGAAACGTATAATTAGTGGGCGCGGGGGCTTATTTTCTGACGTTAGAAGCTTCTGCTGTCTTAATCCTGCTCGGATAATGCCATCGATATCCTCCAATACCAAACTCACCCCGATTTTGCTGGCGATAACTAGTATTACATGCTCAAGACTTTCATTTTGATTTTCGTTGAGTCCTATAATCTCTAACTCATTTCGAATGGTGGATTGAGCCTGAGAATTGATCTGTTCCTGGAGAGTGGATATAGTCACAGTAAGCTTAGCCACTTTTAATCCATATGTTTTAACCTCTTGAATAGTTTTTTCAGCACTTACCATGCGAGTTTCAAGTGATTCCAGTTTTGTAGTACACTTGAGATGCCTTCTCAAGACCGATAGGTTTTCCATAATTCCCTTAATGCTGTTAGATTTCTCTCGCAGTAATCTTATTTCCCAGGTAAGCGAAACAAGGTTATTATTAATAGAATTTACTGTGGGAGTCTTGTTAATCTCAACATTTGGTGATAAGGTGGCCTTCCGTTTTGTTGGGAGAGCTGTGACGTTATTACAAAAATCCGTTGGGGATGCACAAATTGGAGTGTTTGAATTGTCAAGTGTTGGCTCCTTACATAGACAGTTAGGGCAAAGCCAGCTCGCTAAATATTCGTCGGAATAAGAGTTGTACTCCTGTGCCGATACATTAACACACAATACGTTATAACCTGTTTCGCATCTGTAACATTTCATAAACTAAGATGTGGCATCCATATTAGCTAAACAAGCGCCGCAGTTTACACTCGCCATTATAATACTTATAATTATAATAGAAAAGCCCAAGCGTGAGGTAAGCAATATCAACAAAGTCGCACAAGAAAATATTTAGTTCACTTCCGCGACAGTGAGTGACCGCGCTGGGCCTATTTAAAAATATTACGGTTGTGTTTAAGCAAGCGAACTCTCAGCCATACAACTATATCTCAATGGTCAATGCGTCCGATGTTTTATGCGAGAACGCCCGCTATTGGTTGTAGGCCGAAGCAGTACTCCGTCGTCATAGGTAGCAGTGATGTCACAAGACGTGCTGAGATGATTCATAAAGCAGTAGCAATTAACACTTACTTTGTCCGATGTAAGAAATTAGTTGATTTAATTTGCTGATTTTTAAGAGAACGATATGAGTTATAGAAGACACTTATATGACAATCTATTGAAAACACTTGTATTGATAGTTTGGTGTACATTTATCACTTAATAATTGACTTTAATCGAGTAAAACGAATTAAATACAACTTTGGGACAGTGTACGCAACCTCCGCGGTCGACATTGCCGAGCGCTCTCCCAAAAAAAAGCTTGTCAGTCTGCCGATAAGGGCCCTTGCCCTTGCAATACTGTCCTCAATTCTTTTTCTACAGGCTCGGATAGTACTACTCTGTCCAGTAGCGTGTCCAGCCGTGGAAAGCTTGGCGCCAATGATACGGCAGACTGCCAGTGCGGCGTTAAAAATTGAGTTCGTCTCGCAAAGGTCCCAGCTGGCTTCCAAATAGGTCACCAGTATTGGGTTTAGAGCCCTCACACAGCCCGATTTGGCTTGCTTAGGGGTATGCGGGGAAGTAGTGGTCGATTTTCAAGAGGCGTATTGCGCGTATCCGTAGTCGCCTCTTCCAATGTTCTCCCCATTTGCTCTAGTCCATGGGTGACTATGCCATCATCGTCTACATCAACCACAACTGAAAGATTCACGGCGGCGTCCACATGTGCGGGTTGCTCTGCAACTTGTGGCGCCTCATTCCCAGCCGTAGCATATTCATCCGATGAAGGAGCCTCACGTTGCAGCCGTACGAGTTCGGCGTCATCAAGTGTTTTTGAGCGCATGATGTACTGAACTCGGTCTGCCAGGTTTTGCTCAGTGACGGTAATAGATGACACCAGCTCTGCAAAAAACCTCTTTCGCCCTGAATTATGCCCGCAGTGCGTTTACTATTCATGTTGATTGTCCATCGCATGCGGCGTACTCCACCAGTGGTGGGTTCCTTTTGCTGGGTCTGAGAAGACCCTGCTGACATCAAGCCAGCTGGTGGGCATTACGGATGTGAGGGGCTGATGGGTGGTTGTGCAGCACCTTGCACTCGGCTGGTGGTCCGCATGCTGTCGCGTCCAGCGCCAACTCCGGACGCGCCCAGGTGACCTCCAGGCAGCGGCCCTTTACTCAATCTTCTATTTTTCATCATCCATTTGTGGGGCGTGAGTTATTGAGAGACGCCCAGACCCGGCGCCGTTTAATGGATAGGCCTTGTCGCCTATCCATAAAGGTTCAGAGCTCGAGAGGCTGACTGGGATTAACCCGTTCGCAGAAACGACTACAGGTATAATTTCGATCGGCAGTCCACCCATGTCGGTCACCTCGTGAGCCAGGTCCAGATATATTGTTTGCTTATCTGTTTCGGCTTTCACGAGGTTTTCATCATAAGGAATGGTAATGTCGCACAAAAATATCCTTGGCTGTGCCCGGTCCATCAGCACAATATCAGGCTTATTCGCAAGAATACTCCTGTCTGTGATGATGGTCCGGTCCCAGTAGATCCTCGCATGGTTATTTATTCGAGCAAGGCTTCCAGCAAGTACTTATAATAAGGTAGTTTCCGAACAACGAGACCGTATTTCTGAGCGAGCTCCTGGTGTAGAATCCTAGCTACTAGGTTGTTCCTGTGCAAGTACTCAGAGTTAGAATGCGTCGAACAACCGCAGATGACATGCCTAAGTGATTCACCGGGATGACAACAAGCTCGACAGATGTCGACGGTTCCTTAAGGATGTATCTCCGATAGTTGTTGGTCTTAATAACCTAATCCTGTATCGCACAGACAAAACCCTCGGTTTCCCCGAAGAGGTCACCAAAACGTAGCCAGGGGAGGGAGGCAACTGTGTCTACGAAAGGCTCCTTGAAAGAACCTTGTAGACCCACTGTCGATGAGATTAGGGATATCATACAGTCAGAACTAAAAAGTATTTTAACGAAGGAGTTGACCGTCTTAATTGAGAAAACGATTGTGTCTGAACTTCGAGAAACTCTTTCTGATATTGCATGCTTAAAAAGTCATTTGCTTTCGCTTAAAACTTCAATGGATTTTATAAACTCACAATATGATAAAATCAAGGTTGATTTGAACAAAAATTCAGAATTATGTTATCGGTCGCAGAAGGAATGTACGGACTTGACCATCGCTAATAGGGAATTATCTGAACGTGTGGCACAAATAGAACAGCACTCTCGTGCCTCGAACTTAGAATTACAATGTGTACTTGAACATAAGTCAGAAAATCTGATTCTACTAACTAAGCAGCTTGCAAAAACGGTCTCCTTCGACCTTAAAGAAGAAGATATTCACATGTGCACTGGAATTGCTAAGGCTAATCCTGCCACCACCAGACCTAGATCAATTATTGTCAAGTTACGCAGCCCTCTGATTCGTGATGGATTTTTAGCTTCCGTCATAAAATTCAATAAGAACCACCAATCGGACAAACTTAATTCTAGCCACTTGGGTATTGGAGGTGACAAGAAATCTGTATTCGTGACTGAGCATCTCTCTCCAAGTAACAAAGATCTGCATCGGTCTACCAGACTTAAGGCCAAAGAAAAGAACTACAAATTCGTTTGGGTAAGAGGTGGCCGTATTTTTGTGAGAAAGTCGGAGTCAGCTCCTGTTGTTGTTATTAAGAATTTGTCCTCGTTACAATACTTAACCGATTAGATTTCTTCTCATTTACTCATACCTTGTTTTTTATGTATACCTGCACAAAATCTGCTGCCTTAAATTGTTATTACTAAAACTGTAGAGGCCTAAATACAAAATTAATGAATTTTACAGTAACATGTGTAGGAATGAGTACGATATTGTTGTAATAACGGAAACTTGGCTACAAAATAACGTTAACGATTTAGAGTTATTTAACTATAATTATGCTGTATATAGACGAGACAGAGACTGGACTAAATCATTTTCAAAGAAAACTGGAGGTGGTGTAATGATTGCCGTCAATAGAAATTTTGACTCACATAGGATTAATAGAAATGAAGGCACTGGACTAATAGAAGATCTTTGGATTGTAGTCCATCTCAGAAATGGTAAAATCCTTATAAAACTTTTCATATGTGCGGTCTATAACCACCTTCCGTTAATTTAGGGAACTATGAACAGTCTGCAGATAATATTAATAATAATCTTTCCGATTTTGATCACTCATTAATAATTGGTGATATTAACCTTCCTAATTTGGAGTGGCTCAAAAATGAAAATGACCTATTTACTATTTTAAATGACTCTCAATGCCAATACTTTTATATGATCTCTGAGTTTATGGCCCTAAATAATCTTAAGCAGTTCAATTACATTAAAAACAAAAACTCGAAAATGCTTGATTTAATATTCTCATCAGAAAGTAACGTATGTGTTGGTGAAGCCGACGAAGCATTAACCGCTATTGATCTTTTTCATCCACCTCTTGTAATTGAAATTACTTTCCACTCCATCAATCATTTACAAGCATCCCTACAACCTAGACCAAATTTCCACAAAGCTAACTATGAGTCTATTAAAAATGAATTGGATAGTGTTGATTGGCTCAATATATTTGCATTATGTAGGAATGTTAATGAAATGGTTACTCGTTTTTATGATGTATTGCGTGCTACTACTAATATGCTATACTAATAAGTAAACATGTACCACTAACCACATCTAAAAGCATTAAGTATCCAATTTGGTTTTCTAAAGGTCTTATAAGGAGTATTAAAGAAAAAAAGAAAATGAGACAACGGGCTAAGAAATATAATAATCCAATGGATAAAATTGCCTTAGACTTGCTAAAACAAAGAACAAAAAATTTAATAAAACGGTGCTATAATAGTTATCACAAACGCCTTAAACATAGTATAACCTCAAATCTTAAAAAATTTTGGACATATAAAGCACAAGCGTAAAAATAGTAGCAATATACCATCCCGTATGCAATTAGACCATGAAACTGGAGTGGATAAAACAAGCATAAGTGAACTCTTTGCGAAAAAAAATTCATCTATTTATAGTAAAAGTCTAAATCCACAATTTTGTTACCATAAACGCGATGGCGTCCATTCATTTTCATCCTCACTTAGTTCTATTATGCTGTCGGATAATTTAATTTTCACGAGGTTAAAGAGACTTGACTTAAATAAAGGTCCCGGTCTAGATATATTACCGCCGTTGTTTCTATACGAGTATCAATGTGCTAAGCAACTATCATTGCCACTTACTTGTATCTTCAACGAATCTCTTAAAACTGGAATATTTCCTACCTACTGGAAAATGGCTAAAATTGTTCCCATTTACAAAGATGGTACTAAGAATAACATCAGAAATTACAGACCAATATCCATTTTATCTATTTTTCCTAAAGTTTTTGAAATTTTAATCTACCTTTATGTTTACAATTTACTAAAATTTCTTTATATAAACGACACCTGCAAGGAAAAACATCATAACACACTTTTTAGTGATTTTGAGTTAGAATCATATTCTTAGTAAATAAAAAATTCTCTTTCATTTCGCTCACCCCTGTATCTAAATTCATACGCGTTACGATTTTAGACAGTAGAAAAATGTTGTAAGTCAGTGTCCACTGAAGATGATAAAAAGGTATATTTAGTTACACATACTTACCTATGCCTGAAATTAATTTATTACATAACAAAAATTGTAATACATCTTAACCTTAGTTACCATGTTTTAATCTTTAAACAGAAAATAAAAATATCACTCCAAAGATTACATATATAACTTATTTCAAGTTACAATTATTTTCTCTGCAATAATTTTCGGGTTGTGTTTATTCCACAATAGGTTATTAAACTTACGATGCATAGATTCTCGATCGTTTCCTTAGACGCCCCTCGCACGCGTTGTTGTGTACAAGTTACGACGAGTTTTGCCGGAACTTGCATACAATATTGGATTGTTTAAATATCAGAAAATAGTAATATAGTTATTCTGAGTATTTGAAATTAGTCGCCGTAGTAAGATAATCGCGTTAGCTTTAGCTAAAAGTGAAATTACGGACAGTAACGCAGGTTAGTAAATGATCATGATTTTTAAGTATTTACCTGTCATCCACTTATTTTCATATCATCTTATTTGCGATTTGGAATAATTACTATGATATTCATACGAATAGAATTAATACAAGTACAAACTACAATTAGACGATTTCGTTTTTAGAAGACGAACATTTGAACAATCATCATAATAATGACGTTGAGAATAATGTACCACTAGAAAGGAGGATATCACCAACTTTTGTCGAGACAGGTGAGTGTTGTATATTATGATAATGAAGTCCATTAAAATTACGTATGAACCTAGACTAAGTAGTACGTAAGTTAGGTTTGTGTTTATTAAATTCTACACAGTTAATGTGGATTAATGTTATGGTTTTATTTCTAGGGAATGGTTTACTAAGTTTTAAATATAATCTGAGGCAACGCACTCCGGTAAAAATACAGAATGATCAAATTTCAGTCTCCAATGGATCCGAAGATATTTACTCACCAGTAGTTTCAGAATATTTACCACCACAAGAAAACGGTAGGTATTTTTGTTATATTCAGTAACGTAAATATTAAAAAAGTTCGTGTGTATGGTACAACCAAATAAATCCTGTTCTACAATACCTACACAATAGGTCAAATTTTTACCTATTGTGTAGGTATCAAGTTAAATTTACTTCGAGCTTAAAATTTGTAATTAAATTTTCGGTCAATCAAAAAAAACTAGTTATTAAAATTGAATTTACGTATTTTCAGCTCCTTCTGTTTTAACACCTGATGCCGATACAGAATCAATAAATGATGAACTTAAAGAAAATTACAATAATGAACAAATAGAGGATATTTTCCGTGAAATTGGTAAGTTTACCTACTTGAATACTATAACAACATTAAACTAATGTTATAAGGATGTTTATATCTATTTTTAAAACTGATTTAATAATGTATGTTGTATTTTTAGTATAAAACCAAGAACTTAGTTATGCAATAGAACCTGAAATACGAGCCTATGGAGTACAAAGTGATATAATAGGGAATGGAAGTCAAATTAACGCAGAAGAGCCTAGAATGTTATCACATATTAATACTAAAGAAAAAAAGAAATATCCGGAGAAAATTAACCCTGGAAGAAAAAGATTTTTGAATAAAGAAAATTGGAAGGCAGAAATACGTAAAGGAAAGAAAAATTTGGGCGAGGAAATTATAAATAGAAAAGGGCACTTAATAGCGAAAAGAGTTATGAAACCAGACTGTGGTGCTAATTGTTCACGTAAATGTCGAGAAGCAATCACAGAAAACCAGAGAAGTTTAGTATTAAAAAACTTCTGGGAACTAGGGGATCATAATAAACAAATGGATTATATTAGCCGATTTGTCAAAATAGTCCCGAAAAAACAAGTTATTGCCGGCTCGGCCTCATCCAGTCGGCGCAAATGGTCTTTTGAATACAATTTGTTTACAGAAGGTCGAGAAATACGAACCTGTAAGACGATGTTTTTAAACACCCTCTCCATAAGTGACATGTGGTTGCAGACTCTATTTAAAAAAATTGATAGGTCTGCTACAGGTACTATTATCAATGATAAAAGAGGTAGACACCACACGCGCAAAAATGCCGTTCCAGATCAAGTCAAATAATCTGTTAGAGACCATATTTCACAAATGCCATTAGTTGACTCACACTACGTGAGAAATAGGTCATCTAAACAGTATCTGGATGAACAACTGAACTTTATATATATACTCTACAAGCTTTATTTGGAATGGATGAATGAAAAACATTCCGATCAGGTAGTTGCGACTTCAAGACAGTATAGGGAGATATTTAAGACAGATTTCAATATAGACTTCAACAAACCAAAAAAAGACCAATGTCCAAAATGTGATTTATACAAAAACGCAACTGAGGCTGACAAAACTAAGCTAGAGTATGAGTACGCTTTACATATTGCGAACAAAAATGTGGTCAGGTCTTTAAAAGATAGTGACAAACACCGAGCTAAGCACTCCAATTCTGTTGTAGCGGCTTGTTACGATTTACAGAAAATTTTAAATACTCCTCATTCAGAAGTATCCGTATTTTACTACAAAAGAAAACTTGCTACATATAACTTCACGATCTATGATATGGGTAAACATAAAGGATATTGCTACTTGTGGGACGAGACGATCGGACGCAAAGGATCTAACGAAATAAGTAGTTTTGTATTCGACTTCATAAAAACCAAGGTACAGGAAGGTTACAAGGAGTTTAATTTTTATTCTGATAGCTGTGGCGGTCAGAATAAAAATAGGACAGTATTCGCAATGTATGCATATGCCAGCAGAACATTTAATATAAATATAAATCATCACTTCTTTGAAGTTGGACATTCACAATCAGAGGGTGATTCGATGCATGCACTTATTGAGCGGAGGAAAAAAAATAAAATTATCTACGTACCTCAGCAATGGGTAACTTTGATAAGGTGCGCTAAATCTAATGGTGAGCCGTATGAAGTCAAGGAAGTAAACCAAGACACGATATTGGATTTTAAACAGCTTTTGCCATATTACAAAAATTGGGAACACGATGTAAACCATGTGAAAGTCTCCTGGAGTAAAATTATGCATATTCATTTTATCAGTAGCTTACCAAATATAATTAAATATCAATATGATTATCTGAGTGACAATGAAATGACTATAAATCTAGCTAAAGATATTAAGACAATTTCTCTTCGGGTAGTTACTCGTCGCGCTAACAAGGAACCTCAAAACAGTGAACAAGAGATAACCATTTCAAAGGCTTATAATGCACCTTTGCCTTTATCTACAGCAAAGTACAAATATTTAATTCGCTTATGTAATAGCAATGCCATTCCAACAATATATCATGATTATTTTATAAACTTACCTCATCTGAAAGCAACCCTACCAAATAATATGACTGATTCTGATTCAGGAGTATTTTGATTTAAAATTACTATGTATATTGTAGTAAGTATATAAATTACTATATTGTATGTATGCTAAAAATTATAAAATATCTTACAGAAACAAACATTTGAAATTTGAAAAAGAAAAATCTTTGATGTTAATCAATGACATTTTTTTTAATAATTCTTTTTGCGAAAATTTCAAATGTTTGTTTCTTAAAGATATTTAAGAATTTTTTATTGATTGTATTGCTTGAATTTTGCAGATCTGATTTTAGTTAGTTAATAAACTGATTTTAGATATTAGAATACTTTCTGTTGCTTAAATTTGTAATGTTTGTTTATTTAAATATTTAAAAATTTGTTATTAATTGTGATATTCAGAATTTCATGGGCCTGACTATAATGATTATCTTTAAGTTGATTGGATTGGTACCTATAACGGATCTCAAAAATGAAGCTTATACCAAAACACAAGAAAGAACGAACCAGAATTTGAAAAACGATAATTTTTAATATTATATTTTCATAACTATGAAAGACTGTGCGTTGGTGTGATAACATGATTTATTTTCTGCATTTTGAGATTATTGTAATTAAAATTAATAAAGATTTTCCTAATTAATTGACCATGTTTTATTCTTACATTAACTCTAAAGTACATAAAAATACATGTTAAGCATTGTATCTCAGACTTATAATGTTTTTAACTTAATGAAGTAAATATTAAAACACAAAGTTGAGTTGTATGTCTGAGTTACAATGTCATTTTATAAGGTTTATGTGATGTAATATGATTGTAACTTATAAAAAATAAAAAATCACATATATTAATAACATATCAATAATATTAAAGTGTAGATTTTCCTTTGTTGACTCAAATTTTCACGGTGAGATGACGATAGGACTTAATAGAAAGACTTAAGAGGATTGTGAAGTGCCGATACGCGACGCGAGTAGGTATTTTCAAAAATGCTATCTGTTTCATAACGCACGGTCTGCCTCCCGAAGGGCTCCGGGCGTGAAGAACACAAATAGGTACATACACTCATTCTTACGCACACTACGATACCAGCAGGAGGAGCGTTCATTCATTCATAATCTATATTTGCGTACATTTACTAATGAATTTGTTTGTGTTACTTTTTAATTTTATTATATTGCATAGTCTATGTAGACGTGGGGACTTACTACATATAACTTATAGAAGTGGGCTGTTATTTTTTTATGTAAGTATCTACCTATATACTATGTGAGTGATTATAAGATGTGTATTACATTCAATCAACTAAAATAATTTTATACATTTTAGAATAGAAGAGAAAGATTAGAGACAAAACTAAAAATATGCAATTTGCTTCGTAAATCGAAAGGACGGGCAACAGGTAAGTAGGCGTACTTATTTACTTACTTATAATAAAATTATACTTACTTTGATCGCGTACCTTACCACCTTACATACTATTGTATGTACATTGGTTGACTGGTAGGAGATAGACCGAAATTTATTCCACAAAATATAAAAGTATGGGATAGCTGATGTTGATTTGACTACAAAAACGGAGGGGGTTCTATATTCGGCTGTATGTATATTTGTTTTATTTTTATATGTTGTTATATGTTCACCGATTTCTCCGGACCGATTTTGAATACTTACCTATTCTTTTCTTGTTCACAGTTGGTCTCATACAAATTTTATGGAAATCATTTCATCCATTACATATATTATGTTGTAATTGAGTTTTATTGAAATCGGTTGTACAAATTTTTTAATTTTACCACTTGTCCAGTAATAATATTAGTCCGTTAGAAGAAGTTGTTCATATCACTGTTACTGTGTAATTCCGATGATTCCAAGGAAAATGCTGAAATTTTCGAGATACAAAGATTTGATTAGTAAAATTTCTATACGTGGTATAGCCATGCTGCAGCTATATTAGTAGTATAGTTGTAGCACGAGTAGGCTCGACCGGGGAACGACTACGCTCTCACAGAAATTTAAACGATGAACCGAATTATATAGGTAAACTAGCTTTTCACCCACGACTTCGCCCGCGTTAGTTAGCTGTAAAATATAATTTAAACTATTATGCTTCTATTTATTTTTCAGTGACTCCGAGATAGACAAATAATTACCAGACAGTAATGTGCAACGACGATGTACTTCAGTTGGCGAAGGAATCGAATCTGACAAAGAGAATCAAAAAGAATACAATAATAATAAGTCATGTATATATATATATATATATATATATATATATATATATATAATACATCACACGTCTTCGACTGTCGACAACTCCCGATGGGTTTATTGGACATGATTCTCTAAATAAAAATGTCTTATTTCTGACAAGTATAAAAAGGCCAGCGTGGGCTTAGCCCACTCCACACATGTTATCTTTAAAATCAGTACAAATACTAAAAGTAAATAAGATATTATATGCGTTTCGGCCTAGTCTCGTCTTAGCGAGCGATCCAGGCAGCCAGCTTCACTTGTCAATTATGTTTAGATTCTAATATGCTACATTTGGAGGCCATAACTAAAAACAGATCAAATTTCGTTTGATACGAGAAGGACAAAAAGAAACCATGATTACTATTATCAGGTCCAGGGATAATTACATATCACTGGTAGGCAATTTTGTTTTTTTGTAGTATGGACACAACTTTTTCATGTTTTCGAACTTAATTTAAGAAACCATGATCATTTTTGGGCAACAAAAATGCAGCCAAGACTTTACTCATTTCAGTTTTAATGTTTATTACCAGAAATGATTGACCCTCGAGTTCCTAGAAAAATGGCAGTTCGAGAAAGAGTGTAATTAAGTAATATGTAATAATAAACAATAATAATTTCTTCAAGTTGTTGCTTTTTATTTATTTGCCTACCCACTTTATTGTAAATTTGAAATATTTTTAATTTAATGTCCTTATTCAATAAAGACTAAATTAATAACTAAATAATCGATAAACACTGAATAATCAGACATTAACTTTTTCATCTTTCTAGGTTATCGATATTATTTTCTCTTCCCTAGGCGATAATAATATCGATAACACCTCTAAAAGTTACAGCCTATATACATGTCCCACAGCTGGGCACAGGCCTCCTCTCATTTCTGAGAGGGTTTTAGGGCAAGGAAAGGTCCGTCGCGCTGCCCCAATGCGTGTTGGCGAACTTCACATGTCTTCGAAATATATTTTTTTTAATTTGTCAGACATGCAGGTTTCCTCTCGATGTTTTCCTTCACCGCCGAGCACGTGGTAAATCAGCACTTAAAATTGCAAATTTCATTGGTGCCGACGGGGAGCGAACCCGGGTTTTTTGCGTACCTACTGTGAAACTTATAGCGAGCGCTAACCATCTGAGCTACCACGGCTCATTTTACAAATATAACTTTTATTTTTACAACATAATCGTAAAATACTGGTATTCACACCCCACCACCCCTAACATCACTACCCCTGCCCCCCGACCCGTATCGTGCGATAGAGAGAGTTGCAAGTCTTGAAGGCAATTGCCTACATTTTCTTTTTGAAATATTGTTTCCGGCGATAACGTTTTTACCCCCCTAAAACTTTACAAAATGAGACAATTTTGGTCTTATTCGATTCAGTACACTTTAATCTAGGCCTGTACGTTTTACTTTTTTAGTAATCAGTTTAGTTTAATTAAAAAAAAATAAAAACGTTGGAGGAAGTTTTTAAGTCAAAAATATAGATATTTAGATGGTAATAACTTATATTGTATACAATATTTCTTTAAAATAAAAACGTACGGCCCTAGTTTTTTGTCATATCTACAACATTTCCAAAAATTATTGAAATTGGACTATATTTACGGGGGGGAAAACGTTATCGCTTTTTGTATGAAAATTTACAGCTTCACAATCCTCTTAAGAATTTTTTTTAATCTTTGACGCGCTCTTCTGAAAAGTTGATAAAACAAAAAACGTGAGTTACGATGTTTTTCCTTGCAGGTGTCGATATCATTAATGTCAGCCTGTTTCTTTGTCAATTATAAAGTCACACAAGTGACTGCCTCGTTGATATAGTGGTTGTAGTAGTGCGACTGCTGATCATGAGGTCTCGGTTTCGAATCCCGGGTCGGGCCAAAACTGATCCTCAACATGGTTTTCTTAGAAATAGGTCCACCACTACTAATTTAATTGTCTTCACCAATTATATTATCCAGCATATCGATCAGGGTTCTCAAGTCGATGCTATCTATACTGATTTAAGCAAGGCATTTGATAAAGTTGACCATGAGATACTTTGGACGAAATTAAGTAGTTGTGGTATGGGTGGCCCTATTTTGGATTGGGTTAGATCTTACTTAACTCTTCTCAAGTGTAATGTAGTTGTTAATGGGAGCCAGTCTGAACCGTTTAAGGTAACCTCAGGTGTTCCTCAAGGGTCACATTTAGGGCCCCTTTTGTTTCTAATTTTGATCAACTCAGTGACAGAATGTTTTTGAACACAGAGGTTTACATGTTTGCTGACGATTTGAAATTTGTTAGACCTGTTAGATCATCAACAGACTCCCAGCTTATTCAAGCCGATCTGGATAGATTGATTGAGTGGTGTACTCAAAACAATATGCCTCTGAATGCTAAAAAGTGTTATCATATATCGTTCACTCGCAAACATACTCCTATCCAAACTACATACAAAACTGGCAACACAGTACTCAATCAAGTAGAGTGTATAAGAGACCTGGGCGTTTTGTTGGATAGTAAACTGTCTTTCGTACCACATATAAATAGTATAATAACGAAGGCGTCCAAAATGTGCGTATTTTAAGGTAGAAACACCAAAAAGTTCAGACATAATCAAACTTTACTACTGATCTTTCACAGCTTAGTTCGGAGCAACCTTGAATATTGTTCTCAAGTTTGTTCTCTTTACTATGAGGTTCATAAGAGTAGAATTGAACGAGTACAGCGGAGGTTTCTTAGTATGCTAGCATTGAAATTTAACCGACATCGCTCCTTAACTTCATATGACGAACGGCTAAAGCATTTCCGTATATCTTCCTTATATAACAGGCGCCAACTTTTGGATTTGAGCTTCCTCTACAAACTATGCAATAATGGCATCGACTGTCATCAATTACTGGAAATGGTTAACATTAATGCTCCAAGCAGATTACCACGATTTAATGTCTACAATTTATGGTCCCATCTAACAGGACTAACCTCGGTCTTAATTCAGCATTATGCAGAATGTTTAGACTGTATAATGATATATCTAAGACTATCTGGTTTAGATATTTTCAATACAATTTAAATAATTTTAGAAGAATAATGTTACTTTATTTAGAATCTAAGTTTTAGATGACAAATGTAAACCTGTTTACGCAAAAGCGTTGGTGTCAGGCATCGACGTTAGATGGCGCTCGGTTCGGCTGATACGGGATGACGTTCGTGCGTGTTGAACGTCCGAGCTTACTGAACGGTGGGAGTCGAGAGCGAAAAAATTAGATGTCTTCTTCGCGTCGAAAGAGAAGGCAGTCCGTTTTGTTTGGGAGCTCTTAGATCTAATTTTATGTTAGGCGCGTATAGTAAATATACCACTGGGAATGGTAGCGCGTGTTGAGAGTTTACCCGGGACTTTAGGTTTAACGCAGAATCTGTATAAGTGGATTCGACTGTATTAGTTACTAGTGCGGTAGTTAATATTCTAGAAATAACGGTGACCTTTGACCCGTACGTTCTGTGTTCATTTTCGCGAGTCAATCGTAACAAAGGAAGAAAGTGACTGCGGAAGGCGACCTTAGCTTGGAGAGGAGCTGAGGGCCGAACTGCTGCAGGGGGAACGGTCAAATAAGGTCAATAACACTACCAGCCACACCCAAATACACATCACTGACCTTTACTTTCTAGCACAATACATCCACACGAGACCTGACCGAATCCTGAGGGACCAGTCGCCTTGAATAGAGGTAAGTAAGCTCTGTTCAATAATTGTAACGCTCCCCCCGGATTGTTTAGTGTAATTAGACTTTTAACCCGTGGCGTGAGGACGCCCGACCAGCATCTGCCTGTAGCTTCTTCGTCTATGGGCCGCGAAGGATTCTACTCCTGGGATAGGCAGCTGCCGGCCGTAACATTTGGTAGCAGAACGCGGTGCTGGGATCGATTCCCGGTCGATCCACCGACCATAGTATTTGATAAAAATTAAATAATTTTGGTAGCAGAACGCGGTGCTGGGATCGATTCCCGGTCGATCCACCGACCATAGTATTTGATAAAAATTAAATAATTTTGGTGGCAGGGAGCGTTGGGTTGATTGGTTTAATTTTGTGTCTACAATCACGCCCGTCCGTAATACGTAAAAATATTTTTTTTATATATACGTAATAATAAAATTCCTTTCTTTGTTAGCTTGCTTTGTTGTTTGCGGGTAAATTTGAAAAGCCACGCCCGGTTCGCGCGCAAGCGGGAGTTTGCGTCATGTAGGTAGATGGTTATTTTTGCGTAATCGGTTAATTATCGTTGCGGATAGTTGTGGTGTATTAATTATCGAAGGGTCGATTTCCGAGCAAGGCATTTTTGTTGATGTGTATGTTCGTTATGTATCTTTCGTATTGTAATTTGTATTTGAACTAAAGAGTGGTAATTTGTATTTACGTAATTTGAATTTAACTTGATTTGATCGCACTAGTATTTGTTATTGTTAATTTGATTTACCTTTTCTTTTGTACTAACTTGTGTTTGATTTGATAAATAGCGGTTCTTATTTGTGTACATTCTATTCAACTCGATTGGATAGGAACTGCATTAGTTAGCTGTTAAATTTTTTTGTATTTTTATTTGTTATTTTTGTAATTGTGCTCGAGCGGCGTCGTAATTTGTATTTAGTAGTGATGTCCTCGCCCTAGATGCTAATCCGTTGCCTGCGGACTGAGTTACGCTGGGCCACCAGCGCCCATGCTTTGATAAGTCGACCGGATAGGGTCCATAATTTGATGAAGCGGTTCGAGCAGGTTGATGCTCGAAGGGCTGCAGTGGAGGAGGCTTACGCTGAGCTCGAGGATTCGGATGTGGAAAAGGGAGTCCTGGACTCCTGCTTCGCAGACTACGAGCAGTTCTTTTCGCTCACGGACGAGTTGATCGAGGCTGAAGGCAGGTATGCCGAGGAGGCGCGTGAAGCTCGGACGAGTGGCCTGCCCGAGTCCTTTCAGAAGCAGCCTCAGCCGGAGCTGTTGGGACGACTCCCAACTCTGGACTTGCCAAGGTTCTCCGGGGTCCTTTCCGAATGGCTGACCTTCATTGGTCTTTTCGACGGCCTAGTGGACGCCCAGAGTGACGTGACCCCGAGCCAGAAGATGGCGTACCTCCTGGCCTCACTGGAGGGGGAGGCCCTGGGCGTTGTCACCCATTTGAGATTGTCGGACGACGCCTACCAGACTGCTCGGGACCTCCTAGCCAGAAGATACGCCAACGTCCGGCGAATTGCCGACGAACATGTTAAGCAGCTTCTAAGCCTTCCGCTGCTTAGTGACCGGGCCAGACTACGTCCGGACCTGTTGGATCCAGTCTTGGTGGCCTGTAATACGTTGAGGCGGCTGGATTTACCAGTAGGCGAATGGGCCTTCTTGTTGCTCCGCATCGTGCTGTCCCGTCTACCTCTCGACCTTCAAATGCATTTTGAGGAGAGGTACGGCGGGGACGAGGCCTCCTATATGCCGCCCTTCTATGACCTGCTGCGGTTTTTGGAGGAGCAGTGCCGACAGATCGAGCACGCGGTGGGCACCGTCGACGACTTACAAGCCGTGCTCAGTGAGAGGCGAAATCCGCCGGGCAAGTCGTCGTCAACCCCCCCCTGCTCCTATTGTCGAGCATCGGATCACCGGGTAACGTCTTGCCCAAAATTATTAAGTAAGCCGGTTCCGGCGAGGCGAACTATCGCCAAGGAGCGCCGCTGGTGCTACTCCTGTTTGGAAGGGCACCTCCAGCGAGACTGTCCGCACCAGCGGCCCTGTCTGCATTGCCAGGGCAATCACAATGTCGTACTGTGCCTGGGTGCGAACGGCGTCTCCTCTCGGGGCGCTGCCAGGCCCTCGACCCCCACGGGCGGGGGCGCTCCGCCATGCCCTTTGACGGGCGACGCTCGGCGCCCGCCGGCTAGCCACCAGGCCCCTAGGTTTGAAAGGGGTCCCTCCCCCGACCAGTCGGGGGGTAATTCCCCCAGGGGCGGGGGTGTCAACACACCCCCTCAGCGTGCGGAGAGGAACTTCACGGCCACTCATCAGTCCGCTGGACCCTTCTCACTCCCTTTAGCTGAGTGGCCGCGACTGGTGGACCACTGTACCCCATTTGATGGAGGCGGCCCTAGCTAGCTGCCGCCTTAGCTCCCACCATGGCTGCCTCTACTGAGCCTTAAGCCGTCAACAGTCCACTTGTCAAGCTGTTCTGTTGCCGACGGCCTCAGTGAGAGCGTACAACCCGAGTGGCGACTGTTAGCGGTTGCGCTCTGTTAGTATCGGGTTCACGCGGTGTGGCCTCCACTTGGTGGTGGGAAGATTAGGGCCCCCTGGAGCGTTGAATCACGCTCTCAAGGGGTATTGGATTTGGTTTGGTCGAGCACTTAGTTAAGAATTCTTTGAATTAAAATTAAAATGCTTTGAGTTTTCCGCGAAATTAATATTGTAGCGGTTGTGATTAAAAGAATTGAATTTAAAATACTCCTTTAAATGCTGCTGCATATGTTTTGTAAATACATTTGATCACTGCGTTTGTTGTGGCACGGAAAATTGAGATTAAATTGTGTGCCCTTTTTTAATGCTTGTGCGTATGCTAGTAATTGTATTTGATTGTCGCGCCTGTGCTGAAGGGAAGTTTGGATTCATTTGAAATTTGAATGGCGCGCTATTTTGAAAATTATGTATATGTTTGTGATAGTGTTTAATCATTTTGCTTTGTGATAAGGAAGGTTGAAATTAGATAACCCTGTGGTTGCCAAAGGAAATAAGAGTAAATTCTCTTTGGTTTAGATTTTGTTGGCACTGTCTAAGATATTTATTTGAAATAAGAAATAGGCTGTCTCTTACGTTTATTTTTGTTTACTTTGCCAAGTTGACCTATGTGCATCGGTGATTACTTGTTTTAATTAATTCTGTAATTGAACATTGATGCTTTTGAAAAATTAGTTGAAATATGAGCATAGGATCACCTGCTAGGGACCATCTGTGCGTTTCGTTCAGCTCTCCACAGACGACGTTCATGGGGAATTTGGGGGTGCTCTCTGCACTGAAGCTTGAAGGTCCCTCTGGGCCGCTTCGTGTCGCGTCGCTGTTTGCAGACCTGATCCGGTCGAGTTGCGGAACTAATCATAGGAGCGCAGATAGGTGTTTGAAGGAGGTCGTCTGACTTCTGTCTAGGAATAGGACTTATTTATGTGCTGCGATGACCAGGAAGGGCATCCAGTTCAACTCTCCGGCTAGCCCACGTTGGGGCTGTAATTTTGAGGCGTTGGTCAGGGTTGCAAGATCTGATTGGGTGCGTAGGGTAGCCTAGTTTGGTTGTAGATTCGATCTTGCAACTTGCCGTCGCGACCCTGTCCCGCTGACCGGTTTGCTCGCGGACCTAAATCCTTATGTCCGGGACGGGGGTTTGTTTACGCAAAAGCGTTGGTGTCAGGCATCGACGTTAGATGGCGCTCGGCTCGGCTGATACGGGATGACGTTCGTGCGTGTTGAACGTCCGAGCTTACTGAACGGTGGGAGTCAAGAGCGAAAAAATTAGATGTCTTCTTCGCGTCGAAAGAGAAGGCAGTCCGTTTTGTTTGGGAGCTCTTAGATCTAATTTTATGTTAGGCGCGTATAGTAAATATACCACTGGGAATGGTAGCGCGTGTTGAGAGTTTACCCGGGACTTTAGGTTTAACGCAGAATCTGTATAAGTGGATTCGACTGTATTAGTTACTAGTGCGGTAGTTAATATTCTAGAAATAACGGTGACCTTTGACCCGTACGTTCTGTGTTCATTTTCGCGAGTCAATCGTAACAAAGGAAGAAAGTGACTGCGGAAGGCGACCTTAGCTTGGAGAGGAGCTGAGGGCCGAACTGCTGCAGGGGGAACGGTCAAATAAGGTCAATAACACTACCAGCCACACCCAAATACACATCACTGACCTTTACTTTCTAGCACAATACATCCACACGAGACCTGACCGAATCCTGAGGGACCAGTCGCCTTGAATAGAGGTAAGTAAGCTCTGTTCAATAATTGTAACGCTCCCCCCGGATTGTTTAGTGTAATTAGACTTTTAACCCGTGGCGTGAGGACGCCCGACCAGCATCTGCCTGTAGCTTCTTCGTCTATGGGCCGCGAAGGATTCTACTCCTGGGATAGGCAGCTGCCGGCCGTAACAAAACCCTTTTTAATTTATCATAAATACGCAATTTTGCTACTGTACTATTAAATTTTACGATAATTAACTTTTCGCAACATTAGTTAGCTGTGGTTGCCTATAACTGGGTGAGCACATTGCACGATTCTCACAATGCTTGGATCTTGTTTTTTAGTATTTGTGTATCATCTGTCGGTGACCCTTATAAATAAATAAATAAAATAAATAAATAAATAAAGACTTCCCGTGGAGCTCTTTCAGTACAGTGCATTTCCGACCGGGAGACCATATGGAAGGCCATATGGTCTCCCGGTCGGAAATGCACTGTACTGCTGGGTATTGCCATTGTTCTTTGGCTAAGGATAGAGGGGTTAGCCCTTTATCACACGAAATGACGTCCCTGTAGAATGGATCATCCGATTTCGTCAGGAAGAAATTACGGAGGCTGCACACTTCGCAATTATGCGTGATGAGAGCGCTTAAAAAGCCGCGCCCACCATGATTCCGAGGCAAGTACAGCCTTGAATTATGTTATTTATAATGGAATGAAAGATCAACACGTTTATTCAACTCGAGTGTTTATTTAATACTGGCTTACTTTCTAATACATCGAATATCACCTACTAGTACATAGATTACTTCACCTTTGGGGGCAAAGAAAAAAAAAGAGAAAAAAAAAGAATATTCTTAACTACTAAATTGCTTAGTCCTATTCTTATGAACAATGTCAAATTTACCATTTATATCAATTTTCACATTTACTCCTAAATCTTCTACAACTTTATAAAGTCCATCAAAAACACAATCTAATTTACGAGCACATTCATTTTTAAGTAAAACAAGATCATTCTTATTATAAAATACAGGATTACATGATTCATCATATTTATCTTTCCTTTTTTCCTTACAAGTTATCAAATTATTTCTAGCATCTCTTAAGGCTGCTTGCAATTTATATTTTAAATCTAAACAATAATTATCAGGATTATAAAGTGGTTCAACATCATAATTTAAATTATTTGGCAAACGACATTGTCTACCAAAAACAAGTTCAAAAGGAGTGTACTTAGTTTGAGTGTTCACACAATTATTATAACTAAAACACCAAAATGGAACCCAATGGGAATAGGAAAAATTCGAATTAGGACAATAAGTTCTTAGAAACGCACCTAAATGTTTATGAGCTATCTCAAGAGAACCTATTGATTGGTGGTGGTTTGCAGTTGACGATAACTTATCGATTTCTAATAACTTACATATCTGTTCCATAACCCGAGACATGAATTCTGTCCCCCTATCTGTAGCTATACATTTCGGAATACCGAATCTTAAAATAAAGTTACTTACAAAAGCTTCTGCAACTGTAACAGCTTCTTTATTAGGCAATGGATACGCCTCCATATATTTTGTTAACTCGCATTGGAGAGTTGAAATATAACAATTTCCTTTCTCATCCTTATCCAATGGTCCAACTAAATCGAGGATAACTTTCTCGAACGTAGTCGACGCAGTGGAGGTTAAAGTCATAGGTTGTTTGGTATATTTACCTTGTTTCATTTTCTGACATAATGCGCATTTACTTATATATTTACGGATATCCAAATCTAGTCCTGGCCAATAGTATTTTCTCCTAATATTATTCGTTATTCTAGTTATTCCAGCATGTCCACTAGTGGGTAATAAATGATAGTCATTTAAAATAAATTGTTTCTTGTTTTCATCATAAATTCTCTCTATTCCTTTCAGTACACATATTCGGGGTTCGGACCATTCACTCAACGATTTAACTTCACTACATATTCCTTTTATAAACTCAGTATTCTTTCCATCTTTTACTATGCATAATTCTTTTACTTTTATTTTTTCGCAAAACTCATTAAGTTTAATTGCAAATTCGGCTCGCGAGAAATGCAGCTTAAAACCTAAATTAATACACAATAACATTTTATTTGGTACATACATAAAATATTCTTCTTCTATCACTTTATTGTTTCCTTTCTTAAGTTTTCCTATTACTTCCCTGTCAGTCAACCTTAATTCTACGGAATCACATGGCTGTCTTAATAGTTCCACGACGCGTGGTTGATCAGGCCACTCATCAGGGTACTTATTAAGCGCAGTCTGTTCTACCGTACTATTCTGCTCCATCTTTTTCTTTTGTTGTCTCGTTACAACTGACAAAACCTCCTCATTCATATATTTCAGTTCAATTGATGTTATACACACTCTGGATAATGCATCTGCGATGACATTATTCTTACCCTTCACATACACAATCTTAAAATCGTACTCTTCAAGAATTAAACGATATTTAATTAACCTACTAGATGGATCCTTCATTCCAAATAAATAAATCAAAGGTTTGTGGTCAGTCATGATAGTAAAAGTTCTGCCAAATAAATAGGGTCTAAATATTTAACTGCCCACACTATTGCTGTTAATTCTTTTTCTATTACGGGATAGTTCTTTTCAGCTTTATTTAATGGTCTACTAGCATAAGCTATAGGCTTTCTATTTTTATGACACAGCACAGCTCCTACAGCCAAGTCTGAGGCGTCTGTCTGCAATACAAATTCATTAGATTCACCAAAGTCTGGGTATTCTAATGTTGGTGGAAAAATTAAAGCGTTTTTTAAGAAATTAAATGCATTTTTGCAATCAGAATTCCAAATGAAAGGTACATCCCTTTTTAGTAAATTATTTAAAGGCATTGTTATGGTATCAAATGAAGGTACAAATTTTCTATAGTAATTGCAAAAAGCAACAAAGCGTCTTACTTCATCGGCATTCTGAGGACCTGGAAACTTATCTAGAACTTTAGTTTTTTCTGGGTCAGGTGTTATACCATCAGCGGTTACTACATGACCAACATATAAAATTTTCTTTTTTAGAAATTGACACTTAGCGGGATTTAGTTTTAAATTTACCTTCCTCAATCTTTCAAAAACGTCTATCAAATTTTGGTTATGAGTAGCTAAAGACCTTCCAAACGTAATAAGGTCATCTAAATAAATGAAACACTTCTCAAACGCTAGTCCTGACATTGCTATTGACATGACCCTACTGAAAGCACTACAGGAAGTTTTAAGACCCATCGGTAAACGTTTTAATTGGTAATGTCCTGTAATAGTTGAAAAAGCTGTGTATTTTCTGCTTTCAGGTGCTAATTTTACTTGGTAGTATCCTTGTTGTAAATCTAGATGAGTAAAGTAAATTGAACCAGATAGTGAGTCTAAGATGTCTGTTATGTTGGGTAACGGAAATTTATCGTCTACAATGTTTTCATTTAATTTACGGAAATCGATTACTAAATGCCATTTTTGTGAGCTTTCAGACTTTTTAGGTACTAATAGTATAGGACTTGACCATTCGCTAGAAGATTCCTCGATAATGTCGTCATCGAGCATCTTTGTTATTTGTTTATTTACTTCAGTTTTTAATGCATGTGGTAATCTATATTGTTTTGTATATATTGGAATAGTTTTATTTTTTAATGTAATGGTATGTTCGCAAATATTAGTAGTTTCTAATTTGTCACCTGGTAAGAAGAAAATATCAGAATATTTAGAACAAATGGTTTCAATAGATTCTTTCTCTTCACTGTTTAAATGATTAAGTTCTAATAAAGGTAACAAAGATTTAGCCCTGTTGGAGCTACTTTTACATTGACCAAATTTAAAAATGTTATACTCTCTCAAAGGTTCCACATCTAAAGTAAAATTGTTTAATCTTATTTCCTTATCTCTAGTATTTAAAGTCTTAATTGGAACGCGTTTATTTTTCGGTTGAACAATAGTTTCTACCAAAAATACATCCTTTTCTATCTCTTTCGCGCACACAAAACAATCCTCTTCCACTTCCTTATTCAAATACACATAATTTATAGACTCACTTCGAGGTGCGAGTACTAACTAGTTGCTATAATCAGGTTTATCGAAAATCGGTAAAATACAATACTTACCATCAATTTGCAGCGTCAGCAAACTATTTTCTAAATCTATTTTAGCCTTATATCTAGTCATAAAATCTAATCCTAATATTCCATCAACGGCAATAGGTAAATTCTTAAAACTATAAAACTTGCTCGTAAATTTATCATATTTAGAACTGTAAATGTCTAAAATAACATAACTCGAAGCTTCGATTTTTCCTCCGATTCCATTTATTATTAAATTATTGTAAAATATTTCACTTGACTTAGGAATTTGTTCTTCCTTAATTACCGACATAGATGCACCGGTATCTACCAGTAGTATTATCTTCCTATTATTAACATAAAAATTTACGAATTTAGTGTTACCTCTACAAGCAAAAACTAAGTTATTAAGTCCGAAAAAACTGGTTACTCTCTCTCTCTCATCAGCTGGGTGTTCTACGTTATCAGCAGTTCGTACTGGCCTATCATTTTGTAACGCTAATATTCTATTGTTAAAATTAGCTTTCTTGTTGTTGTATCCCCTTCTGTTGTTGTAGAACATGTTTTGTCCTCTACCTCGCGGCGTATACTGGAATCTATTACCTTGATATCTATTAAAATTGTTATTATTATTTTGGAAGTTAGTACCTCTGTTGTTGTAATTGTTGTGGTAATTTGTCTGGAACCCTCGACCTCTGGTTTGGAATATAAAAGAACGATTATTGTATCTGCCTCGACCTCTAAGAAAAGATGAAGTTTTCATTACCTCTGCCTGAGTAGATGACGATGGAGTGGATTCATCCTTGGCCGCTTGAATGGCTTTTTTTAGCGATGTGTAATTTCTAGCAGCTATAGTCGTACTTAACTTTTCATTTTTAAGTCCATCCGTAAATTTTTTAATCACCATTTTTTCATTAATTGGTTTCAGAACTGTTCTTTTAGTGACGTCACCCTCAGCCTGTGAAATATTCAAATCGGTTAATAGGTTTTCAAGTTGAGATCCGTATTGTTCAATAGTCCTATAGCCCTGATTCAGAGACTGTATCTGATTATGTATTGCAGTGAAAGATTTTTTTCTCAATAACTTATAACGAAAATCTTGAATCATCAAGTCTACTGAAGTATAAGAATTGGATACGCGCAACTTAGCATTTTCTGATAGCCTGCCCTTGAGAACAAATTGTAGTGTTATGCTACTTACATTTCATTGTACACTATTTCTCCATTCTGTTTTTGATTTTCTGCATTCATGTTTTGCATCACTTTATACTATTTTTCCATTCTGTTTTTGATTTTCTGCATTCATGTTTTGCATCACTTTTATTTCTATAGGATCCTGTAACGTTTTTACACAATAACATATCATTTTACTTCGTATTTTCACACTATTTAGCACTTTTAAAATCGCTGTCAATGGAGTCTTACCTTTTTCGGTCTTTTATTGAATTCTCGGTAACTCTACAATTTCAGGCTTCATGCACGCTGCCGTGCATTAGTTTTTCCTAAATGAATAATATCTCATTTCTTACTAAAATGTAATAGTTTCTTAATAACAGTCCAAAAACCAAAAATTGTTAAATATGACAACTATTATTTATATCGTTGTTATGGTAACTTTTATTCAAATTCGTCTCTGGTATGATGTTCTTTCTACATAAATACTCTTTGGCTGTAGGTCATTTACAATAAATTTCGTTTTAATTTAAATAATTTCTCGTTCTCTCTAAAAAGGTATAAAAGCCGAACAATTGGAGAATACAGAACAGTCTCGCTTCAGTTCTCAAAGGAGAAGCATCTACTAAAGGCCTTATCCCGGGGCCGCATTGCCCCGGGATCCTGCAAGCCTCTATCTACACGTGAAGTCGTCGGCGAAGTCTACTTCAAGCGCGGGGCCACACTACTCCGGGCGCTACGACTGCTTGCTCCAGGCGCTGAGTGCACCTACTGCCGCGCTACCTTCGGGCGCGCTACGACTGCTTGCTCCAGGCGCCGAGTGCACCTACTGCCCGCGCTACCTTCAGGCGCGCTACGACTGCATGCTTCAGGCGCCGAGTGCACCTACCGCCCACGCTACCTCTGGGCGCGGCGACTACTTCTCCAAGTGCTGAGCGCATCTACCCCAGGCGCTACGTGTGCCAGCTCCGGACGCTGCGAGCGCACCTACTCCAGGCGCTGCGTGCCGTCGCCGCTGAGAAACCTCAAGCTCCGCGTGTGCTTATTTCTACAAGAGCAGCGTGTCACTTCAACCTTTTAGGCTCCACTATAATACTAATTCTCCTATTCTCCTATTTTGTTTTTAATCTAATTGTAAACTCACCTCATCCATAATCATCTTCATTTTTCATTATTTTTTATAAAATTGTAAATACCTTTTTTAAATTTTAAATTAATTATTTTCTTGGTCTACTTTTGTTGTTTTGTTGTTCTTAGGTTAGGTTCTATATATTATTCTTATTAATTGTCGCTTCACGACAAAATTTAATTAAAAGTTCACACAGCATCAATCAATCGTTTCGTAGTATTTTCCCTATCATCTAAAAGAGGTATCAAGCTACAAGCAGTTTTCAAATCAAAATCCATCTTTTCTGATTTCATCTCTAAGCTGGGTGAAACACACAATTTCGCTATTTCTGCAAATAAAGAACAAATTTTGTCATATGTTTCAGTAATTAAAGATATTTCCAACTTATACTTAATATTACTTAATGTAGAAAATATATCTTTACTATTATTTAAATATATCTCGGCTTCGTTCAACTTATTTAACGCAATAGAACCCTTATACCTACTTTGTCCCTTTTTAATCAAATATTTCCTTATTTCTGACAATTGCTCATAATCTTTTATTATTTTCTCAGCCATAATACCATTAATTTCATATAGAAACTAAAGTTAACTTGCACTCGGTTCATATTTCATTCAATTGATTTTAATTTTATTCTAAAACGAAGCACAGTCATACAGTGTGCCGATTACAAATGCTGAATTGCATCTCGACCGATCGCAGCGGTCGGAATTCTTAGAACTAACACATAACAACAACTATTTTAAATGTTATAGAGAAACAGAATTAAACATGCTACCTAAATTTAACATAATTTTCGAAAAGAAGTTTATAAAATTACCAATGTCACTATAATTGTCACGTAAAAAAAAGGTTTGACTCACTCTCGTAAAAACTAAACGGAAATGCACTTTTTAGGAACTGCACTGATATAAAACACACCACGGTTTCACGCTGCTTGTCTGCTCACGCGCAGAGTCCAAAAACAGGCGTCGTCATGTGGATATACGGTGTAGGGGCACTCGGAGAAGTCAAGGATCGCTCACTTATGTCCAGGGTTCAGTACAGGGGTAGGCGGGTTACGTAGATATACGGTGTAGAGGCACTCGGAGAAAGTAAGGCAACACAAATTTACACATCTTCTTCATTACGCGGTTAACGTCTGTTAGACAGTCTAGTGCGCATTCTTCTTAAAAATTCCGCATTAATTTTCGATTCTAACCATTTCTTATGTTTTTCTTTCAGCTTCAAAAATATGATAACAACCAGGACGATTGATGCCAAAATTAAAAATTTTGTGATCAATATATTGTTAATCTTTATATGATAATACTATACTTCTATTTCCACAGTATTGGTTCGTCCAGTTTGGGCAATCGTCGTTTCATGTTCTTCATTTTTCGAATTACTATTCCCCATTTTGTTTTTTGGCATGAACACGAGCATATATAATTAAGAATATAATTATTAACTTTGTGACTGTGTACAAAGTTAATAATTATATTCTTATTCATTATTATTACGTAGTTGCATTCACTGCCGAGGCACACAGGAATGTGCAAAGTCCGCACTTTTAGCCTGCACCCGGACACGCGCGCTTGGCATGGGTCGCCATGAATTATGTTATCTATAATGGAATGAAAGATCAATACGTTTATTCAACTCGAGTGTTTATTTAATACTGGCTTACTTTCTAATACATCGAATATTACCTACTAGTACATAGGTTACTTCAGCCTCATTATTGACGATCTCGGATAATGTATCCTGTGGGACGTCATAATAGTGTGGACTTTTCTATCCAGAGCATTCAGTGCGGTCTGAGTCCTCTTAAGTATGCCAAAGGTATACATGAGGCGTAGGGAAGGGACGAGCCCACCGCCCGCTGACGTGACAGCTAAGTGTCAAAACTGCTACGTCAGCGCAGTCAGTCAGCGCCTTGCCAAGAGGTGTGAGCGCCGTGCCTGGGCAGAAATGAGGGTGCAAAGGTCCGTCTGTGCTTATGACCGCACCATGAAATGGTGCCGGGCCTGGGCGTCTCCCGTTAATTGAAGCCCATTCAATGGATGATGGACAAAAAGAGTGCGCAAAGGGCCGCTGCCTGGAGGTCGCCAGGGCGCGTCTCATGTTGGCGCTGGACGCGACAGCATGCGGGTCGCCAGCCAAGCGCTGCATGCTGCAAGACCACCTAGTAGTCGCCCGCATCCATCATCCCCACCAGAGGGCTGGGTCTTCTCGGACTCAGCAAGCGGCATTCGCCGCTGGTGGAACACGTCGCATGCGTTGGACGCAAATCATGAACCCAAACGCATTGCGAGCGTATTTTAGAGTGGAGGGGGAAGAAACTGGAATGTTAGCGTATCGGGCTCGGATGCATCGCTTTTTCGCAGATCTGGAGCCATCTGTTCATATAACGGAGCAAAACCTGGCGGACCGAGTTCGGTACATCCTGCGCTCTAAAATATTTGGCGACGCCGAACTCGAACGACTACGATGTGAGGCTGATCCCTCACCGGATGAAAATGTTACAGTTGGTAATGTGACGCCACTAATTGCAGAGCAATCTGCACACGTGGATACCGCCTTGGATATTCCGGTTGTAGTTGATTCAGACGATAATGAAATAGTCTCCCACAAACTAGAGCAAATGAGGAGCATATTGAAAGAGGCTATTTTGGAAACGCCCAGTACGCCTCTCGAAAATCGACCTTATTATTATTATTGTTGATTGTAATTTAAAGACAAAGATTTAACAATTTGTTACATTTAATTTTATATTGCACTAATAGCACATTTATAATTCTTGTTGGGAGAAGAGGCAATTTAAACGAAAATCAATTATTTAAATATACATATTAACTAAATACTTTAAATGTACATAAAATTATCTTGTTTACATTGCCTTACATACAGGGTTTGCCGCAGGAAAATAAAATAAGATATGATTTAAGTTTATTAATGAATAACTTTTCATGTAATACTAATTTAAACTTGACATTTAATGGTTATAGTTATAATAATAGAATTAATTTAATAGACATAAATAATTTAATTAAGGAATTTTTGACTAATGGTAGGTATTACCTATCTAAATATAATTTAAGACAGATAGCAAATGTTGTTGTTTATATATTAACTCAGCCAAGGACTTTGCTACACAGACATCTGCTTCTTTTGAGCAGTATAATAACTTAATATGTAATTTGAAATCAGTTCCAAGTAATTTAACTTAGAAAATTAGACAATAGAGGTAATCTCTAGCAGTTCTAATAATTTAAATAATTTAGAATGTAGCTAATAAATTTTTAATAGTTTGACTCCACAGAGTGATAAGAAAAATTGTTTACACCTGGTGCATCAAAATATACAAGGCATGATAGGCAAAGAGCTAGAAATTGAGTTGTTCTTAAATAGCAAAAATATTCATATTTTATATATTACTGAACATAGGTTAAAAGCTTATATCTTAATGTTTAACTTCAGTAATCACCACACAACAATTTACAAATGTGAAGCCGTTGCATGAATGTATAATTCAAAAATTAAGTTCTGATCACTGTGGACAAGTAGTATTACCTTATGTTTACAAAAAGCTAGTAGATGAGAAAGTTGTGTTTGTTCCAGTAACTGCACGTCGCTTGGAGAAATTTAGAAGTAACATACTGAAAAACTTCCATCACTTTCATACCAAAATGATCCTATTTTTTGTATGGAACATTATATAAGCTTATTTGCAATGAATTTAATAATACTTTTACTTCTAAAACATTGTACTTGAACAGTCGGAAGTCATTCAATGAATGGGCACGGTGGGAGGCTATAAGAGTAGACATAGGTTATACGAGTATGATCTTTACCATGAAAGGTCATATAATCATAGCGTCGAATTTAAGGAATATATAAAAAATATTCAAAAATATTTGAAAGAGTGTGCTCCACAGTCAAATCTTTGCATTTGAGCAACCAAATTAAGAGGGCTTCTAATAAAATTAAAATGACATGGAGTATAATTAATAGCGAAACTGGTAAGATCAACTTTCGCAATTCAAACTACCAGTTAAGTGTTAACAACAAATTAACTGAATCAGATCAGGACGTTGCAATGGTTTTTGAGAAATATTTTACTGATATTCCGATATTAACTACTAAGTCACTGAATTCTTCTCCTGTCGTCGCCGAATCATTACTTAAACAAAATGTAAATGCGTGTACAAAGAATTTTAAATTTCACAAAGTATCATCAAAAGATATTGTAAAATATTTTAAAACTATTGATGTTAAGAAAACTGCGGATCTGTGGGGGATTTCCGTTAAAGTTATTGCGTCTATAATAGATACAATCACGCCTTATTTAGCTATTATTTTTAATACTAGTATCGAATCTGGTGTGTTTCCTGATTTAATGAAGCATAGTAAAGTAATACCTTTATTTAAATCTGGTAGTACATTAGACCTCGCCAATTTTAGACCTATTTCCGTACTACCAACCCTTAGTAAGATTTTTGAAAAAATTATTCTTCATCAAACGTTAAATTTCTTTAATATAAATAATTTACTTCATAAAAATCAATTTGGTTTCACAAGGGGTCGATCGACAACTGATGCCAGTGTTGAGCTGATTAAATATATCTTTAATGCATGGGAAAATTCACATGATGCTTTGGGTATATTTTGTAACCTATCCAAGGCCTTCGATTGTGTTCACCATGAAACATTAATCAGGAAACTTCTACACTACGGTGTAAGAAGTGATGCTCTTAAATAAATTATTTAATATTTATGTAAGGGAACGCAAAAAGTTGTCATTAAAAGTATGAGCTCTTCCGGGTCGATGGTACAAATGGGCTTGCCTCAAGGCTCAATTCTCGGCCCCTTCCTGTTTCTTGTGTACATTAATGACTTACCTTACATAGTAGGGGATAATCATGATATAGTATTATTTGCAAATGACACTTCTTTAATTTTTAAATTAAGTCGACAATTATTAAAATATGACGTAGTAAATAATGCTTTATCTAAATTAGTAAATTGGTTCAATGTTAATAATTTGCATTTAAATGGCACTAAAACGAAATGTATGTAATTTATGTCTCCAAATGTCAAACAATTAAAATACTGATGTAATTTTAAATTGGGAGAAACTGAGTCTTGTAGATACCACCATTTTGCTTAGAATCACACTACACGCGAAGCTTTAATGGAGCCCCCTATATATATCAAAACTAGCAAGCAGACATAGTTCTGCAGCACATGCTGTAAAAAAGATTTGATGTCTTGCCAGTGTTGAAATAGCTGGACTAGTTTACTTTAGCTATTTCCATAGCATAAAGTCGTATGGTATTTTACTATGGGGACACACAGCTGACACTGAAATTATATTTCTTTTACAAAAGAGGGCCATAAGAGCAATTAATAATTTAAAACCTAAAGAGTCGCTGCGACAAAAAAATAAGGAAATTAATATATTAATTGTGGCCTCTCAATACACCTATGAAAAAGAAATATACGTACACAAAAATAAAAGTAGTTTTACAGAAATAAGTGATATTCATTCTGTAAATACTAGGAACAGACACAAGCTAGTAGTACCAGTTACTCGACTTCATCGAGTCAGTAATTCTTTCTTGGGGCATTGTATACGCTTTTACAACAAAATTCCAGAAAATATACAAAATTTGACCTGCTCAAAGTTCAAAAACTTTATTAAACTAAGTTTGTATAAAAAGGGTTATTATAATATTAAAGAATTTATGAATGATAATAACCCCTGGAAATGAGGTGATCGCTACCAAGCTATTTCTAATTTATTGTGTTGTTAATTTGTGTAACATACATGATTGTAAGCTATTTTAAAAAAAAAGTCCCGCTGGGTTTCTTGCTGGTTCTTCCCAGGACAGAGATTTTTTTTCGAACCAGTGGTAATCAAACAAAAGATTGACTTTCAATAAGTATTATTTATAATCTATATTGAATAAAAAAAGTTTCTGTTTCTATTGTAAGTGCTACTTTACCATGTAGCATTCATTTCTGTAAAATAAAATTTTTCGAAAACAAAACAATTTCGAAGAATTATGTATATAAAGATGGTTTCAAAAATATAAAAAATGGGTAAATTTATGAGGAATTGAATCAAAAGTAACTAACAAATAAATATTATAATTTTATTTATTTATATATATATATTAAAAACAACACCATTCAGTAAATACAACGAATATTCTAATGTTACCGTAAAATATTAAAAGGTAAATAATATTACAGATCCTTTTTATTTATTATTAACAATAAATATTTATGATTTATAATTTATAACAATTAAAATGATATTAAGTACTCTACTTAACATTTATATAATTTTTATGATACTGGACATTTAAATTTAAGTAACAATTTTTTTAAACGACTAGATACAATTTAAATTTTTTTTAAATAGTAAATCTGAAGCTAGGACATAATATTACAAATTTATACATGGTGACTGTTTTTTATTAAAAATAATTCAAAACAAACATTATTACTGGCACAGCAGAAGTTAGTTGACATACTTTGGTCAAGGATTAATTTTTAGCTTAAGTTATTAAATAGTTGGATTATTAACGCAGGGGCTGATTTTGATTCATTACCATGGACCTCTTCGAGCCGATGGGAAAATGGGACAGATCGATCTCGTCCATGGGGTAGTCAGGTTTGTACCTCTTTATATCTAAGTTTTCACTGTAAAGAGAACATAAATTTAATTAAGATCAAACCGAGATATTCTAACTGAAATACATTAGAGAGAAGTAAAATATCAAACAAGATTAAAACAAATTTTGGAAATATAATATTTATAACATAAATATCATAGTTTTAAATGAAACGCAATATTGTAGTAGACGTATGTAATAGACTTTAAAGTGATTTTTCTAAAGGAAGATGCCAAATGGAATATAGACGTAGAGTCCAGTTAGAGAGCTACTGCGTCAGGTGGTAAAGCGTAGTTTCTTAGGTTATAGTTTCGTTTCAAGTGTCTGTACATCAGTAACCCTCGCATGTTTATGTTTATTTAGTTAAAATTTTGCAAGTGGAATTTAAATTACACTTAAATAAACATACATACAATATAGACAAGGATGAGGAAAATAAAATACGAATCGAAAGGCAAAAAACGATAGATGACTAGACTAGTAGTGTTTTGATCTTGACGAAATTATATAGTATTAAAACGAAAACCGTAAGGTATCTTTTAAATTACTTACCTATTTTATTACTATCTATATTATCTATAATCATAAGATATCCTTTAGCAACAGGCCGAGGATAGTAAAAAAAAGACGAAGTACAACACATAAGTGAAACTGGAACTAAAATTAAAAAGATTAGCAGTAGTAGTTTTATTTATTACTTTATATGGCTCTGGGAGATTCTGTCATGGATTAGTGACAGTGAAGAAGTATTCACGTTATCACGATGTATGTGGCCTCATATTGTAGATAATGCGAATATTCGAGTTATCGCGATCTGTGTGGCCTCGGCATTAGCATTTGATCAAGGGAACATGAAGGCCCCCGTTAGTCTGACACTGGGTAGAGGACCTCTAGTGCCTATAGTACAGTACATCTTAATTTATATTTTATTTGAATTCGATATATTTTATGTATATATATGTAACTTTTTATAAGTCCGTACTGCAATCTCACCCGGTGGTAAGCGGTGATGAAGCTCCAGATAGTAAATCACATTGTCTTAGCTTAATAAAAGCATATTCTCTGTTGCCTTGAAGACACCCGGTTTGTCATCATTACAGCCCTTCACAAGTCCACTGCTAAACATAGGCCTCCCCCAAGGAATGCCACAAAGCACGTTCCTGAGCCACCTGCATCCATCGACTTCCTGCATGTCTCGCCAGTGACGACCTGCGTCACTCCATCTAGTGGGGGGACGTCCTACACTTCGTCCGCCGGTACGAGGCCGGCGGTTTGTAATCTTACGGAAACATAGGCACTTACAAATTATTTCATTGATCGTTATTTTGAATTTATTTTACCAGTCCAGTAAATTGAAAGTCAGAATATTGAAAATGCACTGAACTCGCGTGATCGTCACGCTCATATACATAAAATTGATAAAATAAATGTTGAAATTGATATGTGTCTATTAATTTGGTTGTGTTAAATAAACATAACACAAATCATTCTTTTCCATGAAATGTACTCGTAACACATGTAAAAAAAATGTAAAACATAAACAAAAATCTTACATAGGTGTATCAAGGTAGTTGGATCCAGGGCGGCTGTAGTAAGCACGCTTGCTGGCGTACGGGAAGGCCTGGATCTCATCCAAGTTACGTTTTCCCACAAAGCTGTCTAACTCCGATCTGACAAATTTAATGTATTTTAATATGCATACTAACTGATACAACGCGAATATTGCACACTTTAAGAACTTGCCTTAAACATTTAGGTGCATGCCTACCACATTAAAAATTTTGTTCTCAGTTTCTATTGTAATGAAAATTGTTTATTAATCCCCACAGAAAAGATAAGAAACGAGCACACAGTCCACCTCATGGTAAGTAGTTGCTGTGACCCATAGACATCTATCCTCAATAAAGGATCAAAATGCAGATGCGTTGTCACCCGTGAGGACTAAAATGGAATTACTCTTTTCCAATAAAAAGGTATCCGGTTCTCTACACTCACCATACGAAACACAGCAGTGTTAAGCTGCTATTTTACGTTGGTTTTCTTTGGGAGCTTGGTCCTTCCCCGGTTGAGCCAACCCATTCGTGCTACAACTATACTACTAATATATATGTTTGAAGATGTTATGCAGCAATTCTAAAACTTTATTTGGCGAGATTCTGATGTCTGATATAGGTTTAATAGAATTATTCCCCCCACATAATCGAACATAGGCCGATTATAGTTAGGTACCAAATTAGGGCAAGCTTACATATATATATATATATACTAGCTCGCCAGTCAGACGTTGTTCTGCCCTTTCCGACGAACTTTCCTATAAAAATCCCTAAATTCACAATAAAAAATTTTGAGGGTCATTTAGCGGGATAATAACTAACCTATCTCTCAACTTGGACCAAAATGCAGAGAGTGTGCAAAATTTTATTGAAATCAGTTCAGTAGTTTAGGAGTCCATCGCGGGCAAACAACGTGACACGTAATTTTTAAATATAAAGATATATATATATATATATATATATATATATATATATTGAATAGCCAAACAGGTCTTTGCCTATTCTGAATCTGTATTGGAATTTAAAACTATTATATAGTTAAGATAAACTATTGTATTACTTACCGATCGATTTCGTCGAAATTACGCTTAGGATAGTCATCTCGGTAATATTCAGAGGACATCATTGGCCACAGCTGATGCCTGGAACTCCCATAAGGACTGGTAAAAAAAACTCCAGTTACAATCTTACGAAAGCACGTTACGTTAAAGTCAAAAAAATTAAATTATTAATTAATAAATTAAATTAATTTATTTAGTTTTTTTTTTTACTTTTTTTTTTGATAATTATCAGCTATTGCGCTGGGAGGCGCGGGTTCGAATCCCGCACGGAACAAGTATTTGTAAGGCCTACAAATAATTGTTCCGGGTCTGGATGTTTGTCCTTGTGCAATTTATGTTTGTAAACTGCCTCCACGATACAGGAGAAAATCCTAGTGTGGGGGTGATGTTTTTCTAATAAAAAAAATCTATTTTATTTAATGGTAAAATGTGTCTATGATGCTGAAGCTCAATTTTTTTTTATAGAATAAGGGTGACAAACGAGCACACAGTCCACCTGATGGTAAGTGGTTGCTGCGGCCCATAGACATCTACATCTATCCTCTATTACAAATCAAAATGTAGATGCGTTGTCACCCGTGAGGACTAAGGTGGAATGCCTCATTTCCAGTAAAAAGGGCCTCCGGCCACCTGCACTCACCAAGCGAAACGCAGAGGTAAACCTCTACTTCACGCTGGTTTTCTGTGAGGTCGTGGTACCACCCCGGTTCGAGCCGGCCCATCCGTGCGACAGCAAACGCTGCCGCGTGGCTCTACCACTGTTAAGATTTTTCACAATTATTTTTAACTTTTTTTTAATTAAACTATATAAACAAAATAAAAAGCAGACATGACGATTTCTCTTGTTTCTTTTGCATTTGCATTTGGCTTAGATTACTATAAGTGACCACCGCTCGCCACTGTACAGTTATTTAAAAGTAAAGGAACATAAAGAGCAGAAAATGTGCGTCGCTCTGCTCTAATGTAGGTTGGAAGATTTCACGTAATCTTGAACTATTAGCAGATTTTCTCTCGATATTTTCCTTCACTACTGAAAATTGGTAAACATCAATTAAAAGCCGGTGGGGTTCCGATCTCAGATTGCTCGCTTTGAACGATAAAGGAGCATTCAATTTTACCCCCGTAAGCTAACACGGCTCTGTAGTTATTGGGATGTTGTAATAATAACATGTTCATTTACATTTTGTTATTTAATTAAATATTTGTAGATTTTGGTTTGGCCAGCATGCGTTGCAATACCTTTCTTGTCAGAAACTTTCGCAGATGTGTACATAATAACTCGTCAAAGTTTTATTACTAATGTATATGTGTATGTATCTATAAGCTAAACTTGAAAACAAAGCGTGATTTAAATTATAAAGACAAATTTGATGGATATTGAAATGAAATCAAACAACTCCATAAAAATAGAATGAAAAATTACCCCAAGAGGTTGTACCGTCGGCCTGTAAAATATGGAAAGAAACTGGAGTGTCTGGATTCGCGCACTTCACGTACAAGATTATCTCCGCCCAGAGGGTCCAGGTTCCGTGTTTTGTGACCTGTACAGCGCGATTTAAAAAACAATTGAAATATAATTATTGTACAGTATAAGAAAGGAATAAAGCACATTAAATTATTTTTCTTACCTCATTTTTCATAAGACAAAAGCAGTACTAGATTTTTTCAAACCATTGTTCATTTTTAAGTTTAAATTTTTTCTAAATTATTTTGCATTAATGATAAATATCAAGTTCTATCATAAAAATAGAAAATTTTAAAGGTAAAATAAAACAGTGGTGATGATTTCTTACTTGCAAGATATCTATTTTAAAAATTTAAAACATACATACACCAACACAGATGAATAAATAAATTTCAAACAAATAATTTATATCACACTCTGTACGCTGTTCATTTATTAAGATTTAGCAGAGAGACAGTTTTAAATGAAGTTTTCATCGCCAAGAGATCGCACAAAGTTGTCTCCACCAAGAGGGTCTAAATTTCGAACGAAATTTCCGCCACCTAACGAGTCTAAATTTCTTTTAACAAGGTTAGGTCCTCCAATTTGATCTAAGTTCCTTTTGATGAAATTGCTTCCGCCCAGTGAATCAAGATTTCTAACGAAATTCCCTCCACCAAGAGAGTCCAAGTTACGGACAAAGTTACTGCCACCAAGAGGATCTACGAATCGGGCATATACGTTACTTTCTTCTTCAGCATCCCTGCCTAACATAGTAGATCCACCTATACCGTTTAAGTTTTTGCTAAAACTTCTTCCTATAAGTGTAGAACCGCCGATACCATTAAGATTCCTGTCTGGATTTTTTTCATAACTTCCTCCAGATATTGGCACATTGAAACCATTTGCATTTCTTCCTAACATGGTGCTTCTACCCAGCAATGTACTTCCACCAATACCGTTAATTTTTGTGTCCCAATTTCTGTGTTCTTTTTGCCAGAGGTACCTCAAAAAATTTTGTAATTCTCTTTGTCTATAATCTGTAACAAAAGTGGCATCATCTAAGATAATTGGAAGAATAAAAAATCCACTTAATTAATTTAAAAAGAAATGTTACTTACCGTGTGCTATGTGCAGGGGACGTACAGTGCACAAAAACATGTGATTTATCGTCGTGTGCAGACAAATTAAGTGAAAAGTGCGTTACCACCACCACAAAATGTGACAATAAATCGTACATAAAAATTAAAAGTATGTGCAGTTTTCATAATACTAACAAAATTCAATATTATCGTTTTAGGTGTTAAAAAAAGTGCATATGGAATTTGTATATACGACACGAAGTATTGACCGAATAAATAGAATCATAATATTATAATAAAAGTTATGTGAAAATATGTGAGATGTTTTATAAACATTGATTAACAGACATGTGCTGGAGGAGCATTCACAATGTGCAAATATATTGTAGTACTAATGTGCTTATATGTTGATGTGTGTAATCCTTACCATTAGCATCGTAGCGGTCAGAGCTGTGTTCACTTACGCTCCCATCTTGTTCCTGTATTCCAAATAAATTTCATATTTAGTATCTTCGAAAGACTTTTCTATAACTAACAAATAATTAAGGATTTCTTCGTTTTATGCGAAAACTACAATGAATAAAATTTTATAACTCGATAGCGCAGTGGATTAGCATTAGTCTGCGGAGCTGAGAGGCCGTAGGTTCGACTCAAGTACGGAATAAGTTGTAGGATCTACGTTTGTTCGTGTGCAATTTATGTATGAAATCCGCCCCTAAAATACAGGAAATTTTCTAGGGTCAACGTTTAACATTTTTTAAACAAAATAATGGATTCCATCAAGTCTTCATCTTAGTTCTCATGGGTGAGAACACGAACGCGTTAATCGCGAATAAATGTAGATAGTCTAGGGTCCATAGCATCCACTTACCATCAGGTGAACGGTGTACTTATTTGTGGCCCTTGTTCTATATAAAAAAAAAACAACTTATCGTATTTTGTACAAGGCAGAAATGTAAAATTATCTGTTTAAATTTAAAATCCGCGAGAATTAGTTTTACTTTTATTAAAACTATTTTATTCACATTTTGCTTATTTAATAACTAATGTAATTTGCTCTAAAGTCTGGTCGAATGAATCTGGTTAGCGAACTGCAAAATTGTAATTGGTTGAACGAACAATTGTCCAAGTATATGTAATTTGAGTCAAATCTGTTAACGGTCACTAATGTTTGTTAATTGATCGTGGTCATAAATCCTTGTAAACCTATTTAGGAGCTATTATTAATTCGGTGGTACAAAATTTTTAATTTTAAATACTAAGAAAAATCTTTATTAAGGTACCCCTGAGATGAAAGACCGCCAGAGTGTCTACGCAAGTAGCATCCCACACTAGGGCTTTACCTCTCTCCCAAGGGACCAATGTCATACCGTCGGGTCTCCTGCCATCGTCTCTAAATATTCCACAAGGCTCTAAAACCGAGGGAACATTT
Source organism: Parnassius glacialis (assembly GCA_033319125.1). NCBI lineage: Eukaryota > Metazoa > Arthropoda > Insecta > Lepidoptera > Papilionidae > Parnassius > Parnassius glacialis. The sequence continues at coordinate 20,697,824 of JAVANC010000027.1, read as the reverse complement.
ATAGAGACAAGAGCCCTTCGGATGACATCGTTCAAAGAACTGTGTCGTGAAAATCTACCAGCGCTTTTCTTACATGAAAGTCCGTGGAGCCCGAACTTGTCGACGCTGCTACCACAGGGATACTGATGGGGTTGACAAATCGCCGCTCCTAGTCGGATTCCTACGGCAATGCGTAAGCTTTCCGCATCAAGTAATGTACCGAGATTACTTGATGGTAAAGCGTGTAACCAGTGACTAGATTCCTTAGTCGAAACAGCTAGAAGGCGTGCCTTATCTAGGTCACTATGGAGATTATGAAACAAATCCTTCTGCACGCCCCGTACCAATGGAATATCCCACTGTTTTTGTTGGTTAACTTCCAGTGGAACATTTTCACCAGGACATTATTAATTTTATTAATATAAATTTTAATATAAATATTTATACGTATATATTTATATTAATAATTTAATTAATATAAATTTATACGTGGTAGTGCCATGCTGCAGCTATATTAGTAACTAGCTGTTCCCCGCGACTTCGCTCGCGTGTTAGTTATTTTTTTGCGCGGAACCCTAGTTCTTTTTCTAAAATAAAAGTAACCTAAGTTACTCCTTATGACATCAGCTATCTGCCAGTGAAAGTCCTGTCAAAATCTGTCCAGCCTTTTCGGAGATTAACCGGAACAAACAGACAGACAGACAGACAAAAATTTAAAAAAATATTTTAGTTATAAATACCGTATTTACTTTCATATACATTTAGTAAAAAGCTGTAATTTTGACATTACAAACAGACACTCCAATTTTATTTATTTGTATAGATATAGTTGTAGCACGAATGGGTCGGTTCGACCGGGGAAGGACCACGTTCTCATAGAATACCAGCATAAAATGGCAGAAACACTGCTGTGTTTCGTATGGTGAGTGTAGAGAACCGGAGATCCATTATACTGGAAAAGAGGCATTCCATTTTAGTCTTCACGGGTGACGACGCATCTGCATTTTGATTCTTTATTGAGGACTAGCTGTTCCCCGTGACTTCGCCCGCGTGATATTTGGGGTTTTAATTTTTTTGCGCGGAACCCTAATTATTTTTCTAAAATAAAAGTAGCCTAAGTTACTCATTGTGATATCAGCTATCTGCCAGTGAAAATCCCGTCAAAATCGGTCCAGCCGTTTAGGAGATTATCCGGAACAAACAGACAGACAGATCCACAGACAGACAAACAGTTTTGTTATTAGTACCGTATATACTTTCATAAGCATTTAGTAAAAAGCTGTAAATTTGACATTACAAACAGACACTTAAATTTTATTTATTTGTATAGATAAATGTAAATGTTTATGAGTCACAGCAATCACTTACCATCAGGTGGACTGTGGTGTACTCGTTTGTCAATCTATATTATAAAAAACCTATTAATGTAAAAAGCTGACTTTCAAAAATCGAACTAAAACCCGAAAAAAAAGCTATTACGAAACTTCCTCCTTGAATGTTGAATAAGCGTATATACGTACAGGTTATATAAATAATTTAGGTAACAGCTGGAACTATTTAATAAAAATAGGAAGCAAAGCTTGTGAATTCCCTTTATATGTAAATTAAGATTAAGGAGAGTTCTACTTGTAAGTTAGTTAGTAAGCTTAATTTTTGTAAAATACCTGTTGCTATAGTTAATATAGTCTCATTGTCTTAAAAAGGTTAACAATATTTACATATTATAGCATCACGCCTGTCATCCCCGAAGAGGTAGGAAGAGTCGAAAAAGCAGGCAAAGAAATATGGGCTATGTGGTCCATCGCCTACTTTGTCACAAACCCAATACCACATTAGTCGTCTTTTATGACATGCTAGGCAAGTAACGCAGTTGGCATCTTTTATATAAGTCCCACATAAATATGGGACCTATGAGTCTCAGACTAACATAGGATATTATCATCATCATCACAGCCTATCAATGTCCACTCCTGAACATAGGCCTAGGAAGGATATTTTTGTTGTAGTTGCCACGTTCGGCAGACGGATTTTGTTATTTTGAATTGTTATAAAACGCTGCTGCCCGTCTCCTGGTTAGTTTCCTTCTATTGCCTCTTACGACACTTATGGGACGATATGGGGCCGTGGATAATGTTAATGTTAATAAACGTTAACATTATCCACTGTATTAAAATATGTTAATAGCAATATATGGGACAAAATAACAAAATATATATTGTAAAGGACTAAACAACAAATATTAACAGTAAATAGAAGTAAAGCTTACTTAAGCCTCCTTACTTTTTTAAATGTTATTTTGAAATTTATTGAAAAATTCATTTTGTGTTCGCAACGATTAAACATTTAATTGGAAGCTTAAGTTCTTAGTGTATTTCCACTCTACAGGGCACTCTGTTCAAATATCTCTAGGAGTGGTATTGGAAGAAAATAAATTAACATTATGTTACCGCTGTTATTTTCTTTGTACAAATGACAAAGCATTTTAAACTGGCTTTACATAGTATTGCGGTGTAAACTAGGTCTAGGGTGAACCTTGGAATAAAAAAGATGATGTATGCAGTAATTCAGTGGATGACTAGTTAGTATATTGGTCCTAAGCGAGATTGCTGATCAAGTAGTGCTCAATTCGAACCCAAGGTGAGATTAAACTCAGTAGTTGGGTTTTTTCTGCCAAGAAATTCTCAGTAGGAGACAGTTGACGGTGTTTCATCCTCGTGCATTGGAAAGTGCGTAAACCCGTTGATTCTGCGCCTGATCTCTCTCCGGTCGTGTCGGATTGCCGTTTCTATGACTGTGAGCTCACACTCTTGCTCTATAATCCTGTCTTGACCGTTAGCTAGATATAATATATAATATTATGATAATTATATGGGGTGTTAAAAATTGAATCATCATTTCAATGATTAAATTATTTTTATAAAATGGATTATTAGCCTCTAGTCTCGTCACAATTTACCACCTTCTACGGATGACGTAATGTCAAAAAAAAATTCTCGTGTAACACATGCGAAATGGTGACGTAGACAACTGAAATGCGGGAGTGGAGTTTTGTCTTCTGTGTTTAGGAGATACAACTCACAAACGAATTTCAAATGAACAAACATCCAGTCTGAACAATAATTATTTGTTGGCTATACCCAATATTTGGTCTATGTGGAATTCGTCCCTATGTGACGCTACAGCGTCGCAGACAAAAGCTTAGACACTAAACTAACCCGTCAAACCATTTTACTTTGATTGCCAATATGGGTGTCAAGCATTGCGATTATAAGATAAAAAAAAATCCTATTCAGAATAATTTATGCCTATGAGTGAAAATTTGGTCTGTAACTATATTATGGCTATAGTATGAATGGGTCGGTTCGACCGTGGTGGCAACACGCTCTCACAGAATACCAGATTAAAATGTAAAATATCATTTTAATATTGCTGTGTTTCGTACGAAAGTGTAGAGAACCGGAGACCCTTTTTACTGGAACCGTTTCGTCTTAGTCCTCGGAGGCGAGGCCTTAGACTGACAACGCATCTGCATTTTGATTCCTAATCGAGGATAAATGTTAATGTCTATGGACCATAGCATTCACTTACCATCAGGTGAACTGTATGCTTGTTTCTCACCCTTATTCCATAAAAAATGAAACTTCATCTTACCCTCTGCGGATCAGCATTGCAGCAGACCAGCACAGCTGCAACTGCAATAACGACCACTCTCCCGGCTCGTATCATTCTGCAACTGTTGAACATCGTTTTATATTTAACATTGTTCGAAAAGCTTCAAAACATCTATAACAGTTTTATTTATAATTAATGACCACGTTTTTAAACCTTATAGAGATAATTTTGTAAGTTTAATAGTATTTCATGCGACGGATAGTGAAATGATGAAATGATCATGATAGCATAAAACAAAATGGAGGAAGATTATTTTCAGGTATATTCGCACCTTAGATAGAGTAGATAATATTTATCTCTTAGGCTAGAGTAAGTGTTACATAATACATTCCGGAATAACGATATTATTGTTTTTTCTAAAATATTGCCTTCGATCACGATTCAGACCCAAGATCCATAGGATTTAGTGGCCAGACTGTAATGTATACCCGAATGTGAAAACTTTAACATAGAGCAAAACACTGATTTATATGTCATAAATTCTAATCTTAACCGAAATTATTTATGAATCATACAAATTGCTAATTTTCAGATCTAGTTGTGTTGCCTGTGTCCTGTATCACCTAAAACAAGCCCTATTTTTGAGCTTTTGCTCATGTTATTTTTTGTAGGAGGCTTAATGTTTAGTAGTCGATTTAAGTTCATATTTCGTGCTGTGTTCAAATGTTTAATACATGTTATATTTACAATATAAAAAATTCTGATTAAATTTGGACTGAAAGTCATCGCTTTACCAATCGAGAATAGCAAACCATCGTCTGCTAGCTAGCAATAAATAAAAATAATCTTTATGATGTTATATGCTTTTAAGAGATTTACAATTTGCAACGCTAAATAAAAATATCAAATAAATATCATTAATTTTAAAATAGAACCGTATCTTTTTATTATTGTATGTATTCAAACTTAATATTATTTTTAATTATTACGTTAAAAATTTACGATCGCTATAAAAAGATATGACTCATTGTCACGCAAGATATCAGCCTCTTATTGAAATACCCACACGAAGTTCATTGCGAATTTAATAAATTATTTTCAAAGTTGATAGCAGCGCATATCTAGCAGCTACTTCAAATTCTTTTCCACGCTAGTTGTCTTGATTGGGTTACGGCGAGGTAACGTTATTATTGGTCTTCGCATTTTCCTTATTAAATGATAGGGACATCGCTTTCTGTATTAAAATAGGATTATAGCTCGAGCTGTCCGGAAAGATGTAGTATACTTTTTAGTTTAAAGTTAATTTTATTCACTTAAATCAGATTACCTTTTAATGACTGGTTTCGCAGTTACGTATACATAATTTTTTACATAGTAGAGCCATGCGTGGTACAGCTGTATTGTGGTTATAGTACGAATGGGGTAGCTTGATCGGAGACAGATCACGCTCTCACAGAATACCAGCGTAAAATAGCAGCTAAATGCTGCTGTGTTCGCATGGTGAGTGTAGAGAACCAAATATCCTTTTTACTGCAAATGAGGCATTCCATCTTGGACCTCAGGGATGACAAAGCATAAATGTATTTTGATAAACATAAACATAACAGAGGATAAATATAGATGCCTATGGGCCACAGTTTCTATTCAATTACTATCACGTGAACTGTGAGTACCTTTGTCACCCGTATCTACAAAAATATATAAATACAAATGCCATTGAAAATTAGCAACTATCTGAAAGAAGGCCTAAAGAAGATTATAAAAGTCTGGTGTTCATAATAGTTATAAAATACCCTTACTAAATAAAAATAAACAAATAACTAACTACAAACAGTGGTAGAGCCACGCGGCAGCGTTTGCTGTCGCACGGATGGGCCGGCTCGAACCGGGGTGGTACCACGACCTCACAGAAAACCAGCGTGAAGTAGAGGTTTACCTCTGCGTTTCGCTTGGTGAGTGCAGGTGGCCGGAGGCCCTTTTTACTGGAAATGAGGCATTCCATCTTAGTCCTCACGGGTGACAACGCATCTACATTTTGATTTGTAATAGAGGATAGATGTAGATGTCTATGGGCCGCAGCAACCACTTACCATCAGGTGGACTGTGTGCTCGTTTGTCACTCTTATTCGATAAAAAAAAAACATAGCTTTCTTATAAATTTATCTTCATAAATACCTAGCTAGTTACTGGTATTGACAAGTAGTTGACAAGTAGTTGTTAGTCCTTTCATTTACAATACAATGACTTTCTGATAATTAGTAACAGTTACTCATTATAAGTTATATATTTTTATATAACTGAAATGACAAAAGAACGTACAATCCACCTGATGGTAACTTCGAGGTCCATTTTTTTATAAGATAGGGTGACAAACAAGCACACAGTTCACCTGATGGTAAATGGTTGCTGTGGCCCATAGACATCTACATTTATCCTCGTTTGCGAATCAAAATGCAGATGCGTTGTCACCCGTGAGGACTAAGATAGAATGCCTCTTTTCCAGTAAAAAGGGTCTCCGGTTCTCTGCACTCACCATACGAAACACAGCAGTGTTAAGCTGCTATTTGACGCTGGTATTCTGTGTGAGCGTGGTCCTTCCCCGGTCGAGCCGAACCATTCGTGCTACAACTATACTACCAATATAGCTGCAGCATGGCTCTGCCACTTAAACAGAACCATGGACATCTGCAGGTAACTAACTACAAACGAACGCATCAGATATGTTGTCACCTCTGAGGACTGAGATGGAATGCCTCACGGTTTGTAATTATGCTGGCGCTTTTTAACCTTCAGATTGGTAGACTGCACTGCTGGGATGTACTGCAGTAGTGGTACTTACCCAGATAGACTTCTAAACAGAAAAGGAGTTCTACCATCAATTAAGAAAGCGTCAGCAGCCTAATGGCAGGGCGCGGACCGCGAACTCGATAGGTCGTGGGTTCGAATCCGCCTTTAAACTACTGTCATGAACCACTTCTAACAAGCATTTATGTTTACCAGAAGTGTTTAATAGCATTACTAGTATTTTTCAAAAAAAAAAAACAAAACAAAGAAAGTATTTTGTAACTAAATTATGTTTTTCAATTGATAAAAAGGGAAAACATTTGATTTGGAGAATACTTTCTTTTTTAAATCAACACATATAAACAAAATGCATAAACGTCAAAAACTAACATTACAGCCTATTATCCTACTGGTGGGCACAGGCTTCCTCTCACTTCTTAGGGTTTTAGGGCATGGAAGTGTCCGCCGCGCTGCCCCAATGCGTGTTGGCTGACTTCACAGCATGTCTTCGAAATATTTTTTATTTCTCAAACATGTAGGTTTCCTCACGATTTTTTCCTTCTACACCGTGCACGTTGTAAAACAGAACTTAAAATTGCATTTTACAATTTTTTGGTGCTGGTGGGAATCGAACTCGGGTTGCTCGCGTACTGTGAAATTAACAACGAGCACTAAGCCCCTGAGCTACCACGGCGCAACAAAATGCATATACAATTAATTTAAAAAAGAAATAACAACAGAACTTAAGCTAGAGCCGTAAAAACATCAAAACCAAGTTAGCTTACAATGAATTATAATATTATTTTATCGTTGATATTCAGGGCTAGAAAGTTAAAGCGAAATCAAAAAGGTTAATAAATTATCCAGAAATACCTTGCTAGAAAAGTTTAATTAAGTCAGCATTTTATAGTACTTGTACATGCTGAAGTAACGAAACTTTTTCAAAATACGAAATATTTTATTTTATGCTGTTAAAAAGGGATGAGGTGCGTTGATTAGATTTCAACGCGTTCCATAACAAAGTTAATCTGCATACAGGGTCTTTTTGTTAATTACAAATTTGGAGATTTTTTTCATGTTTATTTATTAAGCGCGTTTTCCTTTAATAAATCAAATCTGACTAAGTTTTTTTTAAATATCTGTTCCTTCCTTTTAACATAAAAAGTATTATACATCATCAATACATATAAAGACAAGTCTCGATCCACTAACCGACCCATTAACGTCCAGCTCAAACCCTTTGACCTAGAAAGCTGAAATTTTGTACAGCCTTTATAATGTAGACAAGAAAATAAGGAAGAATTTTTTGAAATTTCCAAGGGATCGGTAATAAAGAGGATATATCTTTTTGCTTTAAAGTTGCCATATTTCTCTATGATATAATTGACAGATTTGTCTTGTTAGCTAATGTTTCTAAAGGAGCAACTATAAACAAAATTGCCGCTATTTCCAATTCCACGCAAACGAAGCTGCGGGAGGTAGTTAGTAGTTTATACTTTCGTATTTGAAATGTTTTTAGTTCTATATTTAAAAGGTCATGTAACAAAAGCGAAACGTTGCTCGCTTACAAAAATGGTGGCAAAGAATTATTGAAATTACTAGCAAATAATCAAAGGCTACCAATAAATAGGGTAGATAAAATTAATAACATTTAATTAGTTCTTTTTCCACTAGTTGTATATTGTAATTGATACGATGATTCAAGAATAATTTCAATTCATCAATCTTTTGAAAGGTGACGTGCGAATTCATATATTTTTTTTAAATAATGTATAAAAAATTAAAGAAATTTATAATAAATCTATTATTCAAAATAATTATTAAAATTCTATCTATAGAGAAAGATGAGAAGTGAAACGTCTCAGTTCCCCCGTGACCATGGGTGCTGCAAAGCACTCGAAATATCAGGAGTTAAAAAAGTAAAGATTAAATGCGACAAAATGTTTTCAATTAGTATTATCCAAATTATAGTGAAAGATTTACAAAAGTCACGTTAATAATAATAAAAGTCTTCAGTTAAATACGTTAATAACATTCTGCAGAAATATTTGGCTCGATAAACCTTTTGACTTTCATATTGCATTTTAGTATTTCGTATTGCTTTCATCTATTTCGTATTTAATCACTGTATGATACATACTGAAAACATACGCATGGAATCTGCGAAATTTCGAAGCAAAGAGTGAATTTAATAATTTCTCCTTTCATCAATTGGCAAACCTCAAGGCTAATAGAAAAGTTCCACGTGCAAGCAGATAATGGCATTTGATTGCTCGCAATTTTTCTGTCTAAAAATATCGTGTCATTATGAATCGACAAATGTTTTGTTATTTCAGTTCTAATTTTTATATACATACATATACGACAACCATGCTATTAAATAGGCTGTCAACTGTTTATGGGTTGATGAAAATATCGAGCTTCAATAACCGTTAGTATTGAAAATTAAAACTAGTAAATTCGTTCTACGTAGCAAATAATTTTGAACTTGCTGTTCCATTAGTTCGGAGTCGTCAATAATGTAAAAAGGCGAAAACATTTTTCAGAAATTAATATTAAATATTAATGAATGAGAACCATTATTACATATTTAATTTGCGTCGCGTTGTTTGGTTTAGTATTTTTATTGAAATACATATTTACATCCGTTTGGACATTCAGGTAGAAGAGAGTTTTTTGTACACAATTTATTTGAACAAAAGTGTTCAATTCGTTTGTTTATATTTTTATAAAGTTCATTAATATCTCCCTCATATTACATAAAATTATATTTTCTTCTTCTAATACAGCTCTCTCACTTTCTCTCTCTCTCTCTCTCTTCTCTCTCGCTTGGCACGCGGATTGCCAATCACAGTACAAAACGTCTCGCACCCTTGACACTGCACCCTGGTTTCTAATGATATTTGTGCTGTTAGTCTTTTGGCTCTTACAGCTTCATCGGTCTCAGTTTCGCGGCCTAACTGTAAAATGTTGATTTTGGTTACTCTGCATCGTTACTTACGTAACGAAGTTCACCTACGACAATTTAAAGTGCACGTAAATGAGTTATCTAACGGCCGTCCGAACAGGGAGTGAAGACGCTGCACCCCTCGTTGGTCTTGGTATTTTATGTCTGGTGTAAACAAAATGATATACAGTCATCTTTTGGAAGCCCAAAAATTTTTCTAGCATTTTCCATTATCGCTACCTACGAGACCGAATGGGGTGATGGATTCTCTTAAGCAGCCATCACACTGCAATCTAATTATCTAAAAATATTTTTTTCTTTTATTTATAGTGTGCTAACATATTCTGTGAGGTTCCTTATAAAGGTAAAGATCTAATAAAACCTTAGGTGTTGTAGAACAAGAATGTCGATATGCATCCATGGAAGAGACCCTGAGTACAGCAGTGGACTTTTGATAGTCTGTAATGAATGAATAAACTAAAATGGACAAACAAGTAAATTTTTGTAGCCATATTCAGAAGGAAATTGTTTGTGAACTGATAAGGAAAAAACGAGTGATAATATTTCAGTAGAGCAGTGACATAGTGCAGTATACAGCAGCGCTGCGGTTCGCGGGTTCAAACTCGCATGGAACAACTATTTCCCTGCGAGTTTGAAGCTTGCAAATAATTATTCCGTACCTGTTTGTTTTTGTAAGTCACAAGCCTTTAAAGTTACCGCCTATGTATGTCTCACTGCTGGCACAGGATTCCTCTCAATTCTGAGAGGGTTTTAGTACAAGGAAATGTTCACCGCGCTGCCCCAATGCGTTTTAACGAACTTCACATGTCTTCGAAATATTTTTTTTTATTATTTCTCAGAGATGTAGGTTTATTCACGATGTTTTACTTCACAGTCAAGCACGTGATATATCAACATTTAAAATTCCAATTAACAATTTCATTGGTAGCGGCGGGGATCGAACCCGGGTTGCTCGCATACTGTGAAATTTACAGCGAACGCTTAGGCCCCGAGCTATCACGATACAGAAAATTCCAAGTGCCCAGCATATTACCGACGTTTATTTTAAGAAATAAAATAAGTGTTTTTTTTTAAATGTATTCGAAATCATAAATGCAAGATTTTCCGTTTTTTGTAAAGGTATTAAACACTATATATCATTTATAGTAATATGGTACAAGTTTATAGAATATTTTAGAATATTTTATAAAATTGTTCTTGTCACGAGTATAAAGTAAATGAACATTATTTTTAAACTACAAATGTAGGTAAATAATAAATGTCTGTTGAAAAAGATTGACTGTTGTTATAAATAGTATTTGATATGCCATATTAATCACTCTATAGTTTATAGAACAGTGCCCTTAGCATAATTTTTGACATGAAATTTTCGTATGGTTGTTGACAAAAATTGTATGGGTGGATATATAAATAGAGGTATTGACTGACGTAAACTAAACTATGTTTTGCCATTCAAAATCACTCGATAGCGATACATATTCCATACGATAATAAACTCATGCTCGGGGATAAATGTTATTTTAATAAAACTAAATAAAAGAAACAAAATCGAAGTGTTAACTTTATTGTATTGTCTAGGTTTACCATCCATTATTCAAAATTAAGTTATTTTACTATTGAACATTATTTATTAAAAATATTTAAATTTTCACTATAATTGAAATAGCTAGATTTTATATTTAAGAGCTTCGGTATAAAGAAAGAAGTTAAGTAATCTTTCGTGCGAATGTTAAAGAATAAGTTATTAATTGAAGCTATTAACGATTTATTTACTCTAGTCCTAAAGTTAATCCATATGATGTTAAAACTTTTTTAACCTGTAAATCGAAGGTTAGGAAGAATTTCTTTCGCAAGATACGTCCGCAACTTTTCTTACCAAAACTTCTACGTATATTTATTACAGTATACACTTAATTTACGAAACTGGATTTTATACAAAGTATTGTTATTGTTTTATTTTTTGTATTTTTATAGAACAATTAACAGGCAAATTCAAATAATAAAAACCGCTCCTGCTGTTTGTGAATGTGGAAAATAAAAATAAATTCGAAATTTCAGTTTGGTTGCTTACCTGATGGAGTCTAACTAGGGGTTAGACGATGTCAATGGCGGTGGTTGTGGTCCGTTATGCCGCCGTAGTCTCCGCGCCCGCTTATATATCCTTGTAGCGCTGGGCGGGCGGCGCCGCCCACCGCCTTGTTATCTCGTCGTGCATCCATCCCCATATTAATGCAAATATACAATTGTCCACTCTGCTAATTTAACTTTGAAAACCAACACGTGTGATGCTACAGACGTGAGACACGTGAAATTCAGCTTCAAGATTTGTTTTTATGTTAGTTTTTTATGTTGTTCTAGTTTTACATAACTAGATAACCTACTAATATGCCCTAGACTTTAACCTGCATATTAGAAAATTATATATGGTAATTTAATTAAGTTCTATTTCTCTTCTGCCCAAAAGTTTTTCGAGAAATAGGGTGGCTCTTACCTATATCCAGCTGTATTCCGGTGAGGTTTTCAATTATGTTCCTCAAAGATATTAAGGTATCTTTAGCCTTTATTCTTTGAAGTTGCCTACAAGTATCCGTGGCCTTAAATAGCCTCCAATAATCAAGTAGCCTAATTCTTTTGTCTTTCCTTAATAATGACTGTATAAAATATAAAACTAATATTTTTACTTATACTCTGCATATAATTTAGTTAGTAATTTTTTTTAATACAACAAATGATAATGATGTCAAATAAATCAATCTATTTTGATAAGAACGTTACTACAGCAATATATTATTAAGTGTTAGTTGTTATCAACTTTTAGTAAAGTTTTTTTCACAAGCTTTTATCGCATACGCCATTTGAGCTGCTTAAGTTAGATTGTGTACTCTTGTTTGTTAGTAATCTAGATTTATTATTTTAATGCTTTTGAAACTATTTAAAGAACAAACTGTTAATACTGATACCAGTCGTGTATCTGTCAATTATTTATTTAAAATATAAAATATTTTTAGTATTGACGTGGTCACTATAAGATGTTGTTAGGTTAGCTAATTACTTAATAACTTAAGACAGAAGGACCCTTAAGTAGGGACTGAATAAATTAACCGACTTGGTATTACATGGATCTCACAACTTTTTACGGTAGAACTGAGTTGCGAGACTTGGCTTTTTTTACAAGTTATGTTTTTGATGGCATTAATTAATACAGTATGAATGTGTTATTTTTTATAGAATAAGGGAGACAACCTGATGGTAAGTGGTTGCTTTGGCCCATAGAAATCATCATTTCGATTCTCAATTCACAATCAAAATGCAGATGCGATGTTATCCCTGAGAGAAAACATGGAATGCCTGGTTTCCAGTTAAAATTGTCAGCGGTTCTCTAGCCTCACAATACGGAACACAGCGACATTATTCTGCTGTTTTTTTATAGAATTAAGGTGACGAACGAGCACACAGTTCACCTGATGGTAAGTGGTTGCTGTGACCCTTAGACATCTACATCTATCTTCGTTTGCGAATTAAAATGCAGATGCGTTGTCAGCCGTGAGGGCTAAGATAGAATGCCTCGTTTCCAGTAAAAAGGGTCTCCGGTTCTCTACACTCACCCTACAAAACACAGCAGCATTAAGCTGCTATTTTACGCTGGTATTCTGTGAGAGCGTGGTCATTTCCCGGTCGAGCCGACCCGTTCGCCCAGAGTAAATATAGCTACAGCGTGGCTCCACCACGTAAGTTCATTCTCTTCAGAAATGTCGATACCTTTCTCTTATGATCTTTTTCGCCTGTCTTTTAGTTTACAGCTGGGCACGGGCCTTTCTAAAATGTGCGGTTTATTAAGCATTGTTTGAATTTTTTTTCCCAAACGGGTAAACGGGCTTGTAAGCGCGGAGCTGATACACTTGCAATGTTTTATTGCTACCTATCATTAGCTACGCTACTAGTGACCTGCAATTTTAAATGTCCGTTATATAACATGGTGTACCGTGTGTAGCAGAGGTTGACATTTGGAGAAGTATTTTTCATTTACAAATTGTATATTTCTCTTCTAAATTATCATTTTTTTTATAGGATAATGGTGATAAACGAGCACACAGTCCATCTGATGGTAAGTGGTTGCTACGGCCCATAGACATCTACAACTATCCTCTATTCCAAATCAAAATGTAGATGCGTTGTCACCCGTGAGGACTAAGATAGAATGCCTCATTTCCAGTAAAAAGGGCCTCCGGCCACCTGCACTCACCAAGCGAAACGCAGAGGTAAACCTCTACTTCACGCTGGCTTTTTGTGAGGTCGTGGTACCAACCCGGTTCGAGCCGGCCCATCCGTGCGACAGCAAAATCTGCCACGTGGCTCTACCACTGTAAGAATACAGTGGTAGAATCATCAGCCAGTTAAAATTTACTAATGGACATGGGTATCTGCTGCTGTAGGAAGGATACACCTTAATAGTCATTTTGGCAGGTGAATTGACGGTAGCGTATCAGACGTATGCAACCGTCAATTGCGGTACACGTCTATAAAAGAAGACGTGGACCGCACCTTTGACTCTGTACCCGTCGCCAGTCTGTGTATTTAATGCCTGACTTAAAAATTTGGTTAAACCGTGTATACTTTTAGGCAATTAAAGTGACTAACAAGCCACACAGTTCTACTGATGAATTTGGGTAGCTCACAAAGATAACAATCCCGCCTTGATTACATTTTTTATCATATAAAGGCAAAATTTTACGATTAATTTTTTAATTAATGCATAAATGAATCGTTCTCTTACCTATTTTCTAAGCATAACGTATAAAATAAATAATTTTTTGCACATGCTAACTTTTTCCGCTTCTTCCATGGGTAATGATATATGGTAATGGGTAAAGAATGACACATCTCTGTGACAAATGGAAGCCATGAATACATGATTGAACAGTCTGTTTTTTTAAACTGTCAAAGTACTTATAACCTTTCATAATCGATTACCTAGTGATGTTTACTTCATCAACAGCCTTTTAAGGTCCATGACTTGACTTAGAAAATTTAGCAGATTTGATCATACTCACCACGCTGAGTGCTAGGCAGGTGGTTTGGACAGCGCAGAGATGATAACCTCGCATTGAATAAAACCAATTTTACGAATTTTGTCGTCTTCTATATTTAAAATCTAAGCGTATTCCCGGTTAATACATCTAAAAATGCTATGAATGCTATCCTGATGTCATAACGTCAAACACCTCAGCCCCTCACTCCTTGACCGTCGGTAAGACACAAGACTTCAATTATACCCATGAAAGGAGATGGGGCAATGACAGGATCTCTTCGATTTATCGTACAAAAACGGTGTTTATACAAGTGATAAAAGTAAAAAAATTGTACAACCGACTTCAATATAAATTATTAAGGATAACTCAAAAACTACTGGTCAGACCTTAATCAAATATATATGGGACTACATGAGGAGCACCAGCTTTCAAATGAAAAAAAGAATCCTCAAAGTCGGTTCACCTAGAAAAGTTATGAGGTAAAACACATAAATAAACATGCAGTTGAATTGGGCATCTCCTCCTTTTTGAAGTCGGTTAAAAAGTATTAAATTTCATAATAAGTATATCAATTTTAAAAATTAAGAAACCTCTTGACTTTTGCTTCTGTATCACTGCTTTGAAATTTTCACTGACAGAAAAAATTCCCGCTACAAAGTGAAAATTCGTGAACCTACGTGCATGGGTTGCCTACGTGAGCTGTCACTACGTTTTCAGTTTCTGTAACGTGAAAGCTGGTTTAATAAAAGATATGGTTTGACAGTGTGTAGAGTTCTTGTTTTCTGACATTCGATGTATTTTAAATAAGATTTAAAATATTTACATATTATTATATTCCTATATAAATAGTGTTTATAATAATGTTTATATGTTAATAATGTATAATGTACATAATAATAATATTTATGTGTTAAATATATTAAGGAGATTTTTTATTAATATTTTATTATATCCGAGACATTTCCTAAGCCTTTGTTTAATATAAATATGTCCTCTGTTGTTCCGGTTCTGGTGTTCATCTATTAGGCGTACATAATCCCGTTTCGTAAATAATAAAACTAGCAAATAAAAGTTTTAGTAGTCTTCTCTTTGTTATATTACGTTCCTAAATAATTTCTGAAATTAGCGGAACGATCGCATGTAGGCTAAGGAGGGTTATTGGCTCTATGTTTGTGCGTACCTTGTGGTCTTATTATAACATCTTGCACAATTTAAATGCAACGAAAATGTCACTGTCATTGAATTAAGATATTATCATCATCATAAAAGGGTTACCATCTTTATTTACTACTCGTGTGAGTCTTCTACTCAAACTGTAAGTAATTTACGAAAAAAAATTGACAAAAAGGATGTGCCGAAAACGCAGTTTGTGAATCAATTTGTGAAGCGAGTTCGTGAAACTGGATCGTTGTTGGGTAAAACAATCCGTATACGTACTCGTCCAGTGCGCTCAACCAAAAACATCATTGCTGTTGCTCAGAGTAATATGTATAGTAATATGTAATAATACGTGGTAGAGCCATGCTGCAGCTATATTAGTAGTATAGTTGTAGCACGAATGGGTCGGCTCGACCGGGGAAGGACCACGCTCTCACAGAATACCATTATCAAATAGCAGCTTAAAACTGCTGTTTCGTATGGTGAGTGTAGAGAACCGGAGACTTTACTGGAAAAGAGGCATTCCATCTTAGTCCTCACGGGTGACAACGCATCTACATTTTGGTTCGCAAGCGAGGATAGATGTTGATGTCCATGGGCCACAGCAACCACTTACCATCAGGTGGACTGTGTGCTCGTTTGTCACCCTATCCTATAAAAGAAAATCAACATCAACTCGTCATCGTTCTCAAGAATTGAACATTTCATGCACTTCTTTGAGAAGAATTTTGCATGAAGATATCGGTACGATTGCGTATAAAGTTCAATTAGTGCAAGAGCTGAAGCCGACGCGTTTACGGTTTGCTCAATGGGCCGAAGACCGCTTGATCCAAGATGAGCATTTTTACCAAAAAACCATATTTTCAGATGAAGCTCATTTCCACCTCGGAGGATACGTCAATAAGCAAAATTGTCGTGTTTGGGGCTCAGAAAATCTACACGTCATCGTGGAGATACCAATACATCCACAACGAGTGACTGTCTGGTGCGGATTTTGGTCTGGCGGCGTTACTGGGCCATTTCGAAAATAAGCAAGGAAACGCCGTTACAGTGAATGGTGATCGCCACCGCGCCATGCTAAGCGATCGTTTGTTTCCCAAAATTGAAGAGGATGACATAGACGACATTTCGTTTCAACAGGACGGCGCAACGTGCCACACAGCCAACGTAACAATCGATCTTTTGCGCACTGTTTTCAACAATCGCATAATCAGCCGAAATACTGATGTCAATTGGCCACCTCTAAGCTGTGATTTGACTCCGTTGGACTTTTTTTGGGGGGAACCGTTAAGGGCAAATGTTACGCTAACCATCCAGAAACGATTGACGACTCGAAACATTAAATCGAAGTTCCTATTGATGAAATAGAGGCCCAAACACTCGAAAATGTACTGAAAAATTGCACTGATCGAATGGAGTATTGTAAGGCTAGCCGTGGCAGTCATTTAAATGACGTTGTCCTCCATTCCTAAATGGAAATATTCAATCTTTCTAATAAAGTCATAACTGAAAAAATATTCATTCTTTTATAGCTGATTCCAATTCAAAATCTTAAGTGGCCCACCCCTTATATTTATTCATTAAAATCGACGTCAATTTAACATATGCTTAATATTGCTCTCTCCCTTTCCACTAAATTACAATAGAAAGAAGCAATTATAAATATATTTAATTTAAGCAAGTGATAATCAACTTTTTGATTGTAATTAAAACCTTAAAATAATGTACAAATCCTTAATTTTTATCCTCGTATACTTTAATACAACATTTTAGTTTGTTGATAGCGCCAAAAACTTGAAAGTGATTGAGGTTCGTGCTAAAATTATAATATCTTTTAAATGTAAAGTAAAAAGATATTAAAATGAACTTTCCATTCATCAAGTTGGATCTTACAAGCTTTTAAGTAAATTGAAATAGAAGCGCTGACTTTTGTATTGAAATGACCTACTGCGACGTTGTTGTATAATATTTATTATTTATTTAATATTTTAATTAAATAAAATTAATATCAATATCAGGGCGCTGGGCCATGGATATTTCGAAGACAAACGATAGGAAAAAAAGGTTCTCGAATGGCAGCCTCGTACAGGTAAGAAAAATCCTACTCGGTGAAGTGACGACCTGATAACAGAGTGCTATAACCATAAAAGAGATACAGGAAGTCGATAGATGCAGGTGGCTCAGGACCGTGCCCTGTGCCATATTCCTAGGCGGAGATCTGTGTTTAACAGTTGCCTCGCTAGAATCTGTAATGATGATTATAATGATGATGATGAAAATACAAGTATTAAGATTCAAAATTTTCCATCAAAAATTACAAGTTTTTCGGATAAAATACTACAAATAATCACTCCTGGCATTACTCTCTATCTGTTCGTGAAATTTGTCTGCCATTCCGAAGATTAACCCGGACAAACAGACAGACAAAAATTTTAAAAATAGTAATTCATGTTCTAATGACAAATAATAGTCAGTTCAATATAAGGTAGTTATTTCGATAATAAAGAGAGCCAGAGAGGTTTGTCCTCAGGTGGAATACTGTTCTTAGTTCTGGGCCGGGGCATGGCAGCCCAGTGCCAGCTCCTTCCACTTGCCGTATCCAGCACAGAATAGCTTAAATTGTTGACGATCGAGTTCTTTCTTATCTGCCGACTTCCAAAAAGGAGATGGTACTCAATTCGACTGTATGTTTTTTTATGTGTGTTACCTCATAACTTTTTACTGGGTGAACCGATTTCAACGATTCTTTTTTTATTTGAAATCTGCTACTTTTTGTGTGGTCCCATATGAATTTGATCAAGGTCTGACCAATAGTTTTTGGATTATTCTTAATAACTTATATTGAAGTCGGTTGTACAAAATTTTTAATTTTTAATTATTATCGGCTCGATTCACTGCCGCTGCGAAGAGATGTTTTCCACCTCTCACGACTTCTTTGTAGAATCATTTACCACCGGCGATTTATCCGGACCGATACGACTTAGGAACTTTCAAGAAACGAGCTTACTCTGTTTTAAAGGCTGGCAGCGCAACTTGACAACTGACAACGCAGTTGTTTATGAGTGCGGTTGTCATTCATTTTCAGGTATCAGATGAACAGCATGCTCGTTTATCCCCTCCTTTATAAAATGATATAAATATATGTATAGATATAGTGGTAAATGCTTAATGCCGAAAAACGAAAACAATAGAATCACCCAAATATAGTTGTAAAAAAATCGTATTTGCAACTTAAAGCTTTAAGGGACAAAAGGGGAATGAAAAATGTGTGATTATAATGTGGGTTGGCTATTTTGATTGAGAAATTTTTCCGGTCGTTTCGGATTGTCGACCATTCTCATAGAGTGAGTGGTCAGAGAGCGCACCTATGCATACGCACACACTCCAGTGACTAAAATTGGTTTTGGAAGACATTATTATTGTAAGTTATGACGACGATTTATTAGATTTTAATAGTGATGACGCAGCCTTACACGGCAAATCGCACCGTAACAAAAGCCTATTTACTCTTACCGTGAAGACACCTGAGTTGTTATAACGCGAAAAGACAATCGTAAGAAAGAAAATATAGTTAGAATGTGGGGAATGCCACCAACTAATGGGAGAAATGTCAAAAACAAAGATCCTTTCTCAATGAGGTGTTCTAACCGTTTCTCCTATCCTGACACTACACCCTTTTTCTTTTTTTTTTTGCGGATGGAAAATCATCTAATGACGCCTTTCGCTGTGGGTGGAGCGGAAGGGAGTGTCAGACTTTTACTGACTAAAAACCATCCGTGTTCCTTCAGTGCCCTTACGTTCCGGAGCCGCGGTATCTCTTTCGAACAGCCCGCAGCCCCGGCAGGCGTCGGCCCTTGCGGGCCCCTTCACGCTGCTGACAGCTCTTTGAGGCGCGCGTGGAACAAAACGCTCCGTCGACACGGCCTGTCGTCGTTAGACGGACGGACGGCGAGCTACCCATTGCTCGCCGTCCACAGGCCCGCGCCTACGGTGGCCGGGGGCCACGACGTAGCCCCCGACGCCCGGGGCGTCTCCCGCGGCGGCCGGGAAGGAAAGCTGTTGCTCTTTCCTTCTCCCGCTCCGCCACCTCCTTCGCTAGCATCACTGCTTCGCAGAAGGTGGTGACGGCATCCCATTCCGTCTCGCTCCGGACCATGGCTTCGACCAGGGCCGGACGCGAGAGGTCGCCGCCGCCTATCGCCGCTACGAGGACACGGCGGTGCTCCGCCCAAGCAGGGCACACCTCCACGGTGTGCTCCACCGTGTCCTCCGGTCGATCCTCGCAGTGGGAGCACCCGGGCGTTTCCTCCCGCCCGATTCGGTGCAGGAACCTCCCGAACACACCGTGTCCGGTGAGGACCTGCGTCAGGCGGAAGGTGAGGACGCCGTGGCGTCTCTCAAGCCACTCCTCAAAGAGGGGTCTTATCGCCGCTATAGTGGCGTGCCCAGCACGGGGTTGCGACAGTCGCTCTCTCCATGTCGCCATGAGATCATGCCGGAAGTCTGTCCGCTGCGCGACAACTTGCCGCGGCAGCGGGGTTTCCCCCCGGCATAGTGCCTCCGCGCGCCATTCGTGCAGGCGCGCGAGGACTATCGCCTCCAGATCCCATGGCGGCTGACACTACACCCTGCTACTGCAGTATATTCGTTCGTATATGCTGATTCCAAATCTTATAGACTGGTGACGCGAGCAGTACCAGTGCGAGGGTTTTGGTTATGCGTTCACCAACCTGCTAAAAACATGTTATACTTTTAAATTTGTAAAAATGAAACGTTTTTTTTTTAGAAAATATAATGCGTTCGTTGATAATTTCAATATTGTCTATTAAATCCAAAATACACTATGTATGCAGTATTGTGGTTTCTGTAATAACTTTAAAATGTTAAAAACGAAAATTTCATTAAAAGATTTATTTAATCGCTATATAAAGGATTCACTATCAAATTTAATTTCAAATATAAGAAAAATCTCATGCCCTTGAATATGGGATATAGGTATGTCTACACTAGGGCGCTTTCCTGTTCATCTTGCGTCTTCCTCTAGCGTATGCCTGAGCAACCATAGCGCATGTAATAGCGCATGCGCTAAAACTAGTTCGACAACAGCGCATGCCTCTAGCGAAAGCTGATCTGTCACCGGTTGGTTCGCATGCAACATTTCGTGCAAAAACAAATGGCGGAAGACCAAGTTGAAACATTAGAATTTATCGATGATTGTCGAACAAATCAACGTGGCACCATAAGCACAAAGATTCCAGAAATAAAATAAAAAGAAACGACGCGTTGATTTCTCTGAGCCAAAATATAATTATGATGTATAAACGGTTAAAAATAAGATAAAAATCTTGAGGTAATACTTCTCAAATAAACATCTAAAAGTTACGATGAAAAGGAGTGGGTTCGGAACAGGAGATAATTACGAATATTCGTGGTTTGCCTAACGGAGGCGCGTGAGGTATAGACGAGTTGCATGTGACAAGCGCACAGGTATAGACGATAAGCTGCATGCGTCTTATGGCACAGCGCTTGACGCAAGACAAACTGAAAGTTAAAACGCAAAATGAACATGAAAGCGAAATTGAAAGCGCACTGGTGTAGACATAGCTTATCGTAGCCACACGTAAATACCTGGACCGGCAAAGGCACATACTTCAATAGCCAATCCAACTGCCAAGCATGACGTTTACGAATATAAACAATGGGCGAAGCTCATGTCAAGAGGTTCACAGTCATAGAATTATGATCAAGTAGAACTTTCAAGGATTTAATTTTTTTTGGATTTTCCCATTAATATTATATTTTGCAATTAATAAATTGCAATTTTGATGGCAATATCCCACGTGTTCGGTGCTGAAGAAAAAGGAAACCCGCATATCACACTAATCGCAAAATATGTTAAGGTAAGGTAACCAATACACATTGGGATATCACGACAGATTTATAGTAATGAGAGGAGGCCTACATCCAACAGTAGGTTACCTTTACGTTAGTACAGATTTACTTTACTTATTATTCTCATTTAAGAATTTTTAGGCGAATAATATAAACATAATTAATTTACCACGTGCTCGGCGGTGAAGTAAAACATCATGAAGAAAATTGCTTGTCTGAGAGATAAGAAAAAAAATACGAAAACATGTGAAGTTAGAAGAAATAATTTTTTGGTTGGTTTTTTCAATGCAGGATCTCTCTGTACTAAGCATGAGGAATTTATAACGGCAATGGATGACTTGGCCCCGGACATTATAGCTATAAATGAAACATGATTGAGAACTGGAGAGGGGGACAGAGCTCCTAAACTGGCCGATTACCGGCTGAGGCACACTCCAAAGCCAAGACATATCAAAAATGGGCTTGGGGGTGGGGTAGGCTTCTACGTACGCAAAGGTATGAATGTGAGGCCTTGTTCTCACCCTAGCAATGTGGCATCGGTGGAACAGATGTGGGTTTCCACGCGCCTAATCAATAATGTCATAGTTATTGGCACTGCTTACAGACCACCCTGGCAAGACCCAGAATTGCTCCTTGACGCTATAACTGAGTCTATTGCCTCCTTCACCTGGGCAGATGGACTGATTTCGACTTGAGACTTCAACATAAACCTGCTTGATGAGGGCAGTAGTAGATGCAGGGAGCTAATGCAGTGTATACGCAGTCGAAATCTCAAGCAATTAGTGACTGAACCAACACATCACATTGACCATAGTGCAACACTGATTGATATGATTTGCACAGACTTGCAAGCACTCCGGGTAGTAGTGAAATACTCCACAGACCTGACCCGCCACGCCATGTTGCTGGCTGAATTTAGAACCAAAACAGAGAAAATCAATCCTCGATGGGTTACATACCGACCTTACAAAGACATCGTCCTGGAGCAGCTTGAGCGAGATCTGAGCGCCATTAATTGGAGGGGTCTTAATCTCAACTGTCTCGATAACGTTGACGAGCTTGTGGAAGCTTTCACACAATGCGTCATGGGACTAATGAACTTACATGCCCCAATAAGGACACGTAAATTTAAGCACCCCCCGCATCATAACTGATACGATCTAGGAGATGATTCGTATTCGAGACAATTACCACAAAAAGTACCTAAAGCAGAAAACCTCAGTCCTCAGAAACAGTTATAAAACTATGAAGTGCCTTGTCTTGAATGCAATTGAACGTGAGAAGACCTTCTTTTTAACAAAACAAATAAATAATAATTTGAACAGCCCCAAACCCTCTGGAAGAACCTAAAAAGTACAATTCTGCCGAATAAGAAGAACATTGCGGACCTCCCTTCATCGCTCAATGACCCAGATCTAACCAACACGCACTTCCTGAATGTACCAGGCGAGGAAAATGTTACAATCTCACAACTGACTTTTTATGAGCACCATAGGCATGAAAACTCTGCTACGTTTTCATTGCACACTGTTAATGAAGACTTAGTCCTCAAGACCATAAAGGACCTAAGATCAAATGCACAAGGGAACGATGGTCTGTCTTTGGACATGCTTTTGCTCACATTGCCTTACTCGCTGGGGGCCATTACTGCGATAGTTAACCGGTCAATACTCGACAGTGTATTTCCAGAGAACTGGAAGGCTGCAATTGTGAGACCGTTACCTAAGACAAGTCAGCCTAGTACAGTTCAGGAACTTCGTCCTATAAGCATCCTGCCATGCCCGTCTAAGATATTGGAAAGAATAGTGTGCAGCCAACTTACTAACTATCTCGAATCACAGAACATCCTCCCACAATATCAGTCTGGCTTCCGGAAAGGGCATGGTACGGCAACTGCTCTAGCAGACGTGGTCGACAATTTGTTGGCTGCTCAGGATCGGAGGATGCTAACGATTCTTACACTGCTGGATTTTTCTCGAGCCTTCGACTCGATCAATACATCCCTGCTGCTATCTAAACTGAGATATTATGGCCTTGACAGTAATTCAGTGAAATGGTTCCACAGCTATCTGACACGACGACTGCAATATGTAGAGCTAAAGCAGATAGATGGTACTTCACTGAGGTCACAACCACAAATCGTTACTCGCGGAGTTCCTCAAGGATCAATATTAGGGCCAGTCTTGTACATCCTGTACAGTGCCGATATTATTAACACCATTGCAAATTGTCGGCATCATCTGTACGCTGATGACCTGCAAGTGTACCTCCCTTTTGCACCGGCTGATTGTACCAGTGCTGTAGCTGGGGTGAACGAGGACCTGGACAGCATCTCTGCCTGGTTGCAGTTCAAACTGTTTGACAATTAACCCCAAAAAGTCGCAATTCATGATCATAGGTTCGCCCAAGAATATTGCTAAACTTAAAGATATAACTTTAAATATTCATATAAATGGAGAACCTATTACAAGGGTTGATACAGCCAGAAATCTAGGACTTGTCATGGATTGCAACTTAAAATTCGAAAAATATGTATCGCAATGTGTTAGAAATTGTTTTTACCGGCTAAAACTCCTTTATAAGTTGAGACCCTACCTGAGTGAGAGACTGAGAATTACCCTCTGCGAGTCCTTGGTCCTCAGCAGGTTTAATTACTGTGACTCAGTGTATGGTCCATGCCTCTTATCAAGAACGTCCAGGCTTATTCAGAGAGTGCAAAATGCATGTGCTCGTTTCTGCTTTACAGTTCCACCTAGGTCACATGTTACGCCATATCTCAATGACGCAAACATGCTGAGGATGGAGGCACGCAGAAGATAGCATTTGACTACTATGATGTTCGGAGTCATCACTACAAGAAAACCTAAATACCTCTTCCTAAAGCTGGAGTGGGCCCGTGATCACAGCAGATACCACAGGAGGGAGTGTACCCACGTTTTTGCCACCCCAAAACATCGCACCATGGCGTTTCGGGGCTCCTTCAGATTCGCTGCGTCACGGTGTTGGAACGACCTGCCTCCGCCTTTGCGTGTCCTACAAGTGAGAAACACGTTTAAAACTCACGTAAAAAAATACCTTATCTCACTGCAAAAGGCGGGTGGTGCTGATACACTTACCATGGGGTGCTCACGTCGCGCACCGGCGTTGGCGGGCCCGTCCCACCGTAAATAATTCCAGCAATCGCAAATAATACCAGATGTATGGTACATGGTATTTGTTTTGACTGTTTTTTTTAAGAAAAGATTCTTTTTCAGATTCGTTCGTTCGGTCAGGACTTGGAACAATTTCTTTGCTTTTTATATAATTATGTTTGTTGGAATAGCCACTAATTTAGTTTTAGTAGTTATTTAACAGTCTATAATTTAATGTAATTTAAGGGAATGTTGTTGATTGTTTATTTGTTTGCTTATTTCAAAATTCCATTTAATATCGATCACTATTATAAATATTTTTTAACCTTTTATTATCTCTTTTGTGTTTTTAATATTGTTTTTTTTTGACAACCATGATTACAATCATTAAAGCGTCCCCGTATTGTGCACCCTTTCGAGAGACACCCAAGTCACATAAATACATTCATATAATAATCACTGAATTTTAAGTTAGTGTATTCTCGAAAGGATGCACAATGCCAACAATAGGTGTTCGCGGAAGACCAGCGTCTTGACATGCTTCTTGCGAGCATGTCATGACAAATGCTGAGCGGAAGCCTGTTTTGGCACAGTAATAGTGTATAATATATAATTTAATGTTAACCATTTGTATATGTGCATGCACTGCTGTGTCAATAAAGTTTATTTTCTTTCTTTCTTTCTTTCAAGTTCGCCAACACGCATTGGGGCAGCGCGGCGGACATTTCCTTGCCCTAAAACCCTCTCAAAGATGAGAGGAGGCCAGCAGTGGGACATATATAGGCTGTAACTTTAACTTTAAGTCACTAATAAAGAAAAAAAATATATTTAGCTTTACGTTGGAGTGTAATAAAGGGCCAATAATTATTGCTCAGTGGGTTTATTAGATTTAGACGGTATACACGTTAGCAACAAGTTTCATAAGCAATTACATAAAGAAGCATCTTCCGATTATTTTCGTCTTTATTAGATTCTTAATTTCACTGCCACATTCATTGTCCATTATGTGCTAAATGACGTATTTCTGGCAAGATTTGCCCATACTCAACCACCGGGATTATGGATGGATATCCTGGCGCTGCTTCTCATTATCCTGTCATAAGTTCAATTTTTGTACTTAACCCCAAGTCAAATTTGTGATGCATACTAGTTATGGATATATATTTTCTTAGACACAAAAGTAGAATAATTTATTCTACTTTAAATAAATTTTATTCAAATAGAAAAACTTGCTTCTACCCGTTTAAAAACTAACTTATTAATGCTTTTATTTTCCTGTCGAAAAATCTATCCCATGATATATCTAGACCATCTATCGGTGTGTTATATATCATCTAAATATACTTAGCTCGTTTAAATAACAAAAATATATTGGTAAATCCAATTGGGCATACCTTAAGCGCATTAAAAAAATTACGTATAACATGATTATACGGAATTATTAAAGTAGTTTAAATACATTTCGACAGCACTATCGGCTTCAACACCCTCGAAAACCATGAAAATGACACCCATGATGAAAAAATTGATACCTATTGCAGCCGCCATCTTGGATTTACATTTCGACACCACTATCGGCATCAGCACCCCCGAAAACCATGAAAATGACACAAATAATGAAAAAATTTATATCTATTGCAGCCGCCATCTTGGATTTACATTTCGATAGCACTATCGGCTTCAACACCCTCGAAAACCATAAAAATGACACCCATGATGAAAAAATTGGTACCAACTTCAGCCGCCATCTTGGATTTACATTTCGACAGCACTATCGGATTCAACACCCTCGAAAACCATGAAAATGACACCCAAGATGAAAAACTTGATATATATTGCAGCCGCCACCTTGGATTTACATTTCGACAGCACTATCGGCATCAGCACCCCCGAAAACTATGAAAATGACACCAATAATGAAAAAATTTATATCTATTGCAGCCGCCATCTTGGATTTACATTTCGAAAGCACTATCGGCTTCAACACCCTCGAAAACCATGAAAATGACACCCATGATGAAAAAATTGGTACCTACTTCAGCCGCCATCTTGGATTTACATTTCGACAGCACTATCGGCTTCAACACCCTCGAAACCCATGAAAATGACACCCATGATGAAAAAATTGATACCCATTGCAGCCGCCACCTTGGATTTACATTTCGACAACCCTATCGGCTTCAACTCTCTCGAAAACCATGAAAATGACACCCATGGTGAAAAAATTGATACCTATTGCAGCCGCCATCTTGGATTTACATTTCGACAGCACTATCGGTTTCAACACCCTCGAAAACCATGAAAATGACACCCAAGATGAAAAAATTGATATATTTTGCAGCCGCCATCTTGGATTTACATTTTGACAGCACTATCGGCTTCAACACCCTCGAAAACCATGAAAATGACACCCATGATGAATAAATTGGTACCTAATTCAGCCGCCATCTTGGATTTACATTTCGACAGCACTATCAGCTTCAACAACCTCGAAAACCATGAAAATGACACCTATGATGAAAAATTTTATACCTATTGCAGCCTCCACCTTGGATTTTGGAGGGCTGTAACTTTTAAGTTCAGCCGCCGTCTTGGATTTACATTTCGACAGCACTATCGGCTTCAACACCCTGGAAACCCATGAAAATGACACCCATGATGAAAAAATTGATACCCATTGCAGCCGCCACCTTGGATTTACATTTCGACAACCCTATCGGCTTCAACTCTCTCGAAAACCATGAAAATGACACCCATGATGAAAAAATTGATACCTATTGCAGCCGCCATCTTGGATTTACATTTCGACAGCACTATCGGTTTCAACACCCTCGAAAACCATGAAAATGACACCCAAGATGAAAAAATTGATATATTTTGCAGCCGCCATCTTGGATTTACATTTTGACAGCACTATCGGCTTCAACACCCTCGAAAACCATGAAAATGACACCCATGATGAATAAATTGGTACCTAATTCAGCCGCCATCTTGGATTTACATTTCGACAGCACTATCAGCTTCAACAACCTCGAAAACCATGAAAATGACACCTATGATGAAAAATTTTATACCTATTGCAGCCTCCACCTTGGATTTACATTTCGACAGCACTATCGACTTCAACACCCTCGAAAACCATGAAAATGACACCCATGATGAAAAAATTGATACCTATTGCGGCCGCCATCTTGGATTTACATTTCGACAACCCTATCGGTTTCGACACCCTCGAAAAGCATGAAAATGTCACCCATGACAAAAAAAAATTATACTACTTACTTTTAGTACGTACTACTATTATTTATTCTGTGCTTTTAAATATTGTAATAAAAAAATCTCTTATTATTATTATAATCAAGTATTTAAGAAATTTGGTTATTCAAATATTGTGTATTTGTACAGCGATCTTTTTGAGCCGCTGAAAACAACCGAAACAATGTCCACTCACGACGGCGACTGAAGCCGAACTAAACTTAATACGAAGGTACTCTGTGAACTAAACTACTCTGTGGCTTGAGATCCCCATTTACATAAACAATTTGTATACGAGGTAACAAAATCAACGAAAATTTCGCCATTTTGGAGCCGAAAAAAATTAATTATAGCTAAACAAAACAAAATTACACTGCCATTTACATTCAGTGGCTTCCCACATGATAGATGAAGAGATTAAAAAATAAATTGAGTTAAACAATTGATATTTTCAAAAGTTATAGTGTTTACAAGCCACATGGACATGATAAATCCACACCATAAGACACTAAAACCCTTTTTTTTATTTAAAAAGAGCAATTAATCGATTTAAAAAAATTATTAATAAGTTCAACAATCATTTATCTTTCTAACAATGTGCTTTTTATATCATTTATATGTATAATATGATTGCTAGATACGATTTTATTCGATAAAATGTTGGAATTTTAATTTTTAGGCGATAGTAGAACATTACCTTGCGCTTTCGCTTAAGGTATGCAATACCTTGCGCTTTCGCTTAAGGTATGCAATATTCACAAACGCAATAAAAGGTAACAAGCAGAAGATACAGGCATGCACAGAAATGCTCACGGAATGTAGAGTATGGACAGAAAAAATCGAATGAAAATTGTACAGCAACATTGTTTTGTCTTCTTTCAGTTGTTATCCGTATCACAAAGGCTCATAGTAATCAATGAAGCGGACTTAAAGGCTTTGTTCCACGTTCGTCAATCCTCTTCATCTAATTTCTTTTTCTATTTTCTAAATCTATTCATTAAATACAGGTAAATCTATTAACTAAATATTACTTTTATAAGTTATATTTTACTGCATGGAGACTTGAGCTTGAGTGTGATAAAAGTTCTCGTTTCTTTGTTAAAATGTCACATTTAATCAGGAATAATCGATTTACTGCACACAAGATCTTATAGAGTCCTACGTTTACTGAGGAAATACTTAGACCAATGTACATACACGTGTGGTGATGCGCAAATACTAATAATATCATCATCATCATTATAGTCTTTCACAATTTTACTGCTGAACATAGGCCTCCGCAAAGGTATGCCACAAAGCACGGTCCTGAGTCACCTGCATCTATCGACTTTCTGCATATCTTTCCAGGTCATCACCGATGGGGAAAATAGGTTCTCGAGTGGCACACGCGTGGGTGGCCTCCCACTATATGGAGTGACCTCCCACTAATAATATAATGATGTATAAAATATTTTGACTTTAACTTCAAGGATTATGGTAAATGCCGTGTGGTTGCAGCGTAAGATAATCCATCACATCCATCCGAACCCATCAACCCCATTTCGTCCCGTGGGTGTCGTAAAAGGCGACTTTGGGTGATGCCAAAAAAATCTAATGGCTTCCAATAGATATTGTTATACCGCTTACCCCAGACGTAAAAACCCAGACTGGCAACGGTGTGCAGAATCAAAGCTGCGAGACATTACTGCGATCGTTAATCATCAAATGGCTTCATCGTACTCGAGAACAGAAGAAACTAAATAACTAAAACATGCTGTCTGCACCTTTTTTATAAAAGACTCTGAGATTTTCATGCAACTTTAACCCTTTAGGTAGTTCTAAATTTACAAGTCTGTGATAACTTAAGCATGCAAGTCACGGGAGCTTCGTCTCTATTAACATTAGTAGATGCTTCTTTAATGTTTACACCACGCCGTCCGCCATCTTAATTGTTGTCTGGCGTATGATGATGACGCTTCATTCTTGAAATAGATTTCCTTTTGTAATATAATTACTGTTCTCATTAAGATTTAATTAATCACTGTTATCATTTTACTAGAGAACTTTATTAAAAAAATAAAGGAGAATAATTACAATTAGAATTTTTTAAGCTTTAAATCCAGCTATTGAGATAATTCTCCGGCGATGGACTAGTTGCTCCATAACCCTTGTCAAAGTTAGAGGTAGGTGGAACAAATAAAAGCTAAATACAACACACACAAATTGCACCGCACAGCAATTTCCCTCCCCCCACCTCCCCTCAAATGGGCACCCACTTTTTAATTGGAGGGGCATAGTACCCTTGGTTTGGTCACCCACGGTGAACGAAAAGGAACCACATGCTTGGTGGAGAGTGGGTTTGGTGAGTCTACTCCGTATGCGTGTTGATCGACTATGGCGGGTAAGACATCCTCTCACCCTCTCTGAAAGTGTTATGGTTCCCATGTATCTCAGACTCTGAAGATATTACAAACGTTCTATATTATGTACGTCAAACCATATAACTGAAATCTTTGCGTTTTAAATTTCAACTATAAACAAACTAAATCAAGTTGTGCTTATATTTTAGATTAGTTTCATCAAACCTGGTTTTGAGCCGTGTTATCTGTCGGTCTTAGCGCTCGCAATGAACTTCACAATACGCGAGTAAACTGGGTTGCCACTCTGCCGGCACGAAATGATTGATTATATAATTTCATTTGCTGGTTTACCCCCAAATTGAGAGCCCCTATACGCATGGTGGCAGGGCGGCAGACACATTATTTTCCTAAAACACTCTCAGAAATGAAAGGAGTTCAATGCCCAGCTGTGGAACGTATAGGGCTGTAACTTTTAAGTTTAATACTATACTTTTATTACCTACATACATACAGCGTAGCGTGAATAATGAATGACAATTTAATCTATGGTCTCTACTTGAGGATCTTCATTTTTTACGATTTGTTATTTATGACTTTACTAAAATGTGTTATTATCTACAGTTTTTCATTTTTGTAGGTTCATTATCGCCATGAAACTTTACACCATCGATCAGATTCTAATTAAAGGGCGCAAAACAAAATGAACAGTTATGAATTTATAATTTACAGTGAGTTTTAAATATGAGAGTTTATAGAATACTCTCAATAATGTTAGGTATATGTGAAGGTATAAGTAAACGCTGTGGACCATAGTCATCTACATCTATCATCGATTCAGAATCAAATTGCAGATGTGTTGATCCCTGACGCTTAGGATGGAATTTCTATTCTATTATATTATATTCTAAGAGCGTTTTGAAATAGCAGCTTAACTTAAGTGATGGAACTATAAAGGCGTAGAACTATAATACCACAAGTGATGGAGCTATAATGGCGTAGAACTATACTCGTAATTGCTTCAGTGATGGAGCTATAATGGCGTAGAACTGTAATTGCTTAAGTGTTGGAGCTTTAATGGCGTAGAACTATAATATCTTAAATTATGGAGCTATAATGGCGTAAAACTATAAAAGCTTATGTGATGGAGCTATAATGGTGTAGAACTATAATAGCTTAAGTGATGGAGCTATAACAGCGTAGAACTATAATAGCTTATGTGATGGAGCTATAATGGTGTAGAACTATAATAGCTTAAGTGATGGAGCTATAACAGCGTAGAACTATAATAGCTTATGTGATGGAGCTATAATGGCGTAGAACTATATCTTAAGTGATGGAGCTATAATGGTGTAGAACTATAATAGCTTAAGTGATGGAGCTATAACAGCGTAGAACTATAATAGCTTATGTGATGGAGCTATAATGGCGTAGAACTATATCTTAAGTGATGGAGCTATAATGGCGTAAAACTATAATAGCTTATGTGATGGAGCTATAATGGTGTAAAACTATAATAGCTTAAGCGATGGAGCTATAATGGCGTAGCACTATAATATCATAAATGATGGAGCAATAATGGCGTAGCACTATAATATCATAAGTGATGGAGCAATAATGGCGTAGAACTGTAATTGCTTAAGTGATGGAGCTATAATGGCGTAGAACTATAATATCTTAAGTAATGGAGCTATAATGGCGTAGAACTGTAATTGTTTAAGTGACGGAGCTGTAATGGCGTAGAACTATAATATCTTAAGTGATGGAGCTATAATGGCGTAGCACTATAATATCATAAGTGATAGAACTATAATGGCGTAAAACTATAATAGCTTATGTGATGGAGCTATAATGGTGTAGAACTATAATAGCTTAAGTGATGGAGCTACAATGGCGTAGCACTATAATACCATAAGTGATGGAGCAATAATGGCGTAGAACTGTAATTGCTTAAGTGATGGAGCTATAATGGCGTAGCACTATAATATCATAAGTGATGGAGCAATAATGGCGTAGAACTGTAATTGCTTAAGTGATGGGGCTATAATGGCGTAGCACTATAATATCATAAGTGATGGAGCTATAATGGCGTAGAACTGTAATTGCTTAAGTGATGGAGCTGTAATGGCGTAGAACTATAATATCTTAACTGATGAAGCTATAATGGCGTAGAACTGTAATTGCTTAAGTAATGGAGCTATAATGGCGTAGCACTATAATATCATAAGTGATGGAGCTATAATGGCGTAGAACTGTAATTGCTTAAGTGATGGAGCTATAATGGCGTAGAACTATAATATCTTAAGTGATGGAGCTATAATGGCGTAGAACTGTAATTGTTTAAGTGATGGGGCTGTAATGGCGTAGAACTATAATATCTTAAGTGATGGAGCTATAATGGCGTAGCACTATAATATCATAAGTGATGGAGCTATAATGGCGTAGAACTGTAATTGTTTAAGTGATGAAGCTGTAATGGCGTAGAACTATAATAGCTCAAGTGATGGAGCTATAATGGCGTAGCACTATAATATCATAAGTGATGGAGCTATAATGGCGTAGCACTATAATATCATAAGTGATGGAGCTATAATGGCGTAGAACTGTAATTGTTTAAGTGATGGAGCTATAATGGCGTAGAACTGTAATTGTTTAAGTGATGGAGCTGTAATGGCGTAGCACTATAATATCATAAGTGATGGAACTATAAAGGCGTAAAACTATAATAGCTCAAGTGGTGGAGCTATAACAGCGTAGAACTATAATATCTTAAGTGATGGAGCTATAATGGCGTAGAACTGTAATTGTTTAAGTGATGGAGCTGTAATGGCGTAGAACTATAATATCTTAAGTGATGGAGCTATAATGGCGTAGCACTATAATATCATAAGTGATGGAGCTATAAATGCGTAGAACTGTAATTGTTTAAGTGATGGAGCTATAACAGCGTAGAACTATAATATCTTAAGTGGTGGAGCTATAATGGCGTAGCACTATAATATCATAAGTGATGGAACTATAATGGCGTAAAACTATAATAGCTCAAGTGGTGGAGCTTTAACAGCGTAGAACTATAATATCTTAAGTGATGGAGCTATAATGGCGTAGCACTATAATATCATAAGTGATGGAGCTATAATGGCGTAGCACTATAATATCATAAGTGATGGAGCTATAATGGTGTAGCACTATAATATCATAAGTGATGGAGCTATAATGGCGTAGAACTGTAATTGTTTAAGTGATGGAGCTGTAATGGCGTAGAAAATGTAGTGTAATGGCGAAGCACTATAATATCATAAGTGATGGAACTATAATGGCGTAAAACTATAATAGCTCAAGTGGTGGAGCTATAACAGCGTATAACTATAATATCTTAAGTGGTGGAGCTATAACAGCGTAGAACTATAATATCTTAAGTGGTGGAGCTATAATGGCGTAGCACTATAATATCATAAGTGATGGAACTATAATGGCGTAAAACTATAATAGCTCAAGTGGTGGAGCTATAACAGCGTAGAACTATAATATCTTAAGTGGTGGAGCTATAATGGCGTACCACTATAATATCATAAGTGATGGAACTATAATGGCGTAAAACTATAATAGCTCAAGTGGTGGAGCGTTAACAGCGTAGAACTATAATATCTTAAGTGATGGAGCTATAATGGCGTAGCACTATAATATCATAAGTGATGGAACTATAATGGCGTAAAACTATAATAGCTCAAGTGGTGGAGCTATAACAGCGTAGAACTATAATATCTTAAGTGGTGGAGCTATAATGGCGTAGCACTATAATATCATAAGTGATGGAACTATAATGGCGTAAAACTATAATAGCTCAAGTGGTGGAGCTATAACAGCGTAGAACTATAATATCTTAAGTGGTGGAGCTATAATGGCGTAGCACTATAATATCATAAGTGATGGAACTATAATGGCGTAAAACTATAATAGCTCAAGTGGTGGAGCTATAACAGCGTAGAACTATAATATCTTAAGTGGTGGAGTTATAATGGCGTAGCACTATAATATCATAAGTGATGGAACTATAATGGCGTAAAACTATAATAGCTCAAGTGGTGGAGCTATAACAGCGTAGAACTATAATATCTTAAGTGGTGGAGCTATAACAGCGTAGAACTATAATAGCTCAAGTGATGGAGCTATAACAGCGTAGAACTATAATAGCTCAAGTGATGGAGCTATAACAGCGTAGAACTATAATAGCTCAAGTGATGGAGCTATAACAGCGTAGAACTATAATATCTTAAGTGGTGGAGCTATAATGGCGTAGCACTATAATATCATAAGTGATGGAACTATAATGGCGTAAAACTATAATAGCTCAAGTGGTGGAGCTATAACAGCGTAGAACTATAATATCTTAAGTGGTGGAGCTATAACAGCGTAGAACTGTAATTGTTTAAGTGATGGAGCTATAACAGCGTAGAACTATAATATCTTAAGTGATGGAGCTATAATGGCGTAGCACTATAATATCATAAGTGATGGAACTATAATGGCGTAAAACTATAATAGCTCAAGTGGTGGAGCTATAACAGCGTAGAACTATAATATCTTAAGTGGTGGAGTTATAATGGCGTAGCACTATAATATCATAAGTGATGGAACTATAATGGCGTAAAACTATAATAGCTCAAGTGGTGGAGCTATAACAGCGTAGAACTATAATATCTTAAGTGGTGGAGCTATAACAGCGTAGAACTATAATAGCTCAAGTGATGGAGCTATAACAGCGTAGAACTATAATAGCTCAAGTGATGGAGCTATAACAGCGTAGAACTATAATAGCTCAAGTGATGAAGCTATAGCAGCGTAGAACTATAATAGCTCAAGTGATGGAGCTATAACAGCGTAGAACTATAATATCTTAAGTGGTGGAGCTATAATGGCGTAGCACTATAATATCATAAGTGATGGAACTATAATGGCGTAAAACTATAATAGCTCAAGTGGTGGAGCTATAACAGCGTAGAACTATAATATCTTAAGTGGTGGAGCTATAACAGCGTAGAACTATAATAGCTCAAGTGATGGAGCTATAACAGCGTAGAACTATAATAGCTCAAGTGATGGAGCTATAACAGCGTAGAACTATAATATCTTAAGTGGTGGAGCTATAATGGCGTAGCACTATAATATCATAAGTGATGGAACTATAATGGCGTAAAACTATAATAGCTCAAGTGGTGGAGCTATAACAGCGTAGAACTATAATATCTTAAGTGGTGGAGCTATAACAGCGTAGAACTATAATAGCTCAAGTGATGGAGCTATAACAGCGTAGAACTATAATAGCTCAAGTGATGGAGCTATAACAGCGTAGAACTATAATAGCTCAAGTGATGAAGCTATAGCAGCGTAGAACTATAATAGCTCAAGTGATGGAGCTATAACAGCGTAGAACTATAATATCTTAAGTGGTGGAGCTATAATGGCGTAGCACTATAATATCATAAGTGATGGAACTATAATGGCGTAAAACTATAATAGCTCAAGTGGTGGAGCTATAACAGCGTAGAACTATAATATCTTAAGTGGTGGAGCTATAACAGCGTAGAACTATAATAGCTCAAGTGATGGAGCTATAACAGCGTAGAACTATAATAGCTCAAGTGATGGAGCTATAACAGCGTAGAACTATAATATCTTAAGTGGTGGAGCTATAATGGCGTAGCACTATAATATCATAAGTGATGGAACTATAATGGCGTAAAACTATAATAGCTCAAGTGGTGGAGCTATAACAGCGTAGAACTATAATATCTTAAGTGGTGGAGCTATAATGGCGTAGCACTATAATATCATAAGTGATGGAACTATAATGGCGTAAAACTATAATAGCTCAAGTGGTGGAGCTATAACAGCGTAGAACTATAATATCTTAAGTGGTGGAGTTATAATGGCGTAGCACTATAATATCATAAGTGATGGAACTATAATGGCGTAAAACTATAATAGCTCAAGTGGTGGAGCTATAACAGCGTAGAACTATAATAGCTCAAGTGATGGAGCTATAACAGCGTAGAACTATAATATCTTAAGTGGTGGAGCTATAATGGCGTAGCACTATAATATCATAAGTGATGGAACTATAATGGCGTAAAACTATAATAGCTCAAGTGGTGGAGCTATAACAGCGTAGAACTATAATATCTTAAGTGGTGGAGTTATAATGGCGTAGCACTATAATATCATAAGTGATGGAACTATAATGGCGTAAAACTATAATAGCTCAAGTGGTGGAGCTATAACAGCGTAGAACTATAATAGCTCAAGTGATGGAGCTATAACAGCGTAGAACTATAATAGCTCAAGTGATGGAGCTATAACAGCGTAGAACTATAATATCTTAAGTGGTGGAGCTATAATGGCGTAGCACTATAATATCATAAGTGATGGAACTATAATGGCGTAAAACTATAATAGCTCAAGTGGTGGAGCTATAACAGCGTAGAACTATAATATCTTAAGTGGTGGAGCTATAATGGCGTAGCACTATAATATCATAAGTGATGGAACTATAATGGCGTAAAACTATAATAGCTCAAGTGGTGGAGCTATAACAGCGTAGAACTATAATATCTTAAGTGGTGGAGCTATAACAGCGTAGAACTATAATATCATAAGTGATGGAACTATAATGGCGTAAAACTATAATAGCTCAAGTGGTGGAGCTATAACAGCGTAGAACTATAATATCTTAAGTGGTGGAGCTATAATGGCGTAGCACTATAATATCATAAGTGATGGAACTATAATGGCGTAAAACTATAATAGCTCAAGTGGTGGAGCTATAACAGCGTAGAACTATAATAGCTCAAGTGGTGGAGCTATAACAGCGTAAAACTATAATAGCTCAAGTGGTGGAGCTATAACAGCGTAGAACTATAATAGCTCAAGTGATGGAGCTATAACAGCGTAGAACTATAATAGCTCAAGTGATGGAGCTATAACAGCGTAGAACTATAATATCTTAAGTGGTGGAGCTATAATGGCGTAGCACTATAATATCATAAGTGATGGAACTATAATGGCGTAAAACTATAATAGCTCAAGTGGTGGAGCTATAACAGCGTAGAACTATAATATCTTAAGTGGTGGAGCTATAATGGCGTAGCACTATAATATCATAAGTGATGGAACTATAATGGCGTAAAACTATAATAGCTCAAGTGGTGGAGCTATAACAGCGTAGAACTATAATAGCTCAAGTGGTGGAGCTATAACAGCGTAAAACTATAATAGCTCAAGTGGTGGAGCTATAACAGCGTAGAACTATAATAGCTCAAGTGATGGAGCTATAACAGCGTAGAACTA
Organism: Parnassius glacialis; assembly: GCA_033319125.1. NCBI lineage: Eukaryota > Metazoa > Arthropoda > Insecta > Lepidoptera > Papilionidae > Parnassius > Parnassius glacialis. The sequence goes on along the minus strand of JAVANC010000027.1, from coordinate 20,660,332 downwards.
TAATAGCTCAAGTGATGGAGCTATAACAGCGTAGAACTATAATATCTTAAGTGGTGGAGCTATAATGGCGTAGCACTATAATATCATAAGTGATGGAACTATAATGGCGTAAAACTATAATAGCTCAAGTGGTGGAGCTATAACAGCGTAGAACTATAATATCTTAAGTGGTGGAGCTATAATGGCGTAGCACTATAATATCATAAGTGATGGAACTATAATGGCGTAAAACTATAATAGCTCAAGTGGTGGAGCTATAACAGCGTAGAACTATAATATCTTAAGTGGTGGAGCTATAACAGCGTAGAACTATAATAGCTCAAGTGATGGAGCTATAACAGCGTAGAACTATAATAGCTCAAGTGATGGAGCTATAACAGCGTAGAACTATAATAGCTCAAGTGATGGAGCTATAACAGCGTAGAACTATAATAGCTCAAGTGATGAAGCTATAGCAGCGTAGAACTATAATAGCTCAAGTGATGGAGCTATAACAGCGTAGAACTATAATATCTTAAGTGGTGGAGCTATAATGGCGTAGCACTATAATATCATAAGTGATGGAACTATAATGGCGTAAAACTATAATAGCTCAAGTGGTGGAGCTATAACAGCGTAGAACTATAATATCTTAAGTGGTGGAGCTATAACAGCGTAGAACTATAATAGCTCAAGTGATGGAGCTATAACAGCGTAGAACTATAATAGCTCAAGTGATGGAGCTATAACAGCGTAGAACTATAATATCTTAAGTGGTGGAGCTATAATGGCGTAGCACTATAATATCATAAGTGATGGAACTATAATGGCGTAAAACTATAATAGCTCAAGTGGTGGAGCTATAACAGCGTAGAACTATAATATCTTAAGTGGTGGAGCTATAATGGCGTAGCACTATAATATCATAAGTGATGGAACTATAATGGCGTAAAACTATAATAGCTCAAGTGGTGGAGCTATAACAGCGTAGAACTATAATATCTTAAGTGGTGGAGTTATAATGGCGTAGCACTATAATATCATAAGTGATGGAACTATAATGGCGTAAAACTATAATAGCTCAAGTGGTGGAGCTATAACAGCGTAGAACTATAATATCTTAAGTGGTGGAGTTATAATGGCGTAGCACTATAATATCATAAGTGATGGAACTATAATGGCGTAAAACTATAATAGCTCAAGTGGTGGAGCTATAACAGCGTAGAACTATAATAGCTCAAGTGATGGAGCTATAACAGCGTAGAACTATAATATCTTAAGTGGTGGAGCTATAATGGCGTAGCACTATAATATCATAAGTGATGGAACTATAATGGCGTAAAACTATAATAGCTCAAGTGGTGGAGCTATAACAGCGTAGAACTATAATATCTTAAGTGGTGGAGTTATAATGGCGTAGCACTATAATATCATAAGTGATGGAACTATAATGGCGTAAAACTATAATAGCTCAAGTGGTGGAGCTATAACAGCGTAGAACTATAATAGCTCAAGTGATGGAGCTATAACAGCGTAGAACTATAATATCTTAAGTGGTGGAGCTATAACAGCGTAGAACTATAATAGCTCAAGTGATGGAGCTATAACAGCGTAGAACTATAATAGCTCAAGTGATGAAGCTATAGCAGCGTAGAACTATAATAGCTCAAGTGATGGAGCTATAACAGCGTAGAACTATAATATCTTAAGTGGTGGAGCTATAACAGCGTAGAACTATAATATCTTAAGTGGTGGAGCTATAACAGCGTAGAACTATAATAGCTCAAGTGATGGAGCTATAACAGCGTAGAACTATAATAGCTCAAGTGGTGGAGCTATAACAGCGTAGAACTATAATATCTTAAGTGGTGGAGCTATAACAGCGTAGAACTATAATAGCTCAAGTGATGGAGCTATAACAGCGTAGAACTATAATAGCTCAAGTGATGAAGCTATAGCAGCGTAGAACTATAATAGCTCAAGTGATGGAGCTATAACAGCGTAGAACTATAATAGCTCAAGTGGTGGAGCTATAACAGCGTAGAACTATAATATCTTAAGTGGTGGAGCTATAACAGCGTAGAACTATAATAGCTCAAGTGGTGGAGCTATAACAGCGTAGAACTATAATATCTTAAGTGGTGGAGCTATAACAGCGTAGAACTATAATAGCTCAAGTGGTGGAGCTATAACAGCGTAGAACTATAATAGCTCAAGTGATGGAGCTATAACAGCGTAGAACTATAATAGCTCAAGTGATGGAGCTATAACAGCGTAGAACTATAATAGCTCAAGTGATGGAGCTATAACAGCGTAGAACTATAATAGCTTAAGTGGTGGAGCTATAACAGCGTAGAACTATAATAGCTCAAGTGATGGAGCTATTACAGCGTAGAACTATAATAGCTCAAGTGGTGGAGCTATAACAGCGTAGAACTATAATAGCTTAAGTGATCGAACTGTATTTATATTCATCTTTTTAATGGACATTGGACAATCTATCCGATTCTATTGTTCTTTAAATTATTTATGATATTAAAATTTTCATTTAATTCAAATTCAGATTTTATTTACTTTCGAGTATAAGTATGACATAGAATAGATCTATAAAAAAATTATGTTAACTGCATTCAACCCTTAGATATATCTACAAATATTATAGTTACAATAATATCTATTACATCTTCACCATTTAATTATTTCAGTATATTATTTGTATTATAATTATATTATAATGATCAACAATGAAGTAATTATTAATTAGAATGAAAAAAAAATATTATGCAATGTCATTATAATATGCGTCGCTTAAATATTCACCGATTAATCGATCTCAATTGGAAATATTTTAAATACTTTTTTAAATTTATGAATATTCTCCATTTCATGAAACTTAGATGGAACTTTATTGTAGATTTTAGATAATATACCGAAAACGCTTTTTCTAAGTAAAGCTGTCTTTGATGTAATTATATGTTTTTTTATTTGAATTTAAATTTGAATTTCATTTAAATCATTCATTTAATTTACATACCCTTTTATTTCACGTAATAGCATTTAACAACATAAAATTAAAAAGGAGGAGAAGAGAGTATAGTTAAAGTCACTCTTGTTATAATATATTCAGATATCTCTGGGAATAATGGAAATAAGGCAAAACCGTACATTAGGAAAAGACGAAGAAGAATGAATTTCGTATTTTGGTTTCGTTTGTTTTCTAACCTAATAAAAACTATGTCGTTTTAAACGTGGTACGTAGCTTATGGCATTTTGAGCCAATTCCATTATCTAGAGTGCTCTTGAGAGTTAATAACCGCACTCAACACGAAGTGAACTGATACAAATCTGGATTCCATTCGTACGCAGATATGCTACCGTATGATGTCATACGATATTGCGTCAATATTACCGTTGGGGACGGTTGGCTCTGAAATCGTTAATCTAGGATGAAGTTGTGAATAAGGCCGAAGTTTTTATTATTTCGCTGGGGTATTCATCTATCATGGAATCGTTATCCGTTTAAACTGTACAGTACAATTTAAAGTTGTGCGTAAAATTCATAATCAATTGATATGTCTTCATCGATGTCCTTATCATATTTAGGTAATATCATAATCATTACAGCCCTTCACAATTCTACAAGGAATGCCACAAAAGTATTAGGTAGTTAATTAGCTATTAAGTTTAGTTAATTGGTGACCTCTCCTTCGTTTCACCAATTTTACCCACAGGGACATCTTTCGACTGAATTTATCAATTGCGTATATTATCTTCAAATGCGTAAGCGCGAAAGATTTTTTTGTTGGACATGATGCTTTCACCCATTGTGGGGACATTTTTCTATAATCCGCACTCTTGACTGTCGGATTGGCGATTGCAACCAAACATATCCTACCGTTAATACTAATTACCATCGCAGGGCTAAATATTTACTATTTATTATTGGTTGTTAAGAGGATAGTACTGGTCTTGAAATTTCATAGTATAAAAGCAAACGCGCCGATGAAATGTTTTTAGGAGCTACACAAATACTGATGGTGAATGAAAACATCATGAGACTAACAGAAATGGTTAGATATTTCAATACTGTTATATAATTCGTCTATTCACAACAATTTCACAAAGGAACAAACAAATTTGACAACTTTACACTGGTTAGAAACCACGTAATGTACAAGTTCAAGCACTGACAAGTTAGAGCTATTCAAGCAAGAAGGGTTGATATGATGTGTTATATTACGCTATATTACGGGCTATTATTAATTTTAAATGTCCCTGCTACAAAGGATACTGGCAGCTTGGGAAATTTAGTAATTTTGCCTAGTACAAACGACGCTCACATTGTTAGATTATTTTTGTGATTAAAGTTATGCAGTTCATTATTTTGTAACGTGTTATGTAAAAAATGTATAAACTAAATGTCATAAAATAAATGAACAAAAAAGCCATTTGATTAACTTGATTTCTTGAGTCAGAGAAATATCGTCGTCATATCAAAAGTCGTCAAGACGAAATATTTTCTGCCGACTTCCAAAAAGGAGACGGTACTCAATTCGGGTGTATGTTTTTTTTTATTTTATTATGTGTGTTACCTCATAACTTTGTACTGGGCGAACCGATTTCGATGATTCTTTTTTTATATGAAAACTGATAGTTCTCGTGTGGTTCCATATGAATTTGATTAAGGTCAGACCAATGGTTATTGAGTTATTCTTAAATAACCTATATTGAAGTCGGCTGTACAAAATTTTTAATTTTAAATTATAAGTTTTATGTTTTAATTTGCATATATAATTTAAATTCAAATAAGAACATTTTTATGTAATAATACATTTTTTATTTTAATTAGAAGCGAATGGAAAATATTGACGTAGAAAGTGAACGAAAAAGATGGAGAAAGGTATGGACGATTTATTTCCACACATCAAAATATAGCCAGTGAGCAATTTCATTTTAAACCACAAGGTTGACAACGCACCTGTGGCCTTCTCTGTTTTAAGTTCGTTGTAGATATATGGATATCATATATAGTGTTCATCATGATAGTGTTCATTACCATGGGGTAAACATTCTTGTCATAAGTTATACCTAGTCTACCTGTTTTATTACAAAGTATTAAAGCAATGAAATCGGAAGTCTTGACCTAACTATTTGCATACTACTGCAACATCAGTTTTTTTGAGAGTTTTTATTTAGTATCAGAAATTTTTAGACATTTGAAAATTAATATGTCTAAACTAAAAAAGTTATAATAACATACCATTCGAGTCTCTACGCAATTAATCAAACTTTTTAATGAAGATCTTTGACAAGCTTTGAAATATAATAACGATCAATGCGAATGACTCGTTGCAACTACTTTTTTAATAAACTGAAAATATTTGCATAAACTTCTAAATATTTTATTTAATAATTCTATATATATATGAGGGGTGGCCGGTGCCCAGCAGTGGGTCGTATATAGGCTGTAACTTTTTTAACTAATAATTCTATGGTATTATGGTGTTAGTTGGGGAATCTTGTGGGTTGAGAATAATTGAAAAAAAAGTTAAACACTAATTGGTCAGAGATTACCCTGCTTCCTCGAAGGTCCGCAGGCTCTCATGCTTTTTAATATTACTAATTCGTTTCATGAGAACACGACATCTAGTTGACGTTATAAAACAATTATTTTATGTTTTAGTATAATATATACTACACAGAGAATAAACCGAAATTTTACAGATTTTATCAACAAAGGTAGCCCGGGTTCATCAGTCATCCTACGACCATATGTGCAGAAAATAACTAAATAGTTCAAACGTCGGGAATTTTAAATATGTTAAAATAAATGCGATAACTTCCGTAATATATATGCACTACACATTAAATGAAAATAGTTTTACGGATTTTATCGCGTTAAATTTTAACTTTTTAATTCCCGACATTAAAACGGCTTCCCAAACTTCTCTACTTCCCAAAGACGAGTTTAAAGCGTTGTACAACTTACGCAACAGCCCAGAGCTCACGATTCTCCGCGCGGATAAAGGAAATGCTACTGTAATAATGGACACGTCAGAGTATAATTTCAAAACACAACAACTTTTATCGGACATAAGTATATACAAAAAGGTCAAAATATACCGTACAAGTAATACGCTTAAAACAGCTAGCAATTTAATTAAGAAATACTACGAAAAATTAAATCTGGACGTGAATTCGATAGTACCATTATGTGCCAAGCCACCGAAGATATGGTTTACCAAAAATACATAAACTAAACGCTCCACTACGTCCAATAGGAAGCCACGTCGATTTACCAACTTATAAGTTGGATTCACACTTGACAAAAATACTGTTACCACTGAAAAATTTACACCAGAGCACACATAAAGGATACATATCAATTTGTCAGTGAGATAAAAAACCCTAGGTGTCGCTAACAATGAAACTATGGTCAGTTTTGATATTCACTCACTATTTACATGCCTACCTATTGCAGACAGCATCTCAAAAGAACACAACTCACTTGCGGAATATGCAATATTACTCAAACTCTGCCTCACATCTGGCTATCTATTGCGGAAGGAGGAATTCTACTAGCAAGTACACGGTGTAGCAGGAAAAAAATATACAAAGTGATATTTAAATGGTGAATCTCACCATCATCCATCACAGTTAGCTACCGTGGGAAAATATTTCTTTGAGAGCACAAGGGATCTGTGAAGAAAACATCTGGCCGCCGAATTTCAGCACGTCAAGCAAGTATTGCAAGACGATAAGCTTCGGGTCCCGCACCTACGTCACAGTGACAGATTGAAGGCAGCCACGGTCGAGCGTGTGCCATATGTCAGAGGAGTCACAGACAAGGTTGGCTACATCTTGAAGCGAACTTCCATTAAAACCTACTAAAAGCAGCCGAAGAAGATAAGTCAATTTTTACCATCCGTCAAGTGTCATATCCCTCTACAAGATGCAGAGGCGTGTACAAGATGGATGGGTGCTACCATCTACCATCCTTTGATTAATAAAATGAAATCCAAACCCAGGCATACCACTGCAAGAATTGAAGATGCTGTTAGCTCGTTTTGTGTAAATTGGACCAAAAATTAATATTCAAAAACTGAATTGATATCGGGACGTCAAACACCTCAGTGCTCCCGTGACCGTGGGTGCTGTAAAGAATCTCAAAACGTGTGGAATTAAAAAGTGCAAATTAAACGGGATTAAATCCATAAAATTAGTTTCATTTAACAATTAGTTTCATTCGACATCATTGTAATTTAGGATTTTCCCTAGTTGACTTTGTTTGTTGATTTGTCCTCCTACAGCTCGTACATTGAATTTACATTCTTTCATACATGGCATTCTTAACTTACTCGACTAAGAGTCAGTAAATCCTTCTTGGGTCAATGTTTCTTTTATAACAAAGTCCCAAAAATAAGCAGGCTTTATTTATCAAAAGGTTAAAAAATTTTACTAAGCTAAAATTGTTTAGCAAGGGTCATTATACAACTAAAGAGTACATGATTGATATTAACCCCTGGGAATGAGTTGATCGCTACCATGATGTATCTAGATGTTTCCATACTAACTTTTCATAATAAAAAAGTCCCGTTTGTTTCTTGCTGGTTCTTCCTAGGACAGTGTTTTTTCCGAACTAGTGGTAAAGCTTAAATGAATTTCAATAAGTATTCTTGTAATCTATCTTCTTCTTTATATACAAAAATAAACTGCTGTCCGTCAGTCTAGCTAAAATTCAAAAACGGCTCGATCGATTTTGATGAAATCTTTTGTGTGTGTTTAAATGGGTCCTTAGATGGTTTAGATATACATTTGGACCCGGTAGGTGGCGTTGTCGTCGAAATCCATAAATCACCCGTGCGAAGCCGGAGCGAATCGTTAGTAATGAATATAAATGATTCTATTGCACGCCACATAACGCGAAAAGTTATAGGTGTGTTCTACTCTCGACACATCAAGGTCAAGTAATTGTGTGTTCTTAAAATGCCTCTATCATAATCATATTGCACTTATACGATATTATGAGTAGCCACATATCACGAAAACTATATACATTTTGAAAAAAAAGGTTTGAAAAAAACGTCAGGATGTTGATTTTGTATGTGATCAAGAGAACTCCGGAAAAAGTTGACGTATCGAGACCGGTTTTTTTTTTATAAACTTCAGAATTAAATCAACTGGTTTCCTATTTCATATCAATAAACTAGTTTTATTGCTATAAAAAATTTATTGATAGATAAAGGACAAATGTACCATACCATTTATATCTAGATATTAAACTTTGTGTAATCGATTTACTTTGATAAACATTTTTTCCCCCTGTAGGTAAAATAATGCTGTTAAAATAATAGAGCGCTAAGTTTAATATACGTAGATAATATATTTTAAAATTCAGGAAAACCATTTATATTTTTCATCAAAATTAAATGAAACACTCATGAGGCGTGCACTTTTGAATTTTCGAAACTATTCTATTCTATTCTATTCTGATTGTTTATCCGTGTGCAATTTGTGTATGTAAAACGCCTTTATGTTAAAGAAGAAAATACTAGCGAAAATAAAGTAATGATGTGAATTTTTGTCGAATGTTTTGGACAGATTTTATGTCTACAATCAGTCGCGATATCCTCCTGAGGTTGGCATTAGTAGGAAAAGGAAACATGTTATGTGGAATTTCCAAAAAAACCTATTAACAGACGACCTATTAACAGACATAATTAGGCAGCAAGAAACGCTAACGCAGACATCAGAGATGCCAGTAGGCCCTGACGCTCATCCTACAAAGAGGACAACTCTTTCACCTCTTCCATAAGCTTTATAACAATAAGAATTCATCCCTACAATGGGAAAAATCCATCTCCAACAGAGGACGGTTACGGGCTGATGATGTTGAAGAAGAAGGATGAGCAACAAAAAAGATTAATTCACATATTACCTATAGGAAAGTCGGATAAGACGAAACACAAAATGAGCCGACATTTCATTTACTCACGTCGGTATAAAGAATTTGTGAATTTCGACGACTTTTGAAACAGAAATCGAAACACATCACAGCACAAATTGGGAAACACCCGCGGGACAAGGAATTTACTTTTCTATTTTTCTGTTATTTTTTAAATACACTGCTTGCAAATAGACGCCAATCACTAAAAGCTAGGTTTTTAGATCTCTGCCATCATCATCATCAATGTAAAATATGTTGGAAGATAATGTGACAGAGTGATCCATTTACCTAAATACTATTCCGCAAGTCCTACGCACACTACCCAGCTGGGACCAATGTTTGCTCAAAACAAACAAAATTACAAATTAGTTTTTATGGGCTGATCATAAGTTCTCCCGTGTCTCTGATATTGCATCCAGAATATCGGTTATAAACAGTGAAGTGAAAATTATTTCGATATGATATCGGGCGAAAGTATTTTTGTATTTTGTACGATACGTTACTGGTATAATAAGCATATTTTTTTTAGTTTTAAAGCCTCCATCTGGCTGCCATTCGTACCATTAAAAGTTTAGAATCCACAAGAAAATTTGAGAATAAAAAAAATTCCTACATTTCTCCATTGTTTTTAGCCTGCTCCAGATTTTCTTCAAAATAATAGGTTGAAGTAGATTTTGTTACGTAAAAATGTTGTGATTTTTATATTTTACTGGAACGTACACCTATGGTGAAAAAACCTTCTCTGCTAAGTTTTTCGTAAATTTCAAAGAAAATTTAGAATATAACGCAATATGACGCATCAACATAAACAATTTTGTGAACATACTTACTACTATAATTAAAATTTGACGTTAAACACCTTAGCCCCCCCCCCCCCGTGCCCATGGGTGCTGGAAAGTGCCCGAAACGTCGGGAATAAAAAAAAGTTAAAATTAAACGCGATAGAAATCTGTAAAATTGGTTTTATTCCATACTAGCTGGTACCCGGCGCATTGCTGCCGCAGAAGAAATAATTGTGAATATATCGTTTTAAATTTGGAATAGTTGCATTGTTTAATTAGGAATGATAATACTTTCATTGAAGTTGAATGATAATATATTACTTTCAAATAAATTTTTCGGTATGATACGCACGTCACCTACTGCAAGTTTGGTTGTACTATGCCTATAGACTTCGCGCAAATGCAAGCAATAAGTTGACCAAGTTTTAGCTCAATCTGATAAACGGTATGGCAGCGCATAAAATAAGAACAAAGGAATATTTATTTTTATATATTATATTCATACTATTTAATGGGTAATGTATTAAAACTCAAATCAAAGAAGTGATTCGATGGGTTTTGAAAATAAACTAAAAAAACCGGCCAAGTGCGAGTCGCACTCGCGCACCGAGGGTTCCGAACCAATCCGTAGGTATATAAATTTAAAATTATTAAAAATATTTTTATTATATGATGTAACTAAAAATTTATGCTTTTCGCAATTTTTCCTTTACCTGTCCTATTATACGTTGCTTCGTACCAAATTTTAAGATTCTGAGTTCACGGGAAGTACCCTCTAGGTTTTGATTCCCTTGCGAATGTCGAAAATTTGTGGCATAAACGGCTATATCTTTTGATTGAGTTGGCTTAGAAGTTTAATTTTTTCACAGTTCCAAGGCACAGTAGATTTGAGTATTTGATATGAATTTCAGCTTGATACCTCCAGGGGTTCCTGAGAAAAGACGGACAACAAAGTGAGATATAAGGGTTCCGTTTTTTTCCTTTTGAGGTACGGAACCCTAAAAATTAAAAAAAATCGAACTAAGCTATGTAAACATTTTTAATTAACCTACTATAGAGCAGTAATGATAGCACGAAGTTGATTTAAGCGTTTTTAGTCGAATAATTTTATCGTAAAAGATATACATACTTCCCATATTACCATACGAGGCTGAAAAAATAGCACTCTCACAAAATACCATCGTAAAAAAGCAGCTCAATGCTGCTACTTAGTTATAGTGAGTGTAGAGAACCGGATACCATTTTTACTGGATACTTAGTCGTATGGGCCACAGCATTCATTTACCATCAGCTGGGCTGTGTGTTCGCTGTCACTGTGTCACTGTATACCTACAAAAGGAATTTATGGATGATAATAACCCCTGGGAATACGGTGATAGCTATCCAAGCCATTTCTAATTTATTATGTTTTGTTAATTATTGTGTAACATATTGAAATGATGGTATGATATAATGATGGTTCTTCCAAGACAGAGGTATTTTCCGAACCAGTGGTAAATGAAATATAAAAGTGACTTTCAATAAGTATTATTTATAATCTATTTTGAATTTAAAAAAATCCCATTATTTCTATTTCTGTGATGTAACCATTGAAATATAATGTTCGTACGTAGTACATTAAATCCCAATGGTTGTAGCGAATGAAGTGGGAATTTCAAAAGTATTGAGACGGCACGGCCGTTGAAAAACGTGACGATGAAAATAAGGGAACACCCAAGAGGCGTTAAGTAAATTTAGGTTTTACTCATTACAATTCCATTACACTTTCTGTATATTTTAAAACATTATGTAAAGAATTTCTTATCAAATGTTGGTACAATTTTATTTATGTTATGAATTTTATTTTAAATGTTGTCTTTTCCGAGGTACAATATCTTTAATTTTCTACCGACTTCAAAAAGGAGCCGGTACTCAATTTGACTGTATGTTTTTTATATGTGTGTTACATCATAACTTCTTACTGAGTGAACCGATTTTGATGATTCTATTTTTATTTGAAAGCTGGTGCTTGCTATGTGGTCCCATATAAATTTGAATAATAAAGTCTGACCAATAGTTTTTAAGTTAAAATAACTTAAAAACTATAATTTACATTGAAGTCGGTTGCACAAAATTTTTAATTTTTAATTATTGATTGGAGTGAGTAGTTTAAAAGTAAAACGCGTAAAAGGATTCTTGATTAGAATAAAATAATCCTGATCAAACATCAACATTCAGTCATTTATTCATTATGGCTTGTCAAAAGTGTACTGCTTAACATTGTTCTCCCCTATAGATCGCTTTATATTTGCCATAGTTGCCACGCTTGGCAGGCGTGTTGGCAACCGTAGTTTTTTTGTTATTTTGATTTTTTATCAGGAAGATACAGCTGCCTCCGAGTATCTCCTGACAGGCTCCCACCTTAAAGTTTCGTAGCACACTACACTTTTGGTTAGTAACGCCAGAACCAACGAAATAGATAATTGACAAGTGTGTAAGTTTAACTGTTTTTGAGTTATAGGGAGGGGAGGGAGGCTAAATAGATTCATGTAAATATATAAGTACACTGCCGGTGCGTAGCCTTTTTTTTCGAACTTAAAGCTAAAGTCTAAAAAGGCTAAAGTAAGTTTATATGTGGTAGAACTATGCTGCAATTATATTAATTGTATAGTTGTAGCACGAATTGGTCTGCTCGACTGGGGAGGACCACGCTCTCACAGAATACCAGCGTAAAATAGCATCTTAGCACTGCTTTGTTTCGTATAGTGAGGGTAGAGAAGCAGAGACCCTTTTTACTGGAAAAGAGGCATTCCATCTTAGTCCTTACGGGTGACAACGCATCTGCATTTTGATTCGCAAACGAAGATAGTCCATGGGCCACAGCAATTACTTATCATCAAGTGGACTGTGTGGTGTGTGCTCGCTTGTCACCCCTATCATAAAAAGGGGGCACACTATTTTGGGTCTAGATTAACACACCACAACAAAATCAAACGTCAAAACGAAGCAACTACGATTTCCACCATTACACAATCGCTCTGACGGTTAGTTCATTTTGCGTAAAAAAATCCCTAAAATTTGTTTCATTTTTCTGTTGTTTTTATAGATTTTTTTATAGATTTTTTTAATATATTTTTAATAAACCTAGCTATAATTTTAATTTGTTAGAAACTCATATGGGTTCTGCCTGGAATAAATAAATAAATAGTAAGACTGCAGCTAGACAGCTTCTATAGACAAATTATTCAAATCCACGTTTCAATGTTTCAGCAATAAAGATTAGAGCACGTGGCATTGTGTAGAGATCCATTCTGGTTGTGATAAGATCGTTTCTATATCTTTAAGTTACACCCTAGCATACGTTGACTCTATCGTATACGTTTTTGTTTTATGGAAAAGTAGGCAAACGAGCATGCGGCTCACCTGATGATAAGTAAGATGCTCGCCTATAAATATCCGCAACATCAGGGAAATTTTCTTTTTCTTTCGTCGATTTTCGTTGTGTAAATGTATTAATCGATTATACGTTAATATAATCGATAATGATAAATTAACATAATATTTTAAGTTAATATCAAAATTGAGTAACAAAATATTATCATAATGACAAAACATAACGCAGTTGCGGAGTGATTCCCAACGGCAAACGATTCCCACCAGACTTACACAATCGCATTGCCAGATGCTGAGAACCATCCAGACACATGAAAGTAAGGTGAGTATACGATATAGGTGTGCGTCAGGCCGGCCCGGCCTGTCCGTGGGCACGACGGGTACAATACCTTATCCTTCTAGTGCGTGTGTCAATACGTGTTTGTGTGATTATATGCGGCGACATTTAGATCGACAGGATTGAGTGTGAGAGGTGAGAGCCGATTTGAAGACATGTTACTAGTCTACGCTTGGTGTTAAGTTAAATGTAGAAACGCCGGGAAAGAACAGCTGAAGAAAAGCGCGTTGATAATTCTAAAGTAAGAAGCAGAATAGGGGCGTGGTTAGGACTTTAATTACCTTGTTGTTAAGGTTATTGTAGCCGGACGTCGATCTTCTCACAAGATTTTTGACCATACTAATGTTTTCTAGGAACTGCTTTATCCGCGTGCGCTGGCGAGATGGTTCATCATCATTACAGCCCTTCACAAGTCCACTACTGAGCATAGGCCTCTCCCAAGGAATACCACAAAACACAGTCCTGAACCACCTGCATCCATCGACTTCCTTCATGTCTTACCAGGTAGTCACTCCATCTAGTGGGGGGACGCCCTACACTTCGTCCGCCGGTACAATGGCACCTTCGAGAACCTTTCTTCCCATCGGTTATCGGTTCTTCGAGCTATATAGCCGGCCCATTGCCACTTCAGCTTACTAATCCGTTGGGCTATGTCAGTCACTCTGGTTCTACTGCGGATATCCTCATTTCTAAGTTTACCACGCAGAGAAATTTCGACCATAGCCCTCTCCATAACCCGCTGAGCAACCTTGAGCTTCCTTATCCGGCCAGCAGTGAAGGACCATATTTCATTCCATAGGTCATCACTGGCAACACACACTGGTTGTACAGTCTCGTTTTCAAGTTTTGAGGTATACCTGACGAAAAGATGTGCTGTAATTTCCCGAACGCTGCCCAACCGAGTTGAATCCGTCGATTGAACTCTCGGTCGAAGTTGGACTTACCTAGTCGGACTATTTGTCCCAGGTAAACATACTCGTCAATAACTTCGAGGTTAGTGCTCCCAACAGCTACCGGCATGGCATAGGTGTGACATGGATATTAAACATGATCTTTGCTTTGTCCATGTTCGTCTTAAGACCTATCCGTTGGAAGACACTATCGAGGTCACTGAGCATAGTGCTTAGGTCCTCCAGCGATTCTGCTATAAGGACTATATTGTCGGCAAATCGGAGGTGAGTGATGTACTCGCCATTGATGTTAATACCGTATCCTTTCCAGTCCAATAACTTAAAAACGTCTTCCAATGCAGCGGTGAAGAGTTTCGGGAATATAACGTCGTCCTGTCTTACACCTCTCTGCAGTTGGATAGGTTTCATACTCTGGTTCTGTACTCGTAGCCCTACTGTACCAACACTTCAGCACTTCGATATACCGATAGTTACCTTGGCACCGCTGAAGGTACTTTAGCACCGTCCAAATTTCGACGGAATCAAAGGCTTTCTCATAGTCCACATACGCAAGGCAAATTGGCAGATTTTACTCTTCTGTCTTCTGCACAATTTGCCGAAGGGTGTATATGTGGTCTATGGTACTAAAGCCTTTTCGGAAACCGGCTTGTTCGGGAGGCTGGAAGACGTCGAGTCTGCATGCGAGACGATTTGTAATAACTCTCGAAAACAGCACGTAGACGCGGTTCAGAAGGGAAATCTGTCTGTAGTTCTTCAAGGGAGCGTTGTCGCCTTTCTTGAAAAACAAGACCACCGCACTTCTGCTCATGCCTCGGTAGTAGTACCACCATGGAGGACGGAATTAAAGAGCTTCTGAAGGACTTCAAGTCCCGGTTTTCCACCCGCTTTCAGAAGCACGTTTTGATTAGTGATACGTAAATACAATGTTCTATAAAAATATAGATCTTTCCTTCATATAATAGAGTCAGAGATACCATAGCCCTATTTCTTATAATTTCTTACTTACAATAAATTATTTTGTGACAAAATAATATTGAAAATTAAACCGTGATTTATGAGCGTTATTATTAGACATGGCTAATTAATCCTTAAAAGTTACTTCATCATCAATACAATTTTATTAAAATAAACTTTGCTCTTTATAGCATGTTATTTGAACGCATAGTTTTGTTTTATAGGATAAGGGTGACAAACGAGCACACAGTCCACCTGATGATAAGTGGATGCTGTGGCCCATAGACATCTACATCTATCCTCGATTACGAATCAAAATGCAGATATGTTGTCACCCGTGAGGACTAAGATGAAATGAATCGTTTCCAGTAAAAAGAGTCACCGGTGCTCTACACTCACCATACGAAATACAGCAGTGTTGTAGCTGATTTTACGCTGGTATTCTGTGAGAGCCTGGTCCTTCCTCGGTCGAGCCAACCCATTTGTACTACAATTATACTACTAATATAGCTGCAGCATGGCTCTACCACGTACAAAAAGTTAAAGTGATAATGAAACATTACAATAATTCATTACTCAGCGGCGCGTGATCAACACCTAGGCACCCGATGAGCATCGAGAGAAACTAGTGAACGCCCCTATATGCGAGGTGTCATGTCGCGCGGCTTAGACGCGTGATATCGGGGATGAGGCGTGGAGCATTGTTAGTACAGTATAAAGTGTTTCCTATTATCTTGTACTCCTCGGTGTGCATACTTAAAAGATCGTTAATATTACTTTTAACTGTTAAAATAAAAAGATTACAAATTTATCAAATAAATAAAATTAATTTTATTGCATAAAATAATCATATCCAAACCATTCTTAACAATTCAATTACCAATTTATGGACCACATTGAAAGTCAATCAATTTTTGTTTATGTCTCTTAAATTAATTCTATTATTATAATTTTAACAATTAAATGTATACAATAATAAAAACTATAAAAATAAAAATAAACTTAAACTAGAAACTCAATTATCATATAGTCCTACTCCCCGCGGTATCGTGCCAAGAATGCTGCCTGCGTTTCCTCGCTGAATGGGTATACTTAGCCTTTGAGCGAGAAAAGAACCAGCCCTCTTATCACCAGCAGCAAAGATCAGCCAAGGATGGAGTTCCTTTAGGAACTTCACCGCACGTGGACCCCACGGACCGATAGTCTCTACAGCAAATGGCACAAATATGTATAGTCATCTCTCAGAGACTCATATTTGCGCCACTTACTCAGTTCAGCTGCCTTTGATGCCGCCCCGGCTCTAAACGAGGTACCCTTGAGATAAGAGGCCGCCAGAGTGTCTACGCAAGTAGCATCCCACACTAGGGTTTTACCTCTCTCCCAAGGGACCAAAGTCATGCCGTCGGGTCTCCTGCCATCGTCTCTAAATATTCCACAAGGCTCTAAAACCGAGGGAACATTTATAGAGACAAGAGCCCTTCGGATGACATCGTTCAAAGAACTGTGTCATGAAAGCGCTTTTCTTACATGAAAGTTCTTGGAGCCCAAACTTGTCGACGCTGCTACTACAGGGGCACTGATGGGGTTGACAAATCGCCGCTCCTAGTCGGATTCCTACGGAAATGCGCAAGCTTTCCCCATCAAGTAACGTGCCGAGATTACTCGATGGTAAAGCATGTAATCAGTGACTAGATTCCTTAGTCGAAACAGTTGGAAGGCGTGCCTTATCTTGGTCACTATGGAAATTATGAAACAAATCTTTCTGCACGCCTTATTCCACTGTTTTTGATGGTTAACTTCCAGTGGAAAATTTTCAATGGGACAGAGCGTTTGCCATGTCTGCCCTGCCTCCGTAGCAAAGCATAGGTCTACTTTATTATTTAAAATTGTTACATAAGTCACTGACACTATGCACGGAAGCAAGGAAAGCAGGCAATGCAACGCTAGAAAGATTTCTCACACCAATGCCACCAAATTTTATAGGTAAAGTAGCTTGAGTCCAGACTGTTGTATTTAAAGTTAAATTTAGAATTGTTTCTATAACTGTTTTAAGAATTTTTGTTCGGTAAAATGACTTTACCTATAGAATGAAGTAGACGTCGCTATTATAGTCGAAAGAAAATATTCTCTCGATTTATTTAATTGTAATATTTATCTTTATATTATTTTAAAAATTACGTGTCACATTGTTTGTCCGCAGTGAACTCATAAACTACTAAACTGGTTTCAATGAAAAGTTTCACAATGTGTGCAGTTTAGTCCAACTTGAGAGATAGGATAGTTTTTATCCCGATAAGTAACCCTCAATTTTTTTATTGTGAATTTTATATTATTTTTGAAGTGAAAACTTCTTTAACGGCGTTGTGCACTTTTTTGTAATGGGTAAAAAATGTTAAACTCGCGTCAGGTCACGTGTCCTGATCGAAAATTCGTAAGACGGACGGAGACGGAGAGTAGACATAATATATAATGTACTCTGTGAGTAGACAGCCGGCGCGGCGTAGGAGAGGACGTAAGTTAGGTTTAATTAATTTTCATTTATTAATTAATATAATTTTAATTTTTTAATTTTTGCCAGTTTCTCGACTCCACAGAGTCAGTAATTCATTCTTGGGGCAATGTATACGCTATTACAACAAGGTCCCGGAAAGTGTACAGGTTCTCTCTATTACCAAGTTTAAATGTTTTATTAAGCTGAAACTGTATAAAAAGGGTTATTATAGTATAAATGAATACATGGTTGATAATAACCCCTGGGAATGAGGTGGTCGCTTCCAAGCAGTTTCTTAAATAAATTTTGTAAATAGTTCGTAATCATTTATATTGTAAAATTTATTTTAAAAAAATTGTCCCGCTGGGTTTCTTGCTGGTTCTTCCCAGGACAGAGGGTTTTTTTTCGAACCAGTGGTAAAGTAAAAAATGACTTTCAATAACAATTACACATGTAATGTATATTGAATAAAAATTATTCTATTCTATTCTATTCTATTCTATTATTAAGATTAGGTTTCGATCGAATCTACTATACTGCTTGACGAAATTATTAATATAGATACATATGTACTTACACATTATAGATGTAATATTTGTAATATGTTTATACTTTATAGCATTAACCTATATTTTCATAACATCACAATAAGCACATGTGCGGTGTAGGTTTACCAAACAAATAATTTCGAATGAAAATAAATGAAATAAGATAATAATAAATAATCTCCGCCATTCCAAAATATCAAAAATGCACAACGTTACGTAACGTTGTTAACAGTGGTAGAGCCAAGCGGCAGCGTTTGCTGTCGCACGGATGGGCCGGCTCGAACCGGGGTGGTACCACGACCTCACAGAAAACCAGCGTGAAGTAGAGGTTTACCTCTGCGTTTCGCTTGGTGAGTGCAGGTGGCCGGAGGCCCTTTTTACTGGAAATGAGGCATTCCATCTTAGTCCTCACGGGTGACAACGCATCTACATTTTGATTTGTAATAGAGGATAGATGTAGATGTCTATGGGCCGCAGCAACCACTTACCATCAGGTGGACTGTGTGCTCGTTTGTCACCCTTATCCTATAAAAAAAAACACAACAAGGAAAGCACTTAATCTACCAGTGCCTGATGGAACGTTTACTTTTGTGTGAATTATGGGAGAATATAAGACTAACAATGTTAACTAGAATGCAGACTTAGGGATACAATCACATTCTGTGGGTGTCGTAAGAGGCGACAACGGGATATATCAAAAAGATCTTATGGAATTATATGATAGTACTTTAAGCATCTCGTCTACTCCATCCGTAAAATATCCTGACCGGCGTCGAGCAGCAGCAATACGTCTGGTACTACGTTTTTTTTCTTCTTCTTTCTATTGTTTCATTGCCAACTCGCCTCCCAAGCGTGACAATTATGTTTAATATCACCCTTGTGAGACAATGTATGGGAACGCGTACGTTGAGCAGTGGACTTTTGATAGGCAGTAATCATAGACATAATGGATTGTGCGTTCCGTATTCAGTTGTGTAGTGAATACAGATCGAAAAGTGCGAGAGACAAAGTGAATGTGCGGCCAGTAGTAGTTTCTTTCTAGAATTCTGATTGGTCCACGTCACTGGCTTGCAGGACGTGGACCAATCAGGCTTTCAGGAAAGAGACAGGTATTGACCGCACAGTCGTTTTGCCTTTTTCTAGAGAATGGTCACTTTTGTGAGGCTCACGCTCAGTCCACTCTCTATGTCTATGGCAGTAATGAATTAATGAAAAGAGAATCTACCAACAATTTCTCAGTCCGTCAATATCGTAAGATTTAACGGAGGCAAATGTCCGACAGATCTTGTGACCCGTAAAATGGTAAAATGTTTATATGAGATAAAAATACAACGACCAGAAATGATGCATTGTCAACGATGCGAGACATTTATACGTGAACACTTTCTTAAATGCCAAGCACTTGGTAAATCGGCACTCAAATAACAATTAACAATTTCAGCGGTGATAGCGAGGATCAAACTCGGTTTACGGGCTTACTATGTCAATGCTTATTCCTTGAGCTCGCAAAGCCTAATCAACCCTCAAATTATCAATATTATGAGAGATTAAAAATCAGAGTAATTATAAGCTTAAACACTCGTAGTAAAATTAGAAAAGGGCATAATGAAATTCCACTTGGACGATATCACGGGCAACTAAATAATATATTATACAATAATAAACTCACATGAGTTTTTTTGACATTTTCATTATGTAATATTTTTAATGAAAATATTGAATTGAAAAAATGTATGTGCGTAAAATTAAGATTCCGAGAGAAATTTTCATAATTTCAATTAAATCATCGATACGACTGAAGGTTCGTAGAAAATTGGAAAAGTTGATTAATGAATACTCACTGTAGATGTCAGGGCATCGGCAAATTTTTCGAGGGGAGCGGACATTACGATGGGGACGCAGTCATGCTCCCGGAAGCGTATAAAGGGAATTTCAAATTTCAAATTGAAATTTCCACTTAAGCGTTAGATGTTTTTAATAGATGTTATTGCTGAGATTTTATTTTTCGTGTAAATATGTATTTACTGTATGTATGTAGTGGCTATAGAAAGTCTAATTGTCATCCGCACCAAATACATTATTGCAGGCACATTCAATTTCTGCATTTCATATTCGACTTAGAATTAATCTGATAGATAGTTGTTGCTATAATTAAATTGATCCTGAAATGTTACTGAACTTTTATTATTACTATTATCCACAACTTTCATGAGTTTTGTGCATGAACGGCGCAACTAAACGTGCAGGTGCTAAAAGCTTAATCGGGTGCTACTTGCTGATTGCGGTTGATTAAACTTGGGTGTGATCGCTTAATTCATGGCTAAAACTAAGTTTGACCATCTAGTCGTCAGGGGTGACAATACATCTGCATTTTGATTCTTAATTGATTATGAATTTAATCCACTTACCATCATATTCTATAAAAATAGGAACTTGATGTGTTATAAGACGCATGAGGATTAATAATTCAACACCAACGTGAAATTTCAAGTCAGTAACACTAATATAATCACTGAAAAAAGTGGCTATAACACATAATAAGTAAACTCGTTTAAAAAGGATTTTTAAGTATAGAATCCTAAATAATAAATAGCATAATTTAAAATTAAAAATTTTGTACAGCCGACTTCAATATAGGTTATTTGAGAATAACTCAATAACCATTGGTCTGACCTTGATCAAATTCATATGGGACCACACGAGCACTATCAGCTTTCATATAAAAAAAGAATCATCGAAATCGGTTCGCCCAGTACAAAGTTATGAGGTAACACACATAAAAAAAAAAAAAAAAAACACACTCGAATTGAGTACCGTCTCCTTTTTGGAAGTCGGCAGAAAATGTTATTATGTTAAATGGCCCTTCATAAACAATGCTGGACTTTATGTTTTGTCTTGCTAAAACTAAATCAGCACCGGACAGCGTGTAGGATGCTACTTGCGTAGACACTCTGGCGGCCTCTCATCTCAGGGGAACCTCTTTCCTGACTACATATTTGTGCCATTTGCTGTGACGACTATCGGTCCGTGAGGTCCACGTGCGGTGAAGTTCCTAAAGGAACTCCATCCGCGGCTGGTCATAACTGCTGGTGATAAGAGAGCTGGTTCTTTTCTCGCTCAAAGGCTAAGTATGGCCATTCAGCGGGGAAACGCAGCCAGCGTTCTTGGCACGATATCGCGGGGAGTAGGACTATGTGATAATTAAGTTTCTAGTTTTAGTTTTTTTTATTATTATTATAGTTTTTAAATATTGTATATAAATATGTAATAAATAAATTAATATGACAGCGTTACTGAGTGAGACATGACCAAATGAAAAACAGCAAATCCATGTGGAAACGCCCTGAGAATTGTTTATTGCCATTGCAAAGCAAATTCTTACCAGTATCTGGAATTGTTTAAATTGAGACGGGTAATTATTGGGAATAAGTGATTTTGTGTAATAAGAATTCCTTCCATCCGCATAGCGACTGGTGGATCTCCGTGTCGACGTTCTTTTAAGAAAAAAAATTGTGTGTGTACTTATGTACGCACGTAGGAAGTTATACCTCTTTAGCGTAACAAAACAAAAAAAAACTTGAGAGACACTACTTACCCACTGAAGTTGTCGCTTTTGGGTGTCAGTGTGCGCGCGCGTCGTAACAACTTCATGGTGTCGTTTTTAGGTGTCGGTGTGCGCGCGCATCGTAAAAAAACTCATTTTCATAATTTTTCCGAAACGCCCCGAAAGAAGCATAACTTCAAAAAATAACTATCTAATTTAAGCCGAGATCATTGTAGGATTTTTATTATAAAAATTATAGTAATGCTATCGACAATAGCGTAAAAACATTACCAAATACTTGTACAGATTTAAGACTGACCGATTTAAATGAAATTTCTTACACATTATTTTGAAAATAAACATATAATATGCGTGGTAGAGCCATGTTGCAACTATATTAGTAGTATAGTTGTAGCACGAATGGATCGGCTCGACCGGGGAAGGACCACGCTCTCACAGAATACCAGCGTAAAATAGCAGCTTCACACTGCTGTGTTTCGTATGGTGAGTGTTGAAAACCGGAGACCTTTTTTAGTGAAAAAGAGGCATTCCATCTTAGTCCTCACGAGTGATAACGCATCTTCATTTTGATTATTTATTGAGGATAGATGTAGATGTCTATGGGTCACAGCAACAACTTACCATCAGGTGGACTGTGTGCTTGTTTGTCACCCTATCCTGTAAAAAAAACATAAAACTACTAATGAAGTGTTATTGTGTCTGTTTTTGAGAATTACTTTAGGAAATAATAATGTACATTATTAAAATACAAAATCGTAATAATAACCTATATGTGAGTAACTTTAGGAAAATAATACAAAATAAATACTTTTATTGGTATATAACATAATAAAAGTCAGAAATTTCAAATTAATTTATTCATAATAGAGCCAAATGAAAGATAATAAATTATGCTTTTTTGACATTTGAAAGTGACAATTCTATCCTAGTTTATTGAACATGGGTTTAAGTTTATATTCATACAAAAATCTAAGTCTATATCTCATTTTATCTACTGTGGATATTATATCCACCAGTGTGCCCATGCTCAAAGGATGGATAAAACTAAGCGAGGGGATAAACTTTTTCTCCTCTTCCCCGGGGATAAAATTGTCTCCTGCCCATGATAGCCCTGCAGTGTGGGTAAGAGGCGACTTTGGGGAATGCCAGAAAAATTAAAGGGATAATAACAGGTTTTCAAAAGTCGGAGCACATCGTTTATACATTATTAAAATGTGAATGAGAGCCGTAGTATTTCAAGGTTTAAGTAGGTACATAATAGTTTACAAACAACATGAACCTGGCATTACTGTATTTTAACTGAAGAAGAACATGTCACTTTTTCACTTTAAAATTGGAATCACCGATTTTATTGGTGATGGTGGACCGAAATCGAGTTGAACCCGTGAGCTACTCGTACAACGGCTCGTAATGTGCTGAAAGCTCTAGCATATTTTTTGTATAGGTTTGTCTATTATATAACGTATTCAGATATTTAAGCCAACTGCCCAGCTTATATTATAGATAACATGATATCATGCTATCACATCACACCATATGCTATCACACCATATTTAGTCTAACGATTCGATTTCTACTTAACGCTAAAGTGAATATAATATCCAAATCATTTTGTTGATTTTTGTGTGATGCGCATTCAGACAGGCAGGCAGACAACACTTAATAAAAGTTAGTTTTTTGGAATCGCCATCGATAGTATAGTATACCTCAATTAAAATTTCACAAAAATATTCAATACAAAGAAATCATCGTCTTAGAATTTTAACATAGTCTTTAGTTTAGTCAAAAGAGAGAAAAAGTAAATTATAGATATAGATTATAGAATATACATAATATGTTGTAGGTACAGATATAGATTATAATTAAACAAAATATTATTGAGTTATAAATACCGATACGAAATCCTTTAGGAGTTACGGAATAATGAAAAAAAAAGTATGTGTGTGTGTGTGTGTGTGTGTGTGTGTGTGTATGTGTGTGTGTACTTATGTACCCGCGTAAAAAGTTATACTTCTTTAGCGTAACAAAACAAAAAAGCTTGAGAGACAATTACCCACTGAAGTTGTCGCTTTTAGGTGTCAGTGTGCGCGGGCATCGTAAAAATTCACTCTCATAATTTTTCCCGAACGCCCCAAAAGAAGGTAACTTCAAAAATAAGAAATATAGAATACGAGCATAATATAAAACATAGATATAAATTAATACTACATTATAAAATATTAATCAAAATATTTTTAATTATAATAAAAGATATAAATAGGTATAATATGTCATAAACTGAGGAATAAATTCTAAGTGTAAGGAACATGGTATAATACGAAACTGTTGTTCTTAAAATTTAAATATTATAAACATACATTTTTATTAATTAATAAATATAGGTAAAATTACAAAAAGAAACAATAACTTTACATTTTACGAACAAATTAACTTCCCCACTATGAAATCTGCCTAAGATATCTCACTTTCTAGTGGCGCCACCCTGGTGGCAGAAAAAATCGTGGATGACCTCATAAGACCTAGATTTTTAAATTCTTCCAAAAATGGTAAAGTTGCCAGGTTTTACGGTAGTAATAATTATGTAGAAGAAGTCCTTATAGTCTAAGCCTTAGGCAATGAAATCTTGAATTGCAGGAGAACGATGAGGTAGATGGCGATCATACTAATTGCCTGCAAATAAACAAAATGAGTAAATGGGTAAGTAAATGTGTTCTTTTTTTGATTATCAACGAAGTGTCACAAAAAAAAAACAATCAAATAAAAAATTATATCATTATCATCATTAACCTATAAACAATAATATGCTAGACATCTGCCCAAATACTCAAACGCTACTCGATTTAAAACGCCGTTAAGTCTCGTGCTGTCTCTGTCACTTTAATTCAAAGTGACTGTGACACCACGAGTCTTAAAGACATGTTAAAATTGTGTAGCGTTTGAATATTTGACCACCAGACTGCTGGAAATTTACATATCGTTAATGTTTGTATTGCGTGTATACTTGTGCTTATAAAAATCATTGAAAAATGTCGTAGCCTAAAAGACAACGTCCAATTTTCTCCACGCTGGGCGATGTTCTTCTCAGGAATATACCATCAGTCGATAATGAAAGCTTCGCTCGTTTGTTAGCATTTAGCAGGGTATGACGTATTAATATTCGGTTAGCTTTTAGAGAACAAGTTGGTGTATGTCCTCATTACAGCCTTCAGAAAATACCAGAATCAAACGATATCATAATGCAGCAGTAAATCCTTTGGAGATGGAAGAAACTGTCCCGTTATAGTTTCTACTAGTATACATTCCTTATTTCCTCACGGTGACAACATTCCATCACTTTAAATCTTCAACGAAATTGGTGTCTATGGGCTACAGTTACCATAATGTACAAAATGAACCCGCTCTTATACTTGTTTTGAAGTTGTAGTAACTCAATATCTTTACTTTTGCCACTTTTATTTAATAAAACCTTTCTTGAAAGCAGATAGGCCTCTAAAATTGAAAATTAATGTAATTTCGTCTGAAACAAGATACCTTCGCCTTTTCATTCCTAACGACTACATTTTAGTATCAAAGTTGATAAGTTACTTCCAGGTGAGGTCCAAGGTTACTGTCAAAGCTTTCGAGAATTGAATAAATGTCGCGAAAGTGTCACCAGGGTTAGATTTCCCGTGGTTCTTGTTACACTTTCCCAGACGACATCAATAGCTTTTAATTGTTTTGTGGTCATTAGTTTTTTCAATGTTTAGCCAAGATTCAAGATTATCGATAGTAGCAATGTCTATTAACGACGTTTACAGCTTTACGATGAAATTTTTTTAGGGATTTTGCTATAGGCAGGTGGGTTGGCAACCACAGTTTTCTATTAAAGTACGTGAGGGTAATATGGTTCACCTTAAGTTTTGCCGCCCTATAAAACCAAAACAAGGAGGAGGACAGTGACAAAAACACAAAGTCGTATACTATAACTAATATATTAGAAAAAAATAGCAAACAAGCTTTGCCAATAATTAGGAACACTTCGAAAATTCAACTTATAAAATACTAAGTACACTACGCAATACTAAAATCGATTAAAATTTTTACCATATTCTCAACTGTCAAAATGGTGTCGATAAAGGAGCGCCCTTTTGACTCTTTATTATTTGATTGACTGATAAAAAGTTATCGTACCACAGAGCCACCCATGCAAACAAGGCTGTAGTTTTTGAGTTTTAAGAAAGTGACCATATTAACCGGAGGACCATATTACCCTCACGTACTATATTTTGGAGCCGTGGTAGCTCAGATATTTAGCACTGGCTGTAAACTTCACAGTACTGGAGCAACCCGGGTTCGATCCCCGCCGGCACCAATGGAATGGTAAATTGCAATTTTAAGTGCTGATTTACCACGTGCTCGACGGTAAAGGAAAACATCGTGAGGAAACCTGCATGTCTGAGAAATAAGAAAAAAATATTTCGCAGACGTGAAGTTCACCAACACGCACTGGGGCAGCGCGGCGGACAATTCCTTGCCCTAAAACCCTCTCAGAAATGAGAGCAGGCCTGTGCTCAGCAGTGGGACGTAAATAGGTTACAACTTTACTTTACTTTTACTATATTTTGAGTTGTTATTAGGAAGATGCTGCTGCCCATATATATAATCATCTTCTGTTTTAGTTTCCCTATATCGTCTCTCATAACACCCACATAACGATACGTAGTAGTGATTATTCTCATACCGTTACTACACGGATACGAACATGGCAGGACTGTTACTTAATCTTATTAATATCGTACACAAAATATTTTAATGGTGTTATACCGATGTCAGTAGTTCCCTGTTGACGTGAGCGTAGCCTTTTAAGCTCACCACTGCCGGATTCATTTCAATGGCCTGAATAAAGTGGTCGATCTAAAAAAGTAAAACTGTAATTAGGACATTCACATTGCCGAATTAATAACATGTCATTACACCACGTACAATGAAAATGAAAAGAAGCACCATAGATTTCCAGCCTTAGTGACATGGCATTGAAAGCCCTACACCCATCTTTTTCTGAGGAAAACCCTCTCCATAGCTCGCTGAGCGGCCTTGAGGTTCTTCATACGGTCAGCAGCAAATGACCACGTCTCGAATCGATATGTCATTACTGGGGACACGCCCTGGTTGTACAATCTTGTATTTAGCTCCTGCCCTAGTATCTGTTAGTTAACCTCTCTGTTGGACTTACCTTGTAGGATAATTTTCCCTAGGAAAACATACTCTTACCGTGTAGTTTCAGTGTAAGAATATTCACAACCCTATATCATACCTTGGGTGTCAAACAGTACATTTTACGTGGTAGAGCCATGCTGCAGCTATATTAGTAGTATAGTTGTAGTAAGAATGGTTCGGCTCCACCAGGGAAGTACCACGCTCTCACAGAATACCAACGTAAAATAGCAGCTTAACTCTGCTGTGTTTCGTTTGGTGAGTGCAGAGAAGCAGAGACCCTTTTTACTACTAATGAGGCATTCCATCTTAGTCCTCACGGGTAACAACGCATCTGCATTTTTGATTTTTAATATAGGATAAATGAAAATGTCTATGGGCCACAGCAACCACTTACCATCAGGTGGACTGTGTGCTCGTTTGTCACCCTTATCCTATAAAAATAAAACATAAGTTTTCTTTGATAGATTTGTTAAATAATCTATACATGTGTGCTTATGAATAAATTTAAGTGTCTGTAATATCGAATTAATTGCCTTATATTGAGATAAGGGCGTTATTTGCATGCTATTAAAATATGAATAACTATTTTTTAAATGTGTCTGTCTGTCTGACTGTCTGAACTTCGGAATGGCTGAATCACTCGTAGTCAAGATGACGGATGACGAAGTTGTATTGGGATCTATGATGAAATACAGAGTTATATCTTTGTCCCACTCTACCTTTTTAACAACAAATAATGACAACTATAGTTCGGCCGTTCAGAGAATGCGTTCCTGACACCTATCAGTTAGTCACGACTAGTGATGGGCACAACATAACACTAAGTTCGTTACCGTTCCTCTAAAATGAATCGCCGCGTTATTTTTAAGTTTATTTAGTTTTAAATTGGCGGAATCATTTAAAATTTATATTTTAGTAATTTAAGTGGAAACCAAAAAAAGATAATATTAATATAATAAAATTGTTTTATTTATTCTTTGTTACAAAGTTACAATCTGTATTTCTATGCAATAAAGTACATTGAATTGAATGTGCGTACAGAATATTAATCAGACTCCGATTCGCTTGAGGAGGTGGTGTCTTCATCATCATCTTCGCCTACATGTGTAATTATATTATTATCAATAACAGAATCAATCCTGATATCTCGGTCAAAATGTTCCACAATCAGGTTTTTAGTCTTCTCAACAACCTTTGCCCAGTCATCTCTTGTGACTTCCCCGCAGGTTTCTTTTAATAGGGTCATCTTTTTCGTGCTGAATGGCGGGGAAGTATTGTGGCGGGCGGCGTAACCTTTTATTTGAGCCCAGATTAGGTCAATCGCGTTATATTGGCAATGATACGGTGGAATTCTTAGAACGCGATGACCGTACTCCAGAGCCAATTCATCGATTTCGTATCGCACATTTGGCGCTTTATTTTCTTTAATTAATTTAATTAGCTCTGGTTTTAACATCTGCATATTTGCGTCAATGCCTTTTGCTTGTAACCAAGCCACCATTTCTTCTTTTTTATTAGCTTGGGTAGGTGGTTTCTGTATTTGAACCAAGTGATAGGAGGCATTATCCATGAATATTACAGAAGGCTTTGGTAGGCTGGGCAAAAGCACGTTCTGGAACCACTCTTTAAATGTAGTGGCATTCATTTCCTCGTGGTAGTCATTTGTGGTTTTTGATTGAAATGCCAGTAACGCGTTCTCCACAAAGCCGTATTTTGCAGAACCTGCGTGGCATATTATCAGACGGGTCCCCTTACCCATTGGTACTTTCGACGTCGATGCTTGTATATCATCCGTCCAAGAGCGGGAAACCATGTGATTGGCGTTTAGCCATGTCTCGTCAATGAACACGACATTATCCCAGTTATCAATATTTTTGCTTCTCTCAAAAACTTATCCGTTTTAAAATT
Source organism: Parnassius glacialis (assembly GCA_033319125.1). Taxonomy (NCBI): domain Eukaryota; kingdom Metazoa; phylum Arthropoda; class Insecta; order Lepidoptera; family Papilionidae; genus Parnassius; species Parnassius glacialis. The sequence continues at coordinate 20,631,342 of JAVANC010000027.1, read as the reverse complement.
ATGTCGTATAGTTCTAATAAAATTTTTCTTTTGTCTGTTTTTTTATACGAAAAACCAATATCTTTTAAGATTTTGGTTAAAGCAGTTTTACCTCCGCTAAACAGTTCAGCTTCTCTTAACGATGCCAAAAGCTTCTTCCTGTTGAGATATTCATTTAATATTCAAATAAGAATAGTAACCATATATATGATATCTGATTGCATCGGCGTCAAAGGTCAATATCTGTCACGGGTTTAGTTCTAGGTTTCTTCTTCAGAGTACGTAAAATATTATCTTCCGTGCCAGTAGAGCCGAACTTTTCTTTATTAATATTTGTTATCGTTCGTTTACTACCTCCAAGTGCCTGAGAGACGCGTTCTTGTACTTGTTCGACAGGTAACAGGGGTCCGTCATTTTGCCGCTCCCGCTCAAAGTAATCTTGCAGCTTGATGATTAACTCACGGGCTCCACTTTTCAATGTTTGTCCACGTTTAGGCATTATTATGCACCAAAAGTAAAAAGAACGCAATACAAAACACAATCGATGTCCGATTTAGCGCCGATGTCAGTTTCAGTCAATCAAATAAAAACAGATCGAAAACACTTGAAGAACGCGGTCTATGCGCACGAAACGACAACAGACGACTGTTTTAGCGTCACAAAATGGCGGCCCATAACGCCATTTGGGGTTACCATTTTCAACCTAAATATAAAAATGCTACTTTCTTTCGCGCGTTCGGTTTGGTCGTAGTTTTATTTTTATATTTAATAAAAGTTATCTTATAGTCCATTATTTTCAAATTCTTAAAAAGAAAAACAAAACATATTATTTTATAAAGTATAACTGTATAAGAACAGATTACGATACTGTTATTGCCTGTTATTGTTAGCACAGCACTACAAATATAAAGCGCTGACATAACCTTGTAATAGCGCAGTATAGATTTAGAAAAATATTGTTTACCAAGTTATTTGACACTCGGTTTGGCACAAAATTATAACATTCATTGATTATTGATATAATAATTTTGTTTTAATGCTCATCAATTGTTAAAACGGTAAACAACCAGCAAAAATATTTTTATCGTAACTGCAACGCCATTACAAAGTTACGTCGTCAGTTCAATCGCGACGTGTCAGGAACGCATTCTCGGAACAGCCGAACTATAATAAACTAAAGGCCCGAAGTACCTAGAATCGACGGTTGTACCATGTGCCCTCAAAGGATTCGCCAAAAAACCGACAGCGTGGTGAAGCACCCGCAGCAAGCAACGGGCCGCTCGTTGCTCGTTGCGAGCGCCTTATTTCCCCGTACTGACTGTAATTTTTTTTGCACCCAGAAGCAAAGTAAAGGGCTTCCCCTCGGGAAGAGGGGGAGGGAGGGGAGGGAGTGGTCAATGCCCTAAGCATACCAGGCAGCCAGCTGCGTGATTATGTGGGACTCATTGTGAAACCTAAGTGCCTAGCCACTAAACACCACCTGGGACTGGCTTTGGCCTGTATGACCTTTCTGCAGAATCGGAAGTGACCCCTTTAAGGAAAGGGGGCCGCAGGCGGCGAGTAGCCGCTGAGAGGCGCGCCTAACTAAGATAAATTAAGAATAGGGAGAAGATTCGCCCTGAGCCGCCAGTAGGCAGTCCAGGTCGGCCGGAAGCTTGTTTGGGGAGACGGAGAGAGAGTTTGTCGGCCTGCGGACTCAATAACGAGAGGGAAGTGGGGCTGCATAGGATGCTGCCTCACGAATGGTATGATTAGTGATACTCTGAGGCTTTGAAGATGTTCTCAGAGAGTGATTTTAGAAATTGTTGGACTGTGGGGAGCTCTAAGTCTCGATGGAGGTCAGCGTTACGGACGCACCAGGGTGCGTTCGTAGCCCGACGACAAAAATAGTTTTGAACTAATTAAAGTTCGATCAGGATTTTAGGCTTAGCGTGAGCAAAAATAGGAGTTGCGTAAGTTATAACTGTTTGTATACAGACCATATATAGGATTTGCTTGTTTCGGAGGGACATTTTACTGTGTCGACCCAGCATGCTGTTGAGCCTGATAAAAGCGCGCGTTGCAAGTTACTCTCTTAACATGGGACTCGAAAGTGAGCCTCGTGTCAAGGGTGACACCTAAGTATTTGGCGATCGTATGCCAGGGGACAGGGGTCCCTAACATACGGATTGGCGGAATGGTAGTGGGGCGGCGTCGTTTATGTTCGAAGAAAACGCATTTTTGAAACCTAAGTCACTAACTGACTGTTGGATCTTTTTCCGTATAAAAGGTAGTGAGATACCTTTACAATAGAGGGCAATGTCGTTTGCAAAGAGAGAGAGAGAGAGCTGAACAACATTCGACGGGATGGGAATGTCGTTGGTGAACAGGATATATAGAAGAGGGGCAAGCACGGAGCCCTGAGGGATGCCGGCTTTGATATGAGGATGAGAGAAGGATCGTTTCGTTTGAGACACGAAGGCGCGTGCGTTCGTGAAAGGTACGATCCTTTAGATAGGAAGCAATGAGACGAACAAGAAGATCAGGGAGGCCTATTTTATAAAGTTTGTAGATAAAGCCTTCGTGCCAGACTCTATCAAATGCCATTGCTATGTCGAAAAAGACCGCGGTGGTCTTATGACGATAAGGATAAAAACCGCTGAGGATATATTCCACAATACGGTGAACTTGTTGGAGACAAGAGTGTTTCACTCGGAAACCAAATTGGTGGGGGATGACAAGAGGATCGCCGACTGTGAGACACAGATGGCACCTCATACGAGTTAGGATGACTCGTTCGAAGAGTTTGCCCATGACCTTGAGGCGGCTGATGGGACGGTGACTGGAGAGGAAGTGGTGAGGCTTCCCTAGCTTGGGGATACCAATGACAGTTGCCTCTTTCCATGTGGTGGGAAAGTGACTGCGGTTGAAGCAGACGTTGAAGATAATAGCCAATAAGATTATCACCTGTTCAGGAAAATATTTGAGGGCTTGGTTGGAGATGCCATCCGTGCCCGGAATCTTTTTGGGCTTCTGTCCTTTACTGATGGGTGAGATCTCATCATTGGACACAGTGATAGGGTCAGAGGCTGCGAGAGGTGAGTTCCGGCGGCGGATATCATCCTCAACTGACTGGATGTGGGAGGGGTCGGTGGGATGTGAGCTGGAAGAGCATTTAGCGGTGATGCTGTCTGCAAAGCACTCAGCTTTTTCCTCGTCCTCGAAGGCAATAGTACCGTCGGGACGGGACGGAGGGGGAGTGTGAGTGATAGCGTACTACCGGATGGTGGCTATCCGGTAGTACGCTGTATGAGAAGAGGAGATATTCTCCATGAATTTACTCCTCGAAAACGAGGTCTCGAAGTTCGGAAAAGCGTGAACGGACTTCTCGTTGAAAACGATTGACCGTACGTCTATAGTCAGGGATGGGATAGAGTGCTCTTTTGGCTTTTAAGTGGTTGCTAATATCTAGGGGAATACTATTATTATTAGCAATGGGGACGACCCTTTCATTCTCCTTAAGCCACCCTTTCATTCTCCTTATCCTCCCTTTTTTCATTCCAGTTTCATTTTATGAGGATGGTGAGGGAATCGACCGCGGTGTCAATTTTTTCTGTACTATCGTAGAAGTCCGAAGAGAGAGTGATGGATGAGTCTGGAAGCCCTTTCAGTTGGTGAGAGTTTTAGTGGAGGGAGTTGAAGGGGGTGACTGGTGGCCAAGTATGAAGGAGACAGGATGGTGGTCGGATTCTAGATCGTCAAGAGTCTCGATTGCCCTGAGATTGAGGGAAACTCCTTTTACTAGCATAAAGTCTAGCTCATCAGGAGCGTGGTTCAAGAGACTGAGTGATGTCAAGCAGTACCTTGCCACTATGAGTAGTAGTGAGTCAAGTCCATTCAGTATGCTTGGAGTTAAAATCTCTAAACATAATGACTGAATTGCCTAATCCAAGGATGGCTTCGAAATCGCTCTTGAGGGGGAGGTTTCCACTAGATATATAGCTGGAGGCTATGATGATGAACTGATGTGCAGTTAAGGCTAGCTTGCAAACCGTGGCTTCTATATTGTTAAGGGGCGGAGTGGGAATATGGGAGCAAAGTAATAACTTCTTGTAGTAGATGGCAGTACCGCCGCTTTTGCGGTCAAGTCTGTCGTTACAAAGAAGAGAATACTTGATGGAAATGCCTTTGAGGTTCTTAAGTTTGAGATTCGTCTCCTGAAGCAGGAGGAGGTCGGATTTGCGATCTCGAAGAAAGAGCTTAAGCTCGGGGAGGTTATTTCACAAACCGGAAATACTAAAGGAAACAAGCGATAAACCCTTAGGCTTCATACGACCGAGAGACTTTGGAAGAGCAGAATTAATAAGTTAAAAGACATTAATAAGTTAAATTAAAATAGCTTAACTTACAACGAACACAAAAGTTTGTGATGCTCAACAAGAATAAAGAGACGGTCCTGATGGGACTGAACAGCGCGCAGTTTGCGTGCTAGGATGACAATCTCCCCAGAGTCGATGCTCCGAATAGCAGAATACACTGTATTCAGGTCATCAGACAATGAGGATTGTGCCTGGTGTGCGGCGGAGGATGGCCGCAGAGGGTCGACCTTTTTGGGGCCCCATGGAAAAAGTGGGGGCTGTGAGGGCTGAGAAAGCCCGGAGGGGGCCTAGTAGGGCCCTGTGTGGTGTGGGGCCTAGGAAGACTAGTTTAAGACCGAAGTCGAAGCTGAAGCAATTGTTCGGCTTTTTGCTACCCATTTTCTGTTTTAGTTTCCCCTTTGTCGCCTCTAACGACACCCACGAGACGATATGCACCCTCTAAAGGCACCCACATGGATCAGACAAGGTTTTTTTTTAAATATTATATATCTCCCGTAAAGTGGATAGCTTCACATTATTCAGGAGGACATCGCGATTATCACCGTATATAAATCTAAAAACCTCTTTTTGCGTTGGTCTATCTACTGACAGAACATCGATAGATAGAAGCGTGTCCTGAACTCCCGCTGCCACCTGCAATTAAAATGATTAATTTAATTTATTTGTAAGATTAACATTATATAGAATGGCCGCGTGGTACAGCATAAGGGAAAATGACCAGACTCTTAGATCTAAGGCTTAACACAAACATTATTAGTTTTACGATTTGGATATGTTTGATTAACCCGACACTGCATCTAAGGTTGATGCATCTAAGATTGTGCCATATTGGCGGTGTAAGAATATCCATTACCCCATATACCGTAGGTACGTGTCGCCCCTTACCACACACCGAAAGTGTCGTAACTAGCGACAGAGGGAAACAAATCAGGGGATGGGCAGCAGCGTCTTCCTAATATCAACTAAAAATAAAAAACTGCGGTTGCCAACCCGCTTGCCAAGCGTGGCAACTATGGCAAATATCCTATGAAGTAATCTGTGAAGGAGGCTTATGTTCAGCAGTGAACTGTAATGGTAATGTTAAGTAAGAAATAAAATAATTTAAAATTAAAAATTTTGTACAGCCGACTTCAATATAAGTTATTAAGAAAAACTCAAAAGTTATTGGTCTGACCTGAATCAAATTCATATGGGACCACACGAGAAGTACCAGCTTTCAAATAAAAAAAGAATCATCGAAATCGGTTCACACAGTAAAAAGTTAGGAGGTAACACACATAAAAAAAATCATACAATCGAATTGAGTACCGTCTTCTTTTTGGAAGTCGGCAGATAAAATACTCTTTGAAACGTACGACAATTTAGATAACTATGCAATACACGTAGCCATCCTTCAAAGTAACTAACAGTCATGTATGTGACACGTTTCATATTTACGCGGTTAGGCGACCATTTTGAACAGTTTCTACAACTATTTGCTGTCAACGAAGAATCCGGGGAGTTGTGAACTGCATTTGCTAAGTAATACCTCAAAAAGTAATTTGAAAAATTAAACAGTTTGCCTATGCCTCTGGTATTTTATTTATTAATGCAGATTCTTGAAAATACATTATTATTGGAAATATTTATCTGTAAGTATTCCTGAAATTTTAAAAAATGTGAACTACCAGTGTGTTTCCCGTTGATACTCTATGGAACCGAGACGCTCAGGAGATTGAGAGAGCTACGTTTGGAGAGAGACTTTTCTCCGTTATCTACAGACATATCCGCGTTAGAACCCACAAAATTGACATAGTTCAAGGATTAGTAGGTTGAAGTGACAAAGGTTTTAAGAAAGAAATCTCCTTTTAGATGCCACCGCAATAAAATATATTTTGACAATGATAATCTTCTCTTAGGAGCCGTGGTAGCTCAGATGGTTAGCGCTCGCTGTAAATTTCACAGTACGCGAGCAACCCGGGTTCGATCCCCGCCGGCACCGATGAAATTGTTAATTGCAATTTTAAGTGCTGATTTGCCGCGTGCACCGCCGAGGTGAAGTAAAACATCGTGACGTAGCCTGCATGTCTGAGAAATAGGAAAAAAAATATTTCGAAGACATGTGAAGTTCGTCAACATGCATTCAGAAATCATCATCTCTCAGAAATGAGAGGAGGCCTGTGCCCAGCAGTGGGACGTTGTAATAGGTATCTTTAACTTTAACTGACTTTAATCTTCTCTTCGGCAACCGTAGCATACTAATATTCCTAGAAAATATAAATAGAGAGTAAGTTTTGTGTGTTGTTTACACCACACGTAAAGCATCCAGGCCGGCGACGGAAAGCAGGGTAAAAGATGCGAGACATCTGGTACTGCGACCTTCAGTCCGCCTGCCAAGCATGATGTTTCAGACAAAATATTTTTCCAACGGGTGAGGGCCAAGTTCAGTAGTTAACTTTTACGGTCTAATTAAGAACAACATGACGATTTCGGCAACATATTACCTACCTACCTATACGTGTTAGAGCCATGCTGCAGCTATATTAGTAGTATAGTTGTTGCACGAATGGGCCGACTCGACCGGAGCAGGACCACGCTCTCACAGAAAACCAGCGTAAAATAGCAGCTTAACGCTGCTGTGTTTCGTATGGTGAGTGTAGAGAACCGGATACCCTTTTTACTGGCAAAGAGGCATTCCATCTTAGTCCTCACGGGTGACAACGCATCTGCACCTTGAGTCTTTATTGAGGATATATGTAGATGTCTATGGATCACAGTAACCATATACCATCAGGTGGACTGTATGCTCGTTTGTCACCCTATCCTATAAAAAATAAACATGGAATTTCTCCTCCTATATCAGTCTACAAAAGTTCACTGGCGGACATGGGTTTTGCGCATAGAGGTTTCGGCATAATTGCTACGCTTGATAAGCGACACAGCAGTAGACTTGACTAGAGTGGAAAAAGATGATGAATAAATTAGAAGGAATTCATAAATATTTTTTTTTGACGTGGTAGAACCACGCTGCAGCTATATTATGGTTGTAGCACGAATGGGTCAGCTCGACCGAGGTAGAACCACGGTCTCACAGAATACCAGCGTAAAATAGCAGCTTAAAGCTGCTGTGTTTCGTCTGGTGAGTGTAAAGAACTGGAGATCCTTTTTACCTGAACCGAGGCATTTCATCTCAGTCTTCCTTGATGAGAACGCATCTGCTTTTTAATTCTTAATTGAGGATAAATGCCACAGCATCCACTTACCATCAGGTGGACTGTGTGCTCATTTGTCACACTTATTCTATAAAAAAATATTTCGTCCTACAAATAGTTAATTTAAAAATATTTTTTTAAAGATTTAACGCAATTCATTATCGGACTTACTCATAAAAATTGACGTATTAATGTATTGCATAAATTATCTTTCTCTATTTCATTAAATGATAATAGAAAAAAAACAGGTATAGAGGTAATTAATACCTAGTTTGAATAAGCGATCATCAACGATTATAAGTAAGGCCGTACATATTTTAGTTATAATCGTATTTGTATTGTATACCTTAAGGGTAGATTTGTGCGAGCAGTCGGCGAAGATGAACAACAACGTAGAGCAATAGACGGCGTCCACGACCAGTCCCATTTCTTTAAAGCTGAAGCCGAACCCGTGGTCCACAATTTCCGACAGTGCGCCATAAATTGCGATGGTTATATTAACAAACCTGAACAATAATTAAAAATTAAAAATTTTGTACAACCGACTTAAATATAATTTATTAAGTATAACTTAATAACTATTGGTCAGACTTTGATGAAATTTATATAGAACCACATGAGAAGCACCGGCTTTGAAATAAAAAAATAATCATCGAAATCAGTTCACCCATAAAAAAGTTATGAGGTAACACACATAAAAAAAGAAAAAATCATACGGTCGAATTAAGTACCATCTCCTTTTTGAAGTCGTTAGAAAATTATACATATATTTTGTTTTTATTTTTATCTACAATATTAAAAACTATAATAATAATAAAAAAAAACTAAAACTAGAAACTTAAATATCATATAGTCCTACTCCCCGCGGTATCGTGCCAAGAACGCTGGCTGCGTTTCCTCGCTGAATGGCTATACTTAGCCTTTGAGCGAGGAAAGAACCAGCCCTCTTATCACCAGCAGCAACGACCAGCCGCGGATGGAGTTCCTTTAGGAACTTCACCGCACGTGGACCCCACGGACCGATAGTCTCTACAGTAAATGGCACAAATATGTAGTCATCTCTCAGAGACTCATATTTGCGCCACTTACTCAGTTCAGCTGCCTCTGATGCCGCAAATATAACATTTTGTTTTTAAATATATAACACATATGTTTCCGAATATTATTTTGGTTCGGAAGTTTAACAGCGCACGCACATTTAATAATTGCGTCGCAAGACGCTGCTATTATAGCGTCACAAAACGCTTATTGCGCCGTAGCTGGCTTTTCAGCCGCGGGTCTTGTGTTTAATCTCCGCCAGAACCAACAATTTTACAGAATACAAAATATTGGTTTTCGACTTCATCTGTTGCATTTGTACCCGTATCTCTAAATGCTTTTTAACCTACATAATTCCGATACATGTTACTGTGGTGTTTTATTAATTGCACCAAGCGTAACTGTGTTGCTTTTATTTATTACTAGCTGTTCCCCGCGATTTCGCCCGCGCGTAATTTATTACGATTGGATTTCATGGGTTTTAATTTTTTGCGCGGAATGCTAATTCTTTTTCTAAAATAAAAGTAGCCTAAGTTACTTCTTATAACATCAGCTATCTGCCAGTAAAAGTCCGGTCAAAATCGGTCCAGCCGTTTCGGAGATTAGCCGGAATAACAGACAGACAGACAGATAGACAGACAGACAGACAAAAATTTTAAAAGTCGTGTTTTTGTTACAAGTACCGTATATACTTTCATATGCATGTAGTAAAAAGCTGTTATTTCGACATTACAAACAGACACTTTAATTTTATTTATTTGTATACTTTGCAAACTACACTTAGAAACGAATGTAAAAAGACATCGGCTTACAATCGTTACTAATAGGTACATTCACACGGTACAACCAGACTCCTCGTCAAACGTCAAAACTTAACCAACTACGATTCCTAATAGAAATCATAATTACATAATGCTGGTCTTATAAGCCTTACATCGAGCACGGCAAGTTAGGACGACTAATTGGCTCTATGTTTGCACGTAAGCTTGTGCCACTATGTTATCTCTTGCGCAGGCCTGCATGCTTAATAATTTAAAATTAAAAAATTTGTACAGCCGACTTCAATATAAGCGACTTCAATATAGGTTATTTAAGAATAACTCAATAACCATTGGTCTGACCTTGATCAAATTCATATGGGACCACACGAGAACTATCAGCTTTCATATAAAAAAAGAATCATCGAAATCGGTTCGCCCAGTACAAAGTTATGAGGTAACACACAAAAAAAAACATACAGTCGAATTGAGTACCGTCTCCTTTTTGGAAGTCGGCAGAAAATCAGTCAGAAGGTGACCAAAAGTATTCTATTTCGTATACTCCGCCGTCTACTTCCCTTTAATATGATCTAAAAGGTCGATGGCTACCACATGCGTCATACTTGTGAAGGCTGGTCTGCTCAAGTTCGATGTGTACTAATAATTTTTTTCGTCCTTTTTCTGAGTGCATTATAGAACAACCTTCAATTACCGATGGATCTGTTAACGTTTCTCATTCTATAAAGTGTCTATTTATGCCATAAATTGTTTATTTACTAAGGGTTGTTATACTACTGAAGGGTACATGATTGATAATAACCCCTGGAAAAGAGGTCGCTACTGAGCTGTTTCTAATTATTTTCACAAGAATTGTATAAATATTATATTGTAAATTATGTTTTCTTCAAAAAGTCCCGCTGGGTTTCTGGCTGGTTCTTCACAGGACAGAGGTTTTTTCCGAACCAGCGGTAAAAGTTAAAAATTACTTTCAATGAGAATTACTAGTAATCAATATTGAATAAAATGAAACAAAAAAACTACAAAAAAGAGAAAACCTGTGGAGTTTCTTTCGGTTTCTTTTCCTGTTAGAGGAACTTCATTTAGAAACGGTAGCAGATTTGAAAAATGACATATTATTTTAAAGAGCGATTTTTTTACTTTCTTACGTCAAAGAAACAATATTATATGTATTTCATTTCATTGAAGTAAGGAAAAACGCGGAATATCTAAATAATATTTTTTAAGAAGGGTGAAAACGAGCACGCAGTTCATCTGACTGCAAGTGGATGCTGTGACCCATTACAAATCTTTGTTACTTAGAGTAATATGAATAACGTAATTGATATTATTAATATTATTGTTTGGTATTACCATTTATATCGTAAATATCTGGGGGCACGGTAGTGCCCCCGCCAAGTCGAGCAAAAAAACGGCACGGCCGTACCATCCTTTTCTCGAAGCAGTTCAGGCTATTTTAGAAACCCTATAACTTCGTTGTGAATAAAACTAGAATCCTGAATTTCCAGTAGTTGAGAGATATATTGTGTTTTCATGCGATGGCCAAGTCAATCTATTTATTTAAAATATAAAAGATTTTTAGTATTGATTTGGTCACTATAAGATGTTATTAGGTTAGCTAATTACGTAACAACTTAAGACAGAAGGACCCTTAAGTAGGGACTGAATAAATTAACCGACTTGGTATTACATGGATCTCACAACTTTTTACTGTAGAAGAACTGAGTTGCGAGACTTGGTTTTTTTTACAAGCTATGTTTTTGGTGGCATGCTTTTTTTCTAACATTTCATAAAATTTTTCTTAGGCGGTGATGCTTAAGTTATAATATAAACTAAGTTTCCTCAAAATAAGAAAGATTCTTACATGAAGAGACAATATGTGGAGTAGGTTCTTGCATAAGCGTTTCCAAGTAATTGTAACTGTTCCGAAAGATTAAGCCAAAGGTAGCGATAGCGCGATATCAGCTTGGCCGTACATTCTCTGTCCACGTCCTGTTAAAGTTTATTAATTAAATAGTTATTCGGAATAAGCTAATGGGTCTTCTACTGGAATCTTCAGAACTCCTTTCACGCTCCAATATTTTTCACAATATTCACATTGAATTACCAATCAGATACGCACATTTCCCCACACATTTTCTTCTTCATCAGGCCTTAAATCTGTGGTAGCTCAGATGGTTAGCGCTCGCTGTAAGCTTCACAGTACTCGAGCAACCCGGGTTCGACCCCGCCGGCACCAATAAAATTGTTAATTGCAAATTTAAGTGCTGATTTACCACGTCCTCGGCGGTGAAGGAAAACATCGTGAGGAAACGTCATAAGAAATATTTAATATCGAAAGAATCATTACCTTTATCGCCGCAATTATCGTTGCTATAAACAATTGACACCACATTCGCTCGCACAGTCGCTCGTACCGCGCTTTCGCTTGCACTTTAAATGGGACGCCTAGGTAACGCCGCATGAGTCATGTTTTTTCGTGCCGGCAGCCGGCTTCATCGATTTATAAGACGTTGTCACGTCAAAAATATTTCAAAGACATGTGAAGTTCACCAACACGCACTGGGGCAGCGCGGCGGACAATTCCTTGCCCTAAAACCCTCTCTGAAATGAGAGGAGGCCTGTGCCCAGCAGTGGGACGTAAATAGGCTGCAACTTTACTTTACTTTACAGGCCTTAAAAGTCCACAGATGGATACGAGTCTCTCGTAAGTAGTCTCGTGTAGTAAATCCTCCATTTATAATAATAGACACGCTAGGCGGAATAACCATCGCCACGTGACAAATATCAACAACGCTAAAAGGTAGGCGGCTCCGTGGCGCAGAGGCTTAGGTGTGAGTTACAGCACAATGCGGAACAAGTATTTGTAATTTTTTTATAGGATAAGTGTGACAAACGAGCACACAATCCACCTGATGGCAAATGAATGCTGTAATCCTTATACATGTACACGATGGAATACCTCGTTTCCAGTCAAAAGGGTCTCGTTCTCTAGACTCACCATAAAAAACACAGCAGCGTTAAGCTGCTTTTTTACGCTGGTATTCTGTAAGACTCCGTGTAGTGGCGGTCAAGAATATCCACTACCCCATATCCTCCCGTGGGTGTCGTAAAAGGCGACAAAGGGAAACAGGCGGGAGATGGGCAGCAGCATCTTCCTGATAATAGCCGAAAGTACAATAAAAAAACTGCGGTTGCCAACCCCCTCGCCAAGCGTGGCAACTATGGCAAATACCCCCCAAATGACGAGAGTAACAAAGAGACGGCCCCCAGTCCCCGGCGGCCCCGCTATTCCTGGCTACGGTGGCGACCATGGTAACGGCGGGGCAGGGGGTGCTAAGAATCTCCGGTGGAGGTTCGGTTGCCACCTACGACGACTCGACCTGGCAACGTACAACGCACGCACCCTGAGGACTGACGAGAAGATCGTGGAGCTGGAAGAAGAGATAGACAAGTTGCGCTGGCATATTATAGGATTATCCGAAGTCCGAAGAGAGGGTGAGGACACGGTAATCCTCGAATCCGGCAACTTGCTCTATCACCGGGAGGGCGACCATCTGTCCCAAGGAGGTGTCGGATTTATCGTCCACAAGTCTCTCGTTAACAACGTTGTAAAGATCGGGAGTGTGTCGACGAGGGTTGCGTACCTTATACTCAGAATCACCAAACGGTATTCGCTGAAGGTCATACAGGTTTACGCACCAACCTCGGCACACCCCGATGAGGAGGTGGAGGAAATGTATGAGGATATCTCTAGAGCCAAACCCAATATACGGTGTTAATGGGAGACTTCAATGCAAAACTAGGCACAAGAGAGAACGGTGAGCTGAAAGCAGGGAAATTTGGAATAGGGCAACGGAACCCAAGGGGCCAGCAGCTGGCCGACTTCATGGAGAAAGAGGGACTCTTTATGATGAACTCTTTCTTCAAGAAGCGGCCCCACAGGAAGTGGACCTGGTCGAGCCCCGACGGTTCGACAAAAAATGAGATTGACTTCATTATGACGACCAGACGACAACTATTCAGTGATGTCTCAGTGATCGCGAGGGTGAAAACCGGCAGCGATCACCGAATGGTTAGAGGCACACTGAACCTAAATGTTAAGTTGGAGAGGTCTCGTCTGATGAAGTCAACGCTCCGTCCCCCTCGTGCTCTAATCCAAAGTCCCGAAACCTTTCAGTTCGAGTTACAAAACCGTTTTCAGTGCCTAGAAGACTGCAATGAAGTGGACGATATGAATGACAAGCTCGTGGAAACTGTCCATGCGGTCGGAGCTAAGTTCTGCAAGACCCGCCGCAGAAGAACACAAAAACTCTCCGATCACACTCTTAATCTCATGGCTGTTAGACGGGAAATGAGGCTACATTCTTCAACAGATTTGACAGCATACAGGCAACTGAACAGACAGATCTCTAAATGCGTGCGGCAAGACTTACGCAACTTCAATACAGCTCGTATTGAAGAAGCGATCGAGCGGAACCAAGGCTCCAAAGTCTTTGCCAGAGATCTGTCTGCCAGAAAGAGCCAAGTGTCAATCGTCTCGCGCGCAGACTTGACGACTTCCAGCCTCCCGAACAAGCCGGTTTCCGAAAGGGCTTTAGCACCATAGACCACATACATACCCTACGGCAAATTGTACAGAAGTCCGAAGAGTATAATTTGCCACTATGTCTGGCGTATGTGGACTATGAGAAAGCCTTTGATTCCGTCGAAATTTGGGCGGTGCTGCAGTCCCTTCAGCGGTGCCAAGTTGACTGTCGGTATATCGAAGTGCTGAAGTGTTTGTACAGTAGAGCTACGATGGCTATCCGAGTACAGAACCAGAGTACGAAACCTATCCAATTGCAGAGAGGTGTAAGACAGGGTGACGTTATATCCCCGAAACTCTTCACCGCTGCATTGGAAGACGTTTTCAAGCTTCTGGACTGGAAAGGATACGGAATTAACATCAATGGCGAGTACATCACTCACCTTCGATTTGCCGACGATATAGTCCTCATGGCAGAATCGCTTTAGGAACTAAGCACTATGCTCAATGACCTCAATAGTGTCTCCCAACGGATAGGTCTTAAGATGAACATGGACAAAACAAAGATTATGTTTAATGTCCATGTCACACCTATGCCGGTAGTTGTTGGGAGCACTAAGCTCGAAGTTGTTGACGAGTATGTTTACCTGGGACAAATAGTCCGACTAGGTAAGTCCAACTTCGACCGAGAGGTCAATCGACGGATTCAACTCGGCTGGGCAGCGTTCGGGAAGCTACGACACATCTTCTCGTCAGAAATACCTCAAAACCTTAAAACAAAATTGTACAACCAGTGCGTGTTGCCAGTGATGACTTACGGAACTGAGACGTGGTCCTTCACTGCTGGCCGTATGAGGAAGCTCAAGGTCGCTCAGCGAACTATGGAGAGGGCTATGCTCGGAGTTTCACTGCGTGATAAACTTAGGAATGAGGATATCCGCAGTAGAACCAGAGTAACCGACATAGCCCAACGGATTAGTAAGCTGAAGTGGCAGTGGGCCGGCCATATAGCTCGAAGAACCGACAACCGATGGGGAAGAAAGGTTCTCGAGTGGCAGCCTCGTACCGGTAGGCGAAGTGTAGGGCGTCCCCCCTCCCCACAAGATGGAGTGACGACCTGGTAAGACATGCAGGAAGTCGATGGATGCAGGTGGCTCAGGACCGTGCTTTGTGGCACTCTTTGGGGGAGGCCTATGTTCAGCAGTGGACTTGTGAAGGGCTGTAATGATGATGATGATGATGATGATTCTGTAAGAGCGTAGTCTTCCCCGGTCGAGTCGATCCATTCGTGCTACAACTATACTACTAATATAGCTGCAGCATGGCTCTACCAGGTAAATGTATGGTATACATACAATTCGTCGTTGACAGCGCAAAGGGGCGAAGAACCTCAATTTTTCAAAAAATTACAGGAGGGCAAGAAAACGTTTAATATTCCCCGATTACTAGCCTTTTTCATCAATCAATCATCAATCATCAATCGTATTTGTAGTTTTCTATTAAGTCTATTATATTTAATTTTCTGATGAAAAAAGGCTAGTTATTTGGGAATAATAAATGTTTTCTTGCTCTCCTGAATTTTTTGTAAAATTATGTATGGCCTAAAAATAATTGTTCTGGATATTTGTCCGTGTGAAATTTATGTAACTAAACTCTCTCTGATAGGCAAAAAAATTCTAGTGTGAAGGTAACATTTAAAAAAAATTCCTCCTGCAATGTTGTTGAATTTCAAGTAGTATCTATTTTGCTTTAAAAAAAAAACCTACTAAATTCTACTACTAAATTCTTCTACTAAATTCACTATCATGTACTTTCCAACATTGTAGTTTTTCATTTCTAATTAGCTTTTACTTTTTAAATTGTTATTTGAATATTGAGTTAGTTTTGTCTTGTGCTTATCCGCTAATTACTTACTCTACGAAAGCATTCGGAGAGACTCTGGGACGCGATCTTGATGCCTTTACAATTGATGTACCACAGAGCACAATTCATATTAATCATGGTTATAATATGGATGTAGGCAATGATGTGCTTCAATAGAAATCCATCCAACAGAGCATACAAACTAAGAAGGAAACACACGGCTAGAAGGAGACAGCCAACGCTGATGATCATAATGGATAACTTCAAGTTTGGAAATTGGAGATTTTCGCCCGTCACTCTATAATATCTGACCTAAAAATATACACCATTACAACGACAAACACATAAATATTATAATAAGACTGACTAACTGCCTTGTTTTTCTAATAGTAGTAATAGTGCGAATGCTTATCATGAGGTCCTGGGTTCGAAGCCCGGGTCGGGCCAAAAAAAATCAGTTATTGAGTTTTTCGGTCAAGAAATTCTCAGTAGCTGCCCGGAATAAGGAAGTTGGCCGTGTCTCGCCCCCGTGCCTCGGAAAGCACGCAAAGCCGTTGGTCTTGCACCTGAACTCTCTCCGGCCGTGTCACGTGTCTCAGTGGTTTACCGGCCCATCGGACTATGAGAGTGAGGGAATAGAGAGTGCACCTGTGCTTGCGCATACACTTGGGCAATATAATCCTGTCCTGCGCTGATGGCTAGTCCCCGTTGAGGCTGACCACCGTGACCGAAATTCGATCTGGAGGATATTATTATTACAATAAGGGAGCAGCGAGGCGGAATATCGCCTCGCTGCTCCCCTATTATAACTCCAGTGTTTTTGATGCTTCATAACCCCATCATAAATAAGAGGTCTGTTACCCAGCGGTGGAACATGTAGAGACTGTAACTTTATTTTTTTAAAGAAACAATAAATAATCCAATGGTTTTAATGGAATTCTGTATCATGGAATATTTTTCGAACAAATTTCACTCTCATTTCGGCTACACAATATGACAGATTTGTGCCGGAACGGGGATTTTCAAATATTCCTGCAAAATGATTCGGTTTTGTTCAAAAAATTTAATATTTAGTTAACAAAATGAATTATACCTTGATGGCTTTGTCGAGTTTATTAAGGACTGTAATGAATGAATGTATGAAGAATGGTTCACGATGATGATTTTTTTTTATAGGATAAGGGTGACAAACGAGCACACAGTCCACCTGATGGTAAGTGTTTGCTGCGGCCCATAGACATCTATATCTATCCTCGTTTGCGAATCAAAATGCAGATGCGTTGTCACCCGTTCTAGTAAAAAGGGCCTCCGGCCACCTGCACTCATCAAGCGAAACGCAGAGGTAAACCTCTACTTCACGCTGGTATTCTGTGAGGTCGTGGTACCACCCCGGTTCGAGCCGGCCCATCCGTGCGACATCAAAAGCTGCCGCGTGGCTCTACCACTGTTAAAAGATGATGATGAAGAATATATATGAAACAACTTTATTTTCCATGCATTCAAATATTAGCATTATAATATCATATTACAGACCCTTACAAGTCCATTGCTTAACGTAGGCCTTCCCAAGAAATGCCATTTGTGGCATTAATTCATTCCAACCCATCAAGGTCCACTGCTGAACACAACCCATACCCCCCCCCCCCTCACCCATAGATTTCCTCGTGGAGAGATATTTGCCATAGCTACCAAACTTAGCGGGCGGGTAGGTAACCGCAGTTTATTATTATTATTATTTAAATATTATCAGGAATAGGCATTTACTGTTTCAGTTTCCCTCTGCCATAAATGCCACAGAAATAATAAATTAAATTACCTGAAATTTTCCCCAGTTAGTTTTATAAATAGCCACCTGGTGAGCAACTCCCCATCCGACGAATGGAATCCAAAAATGTGGCACAAGGAAAACAATAAACAGAATGGCGTAAATATAATCGTCGAATTTTCTTATTGACCGCAATATCATGATACGCTCGTAGCCCACATTAACAACAATCACCGTAGTAACAATATAAAAACATATTGCGTACATAGTAGCACGCGACCTCCAGCTGAATGTGATAGTTCCTGAAAGAATGTCCCAACATTATTAACATATGTAAGTTATTCTTTTTATAACGGACAAGCTTACAGTCCAGCATAGTAAGTGGCTACGACAGCCCCATGAGACTTAAGGACCGAAGGCCTCTTGCAAACGCTGGCTGTTTTACTTTGTAAAGCGGAGCACAGCAGTTCAGTGCTTCTTGTCAGCAGAAATAAAACCTAAACGATTTCCTACGCAGAGAAAGATTCTATTCACCTAGTAACAAGTGATAAAATTAAAAGTTGTGTACAACCGACTTGAATATAAATTATTAAGGATAACTCAAAAACTACTGGTCACGCCTTGATCAGATATATATGAGACCACATGAAAAGCAACAGCTTTGATATAAAAAAGAATCATCGAAAGCGGTTCAGGCGTCTTCGAGTAATCGGTGAACAAATATAAAAAAAATCGATTAATTGAGAACCTAATCCTTTTTGAAGTCGGTAGAAAATAGTTAGATAGTTATGATCAGTTTTAATCCATACTCATAGAATTATTACGGAATTATTACGTAACTGGGTAATAATTCTATGTCCATACTGATATTAAGTAGGTCCCATATTAATATAGTAAAACAATAAACAATAAGGATTTATTATTTATATTTAGAAATTGTTTTATAATTTTGTTTTACGTGTTTTAAATTTTTTACGCATGGTAGAGCCACGCTGCCGCTATGTCATTCTTTATGCTATGGTAACTATGGTTGCAAGACGAATGGGTCAGCTCTCATAGAGATAATATAGATAGAGTAGGGAAGCCAGCCGCAAATGTGACTTCTCGTTAGAAAGAGAGAGAAGATCAAGATTGCTATCTGTCTCTCTCTAACGACGCATGTTGTCAAGCTAACCTAACATGACAAAATAATACCGCGCATGCGCTCTGTTGTTGTTAGAGAAGGACAGACAGCAACTCTCATCTTCTTTCTCTTTCTAACAGCGCGTCAGTTCCACTTGCAGAAAAGCATATGGCTTCTCCACTCTATCTATATTATCTCTATGTCAGCTCTACCGTGAAAGTCTATGCTCTCACAGAATACCAGCGTAAAATAGCAAATTAACGCTGCTGTATGTCTTATAGTGAGTGTAGAGAACCGGAGACCCATATTACTGAAAACGAGGCATTCCATCTCATCAGTCCTCACGGGTAACAACGCATCTGCATTTTGATTTATATATAATAGATGTAGGGGACTGTGAGCTCGTTTGTCACCTTATAATATAAAAAGCTTTATATTTATTATACATTTACGGACAGATTTTTTTGTTCTAAAAATTTACGAAATTTTTTTCCACAATTTTATGGTATACGGCTTAAAAAATATACAAAACGAATGTTGTGTGGGGAACTGGTGTCCAAACTAGGTACATACCTGTATTATGGATCCACAAATCTAAGATGACATAATATAAAAGATCTACAAATTACATTGCGTTACCTGGTCTTGAACGAGTGATTGGCATTACAGCGAGTGCTCGAAACAGCACCAGCAGAAGTTTATGGTCGCGATAGAACTGGTCATGAATTTCACAAGTATCGCCATCTTGTGATGACAACAGATCACGTTGCTCTTGTTCCTACAAGTATTACATTTGTGACTTCCAACAGCCCAAATTATCCTTAGAAAATCTTGAGGTATACCAAATGTTTCGAACACCAAATTCATCACACTTAAAATTTTCTTTCGAGTTAAAACGAGTGATCGATATTTGCTTACGAAAATGGCATTAATGGACATAAACTTCGGTCTTTCCCGAGAGTTTATGAACGAGATGTTGCTTGACTTAGGTATTGGAACGAAGTTCCTTATCGGACGGTACGAATTTGGCGGAAGGGGCTAGGCTAGAAAAAGTGTAAGATTTTTCCGTCACGACTCACGACCCCTTCTGACGTAGTATAGACGGCCTTGGCTGTTACAAGGAAGCAAGTTGGAATAACATCGATCTTCCTCGCACTTTTTCTTATCTGGCCATGAAAGAAATAATATTTTATTTTAAATTACGCTTCATTTTAATAGACGGTAGTAATTTATTTATTTGTATTTGTTAATCAGTAATATAATACTTTTATATATACAAATAAAATAAAATTGAAGTGTCTGTTTGTAATGCTAAAAACAGCTTTTTACTAAATGAATATGAAAGTATATACGGTACTAATAACAAAAAAAAATTAACATTTTTGTCTGTCTGTCTGTCTGTCTGTATGTCTGTTTGTTCCGGCTAATCTCCGAAACAGCTTGACCGATTTTGACGGGACTTTCACTGGCAAATAGCTAATGTTATAAGGAGTAACTTAAGATACTTTTATTTTAGAAAAAGCATCAGGGTTCCGCGCAAAAAAATTAAAACCCTTCAAGGTCGCAGTAAATTCTACGCGGGCGAAGTCGCGAGGGACAGCTAGTCAGTAATAATATTCTACGAAAGGAACTTCGTTCCAACCGAATGTTCCACGACACTCACGCATGTTTTTTTCAGTTCAAAATAGATATTTCTTTCCTGCCTTTCCACACATCCTATCAACAGTCCACTGCTGAATATGGACCTCCCCTATAGATTACCTCATAGACTCGATATTTGCCAACGGTTTCATGGCGCAGTGGGTTTAACGCCGAATTGCAGCACTGGGGCTACGGGTTTGAATCCCGCACGGAACAAGTATTTGCATAGCCTACAAATAATTGTTTCCGAACTGGGTGTTTGCACTTGTGCATTTTATGTATATATAATGCTTCCACGATACAAGAGGAAATTCCTAGTGTGTAGGTAACCTTAGTTAAAAACAAAGAACAAAATAGTCGGCACGCGTGGCAGATGAGTCGGCAACGGCAGTTTATTATTATTATTTTGTTGTTATCGGGAAGATTTATACGTGGTAGACGTGGTACGCTGCAGCAATATTAGTAGTATAGTTGTAGCACGAATGGGTCAGCTCGACCGCGGAAGGACCACGCTCTCACAGAATACCAGCGTAAAATGGCAGCTTGACACTGCTGTGTTTCGTATGGTGAGTGTGGTGAGTGAACCAGAGACCCATTTTTTTGGAAAAGAGGCATTCCAACTTAGTTCTCACGGGTGACGACGCATCAGCATTTTTATTCTTTATTGAGGATAAATGTAGATGTCTATGGGTCTCTCTCTGCATCTCCTGTTTCAGTATCGCTTTGACACCTTTTACGACACCCACGAAAAGGATTGCGGTAGTGGATTCTGTTCGCCGTCATGCCAGTACACGGCGTTATTTGTCTTGGCATTATTTAAATATTAATGTGAAAAGAAATTATAAGTTAAATCTTTAAGAAGCAAGAATTAACAACGTTAATAATAGTAAATAAGTCAAACCAAACAATATTAAGTATATAGTAGTAGATTCTCTTACGTCGCCACTTTCACCACCACGGATGGTGTCGTAAGACGCGTCGGCTGGAAATGAAACAGGAACTAGGCGCTCAAAATAATAAAAACTGCGATTTCCGACCCGCCAGCCAAGCCTAGCAACTATGGCCAATGAGGGTCTCTATTATTATATCTATGGGAGTGGCCTATGTTCAGTCAGGGGATTTTGATAGGCTGCCTGATGATTATGATGGGACAATAATATGAGCGGATATATTAAGATTGAAACACTCATCAGTACCATAAATTATAAAAGCGAAAATTGAACACATCAAATCCCACTCACGTAGTCCCTTTGCGTACGATCATACACAGTTCTATTCTGTTGTATATGCTTCATGTCTTTTTCTAAAAGAGAATTATTTATGCCTTCATCGAACAAGTGATCTGGTATCATTTTTTCTGTGATAACTAATTGGAGCTTTTCGTACGAGCGTCGTCTACAAGTAGTTTAGTTTACAAGTTGCTTTTTTACTTCTGTTTCGTTACACTAGAATCATATAATATTCAAGTTGATCGAGCAACACATCAGACGTTATTTCATTAATTTAAAAGTAAACAACATCAGCCCTTTCTGAATTTTAATGTCTAAGCGTACCCTTAACGATGTATACCTTGCAATGAAAAATTAATACCCTTCAACTATTAGTTCCATTAGAACTTAGATAAACAAGTCTTGTTTACAAAATGTAGAGGTGTACGTGACGTCAGTGTGGATCATTAGTTAACATACCTGTCTGCATTCACAGTTCGAACCTTTAACTTCCAATACATGTATATGGAAATGGAGGTCAAGAGTGAGACCATTTTAATTTAAAAAAAATCAGCAACACAACACCTTTGGCTTCCTTATTCGTATTGTCAACATTGTGTCGATGTCCGTGAAAAATTTAAACTCTGCATCTACGTTATTAGTTGATTATCAGCCATTAGATAAATAAATATCTCTCGCAAAGTTGACTAATCTACTCCTGATTAATAATTTAATTCGGCATAAATAAATGGACATGGAGGACAAAGGAGAACACATTCCACCTGATGTTAAGTAGATACTGTGGCCCATTGACATCTACATCTATTCCCGCATAAGAACTACTTTGTCACTACTAACTGCTTTGTCACTCCTGAGAACTAAGATTAAACGCCTCGTTTCCAATAAAAAGGGTTTCCGGTTCTCTACACACACCATACAAAACATTTGAGCTATTATTATTTACACCTCATATAAAATAGTTTTACATGAGGTGATAACAGGGAAATTTTACCAAATTGAGACCTCTTATAGACAATGTAAGATATTTAGAAAAAAGGAAACAGCGCTATTTGGAGATGATGTTTAGCTATTAATGCGCTGGAAAGATTTCGCCCTTTTACTATCGATTGCCTTTTAATGGTACACGAACAAACCTTGAAATTGATTTGGGTGCGAGAGAGCTGTATTTAACGTTTGATTTAGCTGCATAGATTACATAGATGACCCTAAAAAAATATGTAGTCATTACTTATAATGTATGTGTTTATGTGTTATTAAAATGTTTTATTCTAAAACATTAGTTTTTTATAAAAAAAAAAGAATAAAAAAGTTTGCTCTAAAAAAATGCAAAGTGGCGCTAATGAATCGATGCGAGTCAACTTTAAAAGACTCCAGCCTTAAGCTGATATTTTTTATATGAATAAGGGTGACAAACGAGCACACAGTCCACCTGATGGTAAGTGGTTGATGTGGCCTATAGACATCTACATCTATCTTCGTTTGCGAATTAAAATGCACATGCGTTGTCAGCCGTGAGGACTAAGATAGAATGCCTCTTTTCCAGTAAAACGGGTCTCCGCTTCTCTACACTCACCATACGAAACACAGCAGCATTAAGCTGCTATTTTACATTGGTATTCTGTGAGAGCGTAGTCCCTCCCCGGTCGTGCCGGCCCATTAGCTGCAGCTATATTATCTTTGTAGCACAAGCATAATATACCTGCAGCGTGGCTTTACTACGTAAAAAATTTGGAGTGGCTGGGATCCACCTCCGAGCAGTACACCCATTAGTAGCATTACTGGCTACTTTAGCGTGTGGTGACGACTGATCCCATCATGCGGTGGTAGGCCTCGCGAGGGGCCGCCTGGCTTGCTATCAGCTACCAGAACTAGAATAGTGCAGCTACTTCAAAGAGTAAATTTCGAAAGTGAAAAAAAAACTCTTTTAAGTTATAAAATCTACAATAGGATTTTATAACCTAAAAACCAATATTTTCATAAAAATCATAATTTTTAACGCTCTATAACTTGAAAATTAAATATAGGACACATATTTTTTATTTTGATATTTTAATATAGAATCCAAATAAAAAGCTCAGATGTTTTTCACGGAATTTGCAAAATATTAGAGTTATCAGTAAAAGTGTGTGACACGTGGTGACTGTTCTAGTAATCTCACAGGCTTCAAAAAAATATTAGGCTTAATTATAGATCGCAACCTAAATTTTAAAATCAGCTAAAAAGCTATAAATTTATATAAAATAATATCCAGAGCAGCAAGAGCACAATGGGAACTGAATTCAGAAATAGTAAGATACCTGGTAGTTATTATGGTATGGTGGTATTATGGTAGGTACTCTTAATAAAAAAACAATTTTTTTTAATAAAGTGTGATGTTTACTTTTTGTATTTGCCGTGTAGTGGCGGTCAAGAATATCCACTACCCCATATCCTCCCGTGGGTGTCGTAAAAGGCGACAAAGGGAAACAGGTGGGAGATGGGCAGCAGCATCTTCCTGATAATAGCCAATATTATAATAAAAAAACTGCGGTTGCCAACCCCCTCGCCAAGCGTGGCAACTATGGCAAATACCCCCCCATGACGAGAGTAACAAAGATACGGCCCCCAGTTCCCGGTGGCCCCGCTATTCCTGGCTACGGTGGCGACCATGGTAACGGCGGGGCAGGGGGTGCTAAGAATCTCCGGTGGAGGTTCGGTTGCCACCTACGACGACTCGACCTGGCAACATACAACGCACGCACCCTGAGGACTGACGAGAAGATCGTGGAGCTGGAAGAAGAGATAGACAAGCTGCGCTGGCATATTATAGGATTATCCGAAGTCCGAAGAGAGGGGGAGGACACGGTAATCCTCGAATCCGGCAACTTGCTCTATCACCGGGAGGGCGAACATCTGTCCCAAGGAGGTGTCGGATTTATCGTCCACAAGTCTCTCGTTAACAACGTTGTAAAGATCGGGAGTGTGTCGACGAGGGTTGCGTACCTTATACTCAGAATCACCAAACGCTATTCGCTGAAGGTCATACAGGTTTACGCACCAACCTCGGCACACCCCGATGAGGAGGTGGAGGAAATGTATCAGGATATCTCAAGAGCCATGCATTCCTCCAAAACCCAATATACGGTGTTAATGGGAGACTTCAATGCAAAACTAGGCACAAGAGAGAACGGTGAGCTGAAAGTAGGGAAATTTGGAATAGGGCAACGGAACCCAAGGGGCCAGCAGCTGGCCGACTTCATGGAGAAAGAGGGACTCTTTATGATGAACTCTTTCTTCAAGAAGCGGCCCCACAGGAAGTGGACCTGGTCGAGCCCCGACGGTTCGACAAAAAATGAGATTGACTTCATTATGACGACCAGACGACAACTGTTCAGTGATGTCTCAGTGATCGCGAGGGTGAAAACTGGCAGCGATCACCGAATGGTAAGAGGCACACTGAACCTAAATGTTAAGTTGGAGAGGTCTCGTCTGATGAAGTCAACGCTCCGTCCCCCTCGTGCTCTAATCCAAAGTCCCGAAACCTTTCAGCTCGAGTTACGAAACCGTTTTCAGTGCCTAGAAGACTGCAATGAAGTGGACGATATGAATGACAAGCTCGTGGAAACTGTTCATGCGGTCGGAGCTAAGTTCTGCAAGACCCGCCGCAGAAGAACACAAAAACTCTCCGATCACACTCTTAATCTCATGGCTGTTAGACGGGAGATGAAGCTACATTCTTCAACAGATTTGACAGCATACAGGCAACTGAACAGACAGATCTCCAAATGCATGCGGCGGGACTTACGCAACTTCAATACAGCTCGTATTGAAGATGCGATCGAGCGGAACCAAGGCTCCAAAGTCTTTGCCAGAGACCTGTCTGCCAGAAAGAGCCAACTGTCAAAGCTAAAGACCGAATGTGGCAGCATCGTTTCCGGGGCACCTGAGATTTTGAGTGAGATTGAGAGGTTCTATGGGCAGCTGTACACGTCATCGTTGGAGCCACACGCAAGTGTGAGTAACGATCCAAGAGCGAGTCTTATCCGACACTATTCCTAAGATATCCCGGACGTCAGTCTGAGCGAGATTAGAATGGCTCTCCAGCACCTTAAAAACGGCAAGGCCCCAGGCGAGGATGGAATTACAGCGGAGCTTCTGAAAGCGGGTGGAAGACCGGTACTTGAAGTCCTTCAGAAGCTCTTTAATTCCGTCCTCCATGGTGGCATTACACCGGAGGCGTGGAGCAGAAGTGCGGTGGTCTTGTTCTACAAGAAAGGTGACAACGCTCTCTTGAAGAACTACAGACCGATTTCCCTTTTGAGCCGCGTCTACATGCTGTTTTCGAGAGTCATTACGAATCGTCTTGCGCGCAGACTTGACGACTTCCAGCCTCCCGAACAAGCCGCTTTCCGAAAGGGCTTTAGCACTATAGACCACATACATACGCTTCGGCAAATTGTACAGAAGTCCGAAGAGTACAATTTGCTGCTATGTCTGGCATATGTAGACTATGAGAAAGCCTTTGATTCCGTCGAAATTTGGGCGGTGCTGCAGTCCCTTCAGCGGTGCCAAATTGACTGTCGGTATATCGAAGTGCTGAAGTGTTTGTACAGTAGGGCTACGATGGCTATCCGAGTTCAGAACCAGAGTACGAAACCCATCCAATTGCAGAGAGGTGTAAGACAGGGTGATGTTATATCCCCGAAACTCTTCACCGCTGCATTGGAAGACGTTTTCAAGCTTCTGGACTGTAAAGGATGTGGTATTAACATCAATGGTGAGTACATCACTCACCTTCGATTTGCCGACGATATAGTCCTTATGGCAGAATCGCTGGAGGACCTAAGCACTATGCTCAATGACCTCAATAGTGTCTCCCAACGGATAGGTCTTAAGATGAACATGGACAAAACAAAGATCATGTTTAATGTCCATGTCACACCTATGCCGGTAGTTGTTGGGAGCACTAAGGTCGAAGTTGTTGACGAGTATGTTTACCTGGGACAAATAGTCCGACTAGGTAAGTCCAACTTCGACCGAGAGGTCAATCGACGGATTCAACTCGGCTGGGCAGCGTTCGGGAAGCTACGACACATCTTCTCGTCAGACATACCTCAAAACCTTAAAACGAAATTGTACAACCAGTGCGTGTTGCCAGTGATGACTTACGGAACTGAGACGTGGTCCTTCACTGCTGGCCGTATGAGGAAGCTCAAGGTCGCTCAGCGAGCTATGGAGAGGGCTATGCTCGGAGTTTCTCTGCGTGATAAACTTAGGAATAAGGATATCCGCAGTAGAACCAGAGTAACCGACATAGCCCAACGGATTAGTAAGCTGAAGTGGCAGTGGGCCGGCCATATAGCTCGAAGAACCGACAACCGATGGGGAAGAAAGGTTCTCGAGTGGCAGCCTCGTACCGGTAGGCGAAGTGTAGGGCGTCCCCCCACGAGATGGAGTGACGACCTGGTAAGACATGCGGGAGGTCGATGGATGCAGGTGGCTCAGGACCGTGCTTTGTGCATTCTTTGGGGGAGGCCTATGGTCAGCAGTGGACTTGTGAAGGGCTGTAATGATGATGATGATGGTAGTTATGGAGCCGGCTGTACTATACTGCCAACTGCTGGGCAGAAACAACTAATAGAAGATACACAGAACGCACCATAAACAGATTAACACGAATGTTCAGTATACGTATCAGTAAAGACCACAAAACAAATTCGCTGACTTCAAGCACACTACTGGTACATATTATCCCCCTAGTACTAAGACCCAGAGAAAATGCCCATTTATATAAAGTAAAGCGAGTTAAGCCCTTAGACCAGTTACCAGAAAGGCAACTTGAAATAAATATAAGTCCGTTTAATCTACCACATCCTTCAGAAAGAGAACTATTAAAATATCAACCCATTAACACACAAGAAGATACAGAATCAATCGATAACGAATAGCCCAAAATCTACACGGACGGTATCAAAATCAACAACAAAGTGGGAGGTGCAATAAAAGTATGGAACAATGGAAAAAAATATAAAAAAAAAATTCGGGCTAGAAAGTTACTGTAGTGTTTTTCAAGCCTAATTGGCAACCATATTGAGAGCAATGAAATATGCAACAGCAAAAAGCAATCACGAAGTCAACATTTTAAGCGACTCAAGATCAGCTTTAGAGTGTATCTACGATCCCACCTCAAAACACCCCATAGCGGCCGAAATACGAAACGAAATAAGAGAAATTAAGAATCAAGAGGGCAATATCCAATTATACTGGATTAAAGCACATAGTCCCCGTGTAGTGGCGGGTAAGAATACACACTACCCCATATCTTCCCGAAGGTGCCGTTAGAGGCGACAGAGGGAAACTGAGTCAGAAGATGGGCAGCAGCATCTTTCTGATAACAGCAAAACAACAATAAAAAAACTGCGGTTGCCAACCCGCTCGCCAAGCGTGGCAACTATAGAAATATACCCCCCAATTATGAGAGTAACAAAGAGACTGCCCCAAGTCCCCGGCGGCCCCGCTATTCCTGACTACGGTGGCGACCATGGTAACGGCGGGGCAGGGGGTGCTAAGAATCTCCGGTGGAGGTTCGGTTGCCACCTCAGACGACTCGACCTGGCAACGTACAACGCACGCACCCTGAGGACTGACGAGAAGATCGTGGAGCTGGAAGAAGAGATAGACAAGTTGCGCTGGCATATTATAGGATTATCCGAAGTCCGAAGACAGGGGGAGGACACGGTAATCCTCGAATCCGGCAACTTGCTCTATCACCGGGAGGGCGCCCATCTGTCCCAATGGGAGATTTCAACGCAAAACTAGGCACAAGAGAGAACGGTGAGCTGAAAGTAGGGAAATTCGGAATAGGGCAACGGAACCCAAGGGGCTAGCAGCTGGCCGACTTTATGGAGAAAAAGGGACTATTTATGATGAACTCTTTCTTCCAGGAGCGGTCCTGATCTTTATCTGGCAGTGAACTTGGTCGACCCCCGACGGTTCGACAAAAATTGAGATTGACTTCATTACGACGACCAAATCACTGTTCTAGAACATTGGACGATATGAATGCCAAACTCGTGGAAACTGTCCATGCGGTCGGAGCTAAGTTTTGCAAGACCCGCCGCAGAAGAACACAAAAACTCTCCGATCACACTCTTAATCTCATCGCTGTTAGACGTTATATGAAGCTGCAGTCTTCAGTACATTTGACAGCATACAGGCAACTGAACAGACAGATCTCCAAATGCATGCGACGGGACTTACGCAACTTTAATACTGCTCGTGTTGAAGAAGCGATCGAGCGGAACCAGGGCTTCAAAGTCTTTGCTAGAGATCTGTCTGCCAGGAAGAGCCAACTGTCGAAGCTGAAGACCGAGTGTGGCAGCGTTGTTTCCGGGACACCTGAGATTTTGAGTGAGGTTAAGAGGTTCTATGGGGAGCTGTACACATCATCGTTGGAGCCACACGAAAGTGTGAGTAACGATCCAAGAGCGAGTCTTATCCAACACTATTCCGATGATATCCCAGACGTCACTCTGAGCGAGATTAGAATGGGTCTCCAGCACATTAAAACGGCAGGGCCCCAGGCGAGGATGGAATTACAGCAGAGCTTCTGATAGCGGGTGGAAAACCGGTACTTGATGCCCTTCAGAAGCTCTTAAGACGCCTCTAATTCCGTCCTCCATGGTAGCATTACACCGGAGGCGTGGAGCAGAAGTGCGGTGGTCTTGTTCTTCAAGAAAGGTGACTACGCTCTCTAGAAGAACTACACACCGATTTGCCTTCTGAGCCGCGTCTACGTGCTGTTTTCCAGAGTCATTACGAATCATCTCGCACACAGACTCGACGACTTCTAGCCTCCCGAACAAGCCAGTTTCCGAAAAGGCTTTAGTATCATAGACCACATACACACCCTTCAACAAATTGTACAGAAGACAGAAGAGTACAATCTGCCACTTTGCCTTGCGTATGTGGACTATGAGAAAGCCTTTGAATCCGTCGAAATTTGGGCGGTGCTACAGTCCTTTCAACGATGCCAAGTTGACTTTCGGTATATCGAAGTGCTGAAGTTCTTGTACAGTAGGGCTACGATGGCTATCCGAGTACAGAACCAGAGTACGAAACCTATCCAATTGCAGAGAGGTGTAAGACAGGGTGACGTAATATCCCCGAAACTCTTCACCGCTGCATTGAAAGACGTTTTCAAGCTTCTGGACTGGAAAGGATACGGTATTAACATCAATGGCGAGTACATCACTCACCTTCGATTTGCCGACGATATAGTCCTTATGGCAGAATCGCTAGAGGACCTAAGCACTATGCTCAATGACCTCAATAGTGTTTCCCAATGGATAGGTCTTAAGATGAACATGGAAAAAACAAAGATCGTGTTTAATGTCCATGTCACACCTATGCCGGTAGTTGTTGGGAGCACTAAGCTAGAAGTTGTTGACGAGTATGTTTACCTGGGACAAATAGTCCAACTAGGTAAGTCCAACTTCGACCGAGAGGTCAATCGACGGATTAAACTCGGATGGGCTGTGTTCGGGAAATTACGGCACATCTTCTCGTCAGGTATACCTCAAAACTTGAAAACGAGACTGTACAGCCAGTGCGTGTTGCCAGTGATGACCTATGGAACTGAGAAGTGGTCCTTCACTGCTGGCCGGATGAGGAAGCTCAAGGTCGCTCAGCGAGCTATGGAGAGGGCTATGTTCGGAGTTTCTCTGCGTGAGAAACTTAGAAATGAGGATATCCGCAGTAGAACCAGGGTGACCGACATAGCCCAATGGATTAGTAAGCTGAAGTGGCAATGGGCCGGCCATATAGCTCGAAGAACCGACAACAGATGGGGAAAAAAGGTTCTCGAGTGGCGGCCTCGTACCAGCGGACGAAGTGTAGGGCGTCGCCCCACTAGTTTTTTTTTAAAATACGTTAGCCCCACACTAGCATTTTCTCCTGTTTTGTGGAGGCAGTTTACAAACACAAATTGCACAAGGACAAACATCCAGACTTGGAACGATTATTTGTAGGCCATACAAATACTTGTTCCGTGCGGGATTCGAACCCGCGCCCCCGAGCGCAGCAAATCATTGCTAAGCCACTGCGCCACGGAGCCGTCAACTAGATGGAGTGACGACCTGGTAAGATATGCAGGAAGTCGATGGATGCAGGTGGCTCAGGATCGTGCTTTGTGGCATTCTTTGGGGGAGGCCTATGTTCAGCAGTGGACTTGTGAAGGGCTGTAATGATGATGATGATGAAAGCACATAGCGGAATTGCCGGTAATCAGAGAGCCGATGAACTGGCTAAACATGCAGCAGCCAACACCAAGCAAAGATCAGAGTATGACCTTTTCACATTGTCTTATGCAAAGCACCTCACCAGACAATCTACCCTGCAAGTATGGCAACGCAAATACGAAGAAACTCCAACTGGCGACATTACAAAGGCGTTTTTCCTACTAAAGTCGTACTAAAGTCGAACAAAATAACAAATTTAATATCTCAATTATTTACTGGATATGGAGAGAACAAAGCATACTTGTGCCGTTTTAAGTTGTCGTCATCCCCATGCTGCACTTGCGACGAAACAGTAGAACATTAGAACAATCGATAGAAAATAATACATAATAATTATAATAATAATAAATATAATATAATAACATAATATAATATAATAATAAATATAATAACAGCCTTTTGTCCGGTGTGAATAAGGCGCACGCATATAACGGTTGGATCATGCCTGTTCTTATGTATACTTTTGGCATACTCAGGTGGACTCAGACCGAACTGAACGCTCTGGACAGAAAAGTCCGCACTATAATGACGTCCCACAGGATGCATCATCCGAGATCGTCAGTAATGAGGCTGTACTTACCGCGGAAACATGGTGGGCGCGGCTTTTTAAGCGCGCTCACCATGCATAATCGCGAAGTGTGCAGCCTCCGTAATTACTTTCTGACGAGAGCGGATGATCCATACTATAGGGACGTTATTTTCTGTGATAAAGGACTTACCCCTCTATCCTTAGCCAACGAGCAATGGCAAGACCCGGCAGTACAGGGCATTTCCGACCGAGAGACCGTATGGAAGGAGAAGGAGCTCCACGGAAGGTTCTACAAGGCTCTTCATGAGCCTTTCGTAGACACAGTCGCCTCCCTCCACTGGCTACGTTTTGGTGACCTCAATTAGGAAAATTATGTTATGCAATACCTGGAGGAATTATCTGCATCGAAGGGTGTTTAAAATTTATAAATATGAGTAATATACCAGTTTCCTTCCCTGCTCGTAAATTAATAGCGCGGGCTGAACTAGCCCCTACCCCCTACTATTGTGCAGGACTTACTGAATACTGATTTTTCTTGTCTTCCTGATGGTAACGGTAACCTTCTAAATAAGGGTGAAATTGACGTAGGAGATCTAGAAAAGAGGGACCGGGATGAGCTCCTAAAACTATTAAATAAATACTGTTATATCTTTGCTAGGGATACGAGAGATTTGGGGTGCACAGATCTCATGGAAATGCATATACGGACAACAACTGACAAACCAGTTTACTTTAAGCCATATAGACTATCACACAAAGAAAACGAAATCGTTAATAGTAAGGTGCAAGACTTGATTGAAGCCGGCATAATACGCGAATCAACATCCGAATATGCAAGTCCAGTTATATTGGTGAAAAAGAAAGACGGTGACTATAGACTATGCGTCGATTATAGGGCTTTAAACTCTCACACTATAAAACATCGGTTTCCCTTGCCACATATTGACGATCAAATTTCAAAATTGGCAGGTAAATTTTACTTCACAACGCTTGACTTAGCTCAAGGCTATTATCAAGTGAAGATTGCCGATGACTCGACACATAAAACTGCCTTTGTAACGCCCTCCGGACATTACGAATTCCTAAAGGTACCCTTCGGTTTGGCCAATGCTCCTGCTGTGTTTTCTCGACTAATAAGCCTTGCCTTAAAAGACGTTAGAAACGAGGTTGCCATATATCTTGATGACATAATGCTACCTACTGTAACTGTAGAAGCCGGTATACGATTATTGGATGGTGTTCTAGGCCTTTTGCAAAAAGCTGGTCTAAAATTAAATCTAAGAAAATGTTCTTTCCTGAAAGCAAGTGTCAATTACTTGGGTCATGAGATATCTGCAGGAACAATCCGACCCGGTCAAGCCAAAATCAAATGTGTTTCTGAATATCGACGACCCAAAAACGTGCATGAGATCAGGCAGTTTATTGGACTTACCTCCTACTTTAGAAAATTCATTCGTGGATTTGCTGAGATTGCTCTTCCCTTAACAAAACTGACAAAAAAGAACATGGGTTGGCATTGGGGACCAGAACAGGAAAATGCGTTTCAGTGTCTGAAACTTCGATTAATTGAGAGGCCAGTTCTTGGCATTTATGACAGCAAAGCAGTTACGGAACTACACACTGACGCGAGCAAGTTACGATTAGGTGGCATACTCATGCAGCAGCAGCCCGATGGTGCAATAAAACCAATAGCCTATTTCAGTAGAGTAACATCTAAAGAAGAACAATTCTATCACAGTTATGAACTTGAGACCCTCGCAGTAGTAGAAGTCGCTGAAACGGTTTCGCATTTATTTAGTAGGGATACATGTGAAAGTAATTACAGATTGTGCCGCTTTACGCACTACATTGGTTAAAAAGGATCTCATTCCTCGAATAGCTCGATGGTGGCTCACCATCCAGGATTATGACTTGGAAATAGTATACAGACCGGGAGAACGAATGAAGCACGTGGATGCCCTGAGTAGGAACCCCCTGACGGAACATATTTTCCAAATTGACGAATCAGATTGGTTAGTAACGCTACAATTGCAGGACGACAATATGCAGCATATAATTACTCAGTTACGGGAACAGACCACTAACCCAGACATAAAAAATAATTGTTATTAAAGATAACGCCCTGTTCAGGAAAACGTTGCATGGAGAACGTTTTGTTATACCAAAACTGGCAAAATATGGTCTACTGCAGAAATATCATGACCAAATAGGGCACCCTGGTTTTGAGAGATGCGAAAAAACCATAAAAGCTCAGTTTTGGTTCATCGGGATGACTCGATTTATAAGAAAATATATTAAGTCGTGCCTACAGTGCGCATATGGCAAGTCCGAATATGGTAAGAAACAAGGTGAACTATATCCTATCGAGAAAGTTCCAGTGCCTATGCATACTCTACACGCCGACCACTTAGGACCCTTCGTGAAAACTCGAAATGGTAATACGTATGTACTAGTCGTAATAGACTCTTTTACGAAATTCGTATTCGCAAAAGCTCTCCGAAACTGTAGTTCGGTAGAGACGATTAAACACTTAAAAGAGATAATTACAGTGTTCGGGTATCCCAATAGAATTATTACAGATAGAGGTAAGGCTTTCACCAGTCGTTATTTTAAACAATTTGCAGAGGAAACACAATTTAAACACGTGTTAAACGCCATAGCCAGCCCGAGGTGAAACGGACAAGTGGAACGAACAAATCGTACAATCATAGATGGCCTAAACACTATGTCGGAGAGTGAAAATACATGGGATGAAAATCTATCGGATGTTTTATGGGGCATAAATAATACACCCAATTCTACCACTTCTTTCCCCCCATTCAAACTCTTGTTCGGGCACGAAAATTCCCGTTTACCAGCTTACCCTAAGGGAGAATCAAAAGATTTCGCTATACAACAGCAAGCACTACAGGACAGGAGGAAAAGTGCAAAATTAAATATAGATAGAAATATGACCCTCATGAAAAAGAGATTTGACAAATCCCGTAAGACATGTAATAAATATTCAGTAGGACAATTAGTTTTGTGGAAAGGGGGCACTAGTATCGACGCATCTGCGAAAGTTTGCCAAAAGTTAAAAAGCCTTTATACAGGACCTTACAGAGTATGTAAGGCAGAGCAGACAATAGATCGTTATACAATATGTAGTGTAAAGGGAATGAAAGGTTATAGAAAATTTAGTGCAGTTGTGCGAGGAGAAGTATTGAGACCATATAAGCCTATTATATCCGATGCAGATAGTTCATCTACTGATAGGGAAGTGGATAGGGATGATCTTATTGATCTGCTAGAGGGTTGACTGAACCAAAAATGTTTATACTTATAGTTACAAATGTGTCTTACAAGTTGTAGAATTATTACTCCTTATTTTCGTTTTGTAATTGATTAAATATTCAGAAGTTCTGCTCGTCTCTATTACATAGGAATCAATAAATTAAGCTCAAGAGTATTGTATTTAACTTTATAGAATTAAATTGTTATTAATCTTATTGTTTGTAAATAAAAACCAAATATATTATGATAAAAATATAAATTAGTCATTTATTAAATTAATCCTGTAGTAATAAGGAGTTCCGTATTAATAAGGAGTTTAGAACGTTTAATTAACAGGTAATTGAATAGTTACCAACTCAAATTTATTGTATATATATTTATTTATTTTTATATTTACAAACTCATAAATATAAATTAGTAAATTATTACAATGAATCCTTAGGATTATTAAGAGGGTTGGAATATTTGAAATATATCTCGTAATATCATTATACATTTACTTCGACATCGCTGTGTAGAAATCTCCATTTTGAAACAGCCACATACATCTAAAACATAAACAATGGGATCATTAACCATTTGAAGATACATTGCTCTATCCATAATAGCATATCGTTTATTACACTACCAATTGCAAGTGGGAGAAAGTATATTAGGTAAGAAGGTATGTGACAAAAACATCACAAAGTTCTGCGTGACAATACCTTGGCAAGCATTCATTGATCACACAAGGAATAATTGTAATTAATTAATATCCTTATGTAACTAGAGACCATCAGAAAATGTTATTAATACTTAATAACCTAAGAGGTCACCCAGGTCTACTCAAAACTTTCTGTGTGACCGATCCGTCTGTGTGACCGATCCGTCTGTGTGACCGATCCGTCTGTGTGACCGATCCACAGCCTTCTATATTGCTCTACAAGCCGTGCTGTGAGAGAGCTGGCAACGTCGCCCGTGAACCTATTTACGAAGTCTATTTTGTAACAGACGCCCTTATGGCTATACGACTAATTTAAAAATAAGCGAACGTAATGAACTTACACACTCACTGGTAACCATTATTTTAGGACACATAATATTACGCGACACATTAGCATTGGTGATGATGTTGTTAGATTTTGTACAAGTTGGCTGTAGATGTTAAGTTAGTTGGATAATACGTCATTTTTATTTGTGCCCGGAGATTTGTTACTATCATTTGTGGCTGGTATATCTAAGTGAAAATAAGACAATTTCATGGTATTTTCTTTAAAAAAAACTGCTGTGACTATTTTAACTGTTTTTGCTATTAAAAGGTATGTATATAACATTACTATTGAAGTTTTAATGACAATTTGAAGTTAGAATTATTACAAGCGTAATGTAACTCCTATATTATATAGGTAAGTTTAAATAATTTTATTATTTGTTTATATGTAGATGCCTCGTCGTTGCTGTGTGCCCGGTTGTAAGTCGAATTACGATTCTACTCTTAAGAGAGGAAAAGGACCTGTATCGACATTTTCTTTTCCCCGGGATGGCGGTTTACTTTTTCGTTGGAAAAAGGCGATACCACGAGCTAACTGGGAGCCTTCGAAAGGTTCATTCGTCTGCAGTGAACATTTTAGTGATAGTGAAGTTATACGTTGTGAAAAAGTGCTAAATCCTAATGGATCTTATGAAGTTGTACCTCTGAAAAATCCCAAATTAGTGACCGGTGCAGTGCCCCATATATTCCCAAATCTGCCTGAGTATTTAAGTACAAAAAAAACATCTAGGATGGATCCCTCGAAAAGGAGACAGATGTGTGAACAGCGTCGTGAAGAAATAGATAGGCAAACCCAAGAAAAGGACATAATCAAAGATTTCTTCGAATTGAAATCAAAAGTTAGCCAGGATGATGCTATATATTCTGGTTGGAATTTAAAGATATTCGAAGAAAAAATGTTTTTTTATACCCTTAACATAGATTTTAATAATAAAGATTCACAAAATGTGAGAGTATTAAATAGTATCTGCATAGACTCTGATCTCAGTGTGAAACTATTTATAGGTGAAACACAGCTTCCCCCAAATGATTTAAAATGGACTCTTACCAATTCCTTGACTTTATTTAAGTGGTCACAACTTAAAAATTTGTTAGACAGGTATAAAGATAGCCCTTTTACCTGTACTGAGAGTATGTTTGAATTTAATATTAAGAAAGCAGAAGAACAGCTAGAAACTGCTCTTCAATTCTCTGACGAGCAAGAATGCAAGCAATTGGTTGGCAAAAATTGGCAAAGTTGTGTACTTTAAAACAGCCTCGCTACAGTATATCAACTGTTATATTTGCTTTCTTGATATTTTGCATATCGCAGTCATGCTATAACTTAATAAGGCGATTTTTGTTTTTACCTCATAAAAGGTATTTACAATACCTTTCATCTTCCTTCAATGTTAACCCAAGTAGTTTAGAAAACACAAATAATTATTTAAAAGTTATGTATAACAAATTAGATTCACGAGAAAGGGTAGTCAATTTATGTATTGATGAGATTTATGTCAACAGCAAGCTAGAGTATAAATGTAAAAAAGTGACTGGATATGCTGATAACAACTCTAATGAGTTAGCCAAAACTGTTGTTTGCTTTATGGTTTCTTCTACATTTGGTCAATTTAAAGAAATTGTGCGTATAATACCTGTTAATTCACTCACTGGACATCAGCTTAAAGATTACACTTTAGAAGTTATAAATTTTATCCAGCTCATTGGTTTCCAAATATTATGCATAATTACAGATAACAATAGGGTGAACCAAAATATGTACAAGCTTATTGCAGGGGACGGTATTCAATTCTTAAATCCAAATTATCCTGGCAAATCTATTTATGTTATGTATGACCCTGTTCACATTTTCAAAAATATCAGAAATAACTGGTTAAACCTACGTTCCCCAGGAAAGACATTCATGTTTCATGATTTTGAAACAGATCAAATTAAAATAGCTTGTTTTAATGATATTGAAAAATTGTATAAAGATGAAGGCGAACGCTGTATAAAAAAAGCTTACAAATTAAATTCTAAGACATTATATCCTTCAAAGTTAGAGCGACAAAATGTGAGTTTAGTTGATAATCTATTTCACAACTCAACTATAAGTGCCTTGAAATCAAAAACTGAAAGTCAGAGTACTGGTCAATTTCTGGAAATCATCCGAATGTGGTGGAATATAGTAAATGTGAAAAATAAAATTAAAGGTTTCTTAAAGCGGGATACTAGTTCTT
Source organism: Parnassius glacialis (assembly GCA_033319125.1). Lineage (NCBI taxonomy): Eukaryota > Metazoa > Arthropoda > Insecta > Lepidoptera > Papilionidae > Parnassius > Parnassius glacialis. The sequence goes on along the minus strand of JAVANC010000027.1, from coordinate 20,593,522 downwards.
CTTTCATCTCTGCACCGGATGATGAAAATATAATTCATTTGGCAAAATTTATTGAATGGTTGGATAAATGGTTACTTTTAGATGGTGGTTCATTTCTGTCGAAAGATACTTTCACAGCTCTTCGGCACAGCACTGTAGCCTTAATAGAAGTTGTTAAAACTTCTTTCAGAGACTTCAATATTAAATATATGTTATTGGGGAAATTCCAATCTGACTGTATTGAAAAACGGTTTGGACAGTATCGCTTTCTATCTGGATGTAATTACAATGTATCATGTACACAAATTATAGAAGCAGAAAAAAAAATTCGTTTGCGACACTTAATGAAACTAGAAGATATAGGAAAAGACTTAAAAAATTATAAGGAAGTTACTGATTCTAGCACTGAACTTCTAACTGTGCCAAAAGAATTTAAATCAATTCTATCAAGTAATTATTTGGAAGCTGAGATCTGTGACATTGATGAACCATCACAAATATATGTATGTGGATATGCAGCACATTCTTTGTCAAAAAAATTGAAATGTTTACACTGCATATCCACAGTCGTAAAAAGCAAAGGTGATTGCATAGCTGATCCTTATTTTGACTATTTGCAAAGAGGAGGTCTGTCAGTGCCTACAGATTCTGTAAAATTTGTAAGCTATCACTTATATGCACTGTTTAATTTTATTATTAAGAATTCTGACTTAAAAACTGTTTTCTTTAAATTGAATGATACCCAAGGTATTTTAACAGCACTAACGATTTTAAGCCTTCAGTCTGATTCATTTTTCATTGATATAGATGACTGTTGTGAAGCAGGCCACTGTCTGAAACTATTATTCTGTAAAATTTCAAAAATTTTAGCTAACATTATTTTAAATAATTTTACAAAAAATGTGAACAATTCACAGAATGAAAAGAAAAATAACAAAAGGAAGCTCAATGTTTTTTTAAATTATTAAAAAAGGTTATCAGGTGGGTAAAAATCTAAAATATCTTTGCTAGTTGGATAAGTTGTACTTATTGATAATATAATTTTTAATATTAGTAATATAATTAAATAATTATCAATCTATCATAATTATTGTTTTATTTTAGAGAAATAATAAAACCTACAAAGTTTGATACAAGTGATATTTATTTTATAAAAGTTAACCACATTCTTACGTCCGTAAGACGTATTCCACTGCCTTACCAACATAAAATTATTGGGTAGGAGGTCCTCAAGTACCATTCCTAATAAATGACGATTTTATGTTATACTTACTTCTTTTTTGCATTTTGCATAATAAGGTTTGCACTAGTACACATTGTAGAAAACATGCTAACAAAAGTTAAAACAATCGGTTCACGCAGATCCTAATTGCGACGTTGCCAAACTTCATAGCATGGCTTGTAGAGTAAAGGAGGCTGTGGACCGATCCGTCTGTGTGACCGATCCGTCTGTGTGACCGATCCGTCTGTGTGACCGATCCGTCTGTGTGACCGATCCGTCTGTGTGACCGACACCTGTCTGTGTGACCGACACCAGTCTGTGTGACCGACACCAGTCTGTGTGACCGACACCAGTCTGTGTGACCGACACCAGTCTGTGTGACCGACACCAGTCTGTGTGACCGACACCAGTCTGTGTGACCGACACCAGTCTGTGTGACCGACACCAGTCTGTGTGACCGACACCAGTCTGTGTGACCGACACCAGTCTGTGTGACCGACACCAGTCTGTGTGACCGACACCAGTCTGTGTGACCGACACCAGTCTGTGTGACCGACACCAGTCTGTGTGACCGACACCAGTCTGTGTGACCGACACCAGTCTGTGTGACCGACACCAGTCTGTGTGACCGACACCAGTCTGTGTGACCGACACCAGTCTGTGTGACCGACACCAGTCTGTGTGACCAGTCTGTGTGACCAGTCTGTGTGACCAGTCTGTGTGACCAGTCTGTGTGCCCAGTCTGTGTGACCAGTCTGTGTGACCAGTCTGTGTGACCAGTCTGTGTGACCAGTCTGTGTGACCAGTCTGTGTGACCAGTCTGTGTGACCAGTCTGTGTGACCAGTCTTTGTGACCAAGTACTAAAGTTCCATTCGTAACACACTCCAGTTACGTGGACAAAACACAAAAAAAAATATTTATAAAACACCTTCAGAATTTATAAGACAACTGCTTAACTTCTCATATTTTAACTTTTATTGTTCATTTTCTTTTGAATTTTCCAGGCACTTCAGGGAACCGAAACCAGGATCCTGTCTGATCGCCGTGGGACACGGCCGTCGCAGGATGGCCGAATGTTAGCAAATGTTCCCCGCCCTCAGCCATAATTATAAACTTAAAACTTCTTATTATTAAACATTACTTGATTAAATAAATGCATAATTATTTGATTTATAGTATTTATAATATTTGAGTTTGTAATTACATTATAGAATAGAATAGAATAGAATAAGTCATTTAATTTAATTAAATAAGACTCCGGATGTAATAAACAATGTAGGTGATTTTAAACTATTTCCGTTTATGAATAATTGTAACCGCATAATGCGGGTATAAAAACAAATGCAGAACTCCGACTGGGATCATTTTGTAAGTTACGAATGTGCCTTAAGCAGAAACTCTGCCAAATATATATTAGAGAAAACCAATATCAAAGTTTTATTCTACAACCACACTGTCACAGAATATTTTGTTCTGGATAAATTTTCCAAAAAAGCAATTTGAGCGAGTTATAGCGATTTTTAAAAAGACACGACTTGCGTGTCATACGCCACACACAAAAGTAATCGATAACCTGCACTGAACCGGTTAATAACTATAATAATAGTTGTAGCACGAATGGGTCTGCTCGACCGGGGAAGGACCACGCTCTCACAGAATACCAGCGTAAAATAGCAGCTTAATGCTGCTGTGTTTCGTATGGTGAGTGTAGAGAACCAGAGACCTATTTTACTGGAAAAAGAGGCTATGTTAGTCCTCACGGCTGACAACACATCTGCATTTTAATTCGCAAGCGAAGATAGATGTAGATGTCTATGGGTTACAGCAAGCACTTACCATCAGGTGGACTGTACGCTCGTTTGTCACCCTAATTCTATATAAAAAAAACTTATCCGTTGCCTAAGGGCCTCAACCACAACATGAAATCGGACTGCCAATATCAAACGATATGTAATCCACACATTCGCTGGATGTACAAAGAGCGAATCAAAGAAACGAAAGAAAACCGATTATTACGAATCGACGCTGGCTGGTAATGATGAAGAATTAAAAATATAAAGGGTATGTAATAAAACAATTTATATTTATAAACAGACTAATACATATATTTTTGATACGAATATATCACAGATATTTCTTTTTACATATGTATTAAAAAATTAAATAAAGTAAAATGAAGATACAAATACCAAAAATTTTGTAATAAAAAACCTGATTAAAATTTCACAGCAAACTAATTTTAATATACTAATATAACCTTTTTCTGTCATTAAATAATAAAATAACATTTTTATAGCAACTGCCAGCACATTAACAACTCTGACCTTTATGATTAAAGATTAGTTTATCCATTACTCTAAGACAGTGCGATTTACAATCTAAGACTACATCACCAGTTACCACCAGGTGGCATTGTGACCAAGCACTACCTCATAATAAATAAAAGATAAACTTCTATGACTTACATATTATTGATAAAAAATACATTCACAGTTAACAATCATTGGACGTATATAAAGACAATGAAATATGTTTCATGTCAAATTATATTATATGATTCGAAGCTGTAATGCTATCATTCTTACTTTAACTATATAGACTAATCAGCGCCTACTGATTTTGTAGGCATTTTATTAACACCGTATATTACTTAGCAGTATTTAACAACACATATAATAGTTTGGGGAAAAGGTTTCTTCATATTTTGTTTGTATAAAATTAAAGAGAAAACTCTTTGGTTGTACTGTTTGTATCTGGCTGGTTTTATAGGACATTAGGAAAAGGAAAAATAAAAAGTATAAAAAAAAACCCTCTCCCAATATTTTTCCATTGTTTTTCTGCCCGCCAAAATGAGTGAATCAAACGAAGAAATTCGATACATTATGAAGTTTTATTACAATAAGGGAACGCGACTGAAGCCGCGAAAAAATTTGTGATGTTTATGAACCTAATTTAGTATCAGTAAGAGTAGCACAAAGTTGGTTCAAGCGTTTTCAACCGGGAATTTTGACGTCAAAGATGCAGGTCGCTCTGGTCGTCCTCATACGGATAAAGTCGATGCCATTTTTGAAAAAGTGACGAATTCTTTAGGTAGTGTTAGGTTAACATCAACAGAGGACTGTCAAAACTACTTCTTGAATTTTGTTGATTAAAAATCCCAAGATTTCAACAGTAACGGGATTATGTCACTACCCACAAGATGGCAACAAGTTATAGCACAAAATAGTACATAATATATATTATAATTAAATGTAATTAAAATTTGAAAAAATAATGTCTTGAATTTGTATAAAAAATACAAGGAAACTTTTTCCCCAACCTTAAATTATATATTTTCATTTATTGGAAATAAAGTTTGCAAACTATGACTTGAGTTTAGCCAGCTGTGCCATTAGCTCCTTGTCCGCATCTGCAGTAGACTCGCCGATTTTGTTGCGAGATATTGAAGGGGCGTTGGCCATCTGAAAATAAATATATTTTATATAACAAAAAGAAGGATAATTTTTTGATGGTTATTTTAGTGATAAATGTATGAATTTGAAAGCTGTTGCTTATTCATACAGAAAATAAATAAATTAGCTATCATTTTATTTATTTTCTGTATCAATTTAAAAAAAACATTACACTAAGGGCCAATTTTTTCATTCCTCAGTTAAAATTAATTTATAGGCTGTAACAATTTGAAAATTACAGTTGCATAAATAAAATAGTTCAATTGTTTCACTTTTGTATTCAGTCAAGTTATAATTTATTCGATTGATAACTGTCATCTGACAATTGAAAAATCGGCCCTAACACTAATATAATAATTGGTAGTTATATATACACAAACTAAATTAAAATTCTGGCACTGTCGATAGTGATGTATATGTCTAGAAACGAGTCAAATAAACCCAAATTTAATATTTCAAATTAGAAAATTTCATTAAATAATAATAATCTCAGGATTTCGTCAGACACTTGCTATACATAGTTTAAAACCGAGCCTAATAATAAACCCCATTTTGTTATAAAACGGCTTAAGCTATCAGTGGGTTTATTATAGTGGTAAATGACATCTTTAGTACCTTCACGATTGTATAAGACTGGATGGTTAATATTCAATGTTGCATTTAGTTGGAAAGAAGAAATCACCAATTAATTATTCCTATGAAATTCCACCATATCGTTAATATATTTTTTATATTATCTTTGCATTTTTGTATTAGATTTGCATACAATTTAATACTATTGATAACTATTTGTCATCACAGATTACTAAACTTGCCAAAAAAACAACACTTTGTGATGTGATAGTAATCAAATCGATTGAATGGGCAGGAATTCATGTGCCATGCATTTCGCCATTTTTTTTTTAATAAAACCTAGTGTATGCATCTGTCTGTCTTTCTATCGCACACACCTAATAACAGACCTCGAAGTTTCACATTATCCACCTTCCGCCATATTATTTTATTGTCACCAAAATTGTATTAGCTACGGATAAAAAGCAATTTGCTGGCGTTTTATAACAGTCATATCAGTCAAAGTAATAAGAATGTCAATTTAAGAGTGTTTGGGCAGACCACAAAGTTTCTTCTTCACATGGAACAAGTCTTTGTATAGAATAAAAATAATTATACTTTGATTTACTAAGTTCTTGTTGTTGAGGTATTATATAATGCATGACTGGGGGTAATATTTTCTTAACATTAATTATTAAGAAGACCTTGACATTCATGGAATATTATTAATCTAAGATAAATCACAGTTCCTATTCAAGGTATTTAGCAGTTTAAAGTTTGAAAAATTACCTTTCCACTAATTTCAATGCCAATCTCATCAAGTACTTTGTTGACAATCCCTTCAGTTTCTTGCTCATCGTCTGATTCATCCATAATGTCATCCAGTGTATCTGAAACTGTAAAGAGCTCATAAGCAATTCAACTCTTATTCCATGTGGAGTTAAGCATTATTTTATATGTATATTAACCATTATTTATTCTATGGAAATGACAACATCATTTGTGTCATTACCATAAAATGAAAAATAAGTTAACATAAATTTCACATCAAGTTTTAAAATAACAAATGTATTAATACAGTTTTTGTGTAAGAGCATAATATATATAATATACCAATTAAACTTTTTAAGTGCTAAATACATGAGGTTTTTTATATGCCAGTGCTTAACTATTATCCAACCTAATATTAAGTTAAGTTTGGACGGCTGTGTGGCAGAGTGGCTTAGCAAAGAGTTGCTGTGCTCTTAGCACAGCAACTCATTGCTAAGCTGCGGGCTCGAATCCCATACGGAACAATCATTTCTATAGCTTACAAATAATTGTTCTGGGTCTCGATGTTCGTCCTTGTGAAATTCATATATTTAAACTGCGCGACACAGGAAAAATCCTAATGTGGAGGTAATGCTTATATTAAAAAAAAACTAAAAAGTGGTAATTTCGCTGAAGATGGTAACACACTCTTGCTTTGAAGACACTTACATAATATGTTGTAATCAGATGGAAATATATATGCTGGCAAATTATTCTACTTTTTTTTATTTGGTTTCAATAATGGACCATTTATCTATCTCTCACAGGCTATAAAAGTCAACTGCTGAACATAGGCTTCGCCTTAGATTACCCCATAAGTCTTGTTATAGTTGCCACACTTGGCAGGCAGGATGGCAACCGGAGTTTTTTTATTTTCTAGCCGTTATTAGGAAAGCAGTGCTATCCATTTCCTGATGTTTTCCTCTGATGCCTCTTATGACACCCACGGGACGATATTGGGTTGTGGATATTCTTACATTGCCACTACACTGTACACCCATTGGTACACTTTATTCTACAGATTTGCTTATAATTATCAGATTAGGCAAGCAGCTTGGTTAAATCATGTTTGAGTGTCAGTCTATGAAATTTGGGTGTTTTGGATGGATTTTCCACTACTAGCTTGTTGCAAGGGCCTTGTCTATCAAACAGCGGGTTTCTAGTGCATGTTAGCACTTAAAGAATAGTTATTTTATTCCCCTATTCACAAATCTAACAATATAATATAACAAATTAATTAAAAATCGGGAGTAAAATATAAATAAATAAAATATAATATGTACTACATGTACAAGTGACCATCATGATCATCATCAGTCCATAAAGTCCACTGGAAAAGTTTACTATTAAATAAGCAAGTAATTACTAGCTTTAAGATCTCAAGGTAAGCTTAAGGGTACATAGACAGCTAGAAACTAGTTCCAACAAGATCAATTTTGCAAAAATTCAACATTTATTTTGAAGAAACAACATAAGCACTCACTCCCATTATCATCATCATCATCAACATTACAGCCTTTCACAAGTCCCCAGACCTCCCCTAAGAAATGCCACCCTGAACCATGGACTGACTGCATGACTTACCAGATTGTCACTCAATCCAGTAGGGAATCGCCATATGCTTTGCTTATCAGTAGGAGGCTGACACTTGAGAAGCTTTTTATCCATCAGTTGTCAGGTTGTCAAGTTACATGAACGGCCCATTTCTATTTCAGCTTGCCATTACAGTAGAACGCCGATTATCCGAATTAAATGGGACCGGATCGATTCGGATAATCGAAAATTAGGATAATCGAACATAGACTGGTATGTAATATAGAAAAACGAACTGTCACACATAGAATAAACTTTACTAAGTTTATAAATGGTTTTACACTTTATAAAGTTTTATAAAGTGTAAAACCAGCTACACCCATTTTTTCACTGAACATTCTCACCTTTTCACATAAAATCAATCCTGAAATCAGTTGTCCAATAGATTGCTGCTGCAGAATTTACGTAAAAATAGCATTCTCAAGCTGTTCATCCTTTGCCTTTTTCATTACTTTTCGTAATTACATACAGTACTTGGTTTTAATTTTTTATATCACGCTTAGGACCAATTCGGATAATTGGCGATTCGGTTAATCGGCGTTCAAATAATCGGCGTTCTACTGTATTTAAAAAAAATTTGGTGCCATAATATAAAAAAACTATAACTTACTCATTTCATCAGTCATATCCATTTTAGCACTGGCCTGTTTGAACGCTTCCATATCCTTAGCTATTTGATGTGGATTCATCAATTTATTCATACTGCCCATAGTTTGGGCAGTTGCACCCATTGCTCCCGCTATGGCAATGTTAGCTCCCATTGCTTTGTTTTGTGTTTGAACACTTGCTATCTGTAACATCATTTGTATAGCATACTTAGGTTTATAACAGAAATATAAACATTTTTTTATAGGATAAGGGTGGTGAAAAACTACCTTCAATTACGAATCAAAATGCAGATGCGTTGTCACTCATGAGGACTAAGATGGAATGCCTCATTTCCAGTAAAAAGGGTCTCCGGTTCTCTACACTCACCATACAAAACACAGCAGCATTAAGCTGCTATTTTACACTGGTATTCTGTGAGAGTGTGGTCTTTCCACGGTCAAGCCGATCCATTCGTGCTACAACTAAATTATAAATATAGTTGCAACTTGGCTCTACCACAAATAAAAAGTTAGTTTAGACACACAATTTAAAAGTATGTACTGTCATCAATAAACCTATGTGGTCCTGAAAAGTAAAAATATTTTTTGACTTATCAAATTATAAAATTAATGAATTTTTATAATTATAAAAGTTTTAAAATACCTTGCTATTAGCAGAATAAATTCGAGTCTTTTGCTTCCTCAACTGAACTAATTGTTTAGCAAGTATCTTGCATCCTTCATTATTTCCTTCCTTAGCCATTTTCTTTATTTCCATTTCCTGTCAAAACAAATATAATAATTTATTTGAACTTTTATAAATAAAATAAAGTAAAAATATGGTGAACTTAACGCCTAAAGGCATTTGTATTACAAATGTTTTTTTATGCCATTGTGTTACTCATGTCAAATGAAATGATTTTAATGAGATCTCCAAATGAAACTTTCCTATAGAAATTTCATGGGAATACCAGCTAATATCTAATGGGGCAACGTCCTACACTTCGCCTACTAGTACGAGGCTGCCACTTGACAACCCTTCTTCCCCATCGGTTGTCGGTTCTTCGAGCTATATGGCCGGCTCATTGCCACCTCAGCTTACTAATCCTTTGGGCTATGTTGGTTACTCTGGTAAGACATGCAGGAAGGCAATGGATGCAGGTGACTCGGGAATGTGCTTTGTGGCGAGCCTATGTTCAGCAGTGGAGTTGTGAAGGGCTGTAATGATTATGATATCCCCGAAACTTTTGAAACTTGCATTGAAAGGCATTCTAAAACTACTGGTAAGGATACTGTATCAATATCATTGGAATAGAGTAGAATAGAATCATTTTTATTCAATATAGATTACAAGAGTATTTATTGAAAGTCATTTTTTACTTTCACCACTGATTTGGAAAAATACCTGTCTTGGGATGGACCAACAAGAAACTCAGTGGGACTTTTTAAATCCATCTTCAAGCTAGAAGTCAATCAGGGATCTAACTCAGTTGAAGAGTGTTTGGGAGATTACACATCATTTATACCTCAAAACTTGAAAACAAAAGTATACAACCCGAGCATATTGCCAGTGATTACAAATGGATTTAAGACTTCACTGCTGGCCATATCAGGAAGTTTAAGGTTGCTCAGAGGCCTATGGAAAGCGGGATATGTTTAGAGCAGTCAACAAAGCTCCATGGATTAATACTCCGCAGTTGCAATAGGGTTCCTTAGTGTGAGTTTTACAAGGACCGGTTCTTGGTCCTCCGCAACTGAGTGCATATTTAGCAAGTAGGCACAAATTAATGCTATTTGAGCCATCCTAGCCTCTCAAGGAATCCTAACATTTTTCTGGGCTAGCCATATATCTTAAAGTACAAACATTTACAATAAACACTCATCTTGGTATGATATTACTGCAGGCCTGCCGTAGGGGCGCCGTGTTGTCACCTTTACTCTTTTCCATTTTCATTAATTCAATCACTCATAAAATATCTTCTCTCTACCACATGTATGCGGATGATGTCCAGATTTACACCCAGTCAACTCTTCAGAATTTGCTGAATGCAATCGCTACATTAAATAAGGATCTAAATTTTATTCACGAGTGAAATAAATCATATGGCCTAAATGTCAATCCTAAAAAGTCTCAGGCTATCATTATTGGTAGCCAGAGCTTTATCTCAAGAATTGACTGGTTCTCTGTACCACCTATTGCATTCGATGGAGTTGTTATCCCTTACTTTGACAATGTCAAAAATCTTGGTATTTATATTGATAATTCCTTAAATTAGATACGCCAACTGAATGAGGTAAGTAAGAAAATTTTGTCGCTCTTTGTTCACTGCGTCGCCTTCGATCATTTCTTCCCATTCCTACAAAAATTATGCTCGCACAGTCTCTTCTCCTTCCGATTCTCGACTATGCTGATGCAAGCTATGTAGACATAACTGCGAACTAGCTAAATAAGCTTGAGACCTCAAAATACTAGTATTCGGTTCATATTTGGATTGCGCAAATTTGATAATATTCCCAAATTCGCTCACATCTCAAGTGGTTACCTATCTGACTTTGCCGGAACATGCATATAATTTCTATTCTGTACTGTGTATTATTTCACCCTTCTACTCCTCCCTATCTAAAGGAGAAGTTTAATTTTGTGGGGCTTCCGGGGGAACCTTTACGCTCTTCTAGAAAATTCATTTTAAGTGTACCAACTCACAATACATCATTTTTTAATAAATCTTTTACTGTCCAGTCTATTAAGCTCTGGAATGCCCTACCTTTGCATATACGTGAGGCACAAACTATTGTTATCTTTAAGCAACTACTTAAAGAGCATTACTTGTCTGAATCGTTCAGACACTGTTAGGATAGATAGTGTGATTATGTATTTATTGTATCTATCACATTTATAATATTGTTTGAGGAATTTTGTAAATATATATATGTATATTGATATATATGTTGTGTGTATATTTATATATATATGTATGTATGTGTATGTGTGTATGCATATGTATATATTATATATTGTATATTTATATTGCACCACCTACCACCTACCTATTCATTGTTTGTATTCCTTTACACCTTTGGTTGCCTGGAAAAGAACGCTATGTAGCGATAAGGCCGCCAAATTGTACATAAATAATCTGATTTTTGTTATGACATTTGTATATTTGTTCGTGGTGTACAATAAAAGTATATTCATTCATTCATTTAATATGGAAGAAAGAACAGGCAACCTCATACCAGTGAACAAAGTTTAAGACGGCCCTGCCCAGTTGATGGATGCGGATGGCTCAGGACTGTGCTTTGTAGTATTCCTTCAGGGGGGCTTATGTCCAGCAGTGGACTTGTGATGGGTTGTCATATTGATGATGATGATAATTGAAGTCGTCCATGTAGTGGCAGTGTAAGAGAACCCAGTACCCCATAAAATATCATGAGTGACATAATAGGCCGAAGACCGAAACATGAATTGGTCGGCAACATCTTCCTGATAAAATCTCAATAAGAAAAATAATAAAGGATTGCACTTTCCAACCTGCCTGCCAGGCGTGGATCAAATATCCTTCCTATGAGGCAATCTATATGGTAGGCTTATGTTCAACAGTTGATTTGTAATGGGTTGTAATTAAAAAATTAAGTCGGCATTTTTTTTAATAGCATTTAACTTTAGTTGCATATCATAGAGGTAATCAACAACTACATACATTAACACCTGAAGTAGTATAAAGAACGCACAATTATTAAATACAAGGTTAATTTACGGTATACTTTATTAGCCATGAAGGCAAGTTCTTACCAATTTCTTTTCTTCTCTTTCTAGAGCCAATTTATCCCTATCTAAATCTCTGCCAGCTTTTCGGAGCTCTCGATCATTTTGCCTCTGTTGTTCTGAGGTTAAAAAAATTAAGTTAAGAATATCATGCTATAAATATTACTTTTTAAAATGCATTATAATACACAAACCTTTTACTGTGGGGGCTTTTCTAAAGAAATTCATGACTAATATTTAATCAAAGAGAATGATCGCTAAGTTTGGTAAATAGTAATTATACCCTATTAACTGTACTTAAACGTAGTGATTATCTTCCTTATATATTACTACTACTACTCTTTGGTGATTATATAGTCTTTGAATCACAGAACACTAGTACCCTTAGGCGGGAAGAATGTCAACTCCAAACAAAGAAAATGGCACTCATAATGCACGCCATCTCTGTGGTGCCCCCTAAAACTTTCTTGCGCGGGAATTTTGATACGTGATTTTTTTTTTATTTGGCATCTTGGTTGTTTCGTTTCAAAAATGGCTTAAGAATGTAAAATACCATATAGATAGATATAGCTTGTAGTTTTTCGTTTCAATGATATATATTGCTAAATTAAAACGAAAACAAAAGCACAAAGTTATTTGTAAATTATGGTACTTTACATTCATAAACCACTTTTGAAACGACTAGCAATCATTTTAATATAAAAAAGGAACTATTTTTCAAGTAAAAGTGGTTTTTGAAATACATAATTTTTATTTACATTACATACTTGTCCACATTGGTACATAGAAAAACCGTTGGTACATTGATGGACGTAAGTGACGGAGTAATTAACAAATTTTTAACTTTATGCATGTATGAGTTCTCAACAGCTCTTAACTAAATATCGATTTAATAGTTAAGTAGTTATGTAAAGCAGAATAGTCTATTTTTAAGAGGTAGGCGTGTTTTAGCGAAGTATAGGAAATAAGCATTCTCGTAACTTCGCTAAAACACGTGTCAACGATTATTACTTTATAGCTACTTAGTTCATCACTTCACCTATTGAGTAAACGGCATATGTAACATGACATTTAAGCAAAATGGAAAGTAAAGGTACATCGGTTTTATATAAAAAAAGATTAGACAATCTAATATAAACACTTCTTTCTAACAAGAAAACATTATTTCCCTTCACTTTCTACAAACAAGGCAATAGCTTTGCAATATTATGTCTAAACTCCAATAACCTGATTATATTATAGATGCCCCCAATAATATTACATTTGTAGAAATTATTTTCGTTATATTATTGTTATTGACTGCATTAAAAAATAATAAGTCAACATTTTCATGTCATTAATTAGCACTACCTACAAGTGTAATTTCTTTAGCCCTGCTGCAGTGTAAATATGGTCCTAAAATTAAAATCGGTTTTACCTGAGACTGACCAAATGCAAATAAATATATCTTACACAACAAAATGATACTAAATCACAAATGAAAGATAAGGAAATTATTGCGTCGGTCTCCAGAAAAATTATTTAATTTTAAGCTATGCAAAATTTAACATGTTAAACACATCCTAAGACACCCTATTTAGAATATTGAGTTAAAAGCACAATACAGTAACCAAAAATGTATTGTATTAAAGTTAACTACTTTCATTTTATGAAGATAGTGTTATCTTTAACATATTAACTGCATTTGACATAGCCGAATAACTGAAAAATTGTCCACATTAAAAATTCAGTGTATGTTTATTATGTTACATGTGGTAATTACTACCCAGGACAAAGTAGTCTGCATTAACTGGTACAATCAACCTAACTTTAAAATGTCACCACCGAAGTGATTATGACTGTACATACAGAAAAGTAGTTTCATGTAATATCCTATTTATTCTGCAAGATATCAATTTTTCTTGAGCAGATGCAGAGTACTCTTCTGCAAATTGCCGATTTTTCAAAATACAAAATCTCTTCATACAAATGTGAAATACGCTATTAAATAAGTAATCTATATTCATATCTTTATGTTCTGGACATTTATCGAGAAACTCCAAATTTATTGAGTTTTTTTAACAAAACTTTAATTGTCCCTTTTAATTTTTTTTTTTATATGCTTCTGCCTCTAAAAAATCATAAATAATCGTAGCACTACTTTCAATACAGTTAATGAGGTTTGTAGAGGCGTATTTCAGGGAATTTTTTTAGATCACTATATTCTTTAGTCAATAAAAGTATGTGATCTGTCTTGTGTCTCAGATACAACATTTTTTTTTACAAATTTCACATTTGTTGAGATTATTTTTTACTATAAACCCACAGACATACGCACATGCTTGTATTTCGCCACTGCTTTCTTCCAAGCTACATTCAAATGTAGAATTTACACTTTCTTCTAACTCATCGGTTGAAATTGTGGCATAAGCAGTGTGTGTGTCTGTAGGTGGAGACAATAAAGTTTTAAAATTTGTCAATATAACTTGATTTTGGTCTTCTTCACAATTTCCTGTCCCAATAAAAGATAAGTTGCTAAGGACAGTCGTTTTAAGACCCGCAACAAACTGCCCAGCAGTGGGATTTGAATTGCAGCCGCAATTGGCCCGAATGCATCCAAAAAGATTTTCTAACAGGTAAAAAATTTCTTCATTAAAATGAAATGTGTGAGATGTGGTGTATTATTTGTCATGTTTGTCGAAAATGGTTTCCCCCTTCTTAGGTCTGGTGTGCATGCGTTGACACAATCAAACAGCTTGTCCATATTTGCAATAACATTAGCTGTAGTGACCGCCTCTGAAGAGTTCCCCTGTTAAAGAAATATGATTTAAAGTATGTTACAAGACAACTCAAAAAAAAAATATCACATATCACACAATAAAAACCCTCCTAAATTTCCCTTCCTCTAGAACTAAGTCCTATTCTCACTCTTTCACAGTACATGCAGTTAGGTTATGGAATTCTCTTCCTGCTGCAATTCGAGAGACTTAAACAGTGTCCGTGTTCAAAAGGCGAGTCAAAGAGCACTATCTTTCTTTGTCGTCCCAATGATTATATATATAATATATTATTATATTTATATATATATATATATATATATATATATATATATATATATATATATATGTGTGTGTGTGTGTGTGTGTGTGTGTGTGTGTGTGTGTGTGTGTGTGTGTGTGTGTGTGTGTGCGCGTGTGTGTGTGTGCGTGTGTGTGTGTGTGTGTGTGTGTGTATGTATTTATAGTGGTATTTAGTTATATGTATGTTTAAATATAAAATATAAAATTTTATATTTAAACATACATATTTTAATATAAAATTTTATTATGAGAGTGCACACTAGATCAGCTTCTCTTTTAATTTGTTCAGTATCAGGCCTGCTGGAAGAAATTTCAATATGAAATAAGCAGTGCCTTTGTACAAAATATCTTTTTTTTTTCTTCATTGTAACATTATTTTGTGTGTACATAAATTGTTAAATAAATAAATAAATAAACAATAATTTGTACTTGGGAGAGCCTAGTTCCTTTTTAACCGATTCGTTGCGGCACCGATTTTCGACAACTTTTAGCTGTGGTGGCAAACAGATATTTCATTGACGCGCCACAGACATTGATGACACGCCTGTTGTGCCATCAGCCATGTGTAAAAGTAATGTTCTTTTTTATGCTTTTATTACTTCTTCAGACCTAATTAAGTTTATTTGACATCAAACATAAGTTACAAATGGAAGGATACTTGTTTTTAGTGGGTAACTACGTGTTTTTTTACGTGTTTTCTTTGAAATTGAGAGTAAGTGACTTTTTTTATGAAGAGATTACAAACCTTTTGTACTATTTATTGTTTTATAAAAAAAATATTTATATAAGTAGGTACAGCTAAATCACCTTGAAAAACCTTGGTTTTTAATAAATTAAATTTTCACCTAATAATAATATTTGTAAATATCAAACAATCAAGAACCTTAATTTGGAAAAAAATAAGGTTTATAATTCATTAATATTTACAAATGTTAAATATTATTTAATGTTATACAAATGTAAAAGTAAAGTCGATTCGAAAACGTCTAATTAGTAGGAATAGCAAGACAAGTGTGCATTTTCTTTGGCATCTACCACGGGGAGTGCTCGGAGGAATTGTTCGTATTAATCCCAGCCGCCAAATTTCACGAACGCACATCGCGGCAGAACTCCCGATACCATCCACACCATCTGGATGATTGGCGGTCCATCACTGTGCGATTTAGAAGATGTTTTCTTCCTCGCACGACTTCCTTGTGGAATCGATTACCATCAGCGATTTTTCCGGACCGATACGACTTAGGGACCTTCAAGAAAAGAGCGTACTCCTTTTTAAAAGGCCGGCAACGCATCTGCCATTCCCTCCCTGGTGTTGCAGTTGTTCATGGGCGGCGGTAGTCACTTACCATCAGGTGAGCCGCATGCTCGTTTGCCCCCTCTCCTATAAAAAAGTGTTTTCAAAAGGAAACAAACGCCGGCGCTATACGGCGGCAGATTGACAAAAGACTATTTATTAGCGAATTTTTTTAATGCACGAACGGTTTCAAACTGTTTCAAGCAAAAATAAACCTTATACCATATCACAAGAGCACATGGTACTTCGTAGGTCTATTCGGCCATATGATAGTAATAGACGGCAGTTCAACCATTTTAAGCAAAATTAAACAATCAGACAAACGCATTGTTTTTTTTTAACAGGACACGTGTTTTCCAGAAATTTATTTACGACTAGGGTTTGTGAGCGATCGCAATGAGTGCTATTATTTGTTACTTATTAGACTATTTTTCCACAACATGATTGAAAACCTACAAAGTAAAAAGAGTACCATGTACAAGTTAAAAAAGGTTGTCAACCCCTAAAAATTTCAAATTTTCAAAATATCCAGAAACGAAGCCGCATGCATGAAGTACTTGCAAAATAATGAATATTTTGTTCTGGATAAATTTTCCAAAAACGCAATTTGAGTGAGTCATAACGATTTTTAAAAAGACACGACTCGCGTGTCATACGCCACACGCAAAAGTAATCGATGACACGCCTGGCGTACCATCCGCACTGAACCGGTTAAGTTAATAATTATTTTAATGGGTGGACATATGTTTAAATATTATACTTTAAATTATAAATTTAATTTACCTTGTGAAATTTTAGCATACATTCCTGCAGCAACTGAGTGGCTTAACACTTGTGCAGCTAGCTTCACCTTCATCTTCTGCTTCGTATTTGGATTTAAATGCTCTTGTTTTAAGCAAGGTGCACACACAAAATTGGGATTGGTGTTATCTGTTTCATTAAACTCCTTTATATAGCTCCATTTAGCAACACCTGTAAAAAACATTTGTGTAAATATCCTGTAAATTGGAAATATGTATAATATTATGATTGTAATAAAACAAAATATCTTACCAAATCCAATTTGATCATTTGATGTTATATTTGTTGGACATTTAATGTCATATTTTAAAAACATATTTCTAAAGTATTTGAGCAAATGCGGAGTATCAAAAAAGGTAACCACTTCTCGATTACTTAGCAGAATATATGGCTGTTCTACAGATGCTCCCAAGATACTTAAAGCTCTCTTATTCACACCATCCATATCACACACTGTAGCTGAAATATTAATTTCAGCATCAAAACAATGTTGCAGGACCTAGAATGATAAAAGGGTAAATTAATATAGTAAAAAAGTACTACTACATATATTGACATAATAACAAATAAAAGACCATAATACTCACCTCCTTTATAAGAACTGACAGCCTATCTGCAGTCACAGATCCGCTAGAAAAATAATAAGCAATTGGTTGTTTCAGCTTTTTATGGATTCCGCCAATCATGAACACAAGGGCATGTGTTGCCATTTGTGGTGACCTGCCCTGCAATACATGGTCTTGATAACCCCCAATTATGTCCTCCTTTTTGTTGTAAAACAAATTCTTTTTTATTGACATCTCATCAAACATAAGGATATACTCATTGTCTGAGGGAGTTTGTTGCTTTATTGTTTTTTTTCAAAACATTAAAAATTTGGTGATTAATACCAACTTTCATTTGAAAGTTGCTTAATAACGCTTTTAATGAACTAGGTGTTGGCAGGCAAATCATCCTTCTTAATAATTTGTAACACCTAGGTGACCTTTTATACAGTCTTAGTACTATTATTTTGGAGTCCATGTCCCATCTTCGACTTTTGTTTTTTTTTTTTATAGTTTTGCAATTCTCCTAGCAAAAATAATGCAAAAGAGGGGGATATTTTACATTTTAATATTTCATTTACTGAATCATTTTTGCTCAATACTTTGAGAAATGCTTCATTCTTCAGATGCTTTAGTTTTTTTAAAACCTGTTAATTTTTCTCAGATGATATTTAATTTTATCTTTATCCTTTTTGTTTTTTGTGGATGGATTTGCAGCAGCAACATGGTTGATATTCTCAGTTACTTGAGAAATAGCACTAGTTTTGTCAGGAATGGTCTTATAATGCACATTCTCAGACAAGGGTTGTATAAATTTTGACGGACCCGCAACAGGCTCAAATACATTTGGAACAGTTATAGTGTTCTGAATATTTTCAGACAGTGGTTGTTTAGTAGTTGATGGACCTGCAATATGCTGAATCACATCCATTTGTTCCAAATGAAGGTCAGCTAATGTGATCTGAAAATTAGAGATTATCAAATCATTATTTATATCATGTATCCCAGCATTGGTCAACCAATCTCTAAATTTCAAACAGCCTTATAAATTTATAAACATTAAATACAACTTGTTTTTATTAATGAATGTTGCTTTAACCCATTACCACCACCATCCTATTTTTAAGACACTCAGTAGTATATTATTATCTAATTGTATTTTTTCAGATGTGAATTATGGGCGAAATACTGTTTTCCTCCTGACTTGGTGGTCACCAGAATTTCAAAACAAGCTTTATTCTAGGCATTTAATGTTGTGCTGTGCACTAAACATTTTAAGAAATCATCATTCATTGATAATTTTGGAAAGAGGCTAGTCAAATCTGCAGTACATGATGAGGAATGTGATAAGGTTAGTTAATTTTTCTTTTGTTACTATCTACATTTTTTCTTTTGTGTGGCTTTTCTCATACTACAGTGAAAAGATTATCTCGTTAACAAACGGTGGTAACAGATTGAGTGGTGATTTATAAGGGTATGTGACGTAGCCATAAAACAACAAAAGATATAAACTTAAAAAAAAATATGTTCTTTTATTTAAAAAAAAAAAAACCTTATCCATACTAGGATTTTCTCCTGTATTGTGGAGGCAGTTTACAAACATAAATTGGATAAGGACAAACATCCCCCGGCACAATTATTTATAGGCCAAACAAATACTTGTTCTATGCAGCATTCGAACCTGTGACCTTTAGTGCCGCAACTCAATGCTAAGCCACTGCACCGCGAGCTGTCAATGTTGTTTAAATGACATGATTATAATTTAGTTACTTACAGAATATATTTACAAATAAAATAAATTGTTAATATAGTGTAATATACTACCCCGATGAGGAGGTGGAGGAAATGTATGAGGATATCTCTAGAGCCATGCATTCCTCCAAAACCCAATATACGGTGTTAATGGGAGACTTCAATGCAAAACTAGGCACAAGAGAGAACGGTGAGCTGAAAGTAGGGAAATTTGGAATAGGGCAACGGAACCCAAGGGGCCAGCAGCTGGCCGACTTCATGGAGAAAGAGGGACTCTTTATGATGAACTCTTTCTTCAAGAAGCGGCCCCACAGGAAGTGGACCTGGTTGAGCCCCGACGGTTCGACAAAAAATGAGATTGACTTCATTATGACGACCAGACGACAACTATTCAGTGATGTCTCAGTGATCGCGAGGGTGAAAACCGGCAGCGATCACCGAATGGTTAGAGGCACACTGAACCTAAATGTTAAGTTGGAGAGGTCTCGTCTGATGAAGTCAACGCTCCGTCCCCCTCGTGCTCTAATCCAAAGTCCCGAAACCTTTCAGCTCGAGTTACGAAACCGTTTTCAGTGCCTAGAAGACTGCAATGAAGTGGACGATATGAATGACAAGCTCGTGGAAACTGTCCATGCGGTCGGAGCTAAGTTCTGCAAGACCCGCCGCAGAAGAACACAAAAACTCTCCGATCACACTCTTAATCTCATGGCTGTTAGACGGGAGATGAGGCTACATTCTTCAACAGATTTGATAGCATACAGGCAACTGAACAGACAGATCTCCAAATGCATGCGGCGGGACTTACGCAACTTCAATACAGCTCGTATTGAAGAAGCGATCGAGCGGAACCAAGGCTCCAAAGTCTTTGCCAGAGATCTGTCTGCCAGAAAGAGCCAACTGTCAAAGCTGAAGACCGAATGTGGCAGCATCGTTTCCGGGGCACCTGAGATTTTGAGTGAGATTGAGAGGTTCTATGGGCAGCTGTACACGTCATCGTTGGAGCCAAGAGCGAGTCTTATCCGACACTATTCCGAAGATATCCAGGACGTCAGTCTGAGCGAGATTAGAATGGCTCTCCAGCACCTTAAAAACGGCAAGGCCCCAGGCGAGGATGGAATTACAGCGGAGCTTCTGAAAGCGGGTGGAAGACCGGTACTTGAAGTCCTTCAGAAGCTCTTTAATTCCGTCCTCCATGGTGGCATAACACCGGAGGCGTGGAGCAGAAGTGCGGTGGTCTTGTTCTTCAAGAAAGGTGACAACGCTCTCTTGAAGAACTACAGACCGATTTCCCTTCTGAGCCGCGTCTACATGCTGTTTTCGAGAGTCATTACGAATCGTCTTGCGCGCAGACTTGACGACTTCCAGCCTCCCGAACAAGCCGGTTTCCGAAAGGGCTTTAGCACCATAGACCACATACATACCCTACGGCAAATTGTACAGAAGTCCGAAGAGTACAATTTGCCACTATGTCTGGCGTATGTGGACTATGAGAAAGCCTTTGATTCCGTCGAAATTTGGGCGGTGCTGCAGTCCCTTAAGCGGTGCCAAGTTGACTGTCGGTATATCGAAGTGCTGAAGTGTTTGTACAGTAGGGCTACGATGGCTATCCGAGTACAGAACCAGAGTACGAAACCCATCCAATTGCAGAGAGGTGTAAGACAGGGTGATGTTATATCCCCGAAACTCTTGACCGCTGCATTGGAAGACGTTTTCAAGCTTCTGGACTGGAAAGGATGCGGTATTAACATCAATGGCGAATACATCACTCACCTTCGATTTGCCGACGATATAGTCCTTATGGCAGAATCGCTGGAGGACCTAAGCACTATGCTCAATGACCTCAATAGTGTCTCCCAACGGATAGGTCTTAAGATGAACATGGACAAAACAAAGATCATGTTTAATGTCCATGTCACACCTATGCCGGTAGTTGTTGGGAGCACTAAGCTCGAAGTTGTTGACGAGTATGTTTACCTGGGACAAATAGTCCGACTAGGTAAGTCCAACTTCGACCGAGAGGTCAATCGACGGATTCAACTCGGCTGGGCAGCGTTCGGGAAGCTACGACACATCTTCTCGTCAGACATACCTCAAAACCTTAAAACGAAATTGTACAACCAGTGCGTGTTGCCAGTGATGACTTACGGAACTGAGACGTGGTCCTTCACTGCTGGCCGTATGAGGAAGCTCAAGGTCGCTCAGCGAGCTATGGAAAGGGCTATGCTCGGGGTTTCTCTGCGTGATAAACTTAGGAATAAGGATATCCGCAGTAGAACCAGAGTAACCGACATAGCCCAACGGATTAGTAAGCTGAAGTGGCAGTGGGCCGGCCATATAGCTCGAAGAACCGACAACCGATGGGGAAGAAAGGTTCTCGAGTGGCAGCCTCGTACCGGTAGGCGAAGTGTAGGGCGTCCCCCCACGAGATGGAGTGACGACCTGGTAAGACATGCAGGAAGTCGATGGATGCAGGTGGCTCAGGACCGTGCTTTGTGGCATTCCTTGGGGGAGGCCTATGTTCAGCAGTGGACTTGTGAAGGGCTGTAATGATGATACTACTGAGGTGCTAAAAACATGCTTGGTAGAAGAGTGCAATACAAGAGATTGTTCCTTTCAAACAATGTGATTGTATTGTATACATACATAAATATTATTCCACAAGTTATTTCTATGTGTACCAATACATCTATAACTACTTTATTATGTTATGATTTTTATGTGATACACCTCATGCTGTTCTGCATAATTTCTCTTTAATTTTCAGATTTATTTGCACACGTTTTTAAAACGCTTAATGTATCTTATGTTTTATTAGCCGATGCGGCCCATAATAATTTTTATTTCTGTTACTTTATTCATTCAGTGGTTCAAATTTAAACATTTTAAAACTGTTTTAATCAGTAATCAAAAAGCTATTTAGCATACGTACCGTAAGCTATTTGTTCTCCCAGGCTTAGGAAAACGACGCATGGTGAGGTTACGATCATGAGCACGAGAACATCCACACTTGTAACATTTCCTTTCGTTTTCTTTCATGATGAAAGATAAAATTGAGTCTCTGTCTCTTTAGCACAATGCACAGCACTTGTTTTTGAGTCTCTTTCTCACTGTAAACACTAAAACGGAGGAACGGGATATTCAACTCAACGTTAGTAATGTAAGAAATAAGTTTATATCAAAATATAAACTTAATTTGCAACACAAATAAACAACAACACAACCGCAAGCGCATGGGATCTGCCATTTTGATCACAGATAACTGTATATTAGTCAGAGAATTTTGATTTGTATTTCTATTTTGTTATTTTGTTTATTTACTGTTGCCATAACTTGCCTTTTGTTATAGTATGCAGTTTCATATTCATACATTTTGTTACTTCAATAAAGTCGTAATAAATATATGTTAAACGAAATATATTATATATTAAAGTATTATAATTATTAAATAAAAAAAATGATTAAAATGATGTGTCATTTAAAATAATATTTCTTTCATGGCAAGATAACATAAATTGCGAGGGAGATAGTCCATCTCGTTTCCTTAAAGCCCCCCAAGGCCATCTCCAGGTACCAAATTGCTATTAGGAAGTTGACTGGCCCTGCTTTGAATTGTACAAACAATCAGAGTATAAATTCTAATCACTACATACGTTACGTTCTAACACAAACTATATAGAAACACTAGGCACTACCATAGATATAAGAAAAATAGGGGATTTGGCATATGGTCACGTGACCTGAAGTCAAGTGTTTCTCAAATATGGCGACGACTCCACCCTTTGCTCCACCCACAAGAAATAGCGTTGTTTTTGTCGATATTTCCGGTATCGATGCTATATAAATTATGACGTATTGTCCATCTCATAGGTACATATTAAATAAACAAATATTAGAACACTACACTATTGCATTGGGTTAATCCTGAAATAGTAATTGTATTGAGATGATAAATAAATAAATCTTACGTTCAACTCAGAATAGGAAAGTTTTGAAACTGTAATTGCTTTAAGATATGGTGAAGCAACAGTCAAAAGTAGGCGAAGAGACCAAGGAAAGAGCACTTGATTGGAGCTTTAACTCCTTTCTTTTCAGAGCACGTATACGACGTGCACCAGAATATTATACTGAGTTCGTGCAACGAGCTAACGTTATTTCGTAACGACGGCAATCTGCACATAAGCACTCCATCCATGCGCTGGGTCGACGCATGCATTTTTTTTCTCCTCTGCAGAGATGAATGAAACCACCACTATAGGTAATGTATTAGGCTTCGTATGACTTTTTTGTCCAGCCTATGCTGTCCCACTACTAGGCAGAAGTCTCCCCTAAGTTTTTCCCAGTAGTTTTGACATGCAACACATCGAACCAGCTCCAACAGCATGCGTCCAGGTTGCGTGAATTAATAATAATTAATTAATTCATAGTAATTATACAGACTTTATAGCGGCTGGGAAGTTAGTTGCGAGCGCAAGTCCTGTACCTTCACGCTTCGCTTTACGTACTGTGATCTGAGACACCATCAAGTTTTCTTTCAACTATATCTGCACGGACTAGCGCTCGCTCTTAACTTCCAAGCCGCCATAAAGATTCGACAACACCTTTTTCGTGGTAATGGTCGGTTACCAGTTCAAGTCACCATGAACGTGCAGTAGACTGACCTTTATCTTGATTTATTTAAAGTTTGTGGAGCATGTGTTCTTTTCATACATAGTTCCTAGCCGTCATCTCTCTTTTTTTTATAATAAAGATTATTTATTTATCTCAGTAATCTAATCGAGTTGAGCAGCCGCTTTCTAACCATACCACCGTTCACACAATCCATTAATCATTTAACTATCCTAACGTATTCCTCATTCTTCAGCATCCCATGTTCATACCATACGACAACCAATTTCCATGCAACATTTCGATCAATAGGGGTGGCTGCGCCACTTCAGACTTCCACTTCCATACTCATTCCTCATTATATCCCATTTGTGTAACACCACAAAATATCAGTTTTATAGTGTTTACAACCTGCAAGTTGTAATGACTTCCACCAGTAGCGTAATTAGTGGTGGATACTGAAGGTAAACGAGAGAGTAAGGATTAAAAATAAATAAAATAACAATAATGTATACTGATTAAAATCATTTATTCGTGAGGAAATAATATTATTTACTCAGAAAATTTATTTTAGACATGAACCAAATCACCCTTAAGCCGAACAACATCCAGCGTTCTATTTATACATTCTTTTTCAAAATGCAAGGAGCATATTCTTCTTACTACTGCAGGTTTTATGTTTTCCTGGCCTATATTTTCAATCCACAATTTTTGAAGGCCTTCATTTTTTGGTAACCTAAAATAAATATTATGCGTCCTTAAGTACCAATCAAAAATAATCTTAATATCATCAAATCTTTTGATGAAAAAAACTATTATAGAAAATTTACGATTTACACTATTTTCAAGTTCTTTTCTTAAACGAAAGGCTCCCAATCGATCGTTTGATTAAATATACAGTTTACGTATCTAAAACGTTATTTGATCATGACTATATTAATATTATTGTTAAACAGGCTCAGAAGGGCTAGAACCCAGAGCCGTAAAGCCAGTTTAATAAAAAATATTATTATTAAAACTTATATCGATAATTTCAAAACATGACAACTCGTAAGGACAACACTATGTAAAAATGTAAACAATCAAAATGTTTACTTGTTTAAATTTACATGATAATAGTCATTGGAAATTCTAGATAATAGCGGGAAACACTATTTAGAATTCATAACATGAACACGAAACGCAATTCACACGAAAAAATATACAATTAAGGAAAAAAGTTACAACTAACCTGAAAAATGACAATCCTTCTTCATTTTTACGAGAATTTGAATTACATCCATTGATGCAACACTTTGTCATGTTGTTTTTGCTCAACTACCCTTTACTAATGAACAAAAAAGCTCCAAAATAGTCAAAATTCACTGTAACACTGCAAAATAACTCCGAACAAGGCTTAGATGACAGACGAACTACCACAAATGAACGTCATCCTAAAATGGCGTGTCATGCTTCAAGGTGGAGCTTGGTGACATTTATGAAAACTGGCAACAGAAAATTGAAGTCTAAGATATGTACTTATCTCTTTTTACATTTGAAAATCATAACGTGTGAGAATGAGACAGATATATTTTTGTTGGCAAGGTTCATGTTTGGATGATATTTGTATAACCAAAAAATATATATGCAATTTACAGCTTATCCTCTACCTTTCTTATATCAATGGGCACTACGCGTTCGTTCTAAATATGGAGTGTAGAGTACTGTGCGTTCACCGTAAGATGTCCCCTGCTGTGATGTTGGCACTATTGCTTGTCAATCTGTTGTCAGTTTGTGATTAGCTGCGCTCGTTTTTGTGTTATTATTTAAAATATTCCGAATTAATTATGCCGAAACCATTTAGAAGCAGTGCAAGAGAGGTTGTGTTGAAGGTGCGTGCCTTTTGTGAGAGAGAAAAGGCAAATCAAGCCCTGTTAATTCCACTCAATCAAGTGCGAACTCGCGTCGCCGCCATGACAGGTTAGTAAAATAGGGATGCCAGCTTCATGCAAAATGCCTTTAGTATGGGTAATAATAAGAAATTACTAACATTACGAATTAAAATAAAAAAGTACGTATCTCAGTTAATTTAATTTACTTTTTTATCATAATGTCTGTATTTGTATTTTATAAATATGTAATTTTATAAAATGGTACTTTGGTGTCTATTTCAGGCATGTCAGAGAAAACCGTGAGTAGAATATCTAAAGAAGGTGAAGCTGCTGCCTCTACATCTCAAAAACTCAAGTCTCCTGGAAAACACCGTCAAAGACGTAAAACGGTGGATCTTGATGATTTCGATTTATGCGCAATAAGAAACAAAATCCATGAAATGTATACTGTAAGAAAAGTTGTTCCTAGTTTAAATAAATTACTTGTAGAATTAAAGAATGACATAAACTTTGGTGGAGGTCGAACGACTTTGTGGAAAATTTTAAAACAAATTGGATTTCAGTATAAAAAGTGTGGTTCGAAACGGAAAATTTTAATGGAAAGGCACGACATAGTTGCATGGAGACGCAAGTATATCGTTACTATGAGGCAAAATCGAGCAGATGGTCGGCCAATAGTTTTCTTAGATGAAACATACATTCACGCATCGTATGCAGTGAAAAAATGTTGGCAAAAAGATGACGAGGACGGAGTAATAATAAGTGATTCTGTTGGAACGCGGTGGATAATTATTAATGCAGGTGGAGAAACAGGGTTTATTCCTAATGCTCAATTGATTTTTAAATCACAGAGTAAATCAGGGGACTACCATGACGACATGAACAGAACCAATTTTATAAAATGGCTTTCAGAGAAACTTATACCCAATTTGCCTCCGAACTCCTTAGTCGTGATGGATAACGCTCCCTATCATACCGTACAAGTAAATAAAGCACCTACTATGAGTTCCTCAAAACTTCAAATGCAAAATTGGATAACAAATAAGGGATTGTCTTATATACCAACAATGCTGAAAGCAGAACTTTATGAAATTATAAAAGAGCACAAAGAAGCGCCGATTTATGAGGCTGACCAATTATTGCTTTCTCATGGCCATAAAGTGGTTAGGTTGCCCCCTTACCACTGCGATTTAAATGCGATTGAGTTTATGTGGAGTCTTTTAAAGAGACGAGTAGCCAGCAATAATGTCGGCCAAGAAGCTGGGAATATCGTGAAGTTAACTGAAGAAGCTTTTTCATCTATAACCCCTCAGGATTGGCAAAAGCAGTGTGAACACGTAAAAAATTTAGAAGACAAGTTTTATGTACTTGATGGCTGTTTGGATGATATTACTGATAAATTCATAATTGAATTAGGAAATGACAGCAGCACAGATTCGGATACGACAGATGATGATAACGACGTTTATGAAAGTGACAGTGATACGAGTATGTCTGGAATTGTTCCTTTCGACCATAATTATTGTCGGAAAAAATAAATCAATAAATAATTTAAAAATTAAATTGTGTTATCATTCACAACATTACTAGTCTTATAACTAACTGTATATTATTTAAATAAGCAAGTAAAACATATTAATCAGGGGTTTTCAAGTTTAGATAATTTTGCCAGCAACCACCAAGTGGGGTAAATGCTCTATATATTGTTGGCAGCACCGTAGACAATGCTGCCATTTCCCAAGGCAGGGGACATCTTACGGTGAACGCACTATAGAAGGAGAACCATCTCTGTATATGAAAAGTGTCCCTAAAAACGCGTCCAATAAGGGTGGCGCTGCAGTAGCATAGGATAAATTAAAAGAAAAGCGCCAAAATTAATTAGAATAAGATGGAGAAATAAACAAGAATCGACCAATCCGCTTGGTTTTGTACTATGTAAATAGTTGAGGTTTTGTATACTGGCATTTTACTAACTACTCTAGTCATGAAATTATTTAAATATTTGAATTCAGCTGACTTCACTCCGTCTACAACAGCTATATTCATATCGTAGTTTTTCAGACGCCAGCGCTATTGTGATAGGTTTTGGAACCTCTATTTTCAGTATATAGTGGGACACTTTTTCAACTTTCGCACCTTATAAGATGGTTCTCCTTCTACTCTACACTCCATAGTTCTAAATAATATTTTCCTCTCAAAGGTCTCAAACTCTCAAAGTCAAATCATAGATAAATAAATATGAGTCAAAATTTGCAAGGATTTTTTTTATTTGGAGTTTATGACCTCGTATGTAGACCTTTAGGCCAATTTGCAAGGAATGACAGTTGTAGTGTTGTCAGATTCAGATGCAGATAACCATGAAAAATTCCCTTTAACTTTTTCCGAAATCCCCACGAAAATTAGCCTTTTAAAAAAGTGCCCCTAAAACAGGTTTTACTTACTTTATAGGAAAAGATAAAGCAATACAGGCCGCCGACATACCGGATGGGAGTAGCTATACCTAGAGATGGGCCGAATATTCATTTTAATATTCGGTATTCGGAATATTCGGCAGCTTTACCAAATATTCGTATTCGGCCGAATATTTGAGTAAATCACATTTTTTTTATAGGATAAGGGTGACAAACGAGCACACAGTCCACCTGATGGTAAGTGGTTCCTGCGCCCCATAGACATCTACATCTATCCTCTATTCCAAATCAAAATGTAGTTGCGTTGTCACCAGTGAGGACTAAGATGGAATGCCTCATTTCCAGTAATAAAGGCCTCTGGCCACCTGCACTCACCAAGCGAAACGCAGAGGCAAACATCTACTTCACGCTGGTATTCTGTGAGGTCGTGGTACCACCCCGGTTCGAGCCGGCCCATCCGTGCGACAGCAAAAGCTGCCGCGTGGCTCTATCACTGTTAAAAAGTTAAAAAACAGCTTGTTTCTTGAAGTTCCGTAAGTCGTATCGGTCTGACAGTAGTGGACCGCCAAACATCCCGATGATGTGGATTTGTGAAATGCGTTGATGAAATATGTCTGAGATTAATCCAAATAATTCCTTTGAACACTCCCGTGGTAAATGCGATACAAAATGCAAAGGGTATGCAACATCTCTTCGTCTCGTCTTTCGTCTTCGTCGGTCGTCGATGATTTGAGCCGTTCTGCGCTGGATGCGGTTAAGTGGAAGGAGCTGGTACTAGGGAGCCCCGGCACAGGGATGAGAACAGTATTCCATGTTAGGCCGAACCTGCCGCTTGTAACAGTACAACCAGTGTGTCGCCATAAAATACTTTCCCGCTCTTCTGAGCACGCCAAGCTTTTTAAATGCCCATTCAACCTTCCCTTCCAAGTGATCATGAAACTGCACGTTATTCGATATGTCAATGCCAAAGATTCCCATATTGGCTGAAGCTCATTCTCATCAAACCAGTCCTCGTGTTTTAGAACTCTCAGACCCAAAGTAGATTTAGTAGTGTCAAGAATATGGGAAGATAGAGACTCCCAGACAACATTAATCTCACCTGATTTTAGATCGAGGGGCTACAGAACAGTGTTCAAAGTTTCGGAATATTTAGCCCTCGTGTTAGTATCTTGAAGTCGTTAGAGGTTCAGACGTATCTGTTTAGATCTTTCCGATCTACAAGGACGTGGAAGACGAAGATTTAATTTAATGATAACAAGCCGGTGATCAGTCCAACAATGAGCACCACGCATGACACGGGTGGCTTGGACTTGTGAGATATCTTTTTGACGCACGATGGCGTAATCAATAAAGTGCCAATGCTTCGATCTGGGGTGCATCCACGTTGCCTTGTAACCTTATGCCGAGATGTGTACAGGGTACTCTTGTAGTTGAGCAGCAAGATAGTTCTTGACAGCAAAGCCTACACCAGACCTTCGCGGCTCTGAGGAAGCGAGTCCTTTCCAAAAGAAGGTATACCCGCCACCGTATTCTACCAGTTCTCCTTCATCGGGGAGGTGTGTTTCGCTGAGTACAGCCACATCCATATTATAGCGACTTAGTTACCGAGCTACAATGGCAGTTTTTCGCTCAGGGCAGGCATTTGCTTCGCTTTGCTTCAATAAGTGTGCGCACATTCCACGTGCCAAATGCCATTGATTTTGATAAATTAAAATTTCCATTATTTTTTCTGTGGCATCGATCGCGAATTTGTGATGCGGAGGCAGCCGCGGTTGCTACCATCCTAAAGGGGTTGGAGTGAGCATTTGTTTAGGACACCTTTTCTAGACCCCTCCCTGGCTGCGCCAGGAAAGCAGTGCCTTCCTGAATAGGGCTGCTTTGTCACCTTGGGTGCTGCCGAGTCTGCTCTGTCACCCCGTTGCAGAGCAGAAGCGACCACGATGTACACTACACCCCCAAGACCGCCTACGTGCAGGAGTCAGACAAAACTCAACGAGCATCACGTTAAGCCTCTCTACCTCCTCCCATCGCCGTAGGACATTGGTTATAGATCGGAGTCCTAATTGGAAACAGGTCAATTGTGCAGGAGATATTAACGTGCACAAGTGTACGCGCGGGTACAGGTGCACATACTCGTCTTTATCCCCCTGGACCCAGTGGATCGGAGACCGTTACGACTGGAGAGGGACTCGGACAGATGGAACAGTAGGTATATCAGTAAAAAAGGTACAGGGGTTCAGTCCTTTTCCACACTCCCTTAGTCGCCTTCTACGACACCTACAGCTAGAGAAGGGGTGGTGCTATTCTACTCCGCCGCACACCACATGGCTAAAAATCCTGAGTGAGTGATAAATTGAGTGATAAATATAACATTGTTAAAGATGAAATTAAAACTTTGCTACTGATTACTATTACAAAATCGTCTACTTCATATTATAAAAAAAATATACTATTAAAAAATTGTCTACTTCGTCTTATTATCTTTCTTATATAGAAGAGAGGGACAAACGAGCATGCGGCTCACCTGATAGCAGGTGTAGACCACCGCCTATTAACAAATACAACACCAGGCGAATATTAGGCGCGTTGCCGGCTTTTTAAAAAGGAGTAAATTTTTTTATAGGATAAGGGTAACAAACGAGCACACGATCCACCTGATGGTAAGTGGTTGCTGCGGCCCATA
Source organism: Parnassius glacialis (assembly GCA_033319125.1). Lineage (NCBI taxonomy): Eukaryota > Metazoa > Arthropoda > Insecta > Lepidoptera > Papilionidae > Parnassius > Parnassius glacialis. Next base: position 20,562,539 of record JAVANC010000027.1, on the reverse strand, counting down.
GACATCTACATCTATCCTGTATTACATATCAAAATTCACAGATGGCTGGATGAAATTATCATCACTTTAGTCTAAAGTCCGGCCACCTGCACTCACCAAGCGAAACGCAGAGGTAAACATTTACTTCACGCTGGTATTCTGTGAGGTCGTGGTACCAACCTGGTTCGAGCCGGCCCATCCGTGCGACAGCAAAAGCTGCCGCGTGGCTCTACCACTGAATATTTAAGTGGTACTCAAAGCGTCCACTATATTGAAATGTACGAATAAGTTTGTCCACATGTCAGATGTAACCGATAGAAATTTGGCCTTAGATAGCTCACCTTGAATAGTGCTTTTAAATTTTTCATACAGTTGTGGAATCACTGTTGCACTTATATATTTTCAGCTCGGTGTTTGGTATTTGGGCCTTACTAATTGCATGAGCCGATTAAATCCTTTATCTTCGACTATAAAAATTGACTGGTTATCCATTGCTATCATTTCAGCAATTGAATTCGTAATTGGAAGTGATCTGGGGTCGCCGATTCGCCATTTGGAAATAAATGAATCTTCTAGTGTAGTTTGAATGGTTGGACAGGTTTTAGTATTCGTAGATTGAGCACCTCTGGTAGAGGGTTGGGTGACATGTGCAACTTGAATTTCATGCTGTGTCGTTTCCATATTTTGTATATTTGAGCCTACCTGATACACAGGTTTTTCCAGACCCAAAAAATTCCGCAGTGTGTTTCAATTTTAAATGATTGATCAAATTCGAGGATGAAGTTTTCCTGCCGCTGCCACCCCCGCGAAAGTATTTTTTCGCAAATCATACATTTCCCTTTACTTTGGTCGTCAGTTTCTCTAAACTAAGTCCAAGTAGTAGATCTCCTCCTGCCACTCATTTTATCATATAATTATCAATATTCGCTAAGAATTACACAACGAAACACTTTCTTTCTCACAAAAACAGTCAAAACAAAAGCACGTGCCGGCAATTCGCTCAGTACTCGATGATGCAATAACATGTCATGCTGATTATTTTAAAAATATCATGATTTTTTTGAATTTTTTGTACATTTTGAAATTCACGAGTCGGTAACACTTTTTGACATAGTAGGATTAAAAGTTTATGAATACATATGTATGAGTAAAATAAAAATAATTAATAGTGTATTAATTACAGTTCATATCTTAAATTTCTAAAAAAAAAATTGGTTGATTTTACTAAGTTTATGAGACTGACAGACATCATCGCTACTTCTTTGTTGATTTTCCAAAGTTTATGAGACTATTGTAGTAGAATAATAAGAATAACATAAAATAATAAAAGTGTTTACCTTATTTTAAACCAGTATTATTTCAAATTCTGCCTATTACATTAATTTATGTGTTGATTTAAATCAATGATTTTTTTTATCAAAATCAAGCGATTTAAATCGTGATTTAAATCAGTCTGATTTAAATCAGCCAACCCTGGCGCAGTGTTGCCAACAACTTGGAATCTGATATCGCCATTTTTCACAGCTTTAGTAGCCTAATGTAGCCGAATTTGAGTTTGAGCTGAGTTAGCCTAAAGTAGCCCGAACGTCAAAACTTCGCTAGGAATAAATAAAAACGTAATTGTTAACAATTCGTTTATTCACAAGATGAACATAAACTATCAAATTTAAAAAAAATCATTATCTGCTGCCAGCAGCAACAAAGCATCAGCAAGACTTTCACCGTCAACATTTTCTGTAGCCTCTGCTGTGCTGGTCCTGGCGCAAGCTTCGCTGGAACTGAAAACGTACATTTTTCTCCCAGCATCTAAACTGATCATGTGATTGCTTGGTTGAAAATTGTTGCAGCAAATATTTCGGAAATTCATATGTGTACGGATTCTAAGAATTGCAATCAGCATGAGTAGTTGCATTCTGTTCCTTAATTTTGTCTTTATTTTCGTTCCCATTCGTCACGATAATGCTTGACATATTTTCCCATGTTTTCTCACTACACAAACACAATTATACCTTCAAAATTATTATGAAAATGAATTAATGAATATGCACGCACAGGACTCTTGGAGAAATTTCACAGTATACATGAAATACATAGCCGGTATAATACTTGTAATTACAAATGTTATTAACAGCGAAGCGAAGACTTACAATCTTATTGCATTCTAAATTTGGTTACTTAATACATGTATTAAGTAACCTCTAACTTAGCCTGTTGCGTGCAACAGGCTAAGTTAGAGGCCCTACTCCCTAACGCTTCGTCCGTATATTCGGATCTATCCGTCTCTCTTGCGCACGTCTGCAGATGAGTGAGAGTGAGAATGAGCTTTAGTTTTGAAGTCCAGTTTTTTCATTTTGATTTATACATTTGCGTAGGAGGTATTTTTACGCTTATATTAACTTCTGTAGTGATTCAATCTAATTGACAGTCGATTGTTCGTCTCTCAAGTAGCCTATTTGGCGACCAGTCGCCTTTCAGAATTTTTCGTAGCCAATTTCCATCCCGAGTAGCCTAATTGGCGAAAAATCGCCTACGTTGGCAACACTGCCCTGGCGCTAACCCCACGCATTTTACGTAAACAAGTTTTGACATGAATTGGTTAGGAATCGAGGTAATCCTGCCGAATAATGTTCGGCCGAATATTCGATTCGGTAAAAGTTTTACCGAACTTTCGGCCGAATATTCGTATTCGGCGAAATCCATATTTGGCCCAACACTAGTTATACCCAGGTGCAAGTTCACGCGGCCCTTATACGTACAATAAAACTAGTTGCAACCGTACTACTTACTAGACTAAATTTAATTGCGCGATTAAATCAACGTCCTACTAAAATGCCGAACTGTACAGTTGTTTTGCTGCAATAAGAGATCGACCACAACAAATTTACAAAAATATACAGACTATCATCTTACGATGCCATTAGTGCCACTCTCACTATTCCTGATTTGTTTACCTTTGCATGTATAATATCAACTCCTCCACCTGAGAGTTTCCTTTTTATAGTTTACTGTATATAATATGTTTGATTAAAATAAATAGGTACATATTTATTTATTGTAATTTCTACTATTTTATTATATATTTGTCAGATTATTTATGTTTCAGGCTCAGTCAAAGGAATTTCCACCATTGCATTTACACTAAGAAAAAGAAAAATGCAGCAACAGATACACATCAGAAAAAACATAAAAGGCTGCAAGATAAACCTCTTTTTTTAACAAAAAAAGTTGCTGGGTTGAAAAAATTTCTTCAGAATCTGGGTGAAAAATCTTTGATTTGTTTGAAAAACGAATGGTTTTTGAAAAAAATGGCGTTGAAGAAACAGAATTTATTGAGCGTCAACTCAAGAAAAATATAAAATTGGGAAGCTCTCACGAGCTAATATTTACCATAACTACGATGTTTTGCTTTGTCTCTATACTGATACAAGAGTTTCTTTCATAATGAAAAAAGCGAACCCACAAAAATATATTCGTTATATATATAGGTATGTGGCGGCGCTGTCGTCGCGCCATAAGCAAAACACATCAAAGCCTAAATCGCGCTTACAAAGTTTCGAAATTAAAGCAGCATATATAGAATAGCTCCGAACTACCAATCGGATCGTTGGCCGCTCCCCGGGCAGAACACCTTGCCCGGCGGGAGATCTCCCCTTTTCCTTCCACCCGCCACAGTGGTGACCCCGACGTGATATGAACGCGCAACCAATAACCTTCGGAAACTACAACTTCAAATCTTCGTCATCATCCTCAAGTACCCCATTCATTCACTCCCGAGCAGATATTGTCTGCAGTCTTCACATTCTGCAAGCCATCTAGCTTTACAAAAGGTTCATAACAGCACTCGAATAATAATGCTTCCTGTTCCTTCAAGCTACTCTCTGCGCTACAGTGTTCGGCACGGCTCTGAGCCTTACTGCTCGCCTCTGCTTCACGGCACTCGCAGATTACTTGCCTTCTTCTCGACTCACCGCAGACTGTAAGGAAATTCCCTGGCACTTGCAAATTCGTCGACATCTAGACTGCACTATCGACCTCCGGTCTAAGCACGGGGTTGATGTGGCGGCGCTGTCGTCGCGCCACAAGCGAAACACATCGAAGTCTAGATTGCACTAACAAAGTTCCGAAGTCAAAGCAGCATATATAGAATAGCTCCGAACTACCAATCGGAGCATTGACCGCTCCCCTGGCAGAACACCTTGCCCGGCGGGAGATCTCCCCTTATCCTTCCACCCGCCATAGTCATTGTGGACGTGATATGAACACGCAACCAACACTGATTGACTGACACGGCCAGGGAATTGCCTTGTAAGTCTGCGGTGAGTCGAGAAGAAGGCAAGTAATCTGCGAGAGTGCCGCGAAGCAGAGGCGAGCAGTAAGGTTCAGAGCCGTGCCGAACACTGTAGCGCAGAGAGTAGCTTGAAGGAACAGGAAGCATTATTATTCCAGTGCTGCGATGAACCTTTGTAAAGCTAGATGGCTTGCAGAATGTGAAGACTGCAGACAATATCTGCTCGGGAGCGAATGAATGGGGTACTTGAGGACGATGACGAAGGTTTGAAGTTATATTTTCCGAAGATTATTAATGGCGGGTTCAGATCACGTCGGGATCACCACTATGGTGGGTGGAAGGAAAAGGGGAGATCTCCCGCCGGACAAGGTGTTCTGCCCGGGGAGCGGCCAACTCTCCGATTGGTAGCTCGGAGCTATTCTATAAATGCTGCTTTAACTTCGGAACTTTGTTAGTGCGATCTAGGCTTCGATGTGTTTCGCTTGAGGCGCGACGACAGCACCGCCACAGGTATACAAAACTAATTAATTTTAAAAACCAGTGATAGATAAAACTACAACTGGTTAGCTGTTGGCTAGTTTATTTGTTTAATTATAGGTAATTATAGTAGTAATAAATAAACTCCTATCTTTATTACAATATCCACCTTTTCATGGATAATGCGTATTATATACTTATTATACTCTTTGATGCGTATGGACGGTTGTTACAGCCAGGCTGTATGCAACTTATCAATGTAGTGGCTTCACTTCATTACGCTGTTATCAACATAGAATATATCGATGAGTGTGTGAAATTGTTAATGTATTATTTGAATTCTTATGTGTGAGTTTCGTAGAGACAGACAATTATTTTTGTGTGGAAGTTTGAGAAAAATAACAGACAGTTTGGTATCGGAAAATAACGCTATGGCTACTTGTCTCAACTCTCCCTGTATTGATTTATGTAGGAAAATTACATAAGCAAATTACCTTGTATACAAATATATTATATTCTAAAAAATATTACTAAACAATGGTTTACACACTTTCATTATTATCTGTTTTATTTTGTTAAATTTCGCCAACTTCTTTTGGACTTGGCTTAACTTGGCTGATCGCATTCTTTTCGCTTCATCAGTTTGTAACTTTCCAAGATCGAATGAATGAATTGGATTAATAGAAAAAGTGGATGAACGATTTATTTGAAGTTGTAATGATATATACAGTAATCTATGTTGTAATGGGAATATAACAGTGTTTCTATATAGTTTGTGGAATATAAGTAATTAGGTAATGATCAGTAATGGTCACGGAATATACATTTTTATATTCCGTGGTAATGATAATGAGAATTATAAAATAGTGATGAGAATTGTGTTTGTGGTTGAATGATTGAGGTACACAAAAAACCACCGAAATTTTGCCTAAGCTTATTGTAAATAACATTTAATAGATTTTGGTTCACCCAAGTCTCATCTAAATAAATTCTTGGTCTAGTGTCTTCACTATCTCTCAGGGTCTTGAGTTTTCTCAGGAATTGTAGCCGCGCACAAACGATGTCAGTCCTTTCCATCAATTGGTTACGACAATCTGGAGCTTGTGTGTACTTGCACCCAAGTTCTATAAGTATTTTACGCATAGAAGAATTAGAATACGGAAATGGAATCCGCCAATTCTTTCTTTTGCTGTACTCAAAATTTTAGGCGTGGAAGGATATTCACCGTCGCGATAAAACGATGACACTATTTCTTTAATTACACTTTTGTCAAAGTCGTCTAACGCAGTTACTGTACAAGGCAGATAGACGCTTTCTCGCGGAGAGCAAACTTCTCCCCTTATACCTACACTCTTTTTTAATTTTGTCGATCGTTCTAACATCACATATCGCCGCAGCAATTTCACGAGAACGGCAGAAATTAACACTTTGTAAATTTTCGGGATCTATTTTCATTTTAGTGAATAATGTTAAAATATTGTTGATAACAACACGTGCTTGTGTTGGTATATTGATGCCAACAGGTAAAATATTATTTTGAATAAATTCTGCCGTTTTGGTACAAAACAATGGAGTAGCCATTGTGTCACTAAAGAAATTCAGAGAGCGAATGTGCAAAAACATTTTTTTTTTTTTTGCGCCCGAAGCAATTTGGAAAAGGGCTACCCAGAGGGAGGCAGAAAATGCATTACGCATACCACTATAGCCAGGCTATAGTGGTTATGGGGGACTCACTGCCTACAAGGGGAACCTAAGTGATACCCCCTAAAAACTGCCTTTGGGGACTGGCAACTAGCTTTATTAAAGCTTCATATGCCTTATCTAAAGCGACCCTCTTTTGGGAAAAGAGGGCGCAGACGGCTAAGTGCCGTTTAGGGACTGCCTACGAAGGCATATTATTAATTTTAACTAATTTTAAATTTAATTAGGATTGGCCTGAGCCGCCAGGAGGCAGTTCAGGTCTTTTGACAACTTATTTGGCGGGTCCGAGAGAGTGTTTCTCGGCCTGCGGACGCTATAGCGGGAAGGGAGTGGGGCGGTATAAGTAACTGCCTCACGAATAAGTGTGTTAGTATGCGACTCTGATACTTTAAAGAAGTTTTCAGAGAGTTTTTTAAGAAATTGCTGGATTGTTGGGATTTCTAAATCCCGGTGAAGGTCGGCATTACGGACGTACCAAGGTGAGTTCGTAGCTCGACGACAGAAATGGTTTTGAACTACTTGGAGTTCGTTAATAATTTTATCGTTAGCGTGTGCAAAAATAGGCGCCGCGTAAGACATTACCGGTCGTATACAAACCTTATAAAGGGTTCGCTTATTTCTTAATGACATTTTGCTATGTCTGCCTAACATACTGTTAAGCCTACCTAGATAGAAACGAGCTAGACGTGTCACTCTTTTGACATGAGGCTCAAACGTAAGCCTATAGTCAAGGGTGACACCTAAATATTTTGCTGTCATTTGCCATGGGACAGGAGTCCCTAGCATTCGTATAGGTGGAGTATTTTTCTTGTTTTTATTACGACGTCTTTTAATATCGAATTGAACTGCAGAGCTCTTCTCCGGGTTCACATCGATACGCCATTTTTGGAACCAATCTCCTAGGTCATCGACTGACTTTTGGATTTTGTTCCTTGCGGAAGATATTCTAGGACTTTTGAAGTATAGAGCAGTGTCATCTGCGAAGAGTGAGAGCTGTACACCATTCGACGGGATTGGGATGTCGTTGGTGTACAAGATGTACAGGAGGGGAGCTAGTACTGATCCCTGAGGAACACCAGCTTTAATGGGGCGCTGAGAGGATAACGTACCTTCGTGTCTAAAAGGAAAGGTACGGTGTTGTAAGTAAGAGGCTACGAGACGTACTAGACGATCGGAGAGTCCTATCCTATATAATTTGTAAATAAGGCCTACATGCCAGACTCGGTCGAAGGCTTTGGCAATGTCGAAAAAGACCGCGATTGTCTTTAGTCGACGTGGATAAAAACCGCTGAGGGTGTATTCCACAATGCGGTGTACTTGCTGTGGACATGAATGTTTCGCGCGGAAACCAAATTGGTGTGGGATGACAAGGGGGTCACCGTCTGTGGGAAACAGATGGCGCCTCATTCGATTGAGAATGACTCTTTCAAAGAGTTTGCCCATGGCCTTTAGGAGGCTAATGGGACGATGATTGGAGGGGAGGTTAAGAGGCTTGCCTGGCTTGGGAATACCAATGACAGTTGCCTCTTTCCAAGTAGTGGGAAAATAATTTAGATTGAAGCAGGCGTTAAAGATAATAGATAAGAGGGTTAACACCTGCTCTGGAAAGTGTTTAAGGGCTTGGTTGGATATGCCATCCGCGCCCGGAGACTTTTTGGGCTTAAGTCCTTTGATGAGGGATGAGATCTCATCATTGGACACAGTGATAGGGTCAGAGGTTGTGGGGGGTGAGTTCCGGCGGCGGACCTCATCCTCCACTTCCTGAATATGTGAGGGGTCGACAGGTTGAGAGCTAGGAGAGCATTGTGCGGCAATGCTGTCTGCAAAGCACTCAGCCTTCTCGTCGTCCTCGAAGGCAACCGTACCGTCGGGGCGGGAGAGAGGGGGAGTGTGAGTTGTAGCGTCTATACGGAGGGCTCTAGCCATCTGATAGTACGCTGTATGTGAGGGAGATATATTCTCCATGAGTTCACTCCTTTGGAGTTCTCGAAATTCATAAAGGTGCAAACGGAGTTTTCGTTGAAGACGATTAGCCGTATGCCTATATTCGGGGGTGGGATATTTAGCTGCTCTCCGGAAAGCAGCTTTTTTAGCTTTTAATATGTTGCTAATATATAGGGGAAGCCCATTAGTATTAGCAACCGGGACGACCCTTTCATTCTCCTTAAGGGAGGATTTAATTAGGGTTGAAAGTGATTCGACCGCGGTGTCGATTTTTAAGGGACTGTCTAATTCTATATCCGGCGATAGGTAATTTTGGGAGTCCTGCGAGTCCATAGCTTTTGCTAGGGAGTCCTTGAAACCCTTCCAGTTAGTGAAGGTTTTCGTAGTTATAATAGGTGGTGGCTGATGGCCAAGAATAAGAGAGACCGGTCGGTGATCGGATCCTATATCGTCTAGTGTCTCAATAGACCTAAGGTTGAGTGAAACTCCTTTGAGTAACGCAAAATCTAGTACATCTGGGTTAAAATCGGTAGCATCGGGATAATGCGTTGCACCGAGCGGGCTGTAAACGGTTATGTCAAGAGACTGCGTTATATCACGCAGTATCCTACCACTACGGTTAATATTACGGCATGTCCATTCAGTATGTTTAGAGTTAAAATCTCCAAACATAATGACTGAATTACTAAGAGATAAGATTGCCTCAAAATCATCTTTGAGGGGGAGGATTCCAGGGGGAATGTAACAGGAGGCTATGACTAAAGACTGATGTCCCGTCATAGATAGCCTGCATAACGTAGCTTCCATATTGGTAAGCTGCGGAGTATCTATAAGAGAGCAATGTAGTGTCCTCTTGTAATAAATGGCCGTGCCACCGCCTCGGCGGTCGTGCCTATCATTACGAAGAAGAGAATAATTTTTAATAGCTAAGCCTTTAGTGTCTTTGTGTTTAAGATTGGTTTCCTGTAAGAGGAGAAAATCAACTTCGCGATCTTTAAGGAAGAGCTTAAGCTCTGGGAGGTTATTACGTAATCCGTGAATGTTAAATGAAATAAGCGATAGCCCTTTGGGCTTGATACGACCGTGACTTCTAGGCAGAGCAGAAGGCTCTGTCATTATAAGCTAAGTTAATTAAGTTAACTTAGCTTACAACGAACGCAATAAATTACTGTGCTCTGCGAGAGCCAAAAGACGGTCCTGAGGGGACCGGGCGGCGCGCAGTTTACTCGCTAAAACCGAGATTTCATTAATGTCGATGTTCCTTATCGCGGCGTAAACCGTGTTAGAGTCATCGCCAATTGTCGACTGTTTTTGCTGCGGAGCAGAAAATACCTGTGGCGGTGGATCTACCTTTTTGGGGCCCCAGGGAAAAACTGGAGCCTGCATAGGCTTTGAGAAGCCCGGAGGTGGCCTAATTGGTGGTCTCGGGGGACCCTGAGGGGGTCGTGCAAAGCCCTGAGACGGCTGAGATACGCCCTGACGGGGCTTCCTAACATATAAAGCCGGGAATGAACGGTCATTAACCGGCGGTGGTACCTGTCTTACTATACGCGGACGAGGAGCGCACGGGCATCCTCTGTAGCTCGCCGGGTGGCCTGTCTGTTGACACAGGACGCACGCGGGCGGGGATACGGCATCTTTAGGCCGGGGACACTCTTTCGTGATATGAGGATCTAGGCACTTAACGCACCTGGGTGGGGCGGAGCAATTGGCCGCCGCATGACCATACAATTGGCAGCGGTGGCATTGCACCGGGAAACCGCGCCTACGCGGTGACTCAACCTTGACTCCAGACAAGCCGCACACAGTGCGTACTTGCCGGAAGATGGTTTTAGCCTCCGGGACGTTACTAAGAATAACTAATATTACCGGGTATCTCAACCCGGTCCTGCTATGCATCTTATGAACCGCTTCAACTGGGAAACCTTGTGACTTAAGGTCCGCAAGTATCTCCTCGTTGGAGAGTTCAAACGGGACGCCTCGAATGACTACCCTAACTTTACGCTCTTCCGGGAGAGCGTATGTGTGGTACGATACGCGTTCGTACGTAAAAAGTTTCGTTATACGGCGGAAATCGTCGATCGTGGTTGGCAATATTTTAATAGCTACGCCTAAGTTGGTAGCAATCTCATACTTTATTTTAGAGTCATAACAGATTTTACTAAGCCGGGTAAATTCAGCCTTGTCTCTTAAGAAAACAGGGGGCGGGACTTGTTTCTTGGCTAATTGCGGCGCACAACGCGTGGCCGGTTTAGTTGGCGCTGAGCTATCTAACGCGGCAGCTCGAGCTGCAGGGACTGAGGCAGCGACGGAGGCTGCGGGGGAGGCGGGAGCGGCACGGGCCGCTGCGGCGGTTGGCGAACGGTTTTTAGCGGCGCGCTTCGCCGCGCGCTTTGACGATACCGTGGTATATGACTCTAATGATGCACCGGTGTCATCCGAGTCTGACTCCGATGACCTGGTGCCGGATTTTCTCGCGGGCCTCTTCCGAGAGGCGGATACTGACGACGCGGCGTCGGACTCGGAGTGAGAGCACTCCATATCTATCCCTAGCGCGGCGAACGAGTTCTGGGACTCTAAGCGGTCCGCTAACACCGGCGGCGGGATGGTTGCCTTACGGGCGGTACCAGCCAGAAGGGCTAGGGCGGCGGAAAGCGCCTGTGAATCTTCCACCTTAGTGATGGCATCGTAAAGCGACGATTTTAAGTCCTGAGTGGACATGTTGACTAATTAATTAACTAACTAAAAAAATAAAAAAAATAAAGAAAACTATTTAAGACTACTAGTAGGGCGTGGGGGATCACCGCACTGAAAAGTGAGGGACGTTCTTTTTCTGAAACTCTCCCTCGTCCTCAAAAGGACGGGGGCTAAGTCAAGAAACAATATGACAATATACACGTTATATATACTACACATATAATTATAATAAACTACTAAACATATACAGTACTAGTGTACTACAATATAAAAGCGTTCAGTCAGACCACCCCGACCGAGGTCGGGGGGGTAAGAACTGAGAGTTAGCAACTAATCACTCACCTAGCTTCAGCGCTTAATTAGCGCCAACACAATGGAGCGCGATTCGCGGAACTGGGGGCACTAACGTTGGGACGTTAGGCGCGCGGACTACCTGAAACGACCGCACGAGAGCGGTGCCACAGGCGGAATATGTTGTGCAAAAACAAATTTCTCTTCGATATATATACTAAATTATCATTGCACTAATTTGCAGGTATGAGACGGGGGTAATAATGGAAAACAAATGACTCATAACATAACAATGTCGCACCAGCCTTTGTATACCGCACCGCCGTTGTGTACCTGCCTTTGATGATTCATTTGTTCTTATCGATAATGGCGTTGCGCCCGCGCAACATGCTCACCGCCCTAGCCGGGCCGAGGCCGAGCTATGATTTATGACCTCAACTGCACGGACAAAATAATTTTACGTTATTTAGTGCTAAGAATCTCCGGTGAAGGTTCGGTTGCCACCTAAGACGGCTCGACCTGGCAACATACAACGCATGCACCCTGAGGACTGACGAGAAGATCCTAGAGCTGGAAGAAGAGATAGACAAGTTGCACTGGGATATTATAGGATTATCTGAGGTCCGAAGAGAGAGGGAGGACACGGTAATCCTCGAATCCGGCTACTTGTTCTATCACTGGGAGGGCGACTATCCCATAGTCCCAAGGAGGATTTATCAGCTTACGCTCCAACCTCGACACATCCCGATGAGGAGGTGGAGAAAATTTATGAGGATATCCCTAAAGCCATGCATTCCTTCAAAACCCACTATACGGTGTTAATTAGAGACATAAACGTAAAACTAGGCACAAGAGAGAAAGGCAAGCTGAGGGTAGGGAAATTTGGAACAGGGCAACGGAACCCAAGGGACCAGCAGATGGCCGACTTCATGGAGAGAGATGGAATATTTATGATGAACTGTTAGCTTTTTTCTTTTAGTAGCGGCCCTACAGGAAGTGAATTTGGTCGAGCCCCGACGGTTCGACAAAAAATGAGATTGACTTTGTTATGACGACTAGACGGCAACTGTTTAATAATGTCTGTGATCCCGAGGGTGAAAACTGGTAGCGATCACCGAATGGTTAGAGGCCCACTGAAACTAAATGTTAAGTTGGAGAAGTGTGGTCTAATGAAGTCAATGTTCCGTCCCCATCGTGGTCTGATCCAAAGTCCCGAAACCTTTCAGGTCAGGTTACAAAATCGTTTTCAATGCCTAGAACATTGCAATGCGGTGTACTATATGAATGACAAGCTCGTGGAAACTGTCCATGCGGAGCTAAGTTTTGCAAGACCCGCCGCAGCAGAACACAAAAACTCTCCGATCACACTCTTAACATCATGGCTTTTAGACGGGAAATGAAGCTGCAGTTTTCAGTAGATTTGAGAGCATACAGGCAACTGAACAGACTTATCTCCAAATGCATGCGGCGAGACTTAAGCTCCAAAGTCTTTGCCAGACATCTGTTAATCTGAAAATTATTGAATTTGAGACACAATAGAATACTGTCTCTTGTTTCAGCTTGAACGTGGTTATTGTAATGAAAACAAATGATTTCTTAGGTAGTATTATTAAGAAATAAAAAGCGTTTATTTAAATATATTTGTTTATTTCGAGAACAAATCGATATGGCCCTTTTATATTTTAAGTCACTTCATTCTTATTATATTTAATTTTTGTAATAAATAAAACGATAACGTATTCTATATTAAAATACGTCAAATCTACTTTCAAAACATAATGAAAAATAAATAGTTTAAAAACATGTAAAACACATTTCTATTAAATAGAAGATGAGTCGCTAGAAGCCATCAAAAGAATAAACAATATGGTTAAATCGATTATGCTGAATAAAATGATAGGCGAATAAATCTAAGAAACGAAATGTAATGATAAATTGACAAAGAGGACAATTATTACAAATAAAATGGAATAAATAAAATGCACGATCAGATTTTAATTGAATTAATTAACATTGTGTAGAGTTTTTAATAAAGTATTGTATGTTATGCACTTCCCGTATGGGGCCCGATATTTCAACATATCTTTCTATTCTAAGTTTATAAGTTTTTAAAACGATGTTTGTTCGTGTGTGAATACGTGCGTACGTAAATTTTCATCTCTTTCTCGAGTCTCTGTGACAATAACGTGTCCTGTCTTTATGAGCATAAATGCATAAATAATACCTGTAAATGTTTTCATTATAATTGATTACTTATGTAAATTCTTTAACAGTAAAAATCGAATTTACTTATTCACTGAAAGAAAAATAATTGATAGTAACGGATCATCAGACTCACAGGACTTTCATCGTTTTGGAATAATAAAACAAGAAAACTAGATTACAATGACATGTGAAGACTAGAATTATAACATATTTATGAAAAAAAAAATATGCACGACGAAATGATTTTTTTAGCTTGATGCGAATTGATGAAGAAAGTGTGATAAATTATATAGATTTGTTTAAGGTAATTGCTTTCAATACTTTATTAACAAGCTGATATGCTTAAATTCTCGGCAGATGTTATTCTGCCCGTACCATTTAGTGTTTTGGTTGAGATTGAGAAAATGTGAATTGAATGTTACTTTGATTGATAATTTACTAGATCAGGAGGATATACAAAAACACAAAAATTATATACGGAGTAATTTTTCACTCTGGAAGTCCAGTGATGGGGTGAATTAGGATTGAAGTAAAATCTATAATCACCCCGAATTCACGAGTATGTTATTTAAAATTTGTAATAATTTGACTACAGAGCCACCTATCGGGCCCAAATTTGTATATTGTATGAGTAAATTTGGTCCATAAATATAGAATTTGTTAATTAACTTGACTACAGTGCCACCAATCAGATCGTAGCACAGCTATGAGTCATAGTCTTGTTATAACAAATATAATGATGACAACACCAATCGGTCAAGTCGTTCAGAAGCTCTCTGTAGAGAGTAATTGTGTTCTGTGTTCAGAAGTCACACGATCACAAACACACTCACTAACGATTATCTAAATTATATACAAAAATAAATGATTCTTTTCATTTTTTAGATTTAAAATTTTGATAGGTTGATGTGAGCGCGCCAGCGAATATTTTTAACAAAATAGAGATGAAATATGACAACTCTCAACAATATGAAATATGAACGAAAAAACGAAAACAAAAACTAAATTTGTATAAACGAATAAGCATTGAATGAAATTTACCTATTATTTTTAAGTACAGTTTGTGTTTATTTTTCGTTAAAATAAAACTAATTATTATGAAAGATTCAAGAATATTCAGAGATTCACCAGGACCACTTGGGTTTGAATGGACCGAAGGCCCATTTATCGGGAAGACCTTCGTGTGTGATGTCCTCGAAAAGACTATCTGACCACTGAAACGGTTTAAGAGTATTTTTGTTAAGGATTTCTTGTGCCTTCTGCTCAGCTTGCTGTTTTACAAGGTCCCGTATTTCTAAGCCATTTATTGTTGGTTCGTCATCGAATTGGTCGGTGTAAATTGAAGCTACAGTTCCTTTATTAATTGGTGTCTCTGTTTCATTCAATTGAGGGGGCTCAACGAACGGAGGACTGGATATCGCGACGAATTCCAACGTATCGCTGTCTGTTGTACCTGTAAATAAAAATTTGTTTAAATTATTTGATTACAAATCAGACCAACACAGAAAGAAAGACGGAGCGCTGCGTACATTTCAAGTATACCTAGTCAAACCATTCTTGACTTATTGTAGGAATATGCACTCATATGCATCTAAAATTATTTGTAACCTACAACATGGTTTTAGGTGCATGTGAGTGTCTAACAGTGGCCTTTTACGGGCTGATAAACAAAGAAAACCTTAGGATTAGAGAAATATTATGAGTACTCTGTTTTTTTTTATAACAGTAGTGACCAATGAACTTTTGGTCCACTTGATGATAAGTGAGTCTTTGTTTTTTTTTAGTATAAGGGTGACAAACGAGCACAAGGTCCACCGGATGGTAAGTGCTTGCTGTGGCCCATAGACATCTACATCTATCTTCGATTACGAATCAAAATGCAGATGCGTTGTCACCCGTGAGGACCAAGATGGAATGCCTCGTTTCCAGTAAAAAGGGTTTCCGGTTCTCTACACTCACCATACGAAACACAGCAGCGTTAAGCTGCTATTTTACGCTGGTATTCTGTGAGAGCGTGATCCTTACCCGGTTGAGTCGACCCATTCGTGCTACAACCATAACATAGCTGCAGCACGGCTCTACCAAGTATAAAAATAATTGTATTGTATAATTGTTATCGTCATCAGTCCGAAAAAAGTTCATGCTCAAATGCGAGCCTCTTCTAAGTACCAATAAATCAGCTTTTATGTTACAATAATTGCCACGCATATCACGATTGTTGGCCATCACAATTCTAATAAAATTTACAGCCTATACACGTCCCACTGCTGGGCACAGGCCTCCTCTCATTTCTGAGTTTTAAGGCAAGGAAATGTCCGCCACGCTGCCTGAGTGCGTGTTGGCGAAATTCACATGTCTTCTAAATTTTTTTTTCTTATTTCTCAGACATGTAGGTTTCCTCACGATGTTTTCCTTCACCGCCGAGCACGCAGTAAATCAGCACTTAAAATTGCAATTAACAATTTCCTGATGTGTAGCCACAGATTACGTAATCTGTGTGTGTAGCCTAAATGGTTACATCACTATTTTTCGGCAACAGCAAGATTGTCATGTCCCTTCCATTAAAGTTAGATTAAGGGCACCTTCTACATTCATCATTCATTCATTTGTTACTGTCTATCAAAAGTTTACAACTGAATATGGGCCATTGATTGGCTCAAATTTTTTCGGATTTATTTTTTTATACAACAAGGGTGACAAACGAGCATACAGATCGCACAATCCACCTGATGGTTTCTAAGTGGATGCTGTGACCCATAGATATCTAATCCATTAAGAACGGTTAAGAATCAAAATGCATTTTTTACCTCTGAAGTTTAAGATGGGATGCCTCGTTCCCAGTAAAAAATGTATCCGGTTCTCTACACACACAATACAAAACACAGCAGCATTAAGCTGCTATTTCACAATGGTATGGAGAAAGCGTGGTTCTTCCCCGGTCGAGTTGACCCATTCGTGCTACAATCATAATCTAAAGTATGGCAAATCTAAATGGAAGGGGCTCATGAAAAGAACTGTATTATTACGGACTGACGAAGAAGAAGAAAGTAAAACGTTACAAACTTACCACTAACGACCTTCGTATCAATAACTCCATAGGGGGTTTTGTGTTTCTTTACAATATCGCCTCTGACTCCCAGGACGGACCAGCGTTCAGTTTCCTTAAGAACGCAATCCAATTCGTCGAAACATTCGGCGGTGTCGGTGCCATTTCCAGAGCTGTATAATGCTGTCATGTTGTTCGTACGCATCAGTTTTATAATACTCTCCAAAGACGTTGCGTTTTTATACCCGCGTTTGAAAGTTATTGCACGCGGTGATTCTGATTCCGAGAATGTCTTCCCGTAGATCGCTTCCATTTTCGTTACGTGTGTTATTTCTGCAACGTCCTGAAACAATGAATATTTAATTAAAGGTGAAAAAAATAAAGTGAGCGTGTAGGTTTTTGTTTCACGACCAGTTTATATGTTACACTATGGTTGCGTCGACTGAGAGGTGACGTTGCGTCGTTCTAAATAATATAAAATACACTGATGTGTCACACGGTGCGTTGCTACGTCACAAGTCACAACGCACGCGCAACGGATAAAGGGACTATAGAGTCGAAACGGGGAGGGATGACGCAAACGTTTGTCAACAGTATCTCGGCGCGACGCGTACTAGTATAAGCGCCGTTGCGTTGCGTTGTGTTGCGACACCCGTGTAGGCGTGTGTCACTCAATGCAACACATCGTTAACGTCAGTGTGGCTTTACTCTAAAATAGTTCCGGATGGATATAGAAACGGATATAAGAACATACAATCTATGCAATCCAAAAATGCAACCTATGCAATCTCAAAACATAACTACCCTTCTTTTGGGCTCCGTCTTAGTCGAGTAAAATCGACTTTTATATATACTATATATTTTTATATCATCTTTTATATACTCAGTCACGAGTGCGCGGGCAGAGCGTACGGTGTGCGTGTGTGTACACGGTACACGATCTGCCAAATGTAATCTACTAAAGCGTTACCCTAAGTAGCGTTTTGACGAGTCGACCTAGATACATCGACAAGGTGGTTCTAGTAATAGTCAACCGTGTAAACAACATTTCGACCAAGTGGTTTGACATTAGTTTCAATTCGACTTAAGTAAAAATACAGCCTACTTTTTGCGTTCAACGCATCACGTAATCAATTGAAGTGAGTTGCAAGTGGATTGCAATTGTCATTTACTATCAGGTGGACTGATAAGTTCTTTTGTCACTTTCATTTTTTTTCAAATGCGCCTTCAGAGTAGATATAACCTAACCTTGACTACAACAGTGATGGTAGACAAGCTGACTTTCTACAATCGTTAACGATAAAGGAAAACTATAAAATTGTTATAATTATAGAAAAAATGCACCCTGGGCGGTTCTTATCGCCCAGAACATCGAACGATACGAGTTAGTTGTCAGAGTTTGCCGTAGCAGTTACCCCGTGTTCGGAGGTCGTTAAATAACTCATCTATGTGCACTGTACACTGTCGTAGGTGAACATTGTGACGTAAGTAACGTTGCGAATAATATAAAATCACGCCTTTTTACAAAGTTAAAGGAAAAGTTACGGCCTATATACTCCTACTCCTGCGCACAGACCCTCTCATTTCTGAGAGGTTTTTAGGGGAAATAAACCTAGCAAGCTAACAGCATAGCAAAGTGGCGAAGCAATCAGCTTTGTAGCGGTTTCTAACGGTTACCGTTGAGCAATCAGTTTCAAAATAGGAGGTTCAGATGCCTGGGTGATCAGTAATCGATTGCTGAAAACAGAATTTGAAAATTCGAAACCGTTCTCGAGATAATCGTGGGACAGACGGACAGACGGACGGACAGACGGACAGACATCGTGAAATCAATAAGTGACTTCGCAAGCTTCGCCACTTAATAAAAGTACACCGCGCTACCTCAATGCATGTTGGCGGGCTTCACGTTAAGGTGCTTAAGGTATTAATATAATAAAAATGATTTGTTCGAAATAATTTTTCGTATTTCAAGTTCATGTTTATCATGTATTTCTAGTTAGTGTTTAATGTTTGCATTTTTTTCTGATTTCTGATGATGTTAGTGCTGTTAGCCTTTTTGGCTTTTACAGCTTCAACGGACTTCAGGACTAAGTAAGTCCGATGAAGCAATTTTACATGAAACATTAACTGTAAGCAATATGAAGAATACAGTGTGGCACTCACTTTGAAGAACGGCAGCCCGTAGGTGGCCCAGTATTGCGTGTCGAGCAGCGCGGCCGTGATGTCGGCGGACTGCGTGCGCCCCGCCGCCTGCTCCAGCAACCACACCGCGCCCTTCGCACGCCCGCCGCCCGACCGGTGGATGATCGTGTGCTTTACATCTCTGCGATAAGGTTCACAATTGCTTGGTATTTTTTGCTTATTTACGTGAACACGATTAGAATTCAGTAAATGAATCACGCCCAACCGATGGATGGTCGTGCGATTTATGTCCCAGCGATAAGGTTTAATCATTATTTATAAATGAGCGCGACTTATGCGCAAGAACGATCACCGCTAGACTTTCGTGCCGCTACTTATACGTCCTGTGGGTGTCGTAAGAACGGCAGAGGGTAACAAACAAGGATTTCGGTAACAGCATCTTCCTAATAACAACTAGAAAATAAAAAATTACGATGGCAACCGCAGATTGAATTGTAATAATTGCAACTTTGGCAAATCCTTCTTATGAAGTCATTTATGAATAGGCATGTATACAACAATGGACTTTGATAGACTGTAATGATGATAATGATGAATGATGACAATTGTTGTAGAAAATGAAGAATAGTTTATTCATATACAAATGGTACAAAAATTTTGCGACAACTATTAAAAAGTAGGTATTTCAATTGGTATGAGTATGTACGCTATTAGATTAGGCTCGCTAAATAGTATGGTTTCTTTTCTGCGCAAGAATTCGATTGAGAAGAAGAGTGACATGAAGTGAAGAGTTTGGAGTTGGGGAGTTAGTTGAATTATTACAGACTGTGGAAAATTTTACTGTCTTATTAGTGTAAAGAAATCGTTAATTGATAAACGTACATAAGTGAAATAACGAACTTAATTAGGGTTCATGACTTCTTGCAACCACCAGGGTGGCGTTACTGGAATGGTTAACCCAGTCAATTTGTTAAAAAAATATAGGGGTTCATTTTTCTTTCTGATTTTATTTGTTATATTTTATATTAATTAGATTATAAATGAAACTACGGATTTTTCTAAAAGTAGAAAATTAAAAAGAGAGCTAAAAATGCAAAAAAAAAACTAAAGAGCAAACCACTGAGGTATTGTTTTGTGTATTTACTTATTCTAGAAATATATGAAATTTTATTTACAATATAAATTCTCAATTATAATGTTGTTGTGTAACAAAAAACTTCTGTTCCAACTAGCGACATCTGGTAAGCGGAAAAATGGTAGTCCTAATTGACTGCGTAAGTTGAAGTTTTCTTCGTTGTAATATATCAAGCGTTAGTATTTAAACACAAATGATTACATATTTATGGTATCGCAAAGGAAATGCTGTGGATGTTTTAACTTTGTTTGTTCACGCCTTTAAAAATTTCCAAACAAAAGTGGCGTGTAGTGACGGCAAAAGGATGGAATGTCCAAACAAAAGCGTCATATAATGATGACAAAAGGATGGATGCATTAATCTATCTCAACCCGCATGATACGATGTCGTAAGAGTTCTAGTATTTTTTTTGCGGATTTTATCGCGTTGACAAATAACTAATTTTATTTTACCCACGTTTCGAGTTCTTTGCAGCATCGATTTATTTTTTGTAAAATTAAAGTGATAAATGGACTTCCTACTGCAGCCCATTGATACCTGCTGCCAACTTCAAACAAAGAAGGTTGTAGTTGCGTTGTCACCTCTGAGGACTAAGATTGAATGCCTCACAGCCTATGATTATATTGGCTCTCCTTCAAATCAAAACACAGCAGTGCACGCACTGAGAAAAGGGGTGCTGTGGGTCAAATGTAACCGGGGGGACATTTGACCCATGGCAAGATAAACGCGATAAATCCGTAAAAACTATACTTTCATTCAATATATTAATGTAAAGTATCATTCGTTAAAATGTCTCGGAAGATTAACTTTTTGTATGTTTTCTTTTTACTGCTAATCAAATTATTGTCAATATTTACTCGCATATCTAAACGCAGAATCGAAAGAAATGATATTTACTTGTTAACAGTGATCTCTGTGATGATCTCCTTCTTTTCGCTTTTAACGAAGGCGTCCATGTGTGCGTGCAGGCGTTGGAATTGTACGAAATCAACAACTAGCCACTGCTTCGAGGCCGTGCCAGAGTTACTCGCTGCTAATGTGCGCCCCCACGAACTTACGTTCGAGGCCAGTTTGTTAGCAACTGATACACGAGGGCCCACTGGTAACTGGAATACAATAAGCAAGATTTATTAAAATATATTCAAAAAGAGAATTCTAGGTGGTAGGGTGGGTAGACTCTTGTTTTGCCCAGAAGTCAGGATAGGTATTACTCTTACCTATTTCTGCCGTCAAGCAGCGGTACTCCCATTGCTATTTTCTGGCCTGCAGGCTAAGAGATTCAGTGTAATTTTGGGCTGTGAATTATTCCATCTAGGTCCTCAGTAATAACTGAAGAGTTCTTTGTTAGAAATTGGTTGCATGTCCCCAGGAGCTGCACTTTCCATCAGTTAGATATTTTTATAGTTACTTTTATACAGAACCATTGAAGTTAAGGGTTGGCTGCTCGGTGGTTTTGCCTAATAACATTGTACGTCAAATCGAACAAATAGAATTGGAGCTCGGTTTTTGACACTGCTGAAATTATAATTTTTAGAGCTGATTTGAATTTTAAAGAAACATCTTAGGAAAATATCTTATGATTATATTTGGCACAAATACCTATTTACGGTACACCTTGGGTAAAACGAGTAAAACTAATAAAACCGGTCACGGACGTAACTTGGTTGCCATTGATATTGTTATGAAAAAATTCTAAAACATTAAATTACACCATTGCTATACATATACATTACATTACATAGTATGTAAGATAAGTTCCATTAATCAAAAAGTTTGGGCTGGGTGTTTCTATTTTTGTCAGTTTTAAAATTGATTTTTGATAGCCAAATTATTACATTTAGAATCTGAAAAGGATATATATTTTAAATACATTCTTTCTCCATATAATGTACCCGGTCAATACACGCTACACTACAATTTTCTCGAGAGAAAAAATTACTGAACTACGTTCGATTTACAGTTTTTTTTTACCAGCCAAATTACATTTTAAAGAAGTACTAATGCTCCTTTTTTTTAAATATCAATTTATAGGTAATTCAATTTTGAATCGATTCCACCCGATCGTTTTTTTTCATTACATATATTAAAAAAATTATCAATTATTCAAGTGATTTTCGATCCGCGCGTCACTTGCAAGTATCTATAGTACCGTGGGACGTTGCCGAGTAAGACCTGTGCCAAATTGTGCGCACTAATTCTTCTGCTGCGTAAATAATATTTAAGAAATAAAATAAATTGTAAATAACTATAGTTTTATGGAACTTAATATATAGACTATAGTTAAGCTTTTGTTTGTGTGTTTATTTCTCATTTTCTAAATATTTGTTTATAACTTTAAAACAATAATTTTGTGATTATTTTGTAGAAATCACGATCATTTGCGCGGCCCGACTCTATCTTTCTGACGACCGCTTGTAAACCTAATACACTTGGAACACCCAGCCTTAAAATATCGACCAATGGAGTCTGAGTAGAGGACAAGAATCTACTACCACAAATCGCACATAATAACCCGTGTGTCCCGATAAAAATGTAAATAATTATAACTTTTAACAAAAAGTAAAAACCGACTTCAAATTGCCAAACAAGTAGTTATTTATTTACTACCACCCTTAGAGGTGGATTTTTTTTCTCCAAATTTATATGGGACCAACCTTGAAGCCTACAAATTAAAAAAAACAATCATCAAAATTGGTTTACAATCTGCGAAGATATCGCATAACATACAAAAAATAACTCCTTTTTGTCGGCTTAAATACGTTTGCTTAGTTACGACTAGGGTTTGGGTCCCGGGACGTCTCGTGTCTCGAAGTCCCGGAACTTTTCGTAATTTTACTTGTCTCAAGTCCCGGCACTTTCGGGTCGAGACTCGAGACGAGACAAGATTGTCGAAATTGTTATGTAATCATTTTTATTTTCAAATAATTGAAGGAATCTAGCGCCATATGTTAGTTAAATGAATAATTACTTGGTCTACTACGTAACTACTGAGTACGCAACACAATAAATGAAACAAATATGTGATTATGAGGATTAACAATGAGATTATGAACTGTGATTAGATACTAGAATTACTAGATAATAAATAGTAAAGTTATTAAGAATTAGTATGATTTTTAACTAAGTTCGTTTCATAACTATAAGATTTAACTGTTTAGAAGTGCATCTGTGTGTGACTAAAATAAATAAACAAAGTAATTGTTAAGGCTAAAATTAAAGTTAAAGTTATTTATTTTTCTGTTTGATTGTTTAATAAATGTTGATTTTTACAAAAAATTACCTCTTTTTAATACCTTTCACCAGAAATTAACCCAATTAAAATTCTTCAAAAAAGGTTTACCCATCTTAAAAAAACAAAAAAGCTTTTTCTTAAAAGTCTCGAAATCCCGGAAATTCCCGGGAGTTTGATTATAGGCTGACCCATGTCCCGGGACTTTGAAATTGTCGGGAATTCCCAAACCATAGTTAGGAGACTCACCTGCTCCGTGACGTTCACACCTTTCCAAAGTTTTTTGTTATAATTCTTGAGAGATGTTCCTGTTATTGCCATTCTGTGGTTTTCTCCTTTAATTACATAGAACTCGTCCTGGCTTGTGATCGAACCGGGATAGCCTGAGAACTCTACCGATACTCCTGGAGCAGGCGTCGCATCTGTTGGCGTCTTGTGGTAGTTTAGTTTGTACTTCTTTAATATGCGAGTCATTGATGAATAACTGAAAAAAATATATTAGTAAGTTTGCGCCAGTTTTGGTATGACAAAATATTTTTTTATATAGGATAGGGTGACATCTATCCTCGTTAGCGAATCAAAATGCAGATGCGTTGTCACCCGTGAGTACTAAGATGGAATGTCTCTTTACCAGTAAAAAGGGTCTCCGGTTCTCTACACTCACCATACGAAACAGCAGTATATTGTACAGGTAAGCACATTTACAGTGTAGTGGCAGTGTAATATTCTCTACGCCATTATCATCTCGTGGATGCCGTAAGAGGAGACAGAAGGAAACAAACTTAAAGTATACACTAGCTGTTCCCCGCGATTTCGCCGGCGTGAAATTTATTAGGATTTGATTTCGAGAGTTTTAATTTTTTCTGCTCGGAACCCTAACTAGTTTTCTAAAATAAATGTAGCCTAAGTTACTCCTTATAAAATCAGCTATGTGTTAGTGAAAGTCCCGTTAAAATCAGTCCGGTCGTTTCGGAGATTAGCCGAAACAAACAGACAAACAGACCAAAATTTTAAAAATTGTTTTTTTTTTGTTATAAGTACCATTTATACTTTCATATGCATAATTATGGTAAAAAAACTATATTTTTGACATTACAAATAGACACTTCAATTTCATTTATTTCTATAGAATAGTAAGCTATGCTTATGTATACTCGAAGGAAACAAACCAGGACATGGGCAGCAGCGTCTTTCTTCCTAATAACAACTTAAAATTAAAAAAAAAACTCCGGTTGCCAACCCGTTTCCAAGCGTGTCAACTATGGCAAAAAGCCTCTCCCTATGAGGCAATCTATGGGGGAGGCCTATATTCAACAGTGTACTTGATTAGGCTGTAACGGTAACGGTTAGACTTCTAATAGAAAAAATATACGTTTCTATGTACTGAAAGCAGTCCATTTCATTACATAATCATATAATAACAATAAATTAAAAAAATAATTTTATATCGTATAGGGGTGGTGTACGAATATTCACTATCATATGACACAAACCAAGAGATTGGCAGCAACTGTTATTAGGAAGGCCCTAATAACAAACAAAAATTAGAAACCCGCCCGACAAGTGTGACATCTATGGAAAATATGCTCACAGTGGAGCCTTATAGGAGGGATCCCCTATGACAAAATATATGGGGTAAGTAAACGCTAAACATCGGTCTCTCCTCAGTCCCCGAATTAGCCATCGTCGCCACGTTTGGCAGGTGGGTTGGCGATTACAGACGTCTCGCACCTTTAATGCTCCTTGTCGCTGATCTACTTTTTTTACGTGGCGTGATACGACTTAGGTATCTTCAAGAAAAGATCCTACTCTATTTTAAAAGGCCAGCAACGCATCTGCAATTACCCTGGTGTCGTAGTTGTTCGTGGACAGCGGAAATCATTTGCCACCAGGTGAGCCGTATGCTCGTTTGCCCCTCTTATATATAAAAAAAAAAATTATTTCCCGCCGAAATCGTCGAATAATTGAATTGGAGAAAGTAGATGTGAGATAATCGTAATAATTCCATAAAAGAAAACAAATTGTGATTTATAAGATAAAAAATTACAACGTTATTTTAAATATGTCCAGCTTTTTCTGGTTTAATATTTAGAACTAAATCAACTAATACATTTTCTAGAAGCTTCTTTAACGACGCAGTTTTGATATCGCAATAATATGGATTTATACTTTATTAACTTAAAAATGGCGATGCGTTTTAAACTCTTAATGTCGCTCTGAGAGTATTTTTAGTTAATAATTAACAAGTTAATGATTCATTAACTAAGTGCATTAGTATGTTATTTAAAAGTTAACATACATACAATGCATTTTATTTCTGCACCTGAGTTCATGAATATAAAACAATTCATTTCAGTGTTTATATGCAAACAAATCAACGCGGCTATTGTTATAATGGAAACTGCCGGCTTATAACACTGTAGATTATTATCTAAAGTATATATAATCAATTGTACTGAAAGAGGATATCATAATGCTAACAAAACGTTATTTTTAAGATAAGTTATTTTAAATTCCATAATATATTACGCCTGTTGTTTTTTTAAAAAAAAACGACAACACGTTCGATTTTTTTTCCAGTTGGTACTATAGTAGAAGCAAAATTTTATTTGAAAAAAAAAGTGGTCAATAAACAGATCTCAATCCCAAAGTAACGATCCGTCATTTGATGAATATATCTGTTTTATAATGTAATCAAAATTATGATATTAATGGTTTCAACAATATTCAGTAATAGAAAAATAAGTACACGTTTCTTAGTAATTTAACGGGGAAACTTTAATTTTATTAGGTGGTTTTCCATTTACCGGCACGGCACCGGCACGCGACGGCACGGCGACGATGCCGGTTTACGATTGGTTTTTGGGCAGTACTAACACAGACTTCAGTTCTACAGCACTTAAAAATGGTCTCGTCAAGTCGTCGTATTTGTTGGTTATACCTCTTACGTTTAAGACGGAAAATGTAATCAACGCAACGAAGTCAAATTTTGAATTCATCCAATCTTAAAAATAAAATACTTAGAAGGAATCTATTATACCCTATTTTAAAACTCTGAAAGATATTTCAACTGCTTCCAGGTAAACGAGGAGACATTTCATGATTTCACTAGTCAATTTCGAGTCTCAATATCAACACGTCCCCTCTACTCCGGCTAGCGTACACGCACACACGCGCAAACACGCACACGGCTGCAATACGTACACAGTGCAGATGCAGCTTTTCCGGCCGGCAACGAGTGGGAAGCTTGCTGTCACGGCACCGGCGACGGCACTATATACTTATGGCATTTCAATGTATGATATATCATACATTTCATAAATTTTTGCTTCCCCGACAACCGTGCCGGCCGTTGCCGTCACCGTCGCCGTGCCGGTAAATGGAAAACCGCGCATTTAGTTCCCCGTGTACGTATTATTCTGTGATCATAAAGCGCTTAAAGATAAAACTTACCTTCCAGCCACATTATGAGCAATGAATAGTTTTTTTGCGACTGTTCCGTCATCCAGCGTCTCATTTACAATCCTCAAGAAGGCACTGTCCAACCCAGGTAGCTGGTTCACGACCGAGTCGTCTATAGTGATGTTCAGCTTGCGTTGTAGCTCCACGACGTCGGCAACGGAGTTTAGCCAGTACAAGTCCGATATATCTGTGTCGTATTTGTAGTTACCACTACGTTCAGTCCCATGTTTCCAGCCGGTGTATATGCCGCCGATTTGTGTGTAGTATAGCGATACCTGCAGTTTTATATGTATGTAATCACCAAAGAAAATTGCCTCAAAAATGCCAAATTTGAATTTCAGAGTACGCGACGGAAATTGATTTTAGTTTCGATTGGTGGCAAAATTGTTAGTGGCCATCTTAACTAGAAAGAAAACGTTACAAGTTATAATTAAGTATATCATCAGTCTGTACCAACAAGTTCACTGCTGGCCACTTTCTTTTTCAGGTTTTGCCGTAATGGCCACGCTTGGTAGGCGAATTAGCAATCGCAGATGCAGACATCTCGGTTTTTTCGCGCTTCTCCTTACAACTGGTCTTGTTATTTTACATTTGACATATTATGTAATTAAAATTGTAATATCGCCATCTATCGGAGGTTATGAGAACTTTCTGGTATTTCCTAGAGTTGCCCTTGAGGATCACTATGAGTCGACTAATAAACCATTTTGTTATATACAAGCTTGTCTGATGGTAAGTGGTTGTTGTGGCCAACATGGCACCTATATCGTTATATTCGCATAATTATGTTCGATTAAGAATCTAAATGCTGATGCGTTATCTCCTCTGAGGACTTAAAATAATGCCATGTTATCTCTAACAAGGGTCTCTCTTCTCCCGCTATATGAAATACCAAAGCATCATGCTGCTACTTTAGGTTGGTGTTGTCGTTTCCTGGACTAATTAGTACCTATTCTATTTAAATGTCATAGCACTACTGTATGTCAATTTTTGAAAAATAATATAACTAAGTTTTATAATTCATTGGTATTTTATCACTAATAAAAGAAATATAGTTTGTAATAAATGACATAAATTACTAAAATATCTTTAAAATAATAAAATAGAATAATCGTCTGGAATTCGCAAACTATATAAATAAAAATGTGTAAGTTTGTTATCTATAAAATCTATAAAATTTATAAAAATTAAATCTTACATCTCTATAAAAATGATAATCGTTATCTATAAAAATTAAATCTTACATCTCCAACAGTTGCTCACCGATTGCTTTGAAATTTTGACATATTATAACGTTGCATTTCAATACGCGCGTTTTGACTTTTTGAGCCACAGTAACTCGTGGCCAGGGACAACTAGTTGATATTAATAAACAAAATGGCGGATATAAAAATCTAGTTTAGGAGTAACAATATAATATATTGAGAAAGAAATCTATAACATTTCCTTACGTGGTGCCAGAAAGAGTCATCGGCTCCTCGCTCGGCCGCATAACTCTTCCAGATGTTAACAGATTTGTCCAACTCGTCTCGCAGCCTGTTGCACTGCCTCTTGGCCGGCTGGTGCTCACATTTCGCACGTATCGTGTTGTCAAGGTGTGTGTGGATGAGGTATGATGTGAGTGCCCCTTCAACTATGCCCGCTGCGTATGCTTGAATGTCATCTCTGTATGAACCGTCTGTTTCTACTTCTAGGAGAGACCATCTATAAAAATAATTAAATTATACGCATAAAATATAATAGAAAATGCAGAATGTTGAGAAATATAACAAAATTATCCAATTACTGAATGGACTCTTACGGTACGTGTACACCAAAACCGATTTTGTCGGCCGATGACGGGCAGAATTACCCGGACGAGTAACTCGGACGTGTATGTGCTTACACTGCAACAGTGTACTGCCGACATTGGACATTACGATTATTGTAGTTTCTTGAATATTTATCCCACAGGGTTGGTCTAATATAAATACAACTAATTAATTTTTCTATATCCATAGTCGTTTAGGTAGATAAAAACGCGAAACAACAGAATTAATAAATTAAACTAGGTATAAATACATTCAACTTGCACTGTAGACGCCGGCAGTCGGGCGAGAAATCCCAACAAGTTCGGACTCGACGGTTGATCGGCCGATTTCGGGCGTCATCGGACGATAACGGTCGTGTTTGTGTACGCGCTCTCTTTGTTTTACAAGTGTTTGATTCGATCGTCCGAGTTCGGCCGTCGTCGCCCGAGCAAACTTCGGCCGATGACGGATTAGGTGTACGCGAGGCTTTAGATATAGCCATATTTTCAAATTAACCATTAATATAATATGCTCACCCTGTAGTTTCAATGTCCATTCTAAAATATGCCCGGGCGACTCCTTTAGGTAAATCAGCCAAGTCATTACTTTGTCCCCAGTACTCGATGCGATATCCGGTTTTCTCTGAATAAAAAACAGTCGCAGCGTAGTTTCCGTCTTCCTGAATTCTGTCGAATGAAAACAACAAACCACCTTATTTAAACAACACATTAAGTCTATTTTTGTTGCATTTACGTACGATATTCTAGTTGAAAACACTTTACGTTATAAATCTTCCGAAGCGTTTTAAGTGCAAGTCTATAAAATAAACAAACAAGTCAAAACGGCAATTAGAATGGGGTATACAAAATTAATAATTCGATAAGATGTTTCAAATATGAAATTAAAGTAACAA
Source organism: Parnassius glacialis (assembly GCA_033319125.1). NCBI lineage: Eukaryota > Metazoa > Arthropoda > Insecta > Lepidoptera > Papilionidae > Parnassius > Parnassius glacialis. The sequence continues at coordinate 20,533,240 of JAVANC010000027.1, read as the reverse complement.
TTTTATTAATGTCGTGCTCATTGCAAGATTGTTTCTTTTCTAGTATTTTTTTTCTAATCCGATAAATGTATATTGTCAAAATATTGATCAGCCTATATTTTTATCATTTCACACTTCCACAATATTATAAAAACAATTGCACACTATATATAACTTCCCGCTATGAAAATCAACGATTTTCAAAAAATCGGGAAGTTATTGGTTTTACCCCAGTTTTCTAAAAACGAGGTTTCATCAGATCTCCACGTTTTGAGGTCCTAGGAAGTTATTCTGACTATTCCTACGAGGATGTCACTATGTCTGTATGTATGTGTGTCTGTATGGATCGTAACTTTTGAATGGCTTGAATGATTTGAACGAGTTTGACGGCGTTCAAAAGGGTTTCAGCAAACTTAAATTTTCTATACCATTTGAACCGATTCGGATCGGTAGATTTTGAAAAATCTCAAAAATAAAATTTTCAAAAAAAAAAAAAGATTTGAAATAACTTTTAAACAGAAGTAACGATCAATTTCAAAATCCAATCAGCTCTTAAACTCAAAAAACGACGTCGATTGCTGCAAACCGCATCAAAATCGGTTGATGCGTTAAAGCGAAATCGTTAAAAATTTCGAAAAAGTATTTATTTTCAAATAACTTTGAAATTTCTTCTCGGATCGTTGTTGATGCAATAAATTACGTTTTTGAGTTCCAAGAGCTCAAAAATGTCATAATAGGTGGAATTTGGAGCGCTTTGCATTTGAAATTAGCGGGAAGTTCCAGGGATGGTCTGTAGGGTTTTTTTTTTGGTAAAAATTACAATAATGTTCAATCTAAGAAGTTTTCTAGTTGATTCTCTAGCTAATATGTACGTGGACCTAAGATAAGGCATAAAGTTCAAGGCAGATATACAAAAATTAATGATAGGCTGTGAGACTCTTAATGATTTTCTTTATTTATTAAGTGACAAGTGAGCACATAGCCCACCTGATGGTAAGTGGTTGCTGTGGCCCATAGACAGTGCAGATGCGTTTTCACCCGTGAGGACTAAGATGGAATGCCTCGTTTCCAGTTACCATACGAAACACAGCAGCATTAAGCTGCTATTTTACGCTGGTATTCTATGAGGGCGTGGTCCTTCCCCGGTCCGGCCGACGCATTCGTGCTACAACTATACAACTAAGATAGCTGCAGCATGGCTCTACCACTTACATAAGAGAATTATAAAATATGTACATACTGCCCCAATCACACACACTTGACTGTTTTACAATTTATCCAGTAGATGACTTAGCGGTTGGAATCGGAAAAGAGAACATCATTATAACTCGCAATTGTAAAAAATATTCACTTAGAATTCATCTCGCTAATGACCATATTATGCTAAGAAAATAACATTTAAATAATTTGAAAAAGCTATAACGCTCACCTCTCCATTTGTCCGGCAAATAGCGCTAAGATAGCTAAGACGCCAAGAAATCCCAGTATGTACGAACTTATTTTCGTCTGGAGCCAGGAGGCGCCGACTACTTTCAACATTTTGCTCATATCGTTTGATTTATGATAAAATAAATGAATGTTATAGATTTATAAGATGAAGAAGATATTGAGGAATTTAATAACAATGAAGTGACAGTGCGTGTAAACTATTTTCTCCAGTGGGAGAGCAACCATCAAACTGGTGAGTGGTTTGCCAGTGTTCACGGTTCTGCTGACGATGCTCCGACAACTGGCCTCGGAGACAGCATTGGATTCTTCGTAACTAAAGCAGGGTTGTCACACCTGATTGAAGTTATTTCCTCTTTTGTAACCCTAAAACAAAAATAAATAAAATGAAATCCAAATTTATTACAAGTAGCGAGCCGCCCTGGCTTCGCACGGGTGATTTATGGATCTCGACAACAGCGCCACCTACCGGATCCAATTGAAATGTGCTTAAACCATGCAGGGACCCAATCAAACATACATAAAAATTTCATCAAAATCGGTCCAGCCGTTTTCGAGTTTTTGCGAGACTAACATACAGCAATTGATTCTTATTTATACAGTTTTGAAATTTTATAGATTTATTAATAGAAAAATAGCTATTTTCTGCCGACTTCCAAAAAGGAGACGGTACTCAATTCGAGTGTATGTTTTTTTTATGTGTGTTACCTCATAACTTTGTACTGGGCGAACTGATTTCGATGATTCTTTTTTTATATGAAAGCTAATTATTCTCGTGTGGTCCCATATAAATTTGATCAAGGTCAGACCAATGGTTATTGAGTTATTCCTAAATAACCTATATTGAAGTCGCTTATATTGAAGTCGGCTGTACAAAATTTTTAATTTTAAATTATAAATACATAGTTTTGATACTGATAACGGCTGCTTTCTTTTGTCTTGTAAAATTAAAGTCAAAATGTTAACATTAATAATATTGTCTAAAGATAACTGCAGCTAAGCATAAAATGCTTGTATTATGAGATGGTTCACAGTAGTAGTTCGAATGGCGGATTGAACGGTGAGTCTAGGCGTGATAGAGCCATGCTGCAGCTATATTAATAGTATAGTTGTAGCACGAATGGGTCAGCTCGACCGGGGAAGGACCACGCTCTCACAGAATACCAGCGTCAAATAGCAGCTTAACACTGCTGTGTTTCGTATGGTGAGTGTAGAGAACCGGAGACCCTTTTTACTGGAAAAGAGGCATTCTATCTTAGTCCTCACGGGTGACAACGCATCTGCATTTTACTTCGCAAACGAAGATAGATGTAGATGTCTATGGGCCACACCAACCACTTATCATCAGGTGGACTGTGTGCTCGTTTGTCACCCTTATTCTATAAAAAAACGGTTTTTAAACTAACGCAGAACTTTAAGAGTTATACAGCAGATATAATTTTAACGTTACGTCGACTACCTCGTTGGACTAGTTGCAGTAGGCGCGACTGCTGCTAGTGTGGTCAGATTCTAATCCCGAGTAGGGCCGTAAACCAGGGTTTGGGTTTTCTGTTAAGAAATATTCGGTAGCAGTCAGGAGTTTCACAAAAATAAAAATCAAAGCCTTTAGCCCTACGTGTGATCTCTTTTCGGTCCCTTCAGATCGCCGTCCTAGCGAGGAAATAAATAGTGCCAGGTGCAATATTTATTTATAAGCTTGCGCACACGCTTGAGCACTATAATCCTGTTCTGCACAGCCACATATAGCTAAAATACGCAATTAAAACTAGTCTTATCATTAACTATCTCCTCGGCAAAAACTTTGCAATGTCATGCATCAACATATTGCAAACAATTTTGTAAACAAATTATTATAAACAATATTTTTTTAATTATTTATTTGTCACTAGCAAACGTAGTAATTATAATTAAAGAAGAAACCTTTAAAATTAAAAATATCAATAATTCTAAATATTTTAATTGTTCCATAATTATAACTAATCACCACAGTATTCCTTTGTGAAATTATAAAATGGAGGAATAAATATCTGTATAACAAAAATAATAACTCAAATTTGAAAACCCCCGAAACAAAAAGAGCTGATGATCTTCAAACGGCTGAACCGATTTTGCCACTACTAGAAAACCTGCTTTTAAATAAAAAAAACCGCATCCAAATCGGTTTACCCGTTTAAGAGCTACTGTGCCACGGACAGACAGACAGACAGGCAGTCACACATAACGGTCAAACTTATAACACCCCTCTTTTTGCGTCGGGGGTTAAAAACAAATGCAGCAGAAATCCTATAATTGGGCTCATACCTACGTGTATATATAAAAACATCAGTCTTTCAATATCACAGATTCACTATATCACAATTTCTAAGGTACTCTATTTTTCCATAGTAATTTTATCCACGAAAATATGTGTTCGAATGGTTCGTTCGTAGGTTCTTGTGAATACAACTAAGGTGAACATTCAGTAGTCCTATCGTTTATCGCTATCACTATGTCAATTAAGATAACTGCTTCATTGTTTAAAGATCTCTCTCTTTCTCTTGTGTATAAATAACATTTTAAACTAAAACTAAGTATCGATAGTTATGACAAATGTATCGTGTTAATACCGTCAAATTAAAATTAAATGTGCATGTAATCAATTATTACTCACCAGCGTCATTATTACGTATTTATATTTAAAAAAAAAAACATTTTTTTTTATTGCACAGAACGCCTTCTATATTACACTGAATGCCTTTGCCTTTAAAAAAAAATAACGTCAGAAAGGAACATCACTATGCTTTAACGAATTTAGTGCTGCTGTAGGCGCTGTTATAGGCGCCAACTTACGCACTACCCAAGCGACAATGCGACCGAACTTGAAATCATACACTTGGTAGCTACAGGCTTACACGTGGATATCATAGACAATCGCCTATTATTAATAACTATCCCCAGTATTTACCCGCTCGGTATCTACATCTAAAATTTCTTACTGATTAGCGGTTTACCCTAACTGCCGGAAAGACTATTTCAACACAAATTTCGTATGTACAAACCACGAGTGTATGTATGTATGATCGCTATTAAATCTTCCGACGTAAATGTTGTTTCAAAATTACATAAATCATTTAGATTCCCTGTACTTAAAGTGTTGACTGAATGTATTTTTAGTATATCGTCATTCGACTATGTACATAAATCTTGGCACATCAAATTTAACGTATGGTAACCGTTGGCAGAGTATCGAACAATTCGGTTTGAAATATAGTAAATTTCTTTTTAAACCAATTTTGACCATGTCGACTATATCTAATGACATCTGAATTTTAAATACTGAAGTTATAGACTACAAAGCACATTTAGACGTTGTAGAGCCACGTTGCAGCCTTAAAGAATCAGCGAACAAATGGATCCGCGAGTGTATAAACAGGACGTCGAATACCGGCGTGAAAAAGTTTCAAAAAAGTTTCTGAAATAGCAGGATAGCGATGCTGGTTTTCGTATGGCGAGAGTAGAGAACCGGAGGCCCTTTTTACTGGTAACGAGATATTACTTCCAAGTCTTCCGGAATGACAACGTGTCTGCATTTTGATTCTGAATCAAGTAAGGATGTAGGTGTCTATGGGTCATAGTATCCACTTACCATTCGGTGAACTGTGGTGCTCGCTTGTCTTACCTTTTTCAAAAAAAAAAACATTTTTATTATGTCATAAGTTCGTCCTATTTCTGACGCTAAGCTGTGCTGTTCCTGCACTGCAGTGGTCTGGTCCGAAGGATAACGAGAGTCAGTATAAATGCAGGCTATGAGGTATTCCATCTTGTCCTTGGGAGCAACTGTAGCCTTCCTTGCCTGAAGTTCGCTGCAGGTGTGCCCGATGACTTATAAGATCGTTGTGCGCTTGGATGCAGTGTCACAGAAACATGGACAATTATGACAACGAATCTAGTCCCATAAACTGCTAAAACTCAGTTTTGTACAAATGTTGTTTCCGGCAGTAAGAGAAGCACTGCAAGAAGTAGGTATTCAAAACTCAGAACGCGCGATTAGTCGTGGTGTCATCGACCCGATATGGGGAAGTAGATATTAATACCGACGTCGCGACGGCGGAAAATTAATAAAATGTCCTGAAATAACAGAATAGTATTTACATATAAAGTTTTACATAATATTTTCTTAAGGCGATACAACGACCAAAACCTTGCAATAGTGCGTTTTTCTTCGTTATTCAGAGACTATTATCTCATTACTTATGAGAAATAAACTACATCTAAAAGCACATTATTAATGTTCGATATCCTATCATCACATACCACGTTCTAATTTGTTTTATGTGCTATAAATACATTTAAAATCTACTTTTGAAAAATGACTAAAATGATTTATTACATGCATCTTTTGCTAAAGGCAACGCTCTAATCATTTGAGGATTACACTAATGGATAGATAATTTAAAAATCTATATTGTTCACGTTTTATTTAATTTGTAAAGTTCGCTTTTCTTTTTTAATTAAAGTTAATTCCAAAAATTGTGTGAATACTATGATAAATGGGCGTACGCAAAGTGCGGGCGGCAGTGCACTGCATGCTCAAGGTTATTTGGTCAGGGAAACGCCTTAATAAGTTTATTTGCCGTTTTGAATAAAAAACAAAAGGGACAGTAAAGGCTTTGATTAAGGTTTGAAGAAATAAAAAGGTAAGAAAGAATTTACTTTAATGAAATATACGCTACTAAATGAATCTTCTTATTTATCAACTATAATACCAGTTAACTATTGTACAGTACAGAACCTATCCAATTGCAGAGAGGTGTAAGACAGGGTGATGTTATATCCCCGAAACTCTTCACCGCTGCATTGGAAGACGTTTTCAAGCTTCTGGACTGAAAAGGATACGGTATTAACATCAATGGCGAGTACATCACTCACCTTCGATTTGCCGACGATATAGTCCTTATGGCAGAATCGCTGGAGGACCTAAGCACTATGCTCAATGACCTCAATAGTGTCTCCCAACGGATAGGTCTTAAGATGAATATGGACAAAACAAAGATTATGTTTAATGTCCATGTCACACCTATGCCGGTAGTTGTTGGGAGCACTAAGCTCGAAGTTGTTGACGAGTATGTTTACCTGGGACAAATAGTCCGACTAGTTAAGTCTAACTTCGGTCAATCGACGGATTCAACTCGGCTGGGCAGCGTTCGGGAAGCTACGACACATCTTCTCGTCAGACATACCTCAAAACCTTAAAACGAAATTGTACAACCAGTGCGTGTTGCCAGTGATGACTTACGGAACTGAGACGTGGTCCTTCACTGCTGGCCGTATGAGGAAGCTCAAGGTCGCTCAGCGAGCTATGGAGAAGGCTATGCTCGGAGTTTCTCTGCATGATAAACTTAGGAATAAGGATATCCGCAGTAGAACCAGAGTAACCGACATAGCCCAACGGATTAGTAAGCTGAAGTGGCAGTGGGCCGGCCATATAGCTCGAAGAACCGACAATCGATGGGGAAGAAAGGTTCTCGAGTGGCAGCCTCGTACCGGTAGGCGAAGGGTAGGGCGTCCCCCCACGAGATGGAGTGACAACCTGGTAAGACATGCAGGAAGTCGACGGATGCAGGTGGCTCAGGACCGTGCTTTGTGGCATTCTTTGGGGGAGGCCTATGTTCAGCAGTGGACTTGTGTAGGGCTGAAATGATGATGATGATGATGATTGTACATAGGCTGTACAATTTACCATAATAGCTTCGTTCGGCAAGCCGATTTGCGATCCTATTACCAGAAGACGGCTCCGTGGCGCAGTGGGTTAGCAATAAGTTGCTGCGCTGTGGGCCACGGCTTCGAAACCCGCACGGAACAAGTATTTGTATGGCCTGCAAATAATTGTTCCGGGTCTGGATGTTTGTCCTTGTGCAATTTATGTTTGTAAACTGCCTCCACGATACAGGAGAAAATCCTAGTGGGGGTAAATTTTTTAATAAAGAATAAAAAAACAAAAAGAAAGAAAGAAAGAAGTCTCGCACCTTCAACATTGCGCCCCGTTGCACGTTTTACATCTGGGAACAGTGTTACCGAATAGTGAACAGTGAACTCGAATTTTTTATATCCATAGTTTGGTATAAAAATATCCGTAGAATTCCGTAGATGCTATTTCACAATATCCGTAGACTTAAGAGGATCGAAAATTTTTGTTTTTGTCATAGAATATATCAATTTTTTTTTAAGAAATTCTGTTACGTTTTTTTTTAAGTTCAGTTGTAGTACCTATAACATCGGATCAAGCTGCACATATAAGAAAAAATTACCATAACAACATAATAAAATTATATAATTGTTTTCTTTTATTTCAATTATTTTTGATAAAAAACAAATAAAATAATTAACACTTGAAATATTTGTGAATTAAAATATTAAATAATATAATATAATATAATAATAAAATATAAACATTACGTTACAAACTTGATGCTGGAAAATTTTGTAGCAATAGACGAATGAAAAACAACGGACTATCTTCACTAAAATTAACATAGATAATTTTTTTCTGGTCTCTGTTAGTTTATTTGATAAATTACGGTGTTTCAGACTTGGATAATTTATGTAACAGTGAAAAAATATACAATTAACAAATTTTTAGAAATCGAAAAAAAATGATCGAGTAAAAGCGAAGAGTTATTCGGCATATTTTCTAAATAATTGTAAAAAACAATTGGGACAGCCTAGATTAGAAAAAATTGAGAATCAATTTTCCCGCTGAGATTTGATTATTAAAATTTTCGATTTCCGGCAAAGTTCACACTAATAATAAAAAAATGTTTTTCTTTTTTGTTAAGTTTTGTAAGGATCTAATTATTCTAAAAGGACTGTGAAGTACAAAAAAATAATTAATTAACCGTAAATTTCAACTTAAATTCCGTAGTTCCGTATATGATGAAACAATTCCGTAGATCTACGGGAAAATCCGTAGAGTTGGCAACGATGTCTATGGATATACGAAATTGTGATATTAAGCTTTCCAATAGATGGCACATCTATCAGAAGACTTAATATCTTTTGACTTTTGATGGAAACGATTCGACACCGACGGGACGGATTGTGGCGATTTCTCTATTTTCTTACGTCGCCTATAATCTTTTTTTTATAGTATAGGGTGACAAACCAGCACATAGTCCACCTGATGGTAAGTGGCTGCTGTGACACATAGACATCTACATTTATCCTCGTTTGCGAATCAAAATGCAGATGCGTTGCCACCCGTGAGAACTAAGATGGAAGGCCTCGTTTCCAGTAAAAAGGGTCTCCGGTTCTCTACACTCACCATACGAAACACAGCAGTGTTAAGCTGCTATTTGACGCTGGTATTCTGTGAGAGCGTGGTCCTTCCCCGGTCGAGCCGACCCATTCGTGCTACAACTATACTATTAATATAGCTGCAGCATGGCTCTACCACGTACAAAATCTCTACCATATGTACACATACGTCTGTACTCTCCATAAAGTCAGATAAGCAACTGATTTAGCATACACGCGCAATTACGCGGGTTTAACTCCTTATCCGTGGATGTTTGGAGCCTTGGGAAAGCCGCCAAGCCGTATTAAGATCGTTCTGAAACGTGATCATATGCGGTTTAAATAATACCGATGTTTACACAAATTCATCTGCAAGGGCACGCACTGCATGCATGTTTATGGGGTTCTTGAACATTTTCTCGTACTTAGGCGCATTATAGGTTAACAATTTGTTGCATTTGAATTTAAATGTTATGTATTCTAAGCCTTATAATCGCGATAAAAGTTACTACAGTGCTCTACTGGCCGATTTCGAAAGTATGTTATCCTAAAAAGTGTAGGTAACATATCAATGTTCGAAAATGTACAATATACATTTATTATATTGCAGGATTAGATAGGTTTTGAAGGTTAGGTAGGTAGGGCTCTGTTTCCGTGCCGTAGATTATCTTGCAATATGAACCCGCTAGTGTGACACTGAACCTTTGGCGCCATGGCAACTAAGCCTCGCTTCCTATTACGTATTATATCATATAAATTATCATTTTACAACGCAAAATGAACCTACGTTTACTGGAACAATAGCTGATTCAGTGAATAAGCTATCAAAATGCTCGCTGTTAAACTCACCTGAAATACACCGACTTGGCGTAATATGACGTACCGTATTCAGTATCGTGAACCGAACTCCTTGAGATTTTAATTTTAAATGTTATTTGTAAGTAAATATTTTTTTGATCACGGCTAGTTTTAAGATTAAGTTTCGCAAATCGTTAAAAGTGTTATTTTTGGAATTCACGAATCGTAATTTATAAACCCAACGCCAAACTCTCGCGGAATACGTGGAAGCACTGGTGTTACTGCAAGTTAACGAGATTATTATATTTTTATTAACATTCACTAGGAATGAACTTTCAAAAGGACGTCCGTCGAATGCGTAAACATTTCTGAAGTAAATCAATAATGTCTGGAGCCAGAGCACATACATTTGGTTTTATGATGATGCTCCGTGTGGTAAAATATATATTTTTGAAGAGCACATTGCTTGAATTTATCATATACGTGAATATTGAATTAGCTGACTGGAATCGATACTCTATTTTGTAAGTTGGCCCCATGAATGAGGTCCGTTATGGCACTACTGAGAACATACATTATTATATATAATATATCATCCACATATTAAGTCTGGCGATCGCGACAAATTGTCTCTACCATATAGAGACTACATTTTTCGTTAAAATTAGTGTGAAATAAAGAGAAAAATTGAGTGTAAAAACTGAAGACTCTTTTACTGGGAGCTAGGCATTCCATCTAAGTCCACAGGAGTGACAACTCATTTGCATTTTGATTCTAAACTAAGGATAGATATAGATGTCTATGGCCCACAGCCCAGTGGGTGAACTGTGTGTTCGTTTGTCACCCTTCTTCAATAAAAAAATCTATCGAATTGGGGGCCATGAGCTCAAGAAACGAAGTTTGGGCGTGGATTCTGTAACGTCGCCAATGTACAACTCAGTTACTAAGCATATATATTACTATGCATACGTATTTATTAATTGTTTGTAAGAACAACAGGACTACGCGGAGTGGCGACCTGTTTACGGACTGAAAAACAAAAATAAAGTACGCAGGTACGCTTGAATATTAACCGAAAATATTCTTCCTTGCAAATTGAGAGAAGGCTTTTCCTCAGTAGAGAAACGTGTACAACTTACGTATTTATAAAGGATGGTATTTAATTAAGTATTAAGTAACTAGAAAGTTTTAAAGTACATTAATATGTCCTGACAATTAAAAAATTACACTGTGAGAAACATAATGACATATCTCCAGTTTCGAGCTTTTAAATTGATCAAACATAAATAATTACATGCTAATTATAACAAATTATGACGTCAATCAATTATTTGCTAATGGCTCGTTTGTCAAATATTCCTAATCTCTGCTCTGTGTAATGAGAATGGAATAATTAATTGTATTTTTAAAAGCATGTTAGTATAACGCTGACAGTCAAAAGTGATCATTTTGTTGTGTAATTGCGTGCGTTACAGTAATCCAATTAAAGTATTAAATTTGATAACAATCACGTAGACAGAGTTAAATTTTCAACCTGTAATTTTCTGCCGGCACAAGTGAAACGATCGATGATGCGGATTAAATGACAAACGGCTGCATGTCCGAAGCTATGGTAATTAATTCTGAAGTTTCTCAATAATCTGTTCTCTATGCAACGCTCTTTCCGTTGCACATCAACGATCTGCTAGATTCAGGTAACTTTGTGTACGCAGATTCAAGAAAAGAGCTTACTCTTTTCTAAAAGGTCGGCAACGCACCTGCAATTCCCCTGGTGTTGCAGTTGTTCATGGCCGGCGATAGTCATTTACCACCAGGTGAGCCGTATGCTCGTTTGCCCCTCCTATATAAAAAAAAAAGATGACGGTACAATTTTGGAGCGATGGCTGACGAGTCGGCATGCAATGTAGTCTCATAGCGATGCTCACACCCTCCTACTTTCCTTTAACTTGAACAGTAATAATAATAATAATTTATTAGATTCTCTGTTTGACAAATTACACTTGTGTATGTGAAAATTTAATTACAAAACTATATTTAAAAATCAGTTAGCGTTAACGGCCATACGAGTATAAATTGTGTTACAGCCGTCGGTCGGCGTCTTCCACCCTGATTTGTACAAAATAAAAAAGCATATAATTTCGCAATAAAATTACAATATTACTTCTGTATTATTATTATAGTAGAATATAAAACAAGTTTAAAATAAATATTGACAAAGAATAGAAAACTTTCTAATTACCACAAACATGATAAGATTTAGAGCCACCATAAAACGACCATATTCACTTTTTGGAGACCAATATTCTTGGCCCCTATTCTCAGAATGTATCTTTGGAATATATTGCCCACCTCCAATTAATAGCAAGAGCGATCTTATCGAAACTCAATTTCAGGCAGTTCATTGAGTTTAAAGACGAATACAGCTGCAAGCAAACTAGGAGTTCTCGTGAAAGTACGATTATGACAGTTTTTGATCGTGTACAAAACATAGGTCCGGTCGGCTGGGGAGTTCTGTTATTATACGAGTGCAAAACAGTTATTATTTGTGTGAGAAAACACACAGCATTGCAGCAACAGGCTTGCTGGTGATTGATGAAGACTATGAGTTGACAGTTGTGCTTTTACATAAATAAGATGGCGCACTCTGCTGGATGAGGCAAAGGTAAACAAAAAAGTGAAGGAGAGGTGAGAAAACATCTTTTATTTAATATATTATGGCAAATTCTATGGCTGCTTCTTCTTGTGTTGGTTAATACCAATTAGCAGGTTTAGAATCATTGGAGCTACGTGCGAAGACGTTTACTGATTACTGACTGATTTGGTATCACAAACACAGGCGTAAGGTGGCCTCAGGCCACGTTCATACGGCCATACTTTACCCGTATACCGTACACTAGATTTTATCGAACATAGTAGTGGCAGTAGACAATATGTCAAACTGTTCACATAGAGTCCATCCGGGAAAATTTTGTGTTCGAGATACTGTTTCAGTGGTTGGTCTCAGTATTCTACAGAATACATTTAGAAGGGTGAATATATGTCTTACATAATTTTATTTCCCCGTTCACTTCCTATCACCGCACAAGAAGAAGCACGACGATGGGTTTCCATTTTTTGGGTACAAAGCATTACAAAACGTTTTGCTTCGCCATTCAAAATGCATACAATAAAGAATTTAGAATGATTGTTCAGTCTTACCGTCCGTATATTTGGACGGTAAGACTGAACAATCATTCTTCTTGTCTGACTACGGGACATGCCAGGAAGTTCTTATGGCTTCAGATATATGGCGTTATGCCGTCTCGTTTACGTCACACGTTAGTATATAGATATCTAGATATCAGTTACATTATATATATAACTGATACTGTGGTCGTTTTTACACGTAACAATGGGGGAGACTTATAAGGAGTGATTCAAAAGAATATAAAAGAGAGAACAAAAATATATTGGTAAATCCAATTGAGCATGCCTTCGCATTAAAAATAACGTATAGCATGATTAAACGGATTTTTTTAAAGTAGTTTAAATACATTTCGACAGCACTATCGGCTTCAACACCCTCGAAACCCATGAAAATGACACCCATGATGAAAAAATTTATACCTATTGCAGCCGCCATCTTGGCTTTACATTTCTACAGCACTATCGGCTTCAACACCCTTGAAAACCATGAAAATGACACCCATGATGAAAAAATTGGTACCTACTTCAGCCGCCATCTTGGATTTACATTTCGACAGCACTATCAGCTTCAACACCCTCGAAAACCATGAAAATTACACCCATGATGAAAAACTTTATACCTATTGCAGCCGCCACCTTAGATTTACATTTCGACAGCACTATCGGCTTCAGCACCCTCTAAAACCATGAAAATGACACCCACGATGAAAAAATTGATATCTATTGCAGCCGCCATGTTGGATTTACATTTCGACAGCACTATCGGCTGCAACACCCTCGAAACCCATGAAAATGATATCCATGATGAAAAAATTTGGTACCTACTTCAGTCGCCATCTTGGATTTACATTTAGACAGCACTATCGGCTTCAGCACCCTCGAAAACCATGAAAATGACACCCATGATGAAAAAATTGATATCTATTGCAGCCGCCACCTTAGATTTACATTTCGACAGCACTATCGGCTTCAGCACCCTCTAAAACCATGAAAATGACACCCACGATGAAAAAATTGATATCTATTGCAGCCGCCATGTTGGATTTACATTTCGACAGCACTATCGGCTGCAACACCCTCGAAAACCATGAAAATGATATCCATGATGAAAAAATTTGGTACCTACTTCAGTCGCCATCTTGGATTTACATTTCGACCGCACTATCGGCTTCAGCACCCTCGAAAACCATGAAAATGACACCCATGATGAAAAAATTGATATCTATTGCAGCCGCCATGTTGGATTTACATTTCGACAGCACTATCGGCTGCAACACCCTCGAAAACCATGAAAATGATATCCATGATGAAAAAATTTGGTACCTACTTCAGCCGCCATCTTGGATTTACATTTCTACAGCACTATCGGCTTCAACACCCTCGAAGCCCATGAAAATGACACCCATGATGAAAAAATTGATATATATTGCAGCCGCCATCTTGGATTTACATTTCAACAGCACTATCGGCTTCAACACCCTTGCAAACCATGAAAATGACACCCATGATGAAAAAATTGGTACCTACTTCAGCCGCCATCTTGGATTTATATTTCGACAGCACTATCGGCTTCAACACCCTCGAAACCCATGAAAATGACACCCATGATGAAAAAATTGCTACCCCTTGCAGCCGCCATCTTGGATTTATATTTCGACAGCACTATCGGCTTTAACACCCTCGAAAACCATGAAAATTACACCCAAGATGAAAAAATTGATATCTATTGCAGCCGCCATGTTGGATTTACATTTCGACAGCACTATTGTCTTCGACACCCTCGAAAGCCATGAAAATGACACCCATGATGAAAAAATTGGTACCTACTTCAGCCGCCATCTTGGATTTACATTTCGACAGCACTGTCGGCTTCAACATTCTCGAAAACCATGAAAAAGACACCCATGATGAAAAAAATTATACCTATTGCAGCCGCCACCTTGGATTTACATTTCGACAACACTATTGGCTTCAGCACCCTCGAAAACCATGAAAATGGCACCCATATTGAAAAAATTGATACATATTGCGGCCGCCATCTTGGATTTACATTTCGACAACCCTATCGGTTTCAACATCCTCGAAAACCATGAAAATTTCACCCATGACAAAAAAATTGATAGTACTTACTTTTAGTACGTAGTATTATTTATTCTGTGCTTTTAAAATATTGTAATAAAAAAATCTGTTATTATTATTATAATCAAGTATTTAAGAAATTTGGTTATTCGAATATTGTGTATTTGTACAGCGATCTTTTTGAGCCGCTGCAAACAACCGAAATAATGTCCACTCACGACGGCGACTGACGGCGAACCATAGATAAATATAAATGTAGCAAGCTAATGCGGCGAACTGATATATACAGTAATCTATGGCGATGGCCAACTGAGTTTGTGAGTAAACTACTCTGTGGCTGCAGCTCCCCATTTACAGAAATAATTCTATACGAGGCTACCAAATCAACGAAAATTTCGCCATTTTCGAGCCGAAAAAAATTAATTATAGCTAAACAAAACAAAATTACACTGCCATTTACATTCAGTGGCTTTGCACATGATAGATGAAGAGATTAATAAATAGATTAAGTTAAACAATTGATATTTACAAAAGTTATAGTATTTACAAGCCTTGGCCTTGGCCTTGCCACTTTTTTTATTTAAAAATAGCAATTAATCGATTTTAAAAAAATATCAATAAGTTCAACAATCATTTATCTTTCTAACAATGTGCTTTTTATATCATTTATATGTGTAATATGATTGCTGGATACGATTTCATGCGACAAAACGGTGGAATTTTGATTTTTAGGCGTTAGTAGAACATACCCACGCGCTTTGCGCTCGGCATGCAAAAGGTCTCTGCCTCCAACTATAAATGTGAGTGTCTTCAAGAGAAGAATTGGCTCTAGTATGAGTTAATACGATTTACCTCCCAAAACTCCATTAGGTGGGATCGCAGTCGAGCACTAGATAGATATTTATAAAGCTAAATATACGAGTAAAAAGTATAGAATTTTATTATTAGAATTGCCGTAGCATCGTTTTATTGGGTACGATTTACGATCGACCATGTTTCTTTTATTATAATTCGAAACGGGAATAAAAAGAACACTTACAAGGATGTGATCATAAGGAAAAATAGGTATGTATAGGTTGATATACATACATATTTACATTTTTAAATTTCATAACAACAGACAGATTTCCAAATGCATGCGGCGGGACTTACGCAACTTTAACACTGCTCGTATTGAAGAAGCGATCGAGAGGAACCAGGGCTCCAAAGTCTCTGCTAGAGATCTGTCGAATGTGGCAGCGTCGTTTCTGAAACACCTGAGATTTTGAGTAAGATTGAGAAGTTCTATGGGCAGCTGTACACATCATCATCGTTGGAGCCACCCGCAAGTGTGAGTAACAATCCAAGGGCAAGTCTTATCCGTCACTATTCCGATGATATTCCGGATGTCAGTCTGAGCGAGATTATAATGGCTTTCCAGCACCTTAAAAACGGAAAATCCCTAGGCGAGTATGGAATTACAGCGGAGCTTCTGAATGCAGGTGGAAAACCGGCACTTGAAGTACTTCAGAAGCTCTTTAATTCCGTACTCCATGGTGGCACTACACCGGAGGCGTGGAGCAGAAGTGCGGAGGTCTTGTTCTGCAAGAAAGGCGACAACGCTCTCTTGAAGAACTACAGACCAATTTCCGTTCTGAGCTGCGTCTACGTGCTGTTTTCCAGAGTCATTACGAATCGTCTCTCACGCAGACTCTACGACCTCCAGCCTCCCGAACAAGCCGGTTTTCGAAAAGGCTTTAGCACCATAGACCACATACTTACATGCCCTTCGGCAAATTGTACAGAAGTCCGAGGAGTACAATTGGCCACTATGTCTGACGTATGTGGACTATGAGAAAGCCTTTGATTCCGTCGAAATTTAGGCGATGCTGCAGTCCCTTCAACGGTACTAAGTTGACTGTCGGTATATCGAAGTGCTGAAGTGTTTGTACAATTGGGGCTATGATCGCTATCCGAGTACAGAACCAGAGTACGTCCAATTGCAGAGAAGTGAAGGACAGGGTGACGTTATATCCCCGAAACTCTTCACAGCTACATTGGAAGACGTTTTCAAGTTTCTGGACTGGAAAGGATACGGTATTAACATCGACGACGAGTACATCACTCAACTTCGACTTGCCGACGATATAGTCCTTATGGCAGAATTGCTGGAGGACCTAAGCACTATGCTCAATGACATCAATAAGGCACTATTGACCAAAGACCCAACGGATAGGTTTTAAGATGAACATGGACAAAACAAAGATCATGTATAACGTCTATGTCACACCAATGCCGTTAGTTGTTGGGAGCACTAAGCTCGAAGTTGCGAAGGCAGCGTTCGAGAAATTACGGCAAATCTTCTCATCAGGTATACCTCAAAACTTGAAAACGAGACTGTACAACCAGTGCGTGTTGTCAGTGATGACCTATGGAACTGAGACGTGATCTTTCACTGCTGGCCGGATGAGGAAGCTCAAGGTCGCTCAGTGAGCTATGGAGAGGGCTATGCTCGGAGTTTCTTTGCGTGATAAACTTAGAAATGAGGATATCCGCAGTCGAACCAGAGTGACCGACATAGCCCAACGGATTAGTAAGCTGAAGTAGCAATGGGCCGCCCATATAGCTCGAAGAACCGACAACCGATGGGGAAAAAGGTTCTCGAGTGGCAGCCTCGTACCGGCGGACGAAGTGTAGGGCGACCCCCCACTAGATGGAGTGACGACCTGGTAAGACATGCAGACATGCATGATGATGATGATACATTTTTAAGTGCCGTTTTCATGTTTTAAATTAAGTAAAGTTTTGGCAAGAAACACGCTGACGTGAAAAGTGGATGTGGTTGAGATTCGATTTATCCTCACTATTACCACATGAGTAGAAAAACCGTACCGTGCTATTACTTCTCAAGTGGTGACTAGTTTTTGGTTAGTTTTTGGGGAGTTAAGAAACTACATACTCGATTAAATTTTTGTTTGATAATTCGTTACGTAATTTTTATTAATTCATCACGTAATTTCGCATAGAATTGATTGATTCACACATACACGTACGCACACACGCACACATGCGGGTGCTTAGTAATATCTATATTTGTGAGCTCTGGGCAAACAGATCAATTACCGACAGTCGTATACTATTATCTCGAAAACTATGAGCGATTTGTATTTTTTTTTAAATATAACAGTAGATCAATTAAATTTGTGTCAAAAAGGTCTGTCTTATCATTTTATTATTTGAAAGTCATAGTTTAGTAGTTATTGAAATAAAAATTTATAATAAATGGCTAAATGCGAGTCGAACTCGCGTATGAAGGGTTCCGTACCAACGTTTAACAGTTTCCACGGGGAGTCCCCTTTAATTTTGTAATTTATTACAATTTTTATTATTAATTTGTTATAGCAGCAACAGAAATACACATTCTCTGAAAATTTGAACTGTCTACCTATAACGGATCATGAGATACAGCCCGCTGACAGACTGACAGACAGACGGATAGAAGGACGGACGGACAGCGGAGGCTTAGTTATAGGATCCCGTTGGTTACCAAGTTGGTTATACGGAACCCTAAAAATGGACTTTAAATCAAAACTTTATTAAACAGAGAATATAAAGTGTAAAAAACTTGTTTAATTTTTTTTTAATTTTGTTTGTAACTTATTACCTATATCTATTTAGTTTTTAAAATAATCATCAAAAACCATTTTTATCAGTTTTTCGGTTAAAATGCAGCCTAAATTACTTACTCCAGGCTCTTCATCTGTTAGTGAAGTATTATCACAGTTAGTTCCGCCATTCGGTAGTTTAGCCTGGGCAGACAGACAGATAGAATAATAAAATGCAGTTATTTCAATATCCAAGACAGACACTTCAAAGTATATTGCATTTAATTTTATATGTCTAGCTGAAGGTGTCTATGGGCCGCAGTATCCATCAGGTGGATTGTGTGTTCGTTTTTCACCCTTAACTTATAAAAAAGTCGATTTCATCTTCAGTAGTCAACTTCAAAAGAATGCTAGTGATGATAGTGATTTCTACATAAAACGTTGTGCTACTTTTGATTCAACTTCATTAAAGAGCGGTCAAACGGAATCATAATATGCATTATTGTAATTCAACATTTTAATTTTTGATTGTATTTAGTTCAATGCTGGCATTTAATTATGGAACTACATTAAACCACAGCTGCGATACAAATATAAATGTAAATTTGTTCATCCATTCATTCAGTATAGCCTCTCAAAATGACGCTGCTGACATTGGCCTGCCCCTTAGATTATCTTATACATAGGCTGCACTAAAAGTATCGGGAATGGAATATTTCCACTGTTCCTGTCATATTAAAATCTTTTTAATTGAAAACTCCTTGGTTTTAAAAATCGAATACCATTTATTTATTTAAAAAAAGATTCTCGGTCGATTTCTCGTAGAGATATTTTTCCTAGTTGCCACGCAGTGTTTTTATCAAGAACATGTTACTGCCCATTTTTTTTATAGGATAAGGGTGACAAACGAGCTCACAGTCCACCTCAACTACGAATAAAAATCAGAACTTAAATAGAACGCCCCGTTTCCAGTAAAAGGGGTCTCCGGTTCTCTACACTCACCTTACGAAACCTAACAGCGTTAAGCTGCTATTTTACGGTGGCATTCCGTGAGAGCTTGGTTCTTCCCCGGTCGATTCGTGCTACAACTATACTACTGATATAGCTGCAGCATGGCAGCTATATCAGTAGCTAATAAGTCTACCACGTAGAAAATCTCCTATATAATTTCCCTGTGTTGCCTCTAACGACATCCACGGGATAATATAGGGCAGTATATTCAGACCATGTCAAGAGAATGAATGAAGAACGATTGACGAAAAAAGTGTATAAGGCGAGTGTGAATGAAAGTGTTGAAAGGGGTAGACCTAGGCGGACATTTCTAGACCAAATCAGGGACGTCTTGAAAAAAGGCCAGGTCAAGAGTAAACCGTAGAGCATGTATGAAGGGAATAATGAAAGTGGACGAAGCGAAACAAGTATGTAAGGATCGTAGCAAGTGGAAAGAAGTGGTCTCTGCCTACCCCTACGGGAAAGAGGCGTGATTATATGTATGTATGTATGTAGTATATTCTATACTGCAGCCACTACACGTCGATTACATTTGAATACTCTCAGGTAATGCATAACCATTTGATGGTCCGGTTTATTACATATCAAAATTGACAGGCCACTTGAAATCCATGAAATCGTTTCTGGTGAATATGAATAAGCTATTTCGGGAAGTAAATGATTGCTTTTACCTTATTGTAACACAGTGCTTAAAGTACGTGATAAAGTAGTAAAGTACAAAAAAAAAACACAAGATTTATTAGTTGATTTTGCACCATGAATTTCCAATCTATCTATATATAAACTTTAATCTATATAAAAACTATAATAATAATTTTAAAAAAAACTAAAACCAAAAACTAAATTATCTTTATATATAAAAATTACGTGTCACATTGTTTGTCCGCGATGAACTCCTAAACTACCAAACTCATTGCAATGAAATTTTGCACACTGTGTGCAGTTTGGTCCAACATGAGAGATAGGATAGTTTTTATCCTGATAAGTGACACTCAATATTTTTATGACGAATTAAAAGGTTTTTTTTTATATGAAGGGTCGTCGAAAAGGGCAGAACAACGTCTGCCTAGCCAGCTAGTTTATTTATAAAAATTACGTGTCATATTGTTTGTCCGCGATGAACTCCTAAACTATTGAACTGATTTCAATGAAATTTTGCACACTGTGTTCAGTTTGGTCCAACTTGAGAGATGGGATATTTTTTTATCCCGATAAGTGACCTTCAATATTTTTAAATTGCGAATATAAGGATTTTTTATGGGAAGGGTTGTCGGAAAGGGCAGAACAACGTCTGCCTGGCCAGCTAGTTGTTGTAAATAATATAATAACTAAAAATTATTGTATATAATAAAATATTGTATATTATGTTATGTAAATAAATATCAGCCGATTTATATAATATAATCTATATCGAAATTTTACTACACTAAAACATTTAGAGGACGATTTCTGTACATTGGGTACCTATATGGTATTGAAATTTTATCTGAAGTATACTTACTACCTACGATACAGAGGCTAAAATAACAAATTTTAAAAATGTTTTCGGTCTGTCTGTCTGTTTGAAGGAACATCACACAAAAATCTGAGAATAGATTTGGATGGGACTTGTAGTATACAGTTACATACGTTTAGGTCGAACCGTCAGAATTAATGAAATTTATCATCACGTCATCAATTAGCATTATGCCTAATTGTCTGAATACTTGTAAATTGTAATGTACAAACCTCTGGATAAAGTAAGCGTGAGCTTTTATCAAAATGTCATTCAGTATTACAGTCGATATAAATACAATCTTTTACCTTTATTCATTGAAAAAGGTGTGTTTTTCGTTTGTTTAGATGTGTAGTCTTCATAATAACTGCTTAAAGGTAAGCAGTAATTATATATTACTAAAAGGCGGAATAAACAATATATCAACATCCAACATAGACATAAATAACATTAAAACTTTTTTTTTCATCTATTACAGTCTATCAAAGTCCACTGCCGAAAATAGATATCCTCATAGCTGTGTTTTTAAACACCCACATGATGTGTATTATAATTGTTAAGGTACCGTAATAAAAAAAGTGCAAGTGAAACCCTTTTCACGAATTTGGTCTGTTGGGTTTATAAAATGTATCATGTAATCGCAGTGATTAGTTACTATTACTATTGCTTGTTAATGACTTTTTTTTATAGAATAAGGGTGACAAACGAGCACACAGTTCACCTGATGGTAAGTGGTTGCTGTGACCCATAGACATCTACATCTATCCTCGTTTGCGAAACAAAATGCAGATGCGTTGTCAGCCGTGAGGTCTAAGATGGAATGCCTCTTTTCTAGTAAAATGTTCTCTACACTCACCATACGAAACACAGCAGCATTAAGCTGTTATTTTACGCTGGTATTCTGTGAGAGCGTAGTCCTTCCCCGGTCGAGCTGACCCATTCGTGCTACAACTATACTATTAATATAGCTGCAGCATGGCTCTACCACGTATAAATGACATGAAATTTGTCATAAAGTCAAGTTATTTTTGGTGAAGAATTTCCGATTGTTTATTTTAATTAAATATTTTTTCTATATCTTTTTCCTTTATTGTAGAATAAACGTGATAAACGAGTACCCAGTCCACCTAATGGTAGGTAGATGCTGTGGCGCGTAGATAACTACATTTATCCTCGATTAGGAATCAAAATGCAGATGCGTTGTAACCCCTGTGGACTAAGATGAAATGCTTTAACAGCGGTAGAGCCACGCAGCAGTTTTTGCTGTCGCACGGATGGGCCGGCTCGAACCGGGGTGGTACCACGACCTCACAGAATACCAGCGTGAAGTAGAGGTTTACCTCTGCGTTTCGCTTGGTGAGTGCAGGTGGCCGGAGGCCCTTTTTACTAGAAATGAGGCATTCCATCTTAGTCCTCACGGGTGACAACGCATCTGCATTTTGATTCGCAAACGAGGATAGATGTAGGTGTCTATGGGCCGCAGCAACCACTTACCATCAGGTGGAGTGTGTGCTCGTTTGTCACCCTTATCCTATAAAAAAAATGCTCCGTTAACCGTAAATGGATCTTCAGTTCTCTGCACTCATCATCTGAAACACAGCAGCATGAAGCTACTATTTGACGCTCGAATTCTGTGAGAGCGTCGAGTTGACCAATTCGTGTTGCTCGTCGTGCATAATATAGCAACAGCATGGCTCTACCACGGAAAAATAGCTCTAACACAGCAGCATTAAGTGCTATGCAAAAAACATCTTTGGTGCTACGTTACGTTGGTATTGTCACACTTTACACACCCATTACATTATGACCGAAAAATAAATAACCGTTCCTGCCTTAACTTCAATGTTTGCAATCTGAGAAGCTCTATGTTTTTATTTTCTTAGTGCATAGCTACGTTACTATGTTGTTGTATTAAACCTGCAATGTTGGAGCCATCCATGCATTTTATGTTTTTATTATACCTTATATACATACACTATTACTATGCATATACGCATGCTTTTTGCAAGGCACGTGTAAAAAACATTTTAGTGAAAAATAGTTGTTATTTAGATTATAATTTAAATTTTATGAATGATTTTTCTTAAGTTTTTTGATATAAATATATCAAGAATCTATATGTTTTATAAGGTTAAATTATAACTATTGGGAGATAAATAGTCTACTTGTGAGTAGCTGTCATAACAAATTTCAGCACGGTAAACTAAATTTGAGATATGATGGAGGAAGTAGTCGCCTTAAAACGGCTGCATGGAAGGAAACGTGCTTGCAATGAAAATTTAACTGAAGAGAAGAGACGATTTACGTATGAAGAGATTCAGTACATACAGCAACTTGGATGGGAAAGTGTTCACGAGATGATGCAACAGGTAGCTTCGGCGTTGAGTGCCACACAACCTCACCGATGCTCAGAAGCAGGCCTGCGTGGAATGATGCCGTGATATGATTACTTAATTTGGCTTGTCTCGGTTTTTTTTTTACATTATTATTGGTTATTACGGTTTGTTTACGACATTATTACAGGTATCTTGGTTTACTCGTATCAATACGACCCAGAAACGAAGCGCCGTGCGATTTGCTAGTTCCAAAATGAACCATCGCCTACCAAAGTTAGGCGATAGAGAAACGTAGCGAAGATTTTGATGGCCAGTTTATTTCACTATTTATTAATGGGTTATCGGGTATCAATTCCTTTGTTTACGAAATCGAAGTAGCATCCATGTCGATTGGTATACTACCTAAAGATTGCGTATAATTAAATAATACCTCTGAGAATTAATACATAAACAGAATATAAATGCTTTAAGCTTATTGTGAAATGCAACTTTAACTGAATTCAAAATTCTGCAAACATTTTAAATAAAATTGCGTATAGAGCTCCCGAGTTCTTGCGAAATTAATATTTATTTATATTTCCAACCACAGAGCAACACGAGCCAACGGTGGACCGGAGGAGAGAAATCCGTTTTTCCCGAAACAGAACTGTCTGTCATTTTTTGCGGAGGGAAATCTACGCACACAAAAACAACCGCCTGTCGCTACGAAACCCAAGCCAAAACAATAAAGTACCTAACAATTTCACACAGACATAAATACATTCATAAGATATATTATAACAATATTGCTCGATAACTCGAATACAGACTCGGATCAGTCGCTCGACCGATCCTAAATTTGTATAACGGACAGGGGCCTGTGTTGGTCAACAAATCCGAAACAACAAGACCGTTATTATTGTCATTTTTAAGTTTGTAAAGAAGTAAATATGTAGTCATAATGTGATTAAAAATAACTTTAATATTAAAGGTAACTCTTCTTTTTAAATTTGACGTGGCATATCGATTTTTGAAGCAAAAAAAAAACTGAAACATTCGGTATTTTTATTAAGACGTCGATGCAGCCGCGCAACTAGATTTAGGCCCGTATTAATAAACGTAATTCAACAATGAACTCAAGTGCGTAATCAGCATCTCAAGATCGTTGCTAATTAATAAACACATAAAAATAATATCTCAAGACGCTATACTTAGGAATACTGTTCTGTGACTTGCACTCAAGTACACAAGTGTGTGTGAATGAGAGTCGAGTTTCGTTTATTAATCAGTGTGGCACTCAGCTGATATCATAAACATAAGCGGCATCTTAAGATATGTTTATTAAAAGATCATAACCTCAAGATTGTACTCAAGTGCGTGTACTTGAGCTCAGTAACGTTTATTAATTCGGGCCGTAGTCTAGTGAGTGAGTACTGAGCATGAGCAGTGTGACTCCAGTTATATGTAGTTTTATTGTACGCACAGGACCAGATAGGGCGTGGAGTCAGAGGGGAATGCCTGCGTATGGTTATTCCGCTCCGGTCCGACGGCAGCCCGTGTTGTTGTGTTTCCAACAATAGTAATGTATTCACATAAATAAAAAATAAATATTTTTTTTTTACTTTATTGTAAAAAAAAGTCACAAGGTTAATATTCCCATAGTGGTACATAAACTTAATAAGCAAAAAATATTCAGGATTACGATGAATGTCAATTTCAAATCGACCTATTAATATAGCAACGTATTCATTTAATACCAAATTGTACTAAATTGAACGCGTTGAGTCGTCCTATATATCATTAATTAGGGTCGGAATGCATGGGCGATGCAATACATAAAAGCCCATTCAGGGAACTCGATCAACGACCTTTCATGGCTCCGTTCGCCGTGGGGAGGAGTGCATTCACACCCGGTCACATAAGTGCATTCACCTATTATAATACAAGTGCAAAATATTAAGTTTAAGCATAGACCTCTTAATTGTGTATAATTTATAATAATAATGGTATAAATTGACATTTTATTTCATTTAATATTAATTAATAATTATCTAATGAGTAATTAAAATTAATTATACTAATTCTCCTTTCAAAGTATCTTTCAAAATGTTGTAATTAATAATTAGTTATTGAATTAAATTTGATATTTGTATGAGGCCCATCAATGAGGAAGCTCAAGGTCGCTCAGCGAGCTATTGAGAGAGCTATGCTCGGAGTTTCTCTGCGTGATAAACTTAGGAAATAGGATATCCGCAGTAGAAGCAGAGTAACCGACATTGCCCAACGGATTAGTAAGCTCAAGTGGCAGTGGGCCGGCCATATAGCTCGAAGACCCGACAACCGATGGGGAAGAAAGGTTCTTGAGTGGCAGCCTCGTACCGGCAGGCGAAGTGTAGGGCGACCCCCCACGAGATGGAGTGACGACCTGGTAAGACATGCAGGAAGTCGATGGATGCAGGTGGCTCAGGACCGTGCTTTGTGGCATTCCTTGGGGGAGGCCTATGTTCAGCAGTGGACTTATGAAAGGCTGTAATGATGATGATCATGATGATGAGGCCCATCGATATATATGTACTACGCACTAGATTTCGCATTTCGAACATTGACTATGTACAACTCAACTGTACTGCAATCCGTACACTAAACTAAAAATTTAAGATTTGTGAAATCCATAAGATAATTATTATTACTTTTTATTTAGAAATATGTTTGTTTAGATTAAAATAAGAGTATTTATATTAAATACTTATATTTATTTTATATTAATATTTTATTTTATATTAAAGTCTTCGCGTATGCGCGACTGCTATCTACCGCGCATGCGCGAAGACAGAGTAGCGCACAATTTTTGTTTGGAATAGCTTCTCTAGTACGTAGTACATTTAACTCAATGGTTAGGCCTAAAATTTATGAATTTTTTTATGGAATAGGGTGACAAACGTGGTAAGTGGATGCTGTGGCCCATAGACATCTATATTTATCCTCATTTGAGAATCAAAATGCTGATGCTTGTCACCCCTGAGGACTAAGATGGAATGCCTCGTATCCAGTAAAAAGGGTCTCCGGTTCACTACACTCACCATACGAAACAACAGCATTAAGCTGCTATTTTACGCTGGTATTCTGTGAGAGCGCGGTCTTACCTTGGTGGAGCCGACCTATTCGTGCTACAACCGTTTTACAATTCTACACACCGTTTCTACAAACCGTTTACGTGCTACAATTCGTTTTAACAGTGATAGAGCCAGGCGGCAGCTTTTGCTGTCGCACGGATGGGCCGGCTCGAACCGGGGTGGTACCACGACCTCACAGAATACCAGCGTGAAGTAGAGGTTTACCTCTGCGTTTCGCTTGGTGAGTGCAGGTGGCCGGAGGCCCTTTTTACTGGAAATGAGGCATTCCATCTTAGTCCTCACGGGTGACAACGCATCTACATTTTGATTTGTAATAGAGGATAGATGTAGATGTCTATGGGTCGCAGCAACCACTTACCATCAGGTGGACTGTGTGCTCGTTTGTCACCCTTATTCTATAAAAAAAAACAACCACACAATAGCTGCTGCGTGACTTTACCACGTAAACATGTAATTAACACCTTTATTATTTTTTATTTTACATGGAGAAATGCCTACGAATACCCGTCTCCCGGGGGCAAAGACGGGTTATGTCGGACTCGCACCGATTAAAACACCATGGTGTTCCACGTTCCACCTTTGCCGCATATTGGCAGGGCCACGGGAACGCTTCCGCATACATCCGCGACCCCACAAGCGCCGGCAGCCTCTCCTCAGGTAAGGTTACTCCTCCCCGTTTGAAGGCGAACCAGGAACACAAGGCGTGCCTTCCTCCTCGGACTCTACTCCACCTGCACAATGCCCCCCCCCCCCCCAGCCCGATATGTGAAGGATATGGGGCTAGGAACACACGAGCACTTGGAAGCACCCGCTTTCCTAACCCCAGCGCCGGATCTGATCAAGCGGCGCCTCGCAATACCCCGCATCAATAGTAATTGACACCTGTATTTATCATGTTTGATGCAAATAAGAGTTTTGAATCAATAATAAACCTAGCAAGCTAACAGCATAGCAAAGTGGCGAAGCAATCAGCTTTGTAGCGGTTTATAACGGAAAAAAAAATCAAAATAGGAGGTTCAGATGTCTGGGTGATCAGTAATCGATTGCTGAAAACAGAATTTGAAAATTCGAAACCGTTCTCGAGATAATCGTGGGACAGACGGACAGACGGACAGACGGACGGACAGACGGACAGACGGACAGACGGACAGACGGACAGACATCGTGAAATCAATAAGTGACTTCGCAAGCTTCGCCACTTAATAAACCTAGCAAGCTAACAGCATAGCAAAGTGGCGAAGCAATCAGCTTTGTAGCGGTTTCTAACGGAAAAAAAAATTCAAAATAGGAGGTTCAGATGTCTGGGTGATCAGTAATCGATTGCTGAAAACAGAATTTGAAAATTCGAAACCGTTCTCGAGATAATCGTGGGACAGACGGACAGACGGACAGACGGACAGACGGACAGACATCGTGAAATCAATAAGTGACTTCGCAAGCTTCGCCACTTAATAATCCCATCGTCGGCTCTTACGACGCCCACGGGACGGGGTAGAATGGGATGGTTGAAAAATTGACGCTGATATCGTCACCAAAATCATCATATATTAAGTAGATTATAATTTATATTTAAAACACTACTCCAGTTTATTTTTATCACGAAATCACGCACACATTATTTACTTGTACCACACATCGCATGAAAAAGAATGGTAGATACACTGTACTCCTGACATGCATTAACCACTATCAACTTATCAAGGAAAAACAAAGGTATATGACTCTTAGAAAATACCTAACTAGCTGCTTATGCTTAACTGATATTATGTGCTTAATTATTTGATTCCCCTTTCTAAACAGGGCCATACATAATGTTCTCGTATTTTATATTATTTACATATTTTCTACGTGGTACAGCCATGCTGCAGCTATAGTTGTAGCACGAATAGATCGGCTCGACCGGGGAAGGACCACGCTCTCACAGAATAGAGTGTAGAGAACCGGAGACCCCTTTTACTGGAAAAGAGGCATTCCATCTTAGTCCTCACGGGTGACAACGCATCTGCATTTTGATTCGCAAACGAGGATAGATGTAGACGTCTATGGGCCACAATAACCACTTACCATCAGGTGGACTGTGTGCTCGTTTGTCACCCTATCCTATATATATATATATATATATATATATATATATATATATATATATATATATATATATATATATATATATATATATATATATATAATAGAAACTATTAAAAGAGCAGATTTAAAACGCAGTTTTTAAATAATAAGGACTTATTCTATACAATCCGTCCAGAGCAGACGAGAATATCCGGTTGGTAGGACAACTAAGGGTCGAAACGAAACAGGTCAAAACATAGCGAGCAGAGATCAATGGATGAATTATATTTAAAGAAAGAACAGGCAAGTGCGCGTACTACCTGCGTCCTGAGGGTTCCGTATAAACTTAATTAAATGTACGTAGACTGCTCATCCGTGCCGGGATTTGTAAGTTGAGCATTGCTCTAACGATAAAGTAAGTCGGATTGAAGGGCAATCTTAACTTTACAGTGGTTCATAATGTTCTCCCATACATCGATTTACTTCACGAAGGTCTATTGATGTAAGTTTGTAATCGCAAAAATTATATTTTAGGTAAATAACGATTATCGGGTTTTTCTTTACTCGTGTTGTGAGTCAAATTTCATGATTCTAGGTCAATAAGAAATACCTTATAGATTTTGATAAAGTGAGTTTGTTAGTATAAAGATATGTGACATAAATAGTTGTATCTTTTGATTGAGTTGATGGAAGATACTGTAAACCTTAATATTAGATATTAATTTCAACTGGGTTCCTCGACCGGTTTCTGAGAAAAGTCTTCTCTTGACGGACGGGCAACTGGACGGACAACAAAGTAATCCGAAAAGTGTTCCGTTTTTTTTCCTTTTGAAGTACAGAACCCAAAAAACTGGACCGGACTAGTAAATGGACAGACGTGTGGAGGTCAATAAGATTGAAGTTCCTTTACTTTTTGGAGAATTAGAAGGACATTTTCATGTAGTGACATCTTAAAAGGACAAGATTTAACAACAACTTTTTTTACATACTTAATTTTAAAAACATTACTAATGTAGTAAAGTTACGAACGAAATACTTGATATTTTGTTCGAAATAAAACAGAACAATAAATAAAACTGCGATGAAGAAATGTCAGTAAGCATCTACCTGGCTACACTTTTGTTTTCTAGACATTATTCAAAAAAAAAATGTAATTTATTGTTATTTTCTTGTATTTAACGTATGTAATACAGTATTTAAAATAACCTAGATTGTAACTCTTACGAAACCCAAGGGACAATATGGGGTACTGGATATTCTTACACCGTACACGTTTTAGCTAGTCAATTCTTTCTGTAAGTATTATAAGTACATGGAAATTTTTAATGATAGCATTGAATATATTTCTGTTATAAAAATCTACACGTAATATACTGAGAACGGCGACGGAAAGTAGCTTTAAAAATCGAGACGTCAGGTACTGGGGTCATCGATCCGCCTGCCAAGAGTGACGAATAAGGCAAATCCACACTACAGCAAGAGAGGCCCAAGTCCAGCACTGGAATTATACGATTTTGATGAAATCTACCCGCACTGAAAGTCTACGCTCGTAAGTTTCAACATCTCTTTCGTTGCTGTGGTTTGCAATAATTTTCATTAATAATAAACCTAGCAAGCTAACAGCATAGCAAAGTGGCGAAGCAATCAGCTTTGTAGCGGTTTCTAACGGTTGCCGTTGAGCAATCAGTTTCAAAATAGGAGGTTCAGATGCCTGGGTGATCAGTAATCGATTGCTGAAAACAGAATTTGAAAATTCGAAACCGTTCTCGAGATAATCGTGGGACAGACGGACAGACGGACAGACGAACAGACGAACAGACGGACAGACGGACAGAAAGTGTTTTTGCAAGCTTCGCCACTTAATAATTACACATTTAAATTAAGTATAGAATAACTAACGGGAAACACTTTTATATTTTACAATCACTTTATATCCATAGAGTATTTATATGACTTTGTATTATATCTGTACTGCATAAATTCAACAGAATATACTGTGGAATAATATAAGGTTCTAAGGTATTCAATCTGCCCCAGAGGTGACAACGTATTTGTAGCCTTTGTTTGGGATTGCAGGTGTCCACGGACTGTACTAGCCACTTACAATCCACCTTGCAACATACGAACTTACATTCCACCCGGGACTGTAAGAAGTTCATTTGTCACTTCAGTTTTGTATATTGAAAAAATGACTCGTCAATCTTATTCCACCCGAGATTATGACCGTTTTTAACGATTTAATCCACGGACAAAACAATAAAAAGTTCTTGAATCATACATCTTTTAAAGTATAATTATTGTAATTTGTATATTATGTGTAAGAAAGAAATATTTTGCATAAAATAAAATTCAAATATTTGCTCGGAGATGAAAGAAAACCGCGTGATCCTGCATTTTCCGAGAAATAAAATCATAATACGTCAAGCAAATGTTAGGTTTTTGTTAGGTACAACCATTGAGTTATATGTACTACGTACTAGAGAAGCCATTCCGAACATTGACTATGTTCAACTGAACTGTAGTGCAATCCATACAAACTAAATATTGCGTAAATTGAAGATTTGTGAATTCCATAAAATAATAATTATTACATTTTATTTAGAAATATGTTTGTTTAGATTAAATTAAGATATTTTATATTAAATTCTTATATTTATTTTATATTAATATCTTATTTTATATTAAATTAAAGTCTTCTCGCATGCACGACTACTACTCCCGCGCATGCGCGAAGACATAGAGTAGGACACAATTTTTGTTTAGAATGGCTTCTCTAGTACATAGTACATATAACCCAATGGGTACAACACTTCCGAAATAGTGCGGTGGACATAATATAACATGGGTACCTAATCCAGAGACATTAAAAAATTAAATATTTATAATTTTTTAAAAGTAAATTTACAACACGAAGGAGTTTCGCGTAAAGTTTAGTTAAAACGTAAGTTTATATTGACCAATTACTTGTAACGAGCCCTCATTCAATCTATTCTACTATTCAATCGACTATTTGTGTCATCAGGGAGGGTGTAATATTTGACATTTCATAGCGGGGCGGGGAATTTAATTTGTTCGAAAATGTATGTAAAGGTTAACGTTTATTTCTGTACTATTAAGTAGTTATATTTTATATTAATTAGATTAAAAATAAATGGACCAAACCCAGAAATTCGTAAAAGTAGAAAAAAATTAAAAAAGTGTTAAAAATGTGCAAAAAATTAAGACCAAAACACTGAGTCATTGTTTTGTGCATTAAAATAAAACTCTATAAACTGATAAATTTCCCTTTAAAACTAACTTCTCAATTAAATGATATTGTGTATAGTATGTGCCAAATCGATTGAGAAAAACGGACAATGACCTTTCGGTCGTTTAACCAGGGGTTACAAACCTTCAATATATAGGCACATTTTATATGTAGTACTTTCTTTATTTATAATGATTTTTTTATAATGATTGATATAATATATATTTATTAACTATTATTAAAAAGTTATGTGAAAGATCGCTGTAGAAGAAAAATCATCTATTGTTATAAAGTGCTTTATTCATTTAACAACAAAAAACATTAATTTATAACACATATAAAGATTCGAGTGATAACGACACCGAATAAGTACGTACTTATGCAAAAGATAAAACTTTATTTTTAATATTATATAAGAACTTTATTTTTATTCGGTGCAATCATCACTCGTATCTTCACTTGATGAACTATCTGTAACATTAATTATAAAGCGATCTGCAGTTTGGTCAATTCTATCATCCATGCCACGCATTTTTTGTTCAACCTTAAGGACATGCTGAACACAGTTTTTCCATTTATCTGGCGTGATTTGAGTTAAACCATCTTTAAGTAAATTTTTAACATCTTTTAACTTGAAAGTTGTATTTTTTCGTGCAACGTACCCTTTCACATCTGCCCACACAAGTTCAATGGGGTTAAGCTCACAGTGATAAGGAGGTAACCTTACCACTGTGATGCTTTTTTCTTTTGCCATCTCGTCGGTGACGTAACTTCGATAGTTATCTTTAACTGCCTTTATTTTTTCCATTAAGTGGGTCTTTGTGTCCGAGGGCACGTATGCGATCTGTTTAGATTCTAGCCATTCCTGCATATTTTGTTTCCGCCAAGACATTGTTGGGGTTTTTTCTAAACGTCTGGAGTGGTAACTAGCGTTATCCATAACTATGACATCGCCGCTTTGCAGTTTTTCTATTACTTTTCTAAACCAGTCCTCGAAATGGAGAGCGTCCATACTCTCATGGTAGTCACCAGTAGATGATGATTCAAATACCCAATCACATCCCTCCAAAAAGCCATTTTCATTGCCAACGTGTACAACTATTAATCGCTTTCCTTTACCCGAAGGGGCTTTCGCGCCAGTAGAGTAGCCTTCTAACCGTGATTGACGAGAAGATTCAATTGTGGTGTCTTCCCATACCTTTCCCATAGTATGACCTGCGTTAATCCATGTTTCGTCAAGGTAAAAAATGTTACGTCCCTCGTTTCTTAATATTTGTATTTCTCTCAAATATCTGGTACGCCACAGAACTATCTCTGGGCGATCTATTAGACCACTTTTTCTGTTTCTCTTTATATATTTGAATTTTAAATGGCGCAACACACGTCGCAGGGAAGTTTTGCTCAAGTTTGGCAACTGGTCATCTTGATTTATACTGAGCAAAATTTTGTCTAAAGTCGGTAATTCTCCTGCAAGAAAGAACTGATGCACTTTCGCTCTTATAGCCGATTTATCAAAATCGTCCAACTTGTCAATTACAGACTTTTTTCTTTTATTAATTATTCCCTTTTCTGGTATTTTATGGGAATCTCTATACACGCTTAATACGCGATATATAGTGCTCTTGCTGACTCCTGAGATCTCCGAAACCTTTTCTACCATATTAACGTTTGAAGGATACACGTCTTCGGGCCAGGTGTTTTTGACATATTTGTATACATTAATGATAATCTCTTGTTCCCCGACCGACAAAGTGGTAGGTTTTCTCTTTTTTACTGGTGACGTTAAAGGTGCTCCAGAAGATGGGCCTGTAAATAAATGACAAAAATATACTACCATAGTACTACATCACATAAATACATATTGTTTTAGAAAATAAATACCACATGGTCACATAAAAAGAGCGCTTTAAGAAATAGAAAGGCTACGTCGTCGCATTTGTACCTATTTGTACGTACCTGCTACGTTTATTATGGGTCGGCGACGTCTCTTTCCACTTGATGTTGAAGGACCGGGTCCTTCACCAAATTCTCCTGAACTCATGTCGATTTAGTAACGACCGTCACAGTAAAACTAATATAACAGATTCAAAAAACAAAAACTTAACGATATAACAAATTTAACAGTAAAAACTCAACTAAAACAATGCAATGAATGCTATGAATTACCCGAGACGTACACACGCAAGCGCTATCCGAACACGAATGAAAACAAAATGGCGGACCGGCCCAAAAAAGGTGACGTATCTCTGGCTGCCATTGTCACGTTTCTTTTAGAACGAACTGACGTAACGCGCGTTTTGTTTATTTTAAAGGGATGAATTTGCAAAAGCTCAATATGGTGATTATATTGCTTCAAATATTTTTTTAATATGAAACTGTTATTAAATGAATTGCTGCGTTACTTACCATAAATTGAAATATAAAATATAACACATTTTTCGCGATGTACCGTAAGATTTTACTATGTTTATAGGAACCACAGACAATATTATTTAAGAAACAAAAAAACAAAACATATGTGCTGACCTAGAAGTGGGAATAATATCAATATTTAAATATTGTTATCACATCTAAATTGAGATTTTGTAAGTTACGCCTTTTGACACTCGGCTCATATCTGAGGTCATTGTCCGTTTTTCTCAATCGATATGGCACATACTATAGCAAAAACTTCACCTCAGTGTCTAGAAGCCACATCTGGTGAGCAGTGGATTATTAGCCCTCATTATTTATATCATTATAATCAGTGTAATCAGGGTTGTTACAACCCACTTCTAGATGTTTTCTTCGCCTTGGAGCATGTGGTAAATTAATACTTACAAATAAAATTTATTTCAGTGAAGTAATTAAACAAATTTTATATGTGGTAGAGCCATGCTGCAGCTATATTAGTAGTATAGTTGTAGCACGAATGGGTCAGCTCGACCGGGGAAGGACCATGCTCTCACAGAATACCAGCGTAAAATAACAGCTTAACACTGCTGTGTTTCATATGGTGAGTGTAGAGAACCGGAGACCCTTTTTACTGGAAAAGAAGCATTCCATCTTAGTCCTCATGGGTGACACGACGCATCTGCATTTTGATTCTTAATTGAGTATTAATGTAGATGTCTATGAGTCACAGCAACCACTTACCATCAGGTGGACTGTGTGCTCGTTTGTCACCCTATCCTATAAAAAAATCACAGATAGAATACAGATAACTTTGATAGATACTTCTTCATCTTGTATACATCAACGCGTAAGTCCATTGCTAGAATTGGGCCTCTCCGTTTTATGGAGGATTTATCTTATCATCACGCCTGGCAGTCGGGTTGACGATTGCAGTAAAAGCTGTTTTGAACCTTGACGTTACTTCCTGTCGTTCCCTGTACCTGTCACGGTGTTTTATGCTTGGCTCTTATCTTGCTGGTATTTCACAAAGTAACACATATCACGAGACGAAATTTGGTTTTATTTATTTATTTATTTTAAACAGTGTACATGCTGGCTTACAGTATGCCCAAAACGTCAGCATGCTAATTTACAAATTACACTTTTAAATAATAAGTAATTGATTAAGATACATGTCCAGATAAAATAAAAAATACATGCCAAATAGATTAAAAAATACATGCCAAATAGATTATATTATGTCAAATAGAGTAAACAAAATATCATTATCAAATTAACTAACCTAAGATTAAATTAATATATTAATATATTAATTTAAAATAAGATTAATATATATAAGATTGGTAAGATTAAATTAATATATTAATTTAATCTTACCGCCCTTACACGGCACTGGGTACTTAGAAAGTACATAATTTAATACAAGCGCCCTGATCTTTAGTAACCCTGTACTACACTCCTCAGTGATGTTTTAATAGTTTTTTAATAATCAAACAGTTTACTTACAACGTCAGTGGTGTAACCACAAACACAAAGTGTCGGCGTACTCAACCCATCGGGATGGAACTGCTCGCGACGGTGGACGACGATGTAACAATAATCTATTAGAATGCTACTGATCTGAAAAAAAAAGAAATACAAGATAAGTCACTTGATGATGATGTTCTACTAGCAGATTTTCTTTAAAATTTTGGAAGTTATCAACTGGACTAGAGCCTATCGATAGATGGCGGTGTAACCATCTCGTATTAACTTTTTAAAAGTAGTAGGTCATCATTCATCAACATTACAGCCCTTCACAAGTCCACTGCTGAAGATAGGACTTGCCTAAGAAATGCCACAAAGTACGGTCCTGAGCCACCTGCATCCATCGACTTCCTGTATGTTTTGCCAGGTCGTCACTCCATCTCGTGGGGGTTTCCCTACAGTTCGCCTACCGGCACGAGGCTGCCGAAAAGAAGTAGATATAGGACTGTAAATTAATCCTTTATACGTCCCACTGCTGGGCACAGGCTTCCTTATTTATGAGACGGTTACGGTGTAGTTAGGTTGCAGCGTTGCTCCAGTGCGTATTGGCGGATTCACGTGTCCTCGAAATATTTATTTCGCAGGCATGCAAGTTTTCTCAAGATGTTATCCTTCGTTTTCCGAACATGCGGTAAATCAACACTTAAAATTGCAATTAAAATTTCATTGACGTCTATGAGAACCAAACGAAGTTTACTTTACACGTGAATGCTTAGGCTAAGAGCTACCACAACTATTATGTGTATAGTATATACATAACTATATAACTACTTGGTGGAGCCACGCTGCAACTATATTATATACACAATATATTTTGGTTATAGCACGAATGGGTCGGCTCGACCGGGGTAGGATCACGCTCTCACAGAATACCACCGTAAAATAGCAACTTAATGCTGCTGTGTTTCGTATGGTGAGTGTAGAGAACCGGATACCCTTTTTACTGGAACCGAGGCATTCCGATATTAAAAGAATACATTTAAATATTACATGTATACCCATATCAGTTTCGGAAACTAATGATCACCAATACACCTCACAAAGATGAGATTACTTCTAAGGTGAGGCTCATGTTCAAAAGTGGACTGTTAACGTTCGGATAAGGCGAAAGAGAAGCTATCGATTGTGATAAAAAGAAAAAACGCAGTCATTTCTTATTTTCAACGTGACATTTTTAACCAATATCAAAATTAAAAACGTGCCAAGCATTCGGTTCTTGCTTGACATCGTCACATACTCCACTAAAATAAACTCGTTCTTTTGGCAATTAGACAGCGTATAATGTGTTGAATTATTGATTTTTGTTTTTTGTTAATCTACATCATTATCACTATAACGTTTCTCCTATCATTATCGTTTCTTCGTTAAACATTTTCATCTTTTAGTCCACCTGATGATAAGTGATTGCTGTGGCCCATAGACATCTACATCTATCTTCGCTTGCGAATTTAAATGCAGATGTGTTGTCACCCGTGAGGACTAAGATGGAATGCCTCTTTTCCAGTAAAAAGGGTCTCCGGTTCTCTGGACTCACCATACGAAACACAGCAGTTTTAAGCTGCTATTTTGCGCTGGTATTCTGTGAGAGCGTGGTCCTTCTCCGATCGAGCCGACCCATTCGTGCTACAACTATACTATTAATATAGCTGCAGCATGGATCTACCACGTATATAATCTGAGATTGATTAAAAGTAAATAAATTCTCGAGAGTTATATAATAATTTAAACATACTTTATAATATGAAAAGTAAGAAATAACTATTTAATTAAAAATATTTTGCGTTTAAATATGAATAAATCAAAAAGATGGGTGCTATATTATTCGCATTCGTTCATATGTAACTTCAATACGCTTTAATTTCCTTATACGGGACAATCAATTTACCTTCAATTGACCTTATGAAATATCTCGAACATTACTGGCAGAATATTCATGTTTGTGTGGTTATTACTAATTTGTATTTTGTAAACGATTCAGGGGCATCAAAAATTTGTCAAAATAATATGTATGATCAAGTAACAGTCGTCAGTTACACTTCACTTAGAATCAACCTTCGGCAAAAATATTGTTTGTTGTCAATAAAGCAAACATTCCCGCCCTTATAAGATATAACAAGATACGTTATAAGCGGTGCAACGCTTGAGGAAGTAAAAAGAGGCTTGATATCTTGCCTTCCCGATATAACATAAAGCACACATTTCATTTTCTATAAAAATGTAAAATAGAAATCATAATATGAATTACAACTATAAAAAGTAACATCTCATGTTATACGCCACCAGGTTGCAGTAATTCAATATGTACACGGTACAATGTACACGGGCTCGTGAAAGGTTAAGAGTGATATAAAAAATAATTTTATAAAATACTAGCTTGTCGCATTTTTGAAAAATTTCACTTCAATCCTCAGAGGTGACAATTCATTAGTCTTCTTTATCTGAAGTAAGTTTCATCGGTGCTGAGACATAAGTTTATCGAAAATTATTTTAGGTTTGTTTCTTTGAAGTCAGCTTTTAAATTTTATTGTTAGTTTAATTTTTTGCCCATTTTCAGTGGATTAAGGAATATCACAAACTCCAGGTAACAACTAGAAAGTTATATACATAGTTACCTTAAAAACTATATTCTCCGTTTCTCCACTCATAGGGCTCGAATTATCTAAAGCATGGATTCCCAAACTATTTTGGGCAAGAGACCCCTTTTCCAAAATGAAATGATATCTTAGACCCTCATAGCCAAATTACTTTAAAAATCCTACCTCTAGTTTTTTTTTCCTATTGATACTTACCAATTTAAAACCTTTGCGGCTGGTTAAGTGAGTAAACTTGACACCATTTTCATATTAAAATTTAACAAACTAAATAGACATAAAATTCATAAATAAGTAATTAATTATTATTGGACTTGAAGTCATGATTTCGTTCGTGTTAAATCGCGCAATGCGTCAAATACAAAGCAAGTCAAAACGTGCCTGAAAAACTTGTACGCCCGAACTCATTATCTTGCATGGACTTGGACACGCTTATTGACTTGTCGAGTTTTTCCTTTTGTGCGAACTTGTGCACGCTTATCGACCTATTGAGTTTTAAAAAGTACAAAAATGATAATTCTTACTAAATAATTAGTCATTCTTATAACAAGTTGGTAACACAACTTATACAGTATCTTGAAAGTTTCAAATAAGAACATGTGTT
This sequence comes from Parnassius glacialis, assembly GCA_033319125.1. Taxonomy (NCBI): domain Eukaryota; kingdom Metazoa; phylum Arthropoda; class Insecta; order Lepidoptera; family Papilionidae; genus Parnassius; species Parnassius glacialis. The sequence continues at coordinate 20,494,514 of JAVANC010000027.1, read as the reverse complement.
AACTAATAGAGGTCGATTTTTAGACCTCCTCGACCCCCAAAATCAGTTTTCGTTTATATCGACCCCTGAGAAACCGATTTCGATCCCATGGGGCGATGTCGAACACTTTGGGAATCCCTGATCTAAGGAATATGTAATAAAATAAATTGACAGAAGAAGGGTCTATAGGCCGCCTCCCTCTACAAGATGCAGGTGTGTGTATGCTATATAATGTACAAGCTAGATTTTGAATGAGGTCTCTCTTATATAGGGCAAACAAAAATATTATCGAAAACCCACGTAAAAGAACATATAGCTGACTTGAAACACTAACGTTTCGGTAAATCTACAGTTTGTGATCATATTCTAGAGTGTAGACGGTCCCCGCCGTTATATCAGATGTGATAGACCACAAATCCTCGCGAAAGGATATCAATTCCTGACAATGATGATACGTGAGGCTATTAAAATTTAAAAAAAAAACACCTACTTTCAATGTTCCTGCTTGGGATGGTATACTAACATTGTTTCTGCAAAGGTGTAAAGATTTTGTGGCTCCACTAATTAGCCAACTAGCCAACTTGTGTTTTAAAACAGGAAAATTTCCAAGGGCTCTGAAACGTTCACTGATCACACCGGTATTCAAGAATGGAGAGAGAGGCGATGTCAACAATTACCGTCCTATATCTGTCTCGCCATGTATCTCCAAAATCTTAGAAAAACTTTTGAATAAAAGACTCCTCAGTTACTTGCATCATAACAAAATTCTTTCAAATTCACAATATGGCTTTAGACAAGGTTGATCTACACAAGACGCAATATCTGATTTAACAAAGATGATTATAGAAAAGATCGATCGTGGAGAAAAATGTCTCGCCGTCTTTCTCGACTTAAAAAAAGCTTTTGACACCGTCTCTGTCCCCAGACTTGTTCTTAAGCTAGAGAGCATTGGAATAAGGAGCACGGCTCTTGCTCTCTTTAAAGACTACCTGCTTGAGAGAAAACAAATGGTTAAAATTGGCACTAGTATAAGTCAAGAAGAATGTATATTCTATGGTGTCCCGCAAGGATCTGTCCTCGGCCCAACTCTTTTCTTAATATATATTAATCAATTGTGTAACTTAAGAAACTGTGGAGGACAGATCTTCTCATACGCCGACGACACTGCGGTTGTTTTCTCCGGTAGTTCTTGGGAAATAGTGCAAAAGGTCTCTGAAAAGGGCTTAGCAGTTATTGTTAACTGGCTGAACGTTAATCTACTAACCTTAAATGCCACAAAAACTAAATACATGTGCTTTTCTCTCGATCAGCGAACTCAACCGGATGATAAGTTTCGGCTTAAGGTTCATACCTGTGCGAGTCTCAATAACAATAGTTGTTTATGCCCAACTATTGAAAAAGTTAGCTGCATTAAATACCTTGGTATTATGGTCGATCACATTAGCAGGATACGTAAGCTTATCTGGATCTTTGAAAACCTAAGGTAATTTATGTCCAGTACTTTATTAAGCAAAATTTACATTGTCCTTGCACTGTCCATACTTACATACTGTATTCCTGTGTGGGGTGGTGCAACTAAAACCAAATTTCTTCAC